>VZDJ01007749.1:31025178-31218677 GCA_008694505.1 Cyanoderma ruficeps | reverse complement strand
AAAAAAAAAAAAAAAAAAAAAAAATTGGAGTTGTTTATCATTTGCCCACTTGTCTATGTGAAGTGTTGCAAGCCAGCAAAGTGATGTCTGAGCGCCACAGTGTGGGTTGAAGTCTGCTCTGTACACTGGATCTGCTTCTCTGACATCTCTTTGAAGTGCAGATATAAACATCCTTGGTCATGAGTCATTAAGAGCCTGAGCAGCTCAGTGAACCAATATATTTTTAAAGAAACTGTGATTTAATAATAAAAAAAAATCATTGGGCACTTTGTTGACATATTTTGTTTCTTATTTCCATGTACCTATTAGGAATGGAGATCTAGGGTAAATAAGGACAGAAGACTAAACTCTCACTGGAGAACTACTAGCTTCAGCTTGACTTTTGAAATTAATTTCTTGTCTTTCCTGCTCCACAATGGGAGAACAGGAACACTGTGTCTTATGTCCTATCCCTGGTGACAAGATTTATGAAGCCTTTGATCAGATTTCCCAGCACACAAAGCAGAGTCTGAGTCACTGAGATGTTCCTGTGGTGGCACCCTGGGAAGCTCAAAGGACTAACTTAGCAATATTACAATTCTTGTTACACACACGTCCCTCACCAAGCCCTAAACCACAGCAGCATCCCTTACTACCCTCTCCTGCCTGGATGCAGGTGTGGACCAGGGACACAGTGCTAAGGTGAGCAGGCTGGTTCCATCCCATTCCCTCCTGGGCTCCCAGCAGCACCTGGCCCTGCATGTTCATGTCCCACTAAAAAATCAGCATGTATTCTTTACATTTACTTAAACTGAAAGAATCTCTATTCTTCTTTCCCCTTGCACTCTGTTTCTCATGTCCTGAAATTATAATAATCCCTTCTTGCCCCTTTGTATCTGCTTGCCTGAAATCTTGTTTTTGGAATACACATACACACACTTGGAAGCTCAAGCCTTGTAGAAGTAAGAAATCAGCTTTTATGAACTGATGTGGCTGTGGGAACATATGGTGGTGACTTTGAATCTTAGTATCAAAGCAGTGTGTTCTCCTGAGACTTTATTTGGAGCTCTATAAATACTTTGTGTTTTCATTTTAAAAAACAAGTTTTGGTGCGTTTTCAAACTGAAATGAAACTTCTGAAGATCCCAAAATGTCTCCCTTCTGAGAGAGAATGTAAGGTGAATGGTACATAACATATAAAACTAGTCCCAAGAGAGAATGCAGAGAATATGATAAGGAAGGAAGTTCATTCCTCTAGTATGGATCAGATATGCGGGTCACAATCCACACATCTTTTGCCAGAAAAGATCTTGCAGAAAGAAAACTTCTTGCATCAAAGAGAATCCCTGGACTATAGTATGTGACTCTTTCTATCCACACAGTTTTCATCTTCATTCCGATCTAAATAATTTTGAAGAGCAGAGATGAACAAACAAAATAATTTCTGAGGGGCACAGGAAGCTCCAGGACTAAAAGATTGATGTACCTTGCACTGAAGGCACTAAGAGTGAAAGCTGAATGAGCTCTGCATATATCCCTAAATCCTGTAATGAGTCATCAAGTATTAAATCTTTTTTGTTGTATTTAAATAAGTTACCTAAGAAAAAAAAAAGTTGAATGCTTTCAATAGAAATTGGATCTTGAAAAAAGAACCAAAAGGCTTTTTTCTAACAAAAAGGCATTTTCTGATACAACTCTCAGTATGATTTTGAATGCAGGAGGACCAGCACTGAAGACTCACTTGAACAGCAAGCTCAGCAGGAACTGGAGGCTTGGAGCTGCTGCCTCACCCAGGAAAAAGGCTTTCTTTTTGGAGGTGAAGGAGTTCCTGCTGAGGTGAATGTAGCAGGAGTCATGAAACACAGAATGTTTCATCAAACCTTTGCCTGTGATGAGGAGAAGCCCTGACTTTTTGTTGGTGCTGACATCAGGTGGAACAGATGATCCGACCACATCTCAACCCCCGTGGGCAAATACTGGAGGAGCTCAGAGTAGTGAATGCACCACTACTTCCTACTTAGGAGTGTGCCAGAGAGCAAACTCAGGATAAGGGGGCAGCAGCCATCATTAAATGGTCTCTCCCTCCACTCTCTCCCTCCAAAATGACTGGTATCACCACTCTCTATGGTCCCTAGTGCTGACAGTGAAATCTCGACAGGAGTCTGTCTTACTGCCTTCACTGATGCTCAAGGGTCAGGTTTAGGGCCTGTGGAAGAAATGGGGCTTGCCTGATTCTAAGGGAGGGTCTGAATCCCCTTTCCTTCCAAAAGCTTTGGGTATTGGAAGGATCAACTTCAATCACAAAAGCAAAGAAAGCAAACTGGGGTTCCCACAGCAGAGTCACCCTGAGGCTGGTTCATGCCTTCCTACATCTACTGGGTTACACAGTGAAGGAAATAGTGCCATTTGGTACCACATGGTACAGTGCCTTTAAGATTAAATCTTTGCAAGGTAGAAAACACTTAGTTTGCTTTACTTTGATCCTGATCTTTCAGTCATAATTGTAGTTGAGCTTGCACCAGTTGATGGAACAGTTATAAAGAGATGCACTGTAAGACAATGTCTTGAACAACGCCATCTTCCTTAAAGGCACAAAATATTGTTGCTGAATGCAGTAATGATTTGAAATTTGGGAGAATGCCCATTCCTCTCATCCTTTATCTCAAATACTGAAAACTTGAACAACGCCCTGATTCAGCCCTGAAAGTTTTGGTGCGACTCAAGGGACCGGTTAGGGGCAGCACAACCCAGTGCTTTGTGGCCAAGCACTCTGAAAAAATCTCTTTGGCCAACACCAGGTTTTATTGCAAAAATGTAAGCATATTGAGACCTTGATAAGCAAGGAGGCATAAGGATCAAATGAAAAGAAGACTTTACGTAAGCAGAAAGTTTTTACTGGGGCCATGAGGGCATTTTGCGTTTTAACAGAGACTTTCTTTGTGTGAACATATGCTATTACTCTAATACTTTTTCTTCATAACCTTTGATAAACATATAGAAACTTCTGGCACTCAAGGGTGAACCGTGAGACCCAGTGATGCTTACACAGTCTAAAATAACAGTCTGTTTGCTGGCCCAGCCACACCATGTTTGCATTTATGAGGGTATCTTTACTGGTACCAGCCGCACGTGATTTAAAGTGCACTTGAGGAAGTCTCCTACGGTGACTTCTTCATTCTTTGAAAGGTTGGTAGGGCTGAATGATTGAAATGATTTCTAGTCCTTGTCTGTTGGGTGAATGATTAAACAGCACAAGTCTGGAGGAAGAAATAACACAAAAAGTTATTCATGTGCTCTTGAGTTGGTAGTAATACCTCATAAAATACACTGTACAGTTTGAGAAATAACATTTAATGATGGACGATTACCAGTGATATTCAAGGACATCTCAACAGATGTTACATATTATATGTGTTATAATCTAATTTCTTCTACCAATTGTAGCACTTTATATTTTCCACTGTTTTTTTTCCTTGTAGATCTGACATGTTCTGTACAGCAGAGCCTAGAGCGCCTAAAACATCAACAACAGCTTTTGGTTATTTTTCTGATAGAGGATTTTAGAGCCATTACCAGTCAATGTAAAATAATGTATAATTCCACAACTAGCTTTGTAACAAACTATAGACTAAAAGGCTCTGAAATTGCTGCAATTACAATCTCCTAAAAGGGAGTAATTCAAAAAAATTATAGTAGATGATCTGAACAAAATGGAGAAGAAAATCACACTAAGCATCTGGTACGTTTGCAAGTCTGTAGTGTTACATCTAATACCACAGGTGGAAAAACGTGTAGTGCATATGATTTGTGGTACAGACACGGCCAGAGATACCACCCAAAGTAAGATTATGATGTATAAGTGCTTAGCTTTTTTTCATTAAGGAATTTTGTATGATCAATAGCTTAAACTCTGATCCACGATGTTGTCACTTCTGCTACTCAAGACTTACATAGGTTGCAATTTAAAAATTTCAAGAAACAGATCAGTTTAGAAAGCACTTCTCTTCCTCTCCTTCACCCTCTAAACACTTGGCATAAAATTAAACTAAATTTACCTCATTTGAAACAATAATGAAGAAGAAAAGGAGGGAAACATGAACGTGCTACATTAAACCTCAGTCAATCCCGTGTGGTGCCTCTAGCTTCAGAGAGTGCATCACTATGAAGGGAAAAGTCAGTTCAGATCCAGACTCAAATTTGCAAGGAAGCCTCCCATAGTCTAAAAGAATCTCATGAAAATGGCAGATAATGACAGCAGCAGAAGTAAAATCGAAATGGTCAAAAAACAGCTATTGTAATTTTTAAGTATAATCAGATTATTTGAGTCTCAATATTAAAAATGAAAAGTCTAATCCATGTTTTATAAAAGCCAAAAATAGGATCAACTAAACTAAATTAAAAATAGAGCAGAGAACAAGAAAGGGTTTATTATATAAAGAATACAGTAACCAAGGAAATCGCTAAATTAATAGGAAAACATTTCCAATTTCTTGGAGGTAGAAGAAGAGGTACAACAAAAGGTAAGGGGAAAAACTTCTCTCCAGTCTGTTTAGTAAAATGGTTGTAAAGATGACTGAAAACATTTCTCAAAGCACAACTGCCACAATACATAATGAAGTTCTTCTAAAGAGAAGATTTATGATGGCATGAGCAGAAGAGAAAAGGCTGCGGGGACAATCAAAATTCAATTCCTTCCATTTGTGAAAACAGGGAACATTGACTGTTTCTGTGATCTGAACTGCAGGGACTGGAGCTTTATGCTGACATGGGAATTTTTCCCCTGAGTTTATGATGAGATGAAACTGCTATAAAAAAACCAACCAACCAACCAACCAAAACACTGAAGAAATGTACCAAAATTAGTTACTGAATTTCAAATACTGGTCATCAGCAGCGAGAGCTCTTCTTGAGAGAACATACGGTCCTCTGACTGGAATGAAAAATACTTTTGTTCAGTAAAGTTCCTGCTTTGCACTGGACTTAACCACATCACAATCAAGACTTAAAAGGCAAAATACAGTCATCTGTGAGGATGGTTGAATGCAGAGCACAGCTGCAAGACATGGTCTCTCACTGAGCTACCAAGAATATTTTGGAGCCCCTTCTCTGTACTGAAAATGTGATTCTAATGTTATCTCTCTATTTTATAACTATTAGAACTTTACCATTTATTACAAAGGCAAGTGGTGCCATCAGGAACAATTGCTTGGTTCCTGCTATCTGGTATTGTCCTTCATGCTAAATATCTGGTTAAACCTGAATTATTTGTACATGGCAGCTCTTACGATTTTGTTAAACTGGGAGTAACTGTCCCATACTCCGAACAGTTTGTAGTTTAAGGTGAAACCTCAAACTTTAGATCTAGAGATCTATTATGAAGCTCAGTTTAGAAATTATGAAATTCAGTTTAGAAATTAACAAGATTTGGATCTGGAAGTGGACCTAATTTTGCCCACATGTCACTGGCAAAAGAGTGAAGGATGTTATGCCACTGTAAGCTACATCAGCACGAAATGTATTTAGAACATAAAGATGTTTTGCAGAAGTGAAGAAATTTAGAATGGCTTTAGATCTAAGCAAGCTTGTAATCAGGCCCTTAAGACCGACCTTAATATCTCCAGTAAAGTCTGTTCTAGTCTTTTATGGTGATGATGCAGTCTTCATTTCATAAGTGTGAAATCAGGTCAGTAAAAAGTGAGACATATTTATAGATGAGTAATGATGAAAATTAGAAATTACCTTCCACAGAAAGAAACAAAAGTAAGCTAAGAGAAAACAAGAAAGGTGCTAGAAGTCTCTACCAAAGACTTTGATCTGATGACTTGATTGACCTGGGATGAAATCAGATGTGGTGTGAGGAGAGAAGGGCTGGCTGAAAAACTCTCAAGTTTAATAATGTTTGATGGTAACTTGGGGCAAGAATATGCCCTGGTCACTCCTGAAGTTACTAACAGATTCCCAATGGGCAATAGGCTTAACAGGCTTTTTAAATTATAAGCTTATGTCACACACACTGACATAGGAGTGCTGAAGGATGAAATGCCTACACTTTATTTATATTTTTAAAAGTCCTATTAGCATGGGTTAACCATTACAAGCATGCTGAGATGTTGAGAATGTACTTGCTTTCAGGGTCATCCAAGTTGACTTTTCCCTCCAGAAAAGTGAAAGGCTTCCTGTCATTTACACAACCATGGCAAAAAAAATTCTTTTATTGTCCATATCTCAGTTTATGCAAACCTGTTGTTTCAGAAATAATGCAAAATGACTTGGAGACAATCCCAGGTCAAGGGGTGGTTTTGAAGTTACCTGTAGGTCAGTGAAAGGACAGTGATTAAGACTGGAAGATGACTGGGAAGGTGTTGGCATGGAATCAGTATCATCAATGCAGTAGCGGGACCAGGAAATGGGGAAAAAAAGTTTAAGTTAGCTGTGTTATTGAAGATAAATCAGCTCATTCCTTTCCAACATTTCATGAAGAAATTTTTATTAGCTTGGCGAGAACGCTAAGTGTTAGACATGGAGTCATGTCTACTGAAGATTTCTGCACTGTCCTCACTGTTATGGGTCATGAGGAGCACAGTTTGTTCTGCTACAGAAGAGCTCTAGGGATCTGTAAATACATCTTTATATAAAATAAGAGAATATAGATTAGACAGATAGATAGACGTGGTTTTATTTCTCTCCTAGAAAATATAGTCTGTGTTTAGATTCCTAAGCACTTAATTAGTTAGGACAAATGCTCCCCATTCAGCATTGATAAGATTTGAGAAAGAAGTATTTTCTGTAGCTTGAGAGTTTTGAGCTACAGGTATTTTATTTTATTACAGAAATTTTAAATAGCATAAGCTAATCAAATTTAAACGGCAAAAGAAATTGCTAATACTCTGAATGTTACAAGACGTGGATATAAGCAAATAAATTGGCTAAATAAATGTCTGGTGAATATTAGCTAAATGTTTTTCCCCTTAGGAACATTGCTGAGCTTGATTTAATTTATTAATATAGTTTAGTAGATAGGATTTCAATTACGAAAACATAGCAATATGAGAAAAGCACGATCTTTTTCTAGGTGATGCCTTGCTCATTTTGTTCCACATTAGGTTTACAAAAATATGGCCATGGCCGTGTATGAAGGAAATGTAATTCAGCACACTGGAATTACTGCCAGCATTATGCATGCCACCCAGGGAATTGGCCCAATCACCTGAACAGGATTATTCCTACTGGTTATAAGAGCTGAAGCATATTCTGCAATGCACTTAATACCTCATTCAAAGCACACTGGACATAGTAAGCCTAATTAGTCAGCAGTGTAAGATCAAGAAATGCAAGCAAATTTGTTGCTGGCTTGACACAACACTGCATCATGGTCCTTGATTTCAGTCTGTTACAGAGATCTTCTTGGTATATTTTCCTCTCAGTTCTGAGTGTTTCCTTCTGTTCCCTGTGGCTGAAGACACATGCAAAGTTTTGAAATTCTTGGATGAAAGATATTCAGGAAATACAGGGATAGCATCTCACATTATCCAGCAAAAGAGTCAGCAACCCACAGCAGTTTGATTCCTTCTCAACAGTTGTGAAAGTGAAATAGTTGTCATGATAACCTTACCAGTTCTCCAAATTATCCAGTTTTCTCCCTCCTCAAACACTGCTTAAAAACTTCAGCATGTGAGTCACCCTGCCTTCATAACAAGTGTGCTGAGGCACACTGAAGAGATTTCATTAGAATTCTCTGCAGGCTGGAATAGATTATAATAAGATTACTGTCATCAATAGAGGGAAAACTGCCAAGGTAGATAAGAAATTCTAAAGGTTGCTGGAGGTGTAAGGGATGCTAGAAAAATAGGATTCTTTTGAAATAAACAAACAAATCAAACGCCCTTAGGAAACTGATAACAGCAAAATTGTGGAAATGGTTGAAGAATTGTGTGGTAGAAGCATTCCACATCTGCTAGAAGTGCCAGTGGAAAAGAATTTGCAGATCGTATGAATTTTAAAAGGAAGACTTCACGGTTAACTGCTTTAAACTTTAACTCTCAGAAGAAAAATACAGCAGTCTCCCAAACACACATAACACTCTTTACAGAACAGCTGGTATCATATACTGCTTAGAGCTGATGAGAAGAGATTCTGGGTAACAAAACCAGGAGACTTCAAAAGAAACCTAAAAAACCCCACCATTTCTACCGCACTTACATGGAGACTTGTTGATAAACAGTGTAAAATAAGTACTGATTTCCACCCCATTCCCTTCATTCCCTTGTAACATTTTGAAGGCATCACATTCTAAGGACCCTTGTGTTCCCCTTAGAGGGAACAAATTCAAAACACACCCAAAGCCAATTGATTGCCTCCTTTAAAGCTTTCCTTTGCTATTTTTCTACTTTTACAGCAACAGCTAAGGAATTTAACAGCAATTATGATACAGGGCCACTGGGAATTGCTGGCTGTCAAAGCATCTAATGTTTTCTTACTGTTTCGTTTTAGCCTCTCATCTGACTGCATCTGTCTGCTGTCTTCTGTCTGCCTTTATGTTTCTGCTCTTTGGGAGAAGAATCACTATTTTTTCTGTCTTTCTGCTTCCAAAGTGTCCTGCAACTCTGACTGAGCTGCCACCATGCATTGGCACAATAACAACAGTAAAATATTTTCAGTGGCCAAGAATAGGCAAAAATGGAAAATCAAGAGAACTTCCATTCATCCTTGTCCTTTGAGATGGGAGACTCAGCAGGAACATACATCCCCCATGTGCTTTATTTGCTGATGGGACAGCAATATGACTGTGTGATTTGAGTTCCAACATGCATTTTATAAAAAATAATGTTCTTACTCAAGATTCTCCCAAAAGATACATACATACCCCTCTTTCATGTCTCCCAATCTCTTTTCATAACTAAGTGAAATTTGTCAGACCTAACAAAGCAAGGACCCCTCTATTACTGAGAATGTTTTTATGCTGAGTGGTAAAGAGAGGTGGCAAAGACAAGAAAAGCCAACAGAAACATGTTTAGTGCATTCTCACTTGCAGGGAGGGAGCCACTGCAAAGTCCACTTCTATAATAAAGCACCCTCTCTTGTTGCGGGTTATGAATATTATAAACATTGTTCCAATGAGCAACTCCCTGCCTCTTAGTTGTCCAACATAGGAAATACCATATATTCTGTGTATTTGTGGCATTTGTCAAAGGTTGTATTACTGTGACCAAAACTTCAGACAGAAGTGTAGTCCTGCAGTATCCAGCCTGGCTAGTCGCAATGAATTTCTTAAATTCTAATTTTCTTAACAATTAGAGATATTCTGCTATATCATTGCTCTAAGCATTTAAATTAAATAAATAAATAAACAAACCATGCAAACAGTTCATAGAGTTCTGATCTACCTTTACAATACCTTCTCACTGTTCTATATATAACCACAACATGAGGTTTAGTGCAAAACTTACCAATGCAAAATTTTTGGAATACAGTCCTATCTCTGAATGTATATACTTTATGTCAAGAGTAACATATTTCATTCATTCAAATACTCATCAACACCATTTCCATCCTTACAAACTTCACTTACACACATTTGAACTCTGGTGGAACAGAAAGCACAACTCACATTGCTTTCTAATTGAAAAGCAAATCCTTAGTCTCGTTAATTTTTTCTAACTGCAGTTCAAAATAGAGATCCCTCAAAGTCCTATGTGATTTCCTAGAAACATGGCAATTTAAGTAAATCTGATTTATGCTGTTATGTGAATACTTTGACCTATGGATGACATTTGATTTCTAAGTGAAGGTGCAGGACAGAAACATTGCTGAACCATGTGCAGGTTTTGGTGCAGTTGTCTTTTTCTTGAGCACAGGGTAGCAATATGGTTTTCACATATATTCATTTTCACATAAAAGTGCCTTTTAATCCTTAGTTGGACAGTGGAGGTATTAAAAGGATTTTTTCCACCTGCAGTGAATGTCACAGTTTTCAAGAACCTGCTTCATTGACTACAGGGGTAAGACTGGACTATAATTTATACTTCTCCAGTTATTGCTGACACATAATATTATGATTGCAGTAGGTCTGTTTTAATCACAGCAGTTTAAGAAAAATGGTTGTTAACAACTGAAGCATTTGGATAGATCTCCAGGGAACACACAGTGCAATTATGAACTCTCACAATCCCATTTCTGCAGAATACTCTGTGTTGGATCCTCTGGTAAAGAGAGACAGCAGCTACACCAGATGCATCCATACGGAAATTGCTGCACATATTCATTCTACATGGCCATTCAGTCCTCAGTCCCTCTCCTGGGACTGCCAAAGGCACTGATTACTGGGCTGTTTTGTTGTCTGGGTGCTTCTTCACTAGGAGTGCAAATAACATGGTTGCTGTGCTCAACAGAGACCAAAAAAATGGCAATAACTCATTATAAAGGTGGGATTTGGTGCAGTTATTTGAATAACAATCTTCTATATTGCTTTACCAGTTCTTTCACTCAGCCACTGCTGTGAAGTCCCAGGATATTTCACCATTCACTAAAGAATACCGGCTTTATAAACAAAGTTTTTGAAAACAAGGGTGAGGCAATGATCAGTGGTTTCTAGCCCCCAAAAACTATCTTGTGTCCCTTTCTTAAGGGAAGATAACTTGAAAACATACTCTTTTCTTGGTGTGGCAGCCATTGCTAAATATATAAATGAAGCTCTCTCTACTCCTAAAACAGTCAATTTAACCAAGGTATATCATGCCCACAGGGCTTGGTTTACAAGCATTCAGCTTTTGCATTTACACCTATAGGGCCAAACCGGTGTACTGCTTCCTAACCCTTGACTCTTGGCTCACAAGAAGACCTTAGAGATGCTCAAAGTCCTTGTTCCTCCATCACAGACACAGGGAAAATGGAGCTGAAATGGCAAACCACTGAGTCTGTCCTCCAAGTGCAAGGCCAAATTAGCTGTGCATAAGACATTCCTGACAGAAGTGCATTTTATCTGAAAACACCATTGATGGAGAACCTACACTAAGACAACTCCAGTTTTACTGTCTGTACTATTCCTCTCTCTATTCCAGCTATTGTTTAACTGTTTGACAGCCATTCCCATGCATCTCAAGTCCCAGTTCCTGGTCCAAGACATATTCTGACTGCTGTGCTGTTATGGAAAAGAAAAAGAGCTTTCTATCCCCTCTCTCGCTTTAGCACATCAATCATAAGTTGATCCTGTCTTTATCTTGGTATATGCAATAATTTACTCCCTTTTGTTTGTTCATTTCTTCCCTCACTCTCCTGAGCTTTGTGTTCACTAAACTGAATCACTGAAGAGAAAATGGGATCTCCATCCATGGAAATAATAAAAAATTGACTGGATAAGACCCCAAGCAACTTGTTCTAATGACAAAGCCTTCTTTGAGCAGGCAGTTTGACCAGATGACCTTTAGATGTCCCTTTCAGACTAAACTATTCCATGATTAATATTTGTAGGTTGGAACATTTAGGATGAATGTCTAAATTAGCCTTTCCAAAAGTATCATCTGCACCACATTAATTGTCAAGGAACAGATTAGGTTTAACATCCTTCTCTTCTACCCGTGATGGATGAATCATTATCTCATTGCGAGGGAAAGGTGTGACTCTTTAAAAAAAACTAATGCAGTGGAAGTTGTTTGCTGAACAAATATGTACTGAGGTTTTATTGTGTGAGGGAATCACACCTGCTTTTTCTTCATTTGCACCTGGTCACAAAGTCTCTGTTTTGAGTACCTGCTCTGATTGATTGCCACTGGGTTTTTCCATTTCACATTTTAAATAAACGTTCCTTCCTCCCCACAGGGGCTGCTCTGCACACAAATATTCGTATATTTAAGCATTCTCATCTACTGGCATCAGCATTAGCCAGCATGAGTTTTCTCCTCTCAGCTTTGTGCTTTTCAGAGGCTAAGAACACAGCAGGAATGATGGCTCTTGCTCTCCCGAGTGACTGAGCCACTGGTTCAACTAAATGAAACTCCATTAATTATGGAGGAGTTAGCAATAAATAAATAAACTCTCATCTGTGAAAATTTGCTTTATTCAGGTTTAACCATAACTAACTGCTTCATTAGTAAGTGTTGAAATAAGTGAACTAATTTTTATGTTGCAGCAACTGTACTGGAGTGTCTTTTAAAGGAACAGCTATTTATTGCTGATTGCATTTTAGTGGGTGAGCATATAAATAAGAAACTTATTATCCATCTAGGAGCTCTTGTGTCTTGCTCCTTAAACGCAATTATTTTAGTTCAAAGTCTTCCTTTTCCTTCCAGTAAACAATATAACTCAGGCTTTTAATGAACAATCCACTCTTTTCCTACGCATCATGGGCACTGCAATGCAACAGAGGTGAGTGTTCTGCCAAAAACTCTGTACACCTTGTCCATATTCATCCAGTTGGGACCAGTCAACTATTACTTAGAAAATTAGGTCAGAAGGCCAGTCATGGCTCCAGAAAAGTCACATTCCTGAACTGCAAGGTTCAGTCTCACTGCAGGTTGCTAGGAAAAAATACAGGTCTAAGGTGTTTATTGTAAGAATGGATTGGTCACCCAGGATTTAGTGCACCCAGGGTAAAAAATGAAATGCAATGATTGTAATATTGTGAAGTGCTCTACAAACTCTCCCCTGCACTCCTAAGGCAGTAACCTCCTCACATCATCCTGATGAATAAATCATTTTAGTTACAGGACAACTGTGAAGATCTCTCTCTGCTCTGCTAGATGTATGCTTAGGAAAGCACCATCTTTGACCACTAGCTTTCTGAGTTTTCTGTGTGCTGTTCACTAATTTTTTGTTCTAAGAGTTGATTAATCGTGGAGAACCACATCTCTCACTGCTAAATTAGCATTAAGAAACCATTAAATATCTCAAACTACAATTAACATCCTCTCTGTCCTTCTCTCCATATATGTACCAACAGATCAAAATATTTATAAATTTTTATTTGTGATTTCTCTTATGCAAGAAATACTTTAAAATATGTTAATTTCCCATTGTACTGAAGTTCCAGGAGTGAGAAGGTAATCTTACCCTGCCCAGTAGAGGATAGATATATTTTGAAAATATCTGCACTGGAAGTCTATTTATCCCAACTTTTTCACAGTTTTTTCCTTTTGGGGCCTTTCATGTAATCACCAAATATCTAAAAATTTTCCAACAAAAAAAGCTCCTTACTTTTTTTTTAAAAAATAATACAATTTTGGAAATATTTGTACAATAATCCACCCCTCAGAGCAAAGAATGCCAAAGTTGTCAACAGTTTATAATCCATGTACCATCCAGTCACAGAGCTTCCTTTTTCCCCTTAGTGGGCAGAGTCTGTCAAGAATAAGTAATTGGTCAGAGAAGAGGAAAGGAAAGTGCTGAATGATGCTGCAGGCAGTGGCATTTCATGCTAGTCAAAACCCTGGTTTCATATATATATATATTTTTTTTTTTTTGAGAGGGAGATGAAGGCTACAGCCTTTTTGGGTGCAGGAAGGACAGTCGTCTTCACACATCTTGCACACTGGCCACCTGAATGTAGGATGTGCATTTACTGCTTGAATCATGCTTGGACTCCAGAGGGAACATCCACAGAGATGGAGAATGGCAAATGGTCCTTGTCATGAAGGATGCCTTGTGAACAGGAGGTGGTCCTGGAGCAGAGCACAGGACACAAGGTACACACTCAAATTCAGTGGCAGCAGCTCATCACCAGCTCTGGTATTCACATGAAGATAAAGTCCTCTTCTCAAGCTTCAAATATGACAGCTCACATTTGTTAATTAAATGGATCTTCTCAGAGCTGCTATGTACCTCCTACAGCAGGAACCTTGGAGAAGGTCATTTATTACTGATGAACTTTTAATAGAGCAACTGTCTGTGAGGAAATCATTGATCATTGCAGCTAATGACCAGAATATCACACAGTGTAATTAATAATTGTATCAGCACCAGCTAGTCATTTGAAAAAGAGAATTTTTGACCTTTATAGGATTTTTAATCCTATAATAGTACCTACAATAGAGGCTGGACAAAGAAAAGCCAAGTTTTAGGGCTCAGAAAACATTTAATTAGAATCCACTTGGATACAAAGTAAAAAATGGTCCCAGAACCATTATCCATCATTTTTTTCTGAGTTCAGCCACAGTTAGTGAAACTGAAAGATCCTACCCCCTGCATAAAATGAATACGTACTTATAAAGGAGGAGAATTACATCTACAGCCTTTATTTGCAATATGTTCTTGTTCTGTTGTCTGTCTTATTTTGAGCCTTTAAATAATCTTTAAATATGCCCCGGAGCAGACAAACAAATAGTACATGTCAGGCTGACATTGAGTCAAGCAAGAAAACAAAACCAGGAGAAGAGCAGGATGCAAAACAACACACAAAAGCCTGAGACCTCTTGGTGTCAACATAAAAGGACCTGAGTGGAGCAAACACAGCTCCAAGACAATCTCACGCATTTATTGATCAGGTAGTTAGCTGGTGGGAAGGGCTAATTGGCTGATACTTCCTTAGAGCCTAGCAGTGAGGATTTGGAGAAGGTAAAATTGAAATGCTTCAGAGATACTGAGAGAAAGGAGCAGGTCAAGGACAGTGTGACAGAGCAGAAGAAACAGGATATAAGCTCTGAGGAATACAGAAGTTTAAAGCCCAGTAAAACAAAGAGACAATACAGCAATACACTAGAGAGCAATGAAATGTCACTTTGTACAAGCAACAGAAATAGTGCAAATCTGAGATAACTGCCAGCGTGTTAAATAATCAAGAGAGAACAAACAAACCCCACCTAACATGAACTACTTACAATGGTAAACATCTCTGCATAGGGAACAACTTTAGAAGGCAATGGATTTATTTATAGGTGCCTATTCTAAATTATAATAGCCTTTATATGTCCTTGTTTGATTATTGGTCATACTCCCCAGATCTATTTTCTTTCATAATTAATTTGGTACCTTGAATTTCAGCAGTGCATTTAAAGAGTCAGATGTAAAGACTACTCCAGGAGGGACCAGCAGGATCTGTCTGGGGACACAGCTTTTCTTCCACACTGCCCCTGCTGAGGCTGTGTGTCCCTGGGTGGGCAGCAGCTCTACACTGGGAAGTTAAGCAACACTTTTCACACAGTGTTTCTTCCAGGAACTCAAAAGTAAAAAAATAACATCATATCGTGCAGAGCCTGATAGCAAACGTTTCAGTGAAACAATAACCTTTGAGCCTGAGTATGGATGAACCTTTTTATTTTTTCTCCTTGCAAGGCAACATTTATCCAGCTGCCTTAAGCAGCTGCCCCCATCTGTCTCTGAGGCTGCTCCCACCAGAACTGAAGCATGACTGGATTCTACTGTGAAAGGAAACCCAAATATAGGGCAAGGCCAGGTGGAAAATATGGGAAAAACAGCTACTGGTTCCAGTTATTTATGGCATCATGACAACCGTCCTTTACAGCTCCCATGGAGGCACCAAACCATGCCCTGGGGCAGGAGGATCATTCTTTGGCGTGTTTTCCCTCAGGATGCAGGCACATCCCTTGCAGGCTGCCATGCAAAGCAGCTGCCTAGGGAAAGAGCCAGCTTTCCTACAAAGTAGGCTTTGGAGCATTTGATTGTAGATTCCTTTCACATCACTGCACTTCACACACTTAAAAGTAACAACAAAAAGAAGTAGTGAGAATGCACATTCTGCGAGAACCTTCTACTTTCCTAAAAGTTTTCACTGTTCTGCTTCATCACCCAAAATGCCTATTTGTACATATGAAGACCAGAGGATGCCTATTCCTGTGAGCATAAGTCCTGAAAGGTTTAGCAGGAAGAGAGAGAGAGAGATGTGGATCAACAAGAAAAATCTCCAAGAAACCTCAATTGTCTGTGGATAAAATAGTAAATCACAAATAGAAAAGCAGTAATCAAACAAAAGGCTCCTACAAACACAGCCTTCTCCAACAGTGCAGAAAATCTGGCCAGGGAAAGATTTCAGTTGTGAAGTGCTTTATAAAGAGAGACAAAGAAAAAAGAAATTGAATTAATCCCCTGCTCTCACAGATCTTGACTTCTAATCACAGATTTGAAATGTATTTTCTGCTCCCCTGCTGTCTAGTTTTCTAGACACTAGATCTCCCTTTGTGTTGGTCACTGTCCCATCAAAGTGTCAGCCATCACTCTCTCCCACCTGCCTGATCTTTGCGTCCCCAGCTGCAACATCATACCTGTCCTTGGAGCTTGGTTTATTCAGCACAAAAGTAAAATGTGAAGGGCTCTGCTGCAGTAAGCTTAAGTCTCTTGGAGGAGCAGGATTTAGACCTTTTTCCCTATTTGTTCTTAGAGACTTGCATCAAGGCGAGATTTCTGCTGTCCATTGTAGAAACTACTGCAGAGCAGGGTGTTGACACTGCATGCAATTCTGTAGCTGTACAGCTTCTGAGGAGGGGCCAAAAATAAAGTAAAATTGAAGCCACAGAGAGACACTGCAACCACTGGTTTCTCTCATAATATCATCTCTTTGTCTGGAAGAAGCAAGTTGTTCGAAGAAGACCCAGAGAAGGGAACCTTGGGGAAACATTTACAGGGTGACTCTCTCTGACAACCCAAGGAAGTTCTGACTGGAGCAGATGGTTCTGTACTTGCCTTTGGTGTCTTTAAGCCAATCCTCCAGGGGCACGCACCCTTTCAAATTATTTGCACAATATGATCTGGAAAAATACCTTTTCCCATTTTCCAGATAAGATATCCCAATAGACCAATGAAGAAGGGAAAATAACTTCTTATAAGCTTAGTCAGATACCGAGGGAAAGATAAGTCAGGCCTGTGAAGAAGAGGAATCAAAGTGAGCACAACAGTGACATCCAGAGGGCAGAGACCAGCAAGCAAGATTTTACCTAATATAAATAAGAAAATAAACACCAACACCACCACTGGAGGTGAGTTTCAAGCCCACTTGATGGTAGGCTTCTCACCTCCCACAGATGCTGCTCTATCTGTGTACCTGACCACCCAGGGAAAGGAGGGGATAGGGACCACTTCTTAGACATAAATGACTGATGTATCCCTCCTTTTGCAGGGCAAATGAAAGTGGCTTTTCCTAAAACAGATGGAACAGGAGTGCACATGACATGCAGCACCACACAAACTGGGTCCATTCTGGAGTTGTGCCAGCCTTTTGAGGTGACTCAAGCAGTGTCACTGGTTGAGGCAGGCTTGTCATTCCAGGTAGAACATCCCCTGCTCTTTTCTCTACCCCACTGGGCATGCTGTGAGCTGTCTTTTTGCAGCTCTGGCTGACCAAAATGGATTTTTAGTTTCTCTCTGTTGCATGAGTGTACTCTCTGTCTCTCAGTCTCTTATGCCAGCCCACATCTCGCCTACTCCACTTTCTGCCTCTCATCCAAATCTGTGATTTGACACACTTTAAAAAAGTACAACACCAATGTATACAGAAGAAGGTTGCTGTTCTCTGCAGTTTTCACCAGGGAGATTTAGTGTCTAGAAAATGAGACAGTAGGGGAGCAGAAGATACGCTTCAAACTGAAATTGTTTGCTCTAAGGAAACCCCAAGACCACAGGATCCTTATAATCATTTACATGACACGTGGTGTTCCAGCTGCTTCAGGATCAGGGATTTCAGACTCCTCATACATTAAGACAAAAAGTGCTGTAGTTATGCAGTATATGCTTGACCCATCTAGATCAACCTGGGATGGTGTTAGATCAGGATAGATTTACTGTACATGGCAGCAGGTGAAAAGGTGTATGTTCTGCTCTCCTGCAAGGCAGGCTTGAGCAGGCTGGATTTCACTTGTCTGCAGGCTTAGCAAGGCTTCTGTTTCCTCAGGCAGGAATAGAAATCCCAGAGGGGGAGACCATTATCCTATTTACTGAGTCACGATGATTCACTTAGCATTCAGCTTCCATCAGATACAGCAGCTCCTGGAGTTTAAACTAAATTTGTTTCCATCCTGCTGTTATTTCAGTTTCTCACTGGCTTATCCAGCTCCCCAGAAACTTCCACTTTCTGAGAAAATAAAGTAGAAAGCAAGTCTGGGTGTTTATTTATTTATTGAAGATACATTTGGAGAAGCTTACTTTAAGTGTAAAGTACAGGGGAGACTAGGCAGAGGACAAAGCATGCAGTATTGTTAAAATCTTCAAAAACTACTTGTCTTGTTTAGACAACAGCTTTCATGTCATTGAATGAAATGTTCTAACCTACCGTGAAAACAACTCCAATGAAAGACATCTTGAAAAATGCTCTTCTTTTGAAAATTCAGCCAAACTGTGGCACAGCCAGTTACAAACAGGGTCTTCCTGCCAGGGGACCAAGCAGACAGCTGTGTCCAGGAGTTAGCATAGGGCAATGGCACAGCTTCAATGTGAGTGCCAGGGCAGCAGAGATGCAGAGCAGCTGCAGCCCTGACCAACTCTGCAGCAGCAAATCAACGGTGGGTGCGATGATTGACACCAAAGTGACAGAGACAAGTTCTTCTTAAGAGAGACCTGGAACGAGAAATCACGAGAGGCTTCTTTTCTCCTCAAAGCCCAGCGCTACAGAAAACCCAATGTTGTGCCCAGGATCAGAGGGAGCCTGCAGCAGAACCATTGCTCTTTCCCTCCACCCTGGAGGCTGCCTCATGCTTTCCTTGGGCATCTGGATGCTGCTGTGCACCTGAGATGCACACAGGCATATCCAGAGCACATACTAGCAAATGTTAAGGAGGACCTCTGTTTTTAGCTGCATACCAAACCTCACCCCTTTTGAAGTCAACCAAAATTCCCACGGATTTCAATGAGACTTTGGTTTCTGTAAATCCATCTCCCCCCCATTCAAATTAGAAAGCATGGTTTGAGCTTGAAGACATATGATAAATTATAATTTCTACTGAGTAGGAAAGACATATGAGTTTAAAAGAAGTAACATACACAGCTGAGCTGTCTTCCAGTCATACTCCCTGAAAGAGTGCTGCTGTCCCAATTTGATACACTCTTTCAGGTTCTCCTGGTATCTCCAAGGAAAGAGATTTCCCAGGAGTCATTTAAAAAGTATCTCAAACATTACAAGCCACAGGAACGTGCCTCTGAAAAATCCTCCACAGTGACTAGCAAAGGAGTTAGTTACCACTAAGGAACAAGTTACTCCTGATAACATATTTCCAAAACACATTTTTGACAGTTCCAGTGGCTTGATCTAATTTTCATGGCAAAACAACAGTTTTAAAAGGTGACTTTAACCTTTGCTCGTACAGCTTGTACTTCATTGCTCCCCAAAGGCTACAGATCCTTCAGGCTCCCAGGCTTCAGCACCAGGATTTAAGGTGCTTGAATCCTCACAAGGGAATGTCAGATTTGTAAATCATTCAGTAGCAAAAAGCTATGCCAAAGCCTCTTAAGGCAGAGTTGGGACCAAGACAGTTACAGGATCAGCAACACCTTCAGCTCCCAGGTCTGTGGCAGTACTTTCAGGCACCGTGTCCAGCTCCAACCTGGTGAAGCACAGGTTGCTGTAAAATCTCTTGTGAGGATTTACAATCACTCCTGTGTGCTTGATGAGAAACAGAAGATGCACACCTTACATCTAAATGAACCTGGTAGTGTCTTGGGCTCCTATATTTGTCCATTCTAAAGGGCCATTATCCACAAATGTTCAAGGAAGAAGCCCCCAGAACAATTTTTTTTTTTTTTAACTTGGGATGTATCAGAACAAGTTCTTTTCTTCAGCCAGCTTTAGTCCTGAATGTTCATTTCTTCCCAGTTTTACCACTATATTTTGCCTATACTAATTCAGAAAATAAAATTTAGGGAGTGTAAAATCACTGCTTTTTTTGCTAGAGTAGGAAAGATTTGGACATCTCTTAATATGGTGAAGTTTCCTGTAAAGGACTACTGCCATGGCTAGTGAGTGAAAGAAGGAAGAAGTGGAATTATGTCCAGAAAAGGCTGAATTTATTATGTGCTCTTTGCTTCATTCTTTGCCAGGAAGGGGAATACTAGCTAGACACCTACCCACTGTTCAACATCTATTTTCTCCATCTGGCCCGTATTCCCTCCTCTAATTACCTGAGGTGCTTGATGGCATTCATCCAGGAGTGAAGACAGCAAACACACTGAACAATCTTGAAGATTTTTGGAGGATGGGAAAGGTCCTACAGCAATGGCTATGGTGCTTGCTCTTCCCACCAAGACGTAATAAATAAATGGAAAAATAGAAGCTCCTGTAAAATTACACATTAGTCACCTTAATTGTGACAGGAGAAAGGCCAAGTTTGGATCTACTGAAACTCCTATATGCTACTGGCTCAAGTGATGGACTAGGAAGTCACCTTCCAAAGAGTCCAGCCCAAAACTTAATCCTGCTTTGGGACAGGGTTAAAATATCAGAGTGTTTCTCCCATTTATCAAGCTCAGTCTCAAGGCAACAAAGTGGAACTGATTTTGAGAAGTGCAGAAGAGCACACCACAGAGTGGGAGAGAAAGGGGATGGACGGTGCTCAGATGGAAGAGGAGGGCTCCTCAGGTCTGCAGTGTTAGCTTTGCTTTAGGTATATGAAAAGAAAAAGTAATTTACAAAATGAGGGACGTAATTATTCCTCTGCTCAGCACTGGAGGGTCACAATCAATAACACATCTACTCTTGCAGAAATCGCACTTAAAGAAATGTGGGAAAAGGTCACAGTCCAAATTGGAGCAACATTAATGATCAAAGGTTCGGAAATATGATTTGTAAGGAAAAGATGAAAGAGCTGAATTTGTTTAATGTCCAAAGGAAAAGAAGAGAGGAATAGAACAACAGTCTCCAAACATAAAAAGGGATTTTATTAAGAGAGACAGCTATCAACAAATGGGAAATAAAGGAATTTGGTTGAATTTCTCGTTACAGAACACCACTATTTCTGTTAAAAAAGGATGGACATCTGTCAGGGATTATACAGGTAAGGCTAATGGCATGTCAGAGCAGGCCAGCAGGCCCCTTGACGTCTCCTTTGGAGATTGACTTCTTTTGATTACATTATTTTATATGTCCTCAGTAATTTCTTTCAAGTGCCCACATTATAACTGCTAATAACAAAAGCAGAGCTCCCCTCCCTTTGAAGCCCCTTTTCTCCACTGTATTATTGTGCATAATGACCATGTCATTAAGTGTCAGCAGGACTAAAGGTTTTCTGTATTTTAGTTTCCAAGCATTGAGGCAATAGACTTCGAGAGTATAAATGCAGCATAACTGTTGCTTCTGCTAATGAGGGAAATGAAAAAGGTCAGCATCAATACAGAAGGAAAATTCTCCACATGAAGTGTGGGGATAAAAGCAAATGTTAAAGGCAGAAATGTAGAAAACCAAAGTTCCTTAGCAACCTGGAATGACAACCTGAATAGAAAAATACAGTAGCACACCAAGAAATATTTGTTTCTCTGAAATTCACGATACTGTCTATCCATGCTTAACAGTTATTTATTTTAGCTTCTTCACATGGAATACACATTTACATTTTCTTGATTCCTCCGTGAATTGAGGTATTTATGGACCTATGTCAAAACTATCTATCCTAACGAAGTTACAGTGAATATAACACAGAATGATCCTTCACCAATCCCTGAGCTCAGAGAATTTTGCAAATTTTTTGCACTTCCTCCACCCTTGCTCTGCAACAGATACCCTCTAAATGAAATTTACTCCCTCCAAAAATTTGTGAGTTTTTGGCCTTGAATAGAGGAAACCTTATGTGTTTGGGAACAAAGTAGGGAAACACCAAACCTAGGCTGTTCTGAGATGTGAAAAAACAGGCTTAGTGATGCTCTGCTATTGAAGAAAAAGGATGCTGTTGAGTTGAGAGTGGTTCGGACAAGGTTTGGAAAAGGTTTTGAAAGGATTCTGTTAAGGAGTTCTGAAGAGAGGAAGATAGGTTAGAAGGAGGAAGGGAGCTACTAGGAAGATGGTGAGCCAGATGAGAGCAAGGTGGGTCAGCAGGATTTAGTCCCACTCTGCCAAGTACTGTGGTACCAAGCAGTGAGGGATCACCGATGGGTAGCAGCCTGTCTCAGTTTATCCCCCTACAAACACCCTATTTTTCTTGATAGACAGAGTGAGGAGGTCAGAGTGGGAAAGAGAGCTGTCTTCATCCTTCACCAACCTCACCGGGCACCTCACATTAAGAATAAATTGCAGTGGATTTCCTCTGAAGCCTGCATAGAGAGGAGTCCAATTCTGTGCTGTCAATGACGCTATAGAGAAATGGGAATTGGCCTTTACTGCCATCCCAAATCTGACCCAGACAACATAGGCCAAGAGACACAATCATTTTTGATCTGAAGGTTGGGATACAAAGACATCTCTCTGTGGTCAGAAATCAAGTGTCTTGTGATGCTTCTCTTTGAAGTGCTCCTAGTACAGCTCTGCCTTGGCTGCTGACACTGATCCACCACCAGGAGCACCTCAGCACCCATGACTCTGGGGGCAGGTGTGGCTTTTCTGAGCACCAACAAGAGCAGTGTCATTTCCCAGCTGAGGGCTCTCCTAAAGGATCACAGTGAGGACCAGTAGCTTGAATTGCATTGAGTGAATGTGGCAGGCTACCAAATACCAGGACTGTGAAACTAAAAGTTGGGTTTTTACAGCTTGATGCTGAAATAGACATTGTGAGTATTAAATAGACATTTGGTTTGGACCAAAATGCTGCAGTTCATGTTTGTGTCATGTGACTCTTCTGCAAGGCAGGTAAGGGTAGATGGAATCTGGGAAAGCTAAAAGGAGCTGCACTGAAACCTTAGAATGTCAAACGTCCCATTTTACACTTGTCAAGGCCAGCAATGAACTGTTTCAAATGTTTGCTCCTACATTTACAACTTTTTTTTTCTGTACCTCTTGCAATTTCTTTCTCACAGAAGAGCCAAAAACATCCTGTATGAGATGTGTGTGTGTACTTTATATAAAGGGTGACTGTAAAAGAAGGTGATTTTTCATTTTCTCACATTAAAGAAAGTCCTACCATAAAATTTTATTAAAAGAGGTGTTTGAGCACACCTGGTATTCCACCATCCTGACTCAAAACGTTACTTGATAGAGCAGAACTAATTTTCACCAAAGCCAACCAGATGCAAAAGATCACAACAAAATGCTGACCAGCTCTTCCCCACCACACCATGCTTTCCCATGCAGGAAAACAGGAGTGTGAGTTCCTGACTCCTGTCCCTTGCAGGTGATGTGAGATCCAATAATATTCGGGTTTGGCCACATCCCTTTTCCAGCTACTGTAAAAGATTAACCCTGTCCTGGCTGAAACTAGGACACAAGCAAACAAGCTGACCTTCAGGAGAAGCTGGTGCAGTTGCCTTTGCTAAGGAATTGCAGTGTTATTGGAGTGTTATTGGACTGTCATGGAGTGTTATTCAGTAACCTGTCTTCAATCCCAGAGCAGAAAAAGATGATGCAAAGACACGATTTCTGAGTATTCCAGGCACTCAGGATAGCAAAAGTAAACAAGCAAACAAAAGAACCCTTTGTCTTGTCACAGAAGTTAAATTATTTTGCTTGACAATCTATTTAATTCATACTATTACTATTCCATATTTCAGCCTGTGTGCTAGGTGAGTCACCACCATGTCTTGCCTATAATAAGCAAAAGAAGGTTGTTTACAAGAGCATCAAAGTGTCTCCTTGTATGAGCCAGGAGCAAGGAGTTCTTTTCTTTAAAAACCAGTAATATTATTCTTACAAGACATACTCTGTGAAAAAGTTTTTGACCTTCAGCAAATGAAAAGAAACTCATATAATACATACCTTGGTATGCCTGGTCTATATTCCTAAAACCTTGTAGTGCCAGGGCAAGAGGAGTTTTCAAAATCACCATTAAGGTGATGTATCAGTATGGCTCAGGTGGAAGGGACTGACTACAGGAAGGAAAAAGGATAAGTCTGGGGGAAAGGTGCTTCTGTCACGTTATTTAATAACTTGTGGGGCCATTAGCACAAGCCAAGGGACTCCTCCTGATGTGGAGCTTCCTGCTTAGCCTGCCTGCTTGCTGTGGACATACCTAGTCTGGGTTTCACACATCACTGGTAGAATCAAGGGAATACTTTCCAAAGGAGTTGACAAACATAAAAATTATTCCTACACTAATACATGGATCTGCAAGAATCAAGGACAGACCTTGCATTGCCTGGTATGTCTGGGATTTTGCTGCTCATCTTTCCTCCCCTGCACCAGCTATAAAAAGTACCATGGGAAACAAATGCCAGATACACAAGAGATTGCTGTTCTCTATCAGAGAAGGGAATTAATGAATCTGATTTAAACACGTCTTTCAGTGTTTTAAGTCTTTCAATTGTATTTTTAACTGACATTCACATAGTCACAAGTCTATAATGCCTGGTAAACAAAATTATTGCAGCCATCTAAAATCAAAACTAATTCTTTTTCCATGCCATGACACAAGCAGAAATTTAACTCCTCCTTTTTTAAGTTCATAATCAAAGCTCAGTTTTATCACAAATCCAGGATGTTTTCCCACAGAATGTCAGAAGAAAATCTAATTTATTGACATCCCAGCAGCACGTAACAGCATTTACACGGTAGTTACATAGGTATGCAGCTATCAGAGAGAATGTTGTTTTTAAAGGTATAAGGATAATATTTTTTTTTCTTTAATACAGAAAGGTGATGTGTCCATGTTTCTGGCATTCACATATACATGCAGTTTTCATACAGTCCAGTGGGCTTAGAATCACAAGGTGGTTTAAAAGTGCAAGCCCAAGAATTGCCTCTGCTGTGGAAGTGCATTTGGCCATAGCCATTTGAATAGAGTAACTGGCAAAATTTGCAATTACAAGCACTGGCAGACATAAAAGTAATCTCTATCATCTGCTGCGCCTTAAGCCAATGCAAAAGCTGGTGGCTTCAGTTACTGAGTCATAACCTTTAAAATTCAAGAGCAACTTTAACCCCAGAACCAAAGTAAAGTACTGGTGAGATAGGCCATGTCAACTGCAGCTTTGGGAAAAATCAGCAACCCTGGGTACTGAAAGCACAAGGACCTTTTCTGATGAAAGCTCACGTGACATTTGCCATAGGAACCCAATGCCTGCAGGCCTTTGGAGGTCTGTAATCAAAACCAGCCCTTGGTGGGTGCCCCATGAGGTGCAGCAGAATTGCCTCTGTGCTATAGGCATCCAGAAGTACTCTTGTCTGGCTCCAAGGGGAGTGAAGTTGACTCATTACAGTGTGATCACTTTTTTTTACACATCTTCCATCCATCACTTAATATTGCTTGACTAAGTCTCCTGTCCCACCCCATCTCCAGCAGCTTTTAGGAAATATATTTGGATGGGCAGACAGGAATTCAGTTCTCACTGACAGAATTATCCCCAAATCTTTGAATTCAGTTCTGTCAAAGGCTGCCGTTTCAGCTACCACTTTCCAAGACCAAAGTTACATTACAGAACTGTATGGCATAGCTTAAGGAAGTGATGCCTGTCTGACTGTGATAGCCCTGGATCCTTATCAAAGCTATCTTTTCAAGCCAGCTGGATGTACTGGTGTTGCCCCTGTTTAATTGTATGAGCTGGCTGCTCTGCACTGCAGCACAAATGTCCAGTGAGATGGGGTATTTCAGATGCCATGGCTCCTTGCTCCTCTCAGTGTGAGCAAGGATCAGCACAAGGGTTGGAGGTTAGGCTAGGAGCCCAAAGACCCAGTCTGTGTGCTGCAAGCACCTCTTGCTCACGAACACAGGAAGGAAGGGAATACAGGCTGTCCTTGGGGAAGATCTCTACAACCCCTGAAAAGATCTAGGAAGAAAAATGCCATGTGAAATATCACCACCCCTGTCTGACATTTCAGGTGAGTCTCACAGGCCAACAGGAAACAATGCTGCTACCCAAAACATAATTTTCAAATTGAAGGTGCCAGTTACTGCAGCCTTATCTGGGACTCACCTGTAGCTCTCAAAAGACTGTTTGCACCAGCTCCTTGACATTATCAATTTGTGTTATTTGCTGCCTCCCAAAATGTCATATGCCTAACCTTTCCAGGCTGCTCTTACACAGTCTGTTTTTCCAAGGCTCATTAAATATACCAAAGTCCAGCAGTCTTGTGTAAACGTTGCAATCAAGCCAAGCTGCAAAGAGTTCAAATGTCTTGGTGTTCCATCTCAGACTTTGGGATGCAGAGGCCTACCCTGGTTGTCAAACTGTGAGAAAAGGAGGGGTTTTTTTTCTTTTTAATTGTATGGACAGTGTTACTTACAGCTAGCTGATTTTGTTTACAAACATAAATCATAAATATTTCCTGGCTATACAGGGAAACAATCATCAGCAAAAGTCAGTTCAAAGTCCATGATTTGATTTTCTGAATTTCCTCAAATCTGTGTTTAGATTAATTCCCAGTACAGAATGTCTGACACAATGGGTACTTTATGAATGTTTAGGGGACTACTGCTACATCATCAGACAGGTTGGTATTAACAGCAGATTAATATTATATTATACTCCAGCTACTATGAATTATTAACTTTCTGAAGGAAAAAGACTGCCATTAAAGTGAATTCTTCCAGTCCAATTTGGTTTGGTTTTTTTAAAAGGAAAAGTAAGTAAAATAGGGTTTGGTGTTGTACCTCTCAAACCGACTAAAAATAAACAAAATCCCAACCAAAACCTTCCTTCCAACCAGTGAGTCTTATTACAAAAAAGTTCTGTGTATTGTAATTGAAGATTATTCCAGTGCTAGGTTGTCACACATAGAATGATGAAAAGCTGGGCGAAAAATGTGCTCTTCCTTCCAACAGTTGGAAATGTTTCCTTAAAGAGGCAAGGTGTAAATTACTAGGTTTCCTGTAACATAACTAACTAATGCAGTACAGATCAAAAGTTACCTCGCCTGTCAATTGTGCATCAAACAATAGACAAGTTGTCAGAGGCTTCAAAAATTCTGCTCTTTTTTGTTCCTTTCCACAACCTTATATTTTTTATCAAAACATTTAAGAAGAGATGATGAGGATTCAAAGAATTAAGTTTTGTACCTGAAGTCTTCTCATGACTTTCATCAGGGGAACCAGATCACTAATAAATATAGTTTTTCAATGGATGTGAACGGCACACTGTGCTTTCAAGTAGATAAGGCAGCAACGTTATTTTGATCTTTTCCTTCATTAGGGCTATCAGTGTACAACAAAGAGCTTAAACCTAGCTTTCATTCCTCTAATGAGCAGAGAAAGGTGTTTGAGTGCTGGCCAGAAGTTGTTTTGTGCAGTCAGAGAAAAGGCAGGTCATCGGTAGACATAGAATTAGGGCACCCCCTTGCATGGTGGGATACAGCAGAAGAATCTCATCCTAGTCATTGTGGTGGTTTGGACTTAATCCTTCCTGTAAACCTCCCAAGGGAAGCTAGGGGTTTGGCTGACCACATTTATTTTCATTTCCTCTGGAGACACCAGTGAGATAATCTGGTGGGTGGGGAGGGATGATCTTAACCCCCCATCTGAGGTCTCCAGAGATTGTGCTCTTGCAAAAACTGCTGATAACCACAGCATAGGTGGCTCTGTGGGGCATCAGATTGGGTGGAAGCCAGGGAGCTTGCTGATGGATAGCAAATGCCAAATGAGACAGTTGTGCATCCAAGGCACATCTAAGCACCTCAGGGGAGTTGATATTAACCCAGGTGATTTTGCCAGGTGGAATTTCACATTCTTGGCCAGTGCAGGAAAGCAAAACAGTCAGGAAGCTCTAGCAGCAGAGGATAGGCAGAGACATGCAGCGTGGCCAACATCTGGAGCAAGGCACACACACAGGTAGCTCCAGAGGATGCCTCTCCACAGCCTCAGAGCTGGTCACTGTTCGACTGTCTGAAACTGAAGTGACTGGAGAAGGACCATTCTCCCATTGTCACCAGCAGAGCTGGGTGTGGTGAATGGGGCTGCTGCCATCGACTGAGAAGACAAGATTATTTTACAGACATGTTTGACCAAATCTAAACAGCTCTTCTAGCCCAAAGCTCTGTGGAATCGACGAGAGTCAGTGCCCACACTGAGCTGAGTCCTCACAATCAGCAAAGGAGCACTGTGGTTTTCTCCCCCCGTTCCCTGCCCCCTCAGAGGAAACAGGCTCTCTCTTAATGAGAGCTCAGATGTGAATAAAGTCTATTAGAAATATATTTTTCCATTATGGCTGTCCCCCTGTAACTTACCTCAGTTTTACCAAATTGATCCTGTTTGTTCTGTAATGAAGGGTTATTCCTTGTGAAAAGCAGACTTAAATCTGGTCCCCCTAACTCATATTTGCATAATCACTTTGATGCTTAGAAACATCATTAAAATAACTCAGCACTAGAATTTCATAGATGCTGTGGGGACAGTTCCGCACCTCCCAGTAAATTGGGATAACTGAAAATGCACACACATCACCTTTCAAGCAATAAAAAATTAAAAACCCACAAACACCACTACCACCCCAACCAACAGCAACACCCTACTTCCTTCCTCTGCCCCCTTCAGGATTCAATTCTATTGAAGTAAATTGTTGGGGATTAAAAAACAAAGAAAAAGGAAAAGAAAAGCACCAAAACCTCAAGCCTTGCTCTCTGTCTTGACACTAAGGCTTACTTTAGGAACTGTGCAGCTGTGTCTAGCTTTTTCAGCTTCACAGCTTATACCTGCCATTTCTTTAGCATTTACCCTACAGTAAAACCATGAGGTCGTAAAGTCCCAGGTCACCTCATAATGCTTAGACCCACAGAAGGCTTTAACCTAAACAATTTCTGTCAAGATGAAGAAAAAAGAAAAAATATCTTGAATAACTTTTAACTGTTCATACTCTGTGATTT
The DNA here is from genome assembly GCA_008694505.1 of Cyanoderma ruficeps. Lineage (NCBI taxonomy): Eukaryota > Metazoa > Chordata > Aves > Passeriformes > Timaliidae > Cyanoderma > Cyanoderma ruficeps. The sequence continues at coordinate 31,189,900 of VZDJ01007749.1, read as the reverse complement.
CACCCAGATTAGCTGCCTGTGTCTCAGCCCAAATTTTATGCTCTCTGCAGAACATATCCTTCCTGCATGTTTCAGTGCTTTCCAGTTGCTAGTTTGGTGGCCCAGGGGAGAAATTCCTGCAAGCTACAACTTGTTCAAAGATTTTAAGGACTGGATATTCTTAAGTAAAAAGCTAATCAGGTGCAAAAGTGCTTGCAGAAGGATGTGGCTGAAGATGCAACAAGTGCCTTCAGAGAGCCTGAACCAAGCTGTTGGATTTATAAATACAGCAGGAAGCTCAAAGCCCTGCAGCAAAACAAGTGTGCTGGCATCTGCAGAGCTGGAGTGGGGAGGGTGTGTTGAGGCACAGAGAGGTCTCTGGCCTGTCCCTGGTCTTGCAGAAGAGATGAGAGCCAGATTTGCCACCACCTCCCTTGCCAATAGCCTTACTCCTGGGCATGGTACCCCTCTCTTTCCAGGACTAAGTCCTTTGCTAGAGGCAAGGAAATGCTGCAAGGTTTCCAGCCTGACCAGAGTCATAGCCAATAAGTAACTTATTTCTTCCTTTAGTTTCTTTTGATCTGTAGAATTGCTGATTTATTTTTATTTTATTTTAGAGTACATGGTAGTGCAGCCAAGGGCTCTGCCAGGATGGCAAAAGCAAACCTGTTTTATACTTCTTGGGCCTGATCAGCACAGGACAGATGGTTGGGTAAGAATTATTATACCAGCTCAAAGGGGTTGGGCAGTGTAAACACGCACATTTTGTACCTTAGAGGAAGGGGAAATCAGGAGATGTAGTTTATGAGAAACATCTGCAGGAACCGATAATAAGAATTCGTTAATTAAGGCAATACAGGTGGGGTTTTGTTGGGTTCCTCTCCAGTCCTCCAAGTCTTGGCGATGTTGCAGTTTTATTACCAGATGTCTTAATAAATTTTAATAATATCCATAATTACCAAGCCAGATTCATGGAGCTATGTTGTATGAAATATCTTAATATGGCAATAAATAACCCTACATTCCCTTTTAACACTTTATAATATTTGCATTGATAGCAAGAAGAATCCATTCAGACTAAAATTCAGCAAAAACAATTGAGAGAACAGCTATAGATCATGAACCACAGGAAAAAACAAAAAAGACTCCTATCTGCTCATAAAAAACTTCCCTGGTATCATTAGAGATAACCAGGATATGGATCATGACAGAAAATATTAGCTTTTTATTATATTTACTATTTCTCTTTGGAAATAAAACTTCCAGGAATGCAGATATACCTTAACCATTACTCTTTCTGAAGAAAAATATCTTTGGAGAAAAGTAAGCCCCTCTTAGAACACAGTGTGGGTGCTCCTACTTCCCACGGACACAATTCCACAACAAAAGCCACATGGTAAATCACAGGGTTTAAAAGCATCACTTCTTTAGGATACTCTGGAAGTATTAAGGTTTAAATATTCTTCCCTATCCCTCTATGGCTTTTTACCAGTGAGAACAAAAAGTTTTTTTTATTATTACATCATGAATATTCTTAAACAAGGCTCATCAGGGAAATATTGTTCTGCCAGAAGAGCTATATGGGCTCTCAGCGCAACAACAGCTTGAAATTAGAGGATGTATGTTCCTGACTTGAACACAGGTTTGTTGCATGAGCTGAAGTAACGTGTTCCTTGCCTCATTTTAACAGAATCACAGAAAAATACATGCCAGTCCTTTGGCTACCTTGCAGTTCACAACCTCTTATTCAAAGCAAGACTAGTTTCAATTGCTCAAGGAGCAGAACAAAAGGACAAGAAGCAATTGTCACAAATTGCAGAAGGGGAAACCTCAAGGTAACCAATTCTGTTGTGATGAACTTCTTGAGCACAGGAACAAGTGCTCAGAGGGCTCTCAGGAATTCTTGCTGGGAAGCCTCAAAACTCAAACACACCAAGGCCTGCACAACCTGGTATAACTTTGAAATCAGCCTTGCTTGATTCAAGAGGCCCTTTGCCAACAGACAGCAAGCACTGCATTCAGAATTTCCCCTTAGTTTCATTACCAATAAGCGCAGCTAACGAACAGACTTGCTTAAAGATAACGAAATAGCAGTGCTTCATACAGGGCTGAAACAGATTCCCATCCCTTGTGTAATTAGCCATACCCTGGAGTTTGTGCAAAGCACAGATATTTAAGCACAGTTTCTATGACTACCATCATTCTGCTCATTATCTCTGAAGGATTAGCCTGGGGATTCTCTTGAAAAGGTGTTAAGAAGGGGAAATCATGATGGCATACTCTTATTTGGAATGTGATGGGTGCTAGGTGTGAAGCAAATAATTTTTTTCAGAACATTACTTTCAAGACCCTCCCTATCTTGGTCAAGTATATTTGTGCTTTTGGCTCACGACTAGTCATTTACAAACCTGCCAAGAGCTTTCCAGACAGAAATAGGGGAGCAGAGTTTGGAACTGCAGCCTTAAGATGGTTCAACATGTCTTTTCCTGCTCCAACACAGAGGGAAAAGGTCAGCAAGCTGAAGACTCTACTTACAAAGACCTTTAATTTCAGTAAGGTTGGGAAAGTGGATGGAAGGGACAGAGGAGATTTCCTTTAAGAATTAGAGGACCCAAAAGTAATGAATTTATCTCTTTGAATGTTGCTTTTATGTCTGCATCTGTGACAAGAAGGAGATGGATCCAAGGCTCCAAGAGAATCATTCCCTGTAGAATGGATTGAAAAGGAGCTTCCTTCTCCCTGAGGAAACCCATGGACTTCAAAGTGTGTTTTCATTCCAAAAAGAGACTAAAAAGACAGTATCTTGGAAACTTCCACAAGAAGAAATAATTTTGCTCCAATATCATTAAAAAGGTTTTTTGAACATATATATAATTTAGGCTATGATACAAAATTTTAGAAATGAGAACATTGTCCAAACATCTGGAAAAATTTGATGAATTTACATAAGAAGCCACTTAGTGCTTTTTTTCCTCTTGATTCCTTGTTTTGCAGCCATAACACCAGACAGACATTGAAAGAATGGGTGAGCACTGAGGTGAACCTCAATTCTGGATCAAACCCTGAGCAAGTCTTTATTGTCTGCACAGCTAAATTTGAAAGGCTCAACAGAGGCTCTGCTGCCTTGCATCAAGGAAGAAAATCATGGCGGATGAATGATAAGCAACAAGAGCAAAATAATTCAGGACACATTTTCAGGCTTACCAACACAAATAGAAAGAACAACACCTTTCTAGATGCTGCTCACTGTGTGCTCAGGTCTTAGGTGACTTCTGCTACCAGCTTTGTACAACTGATGCTAGAATGTCTGCCGGCTTTAAATGGCTCCCTGAAGTTGGAAAGGGAAACTAATGGCATTTCAAAGTACTAAGGAGAACCTTGGGGTTCCTTCTCTCCTCTTACAGGAGTGGAAATTCACAGAAAGCCAACTTCCATTAAACTAGCTGCGGCCACTCTATATCTCATTTTAAAAAGCCACAGCTAAACCCACCAACCAAACAAAACCACACACTACAAATTCCAGAATACTAGAGCTCAAAAGTTTTAAGAGCAGTTGTATGGTTTTGGGAGTTTTGTAGTGCTGTAGGAACTTCATAGGGGTTTTAAATGTTCAGTTGTACCTTACATGATGTAGCATTGAATTCAGCCCTGTAACATCTCCATTACTATAACCCCAGTGGTACAGTACCACAACAGCCTTCAGAGCTTTTCAGAAGCCAGCCCTGTTGTGCTCAAGGCTGAACACCCTTGGTTCCTGGGGAAAAAATGTTCCCACTTGCTCTGTGCATGTCAAGGCAGAAATTAATTTTTGGGAAAAGTCTCTTTCTTCTAGGTTGTTACCATACAAAGAACAACAGAGTTTTCTTAAGTAAGGGAGCTCCCATCCTTCCAATATTGATAGAAAGATGCTGGCTGTAACGCAAGGCACCCAGTGTCCCAGTCTAATAAAGCAATATGCAAAACTAAGACCTCATCTCAAAGTTCCAGTAACTTAGAGGAGCAGGTTTAATTAAAGTTCAGCCATCTCTTAAATCTCCCTGTGCCCAGATGCAAAATTGATGCTTACAGGAATCGGTTCTGGAGGCCCAGAGATGGCCCCTTTTCTGCAAGCCCCAGCAGTTTTTCTAGCAGCCACGGGGAGCAGAACAGCCATGCAGCAACTGTAGCTGAGAGAACCTATAATCCATGGGAGACTAACAGAGATCACACACTCTTAGCTTAATATTCAGTCCTACACCATTTTGCTTTTATGCTGAAATAGTTGTCTTCCTGCTTCCTTCCTGACAGCATTTAGTGCCATGGTCTGGTTGACATGGTGGTGGTGTTAGGTCACAGGTTGGACTCAATTTCAGAGCTCTTTTCCAGCCTGATTCTGTGATTCCTGGTATTATTTGCCTTTTTTTTTTTTTAATGTACCTTTAAGAGGCTTACATCACTATATTTCCCCCACAGCATGGGTAATGAAACATATTAATCTGTCAAGCAATTTAAGCCAAATGATGGATAGCAGATGAACCCAATATTTATGTCACTGTTAAACAGATTTGGAGAGACACAGTGTACCTCTGGTGGCAGGCTGCATCTCTAACAGGATAAACTTCAGCTTGCTAATTGTCACAAAGTACAAATTGGCTGCTGGTGTGTGCCTGGAGGTCCTGGGTGATAGACTGAATGAAGGAAATTTCTGTGTAATTGCCCAAAGAGATTTGGACTAAAATCTTTAACCGCTGTTTTAACAAGAAAACAAGAATTCTGCTTTCTGTCAGTCTTGGGTCACCAGTTCTGTGCTGGCTTTTGCCTGCAGGGATTAGAGATGGCTCTTGGTTTGAGTTCTGTGGTGCAATACCTAGGCCAAACTTATGCCTAAAGAGATGCTGCCCTAGAAAAGGTGAAGAAGTCATAAACACAACAAAAACACAGAGAGAAGAAGGAAACTCCGTGTTCTTTTTGTGATGTTCTAGAAAATCCTGTTGTCCAGCGAAAGTGGAGGGAGGGAAATGTCCTCCACTTCTGGGGAGCAAGAGACAGATACAGGCTCTGTCAAATCCAGAAGCAAAAACGTCCTTTTGGTGGCTGAGTGGATGGATGATTGCAGCTACAGCCAACCTTGTACTTGCAGTTAAATCCCCTCAGTACTTTGCCCCAACTCACAGTGTCTGCACACGCAACGGAGGGATGGGCATTCCAGCTGTCTGTTACAGGGTTTGTTCTGGATGTTGTGGAAAGGAACATTTAGAAACAGAAACTTCTTCACAAGAGCAAAGCCTCCACTTGCCTTTCCAAATTCTTTCCTTACTATAGAACTGTGCCTTGAAGGAGCAGTAACCAGTATATAACCTGACCAAGGTCACAAACCTTTATGTCCTAGCAGAAGAGTATAGTTCAGTTCACACTGGATAAACAAAACTTATGGATTTATATGCACACCAGAAAATAGCCATCTAATTCCCTACCTTTCTTTCTTCCCCCTCACTAATATTTTTTTTGTGAAAAGAGTTAGAGCCCAGGGAGTTTGTATTATCCTGCAACGAAGTGTACCTGTCTCAAGAAGCTTAAAATTCAAGGTGCTAACACCACTCATGATATTCCCTTGGACCTTCAGGGCCTAACCCACAACACTACCTGAAAATGCACATTTCCCCTCACACTCCTGCTCTCCCCTTTACGCTGACAGCAGGCTATGCAGCACCCACATATTTGTTTTCCAGTACAAATCCTATCATAATGAGAAGGTACTGTGAAATACTTCTTTTTAAGGAACACTTTGCTTTGCAACAGGCTGGCCGTGGATAAAAAGGTGACTTTTCCCCCAACACCTAAACCCAGTAATAACACTTACAAACATAACCTCCACACATGGGCCATCCAAAATGGCCATTTTTTCCCCATAAACAGAGAACCCCTTCTCAAGGCATTCCTAGTGGCACATGAATCTTTATTCTGCATCACAATACTCCAGACAATGATAGTATGATGACAAAAAGACCCTTTAACCAGCATTTTTGACCATATTTTCTGTATCTGTTATGAAAAAAAGAGTCTTCTACATTTTTTTCTGTCTTTTGGGAAGAGATTGTGGCAAACTGGAATCCCTTTGTATAATACATTACTGAAAGTTGATTAGTTCAAATATTGATTAGCTCAGAATTAATAACTGAATTATTATATTTATATTGTGTACGGACACCTCCTGAAATCTCTGAGGCAACAAAAAAAATAGACTTCATCTTTTCTAGTAGAAGATTATTAGGTAAGACCAAGTATATTCAGATTTAAATAACACTCACTGGTAACAGGAAACTAATCTGACAGAAGGAGATCCAAGTTTTTATATCCATTTCTTCTTAGTGTGAAGGACAAGTCAGACTTCAGCAAACTTTTCTTTTCAGACATCTACTGGTTTCCCTTTTATCTGGGCTTCCCTGCTACTCCTTACAGGCCCAGCAGGGAAAGGTGGCACTGAGCAGAAAGCCCCACGTGTTGCTAGGGAATTGTCCCCCTCGTAGCACCAGCAACACAGAGGGAGAAAATAGCAGAGAGACTAAACTCAAGACTGCAAGTGCACTTATTGAGGCTGACAACAAGGTGAAGTGTTTGGGTAGCTAGTTAGAGATCCTGAGAGGAAAAGTAACTTAAAGCATTCAGTGAGGTGACAGAAGAAAGATTAGATGTCTTCCTATAGTTGGCATTACTCGAATCCTGTTTCAATAGCTTTGCTCCCAGACACATGCACACTTCTGTACACCATTCCTCCCAAAAATATTATCAGTATTTCCACAGAAAAGAAAAATTATAAAGGGAACAGGGGTTTAAAAAATTATTTTTTAGAAAGTTCTCCTACCCCAGAGAAAAAGACTTAGCGTCATCTCTTGATTTCTCTGCTTTTTAAAAATTTACATTTCAAAGAATAAGCCAAAGAGAAAGAAGAGATTCCGCAGTAACATCAGCTTAATTAAAGCAATTGTTGAATATTCGTTTTCCCTCTCATCTCTGCAGAAGGACTGGTACTGCCGTAACAGTTGCATGATGTGCATACTGAAGACAGGAGCTCTACTGAGCTCTAATTTCAAGTGAAAGAACGTCTATGCATTTTTATGCTTGTTAGTGCAATTATAATTGAATATTTTCATTGCATAACACTTAAGCAATCCCACTGAGATTCATTCTCCTCTGCAATGTACAAACATGTTGACATGACCCCCAAAAGGGCTGGATGGTTGCCAGCCCCACCTTGCAGGCACATACATGATTTAAAGGCTAAGTCTACAACGTTTTTGACAAGACTTGTACATTTGCCGCTAGCACGAGCTCCTGAGCTAGGAAAGATGAAATGAACAGGATCAAGCACTTTATCATGTTTTTCTATTGTGCTCACACACAATGCAAACTCTGCAGCTCCCTCTCTGCAGCTGAAGGGAATATGGTTCAATATGGAGCACACATTGATCCAGGAACATTCCCAAAGCCCATTCAAGAGGATACAAGAACTATCATTTTGGCTAAGCACACCATCTACCCTGTGATCCTAAGTGAGTTAGGTAGCTCACAGGCAGACCAGGACTTTTCATTCATTGCAGTGGCTTGCCAGAAGACTTTCAGAACTTCAAATGATCAAAAATCTGTGAACACTCTGTGTATTTACTCCTACTGACACATAGCTTTGTGTGGTACATAAATACATGCCTGTGTGTGCACACAAACATCCCCTTGATACCCTCCTATACCCAGAGAATCAAATTTAAGCTTTGACAGCATAAAAGAGCAGAAAACAGTCACAAAAATCCTCAGATGGGGAACAATGGGGGAGTTGCCCAAATACCCTCATACCTTCTCCTGGGATGCATGGGATGGTCCTGGATGGACCAAAACTGCTACACCTCAGTAAATCCCACCAGCTTCAGTAAGGCACAGGAAATCCAGAGACCTCTTAATATTCAGTCCCAAGGGCTTACAGGGGAGTAGAGACAAGCACCCCAAGACACAGGCCAGCAAGCCTGGCATAGGTACCTTGACTCTCGAGTAACACAATCATCAGCTGTGACAACTCTGCACACCATTACTAGATCTGCAAGCCATTAAACCCCACCTTGTTTCAATTGGACTAATTAACCACTACCTTTCCTCTTATATGTTACCAGATGAATTCACACTGACTAGAGAGAAATTTTGTGCTGTGAAGAAACGTGATAGAAAGCATTCATATTTGCACAGTACAGCTGTAGTGATGCAATCCCCACACCTCCAGCAGGTGTTTCCAAATAGGGAAAGAGTTTCAGTTTGCCCCGACATATTAGGAAGTTTACCTAGATTCTTCCATAGCCTTCTGACAAGGATTGGCTCAGTGCCAACACGGGGCCATGGATTGGGTTCTGAGAGTGTAGCTCAAAACCCCTTGATGATCTTATGGCTGCAAGCCAGGTTATCCCTCCTAAAACATTTAGTATTTAAGAAAACACACAAAAAGAAAGTAAAGGCTTTTCAAGATGTCTTAACAGGGTGTCTGAGGTTTCTCAGGCACCTGTGCATGCTTTATTACTTGTTTTCTGCAACATTTGTTTACTTTGTTATTTTTTCATTATTAAACCTTTTGATTTACAAAACATCATCGAAGAGTGGTCTCGCTAATTAATATAGCCATTTTTCTGCAAGGCTGGACCCTCAGAGTGTGGAGTGAAACCCACATATAGCTATAGTAAAACAAACAAAAAAATCACCTTTCTGGCAGCTGAAGAGCTGCACAGCATTATATAGGTGTGCTCTTGTACCATTTGGCTCAGCTGGAATCACAGGAGAAAAACACCAGCCTGTTTCAGGGATCACAACCTTCCTCTGCATTTAATGCTTGTATTAGTTCCTGCCATATTCAGCAACACCTTTCCAGTTTCAGCTAAAATAATAATAATAAAATAAAATCTGAGCCTTGGAAAACTCACCTTTATTAGCAGAGATGAGCTGTTAGCAGTGGCAACAGTGTTTTTGCAAGCCGTGGGCTGTCTCTGGTGTAAAGAAGGTGAAATTGTTCTCCCTCAGCACAGACCTGAGCTCACCCTGCCTCTGCGGCAGTTTTGGGATGTAGGAATTTGGGTGGGTGTGCAAGGAGTGAAATGGGGGCAGGCATGCAGATATCTGAGCCCCAAAATCTCTTCTCCCTTCTCTGCAAAGTGCCACAGGCAAATCAGGGGCAGCTGGGAGCAGCTCAGCTCCACACTTGGTACCTGGAATGACAACCCTGTTGTCAGTCCCATTTCCAGTTTCCCCATCCACTGCTCTATCAATGGCAAGCTCCGCACAGTGGTCAGTGTTGGCAGTGAGACCAGCACAGGCTACAGCAGGCTTGATGTGGCATGAACCCATGAGCCCAGAAGTTTGTTTAATCCAGAGATTTAAGAAAAGAATGAAGTCAGTCTTTCCTCCTCCAGCTCGACTACAGCATTTCTAACACGGCTCACCTCTGCCTGAGTCCTTAAAATCACTTTCCTTAAAATAAAGGTGTGCCTTTAACACTCTTCTGATTCTTCATGTTGAAATAATACTAGCAAGTGGTTTAGAAAACAAAATAGTTTAGAAAACAAAATGCACCCAAATTTAGTTAGTTTTTTTTCAACAGAAAAACACCCATAACTTTCATCATGTACTACAGAAGTCAGTGAAATATCTGCTGCTTTATAGAATCCTTTTTAAGGTTAGAGTTTTACTTTGAGCAGGGAAAATCCTAATTTTGCTTCCTAGCCTCATTTAAATTTGCTTTGGGTGGCAGAAGGCACACTTTATATCATTAGACATGAGACACCCATTTTAACAAAATAAAACCATCAATACATTAGTCACCATACTTGCATTAGCTGGTCAGCCTATTCCATTTAGTGACACTTTCTCCCTGTGAAGCTCCAGCTAGGCTTTGGCAGAGGCTTGGCAAGAACTGTTCTTGGTTTGTTTAGTACCAGGTCTTTTTTCAAGGAACAGAAGAGATGTCTGTTGAGGACATCTAGACTAACTTGTTTTGGGAATCTTCAACTTTAAACCTGTTAGTAAAAAGTGGTGATTCTTTAAAGCTGTTGAGTAGTCAGTAAAAAAAAGCACCGTGTCTGAAATCATTCTATAGGAAAAGGACATCTTAGAAGATAGCAAAAACATACTGTAGACTCACTGCAAAGATGATCCAAATCTCATGTTCATTTAAATGACATGTTTCCCATCATGTTGACAGCCACTGAGATAAAGGGAAGAAGAAGAAGGTGCTACAGAGCTCTTTAATGTTCCTGTCAGCCATGGAGTTTAATTTGATCTCTTTATTTACTTGCACCTGAAGAAAATTCAATTCTATCATTTTTTCCCTTGCTCTGAGATGAATAGACTGTATTTTTCCCAGAGATGACAATCAAATGTTGATCACAGTGACAGGTGCCAGCCCTAGTAGTCCATAAACAAATTAATTCCATAAAGATCTAATGATTTTACCATTGTGAGAATGTACCACTAATATTTAGATTCCATGCATCTCCAAACATAGGATTTTGAAGCAGCCATGAATATTATTGTGAAGAACCCAGTAGGAATACCAGTTTCATCTGAACAAAGGTTCATGTCAAAAACAAACTTAATGAAACGCCTCCAGTACTGGGTTCGTTCATTTGACAAGCAAACAACATTTCTCAGGTAATGAGTGTTCCTCCTTCATGTCAGTGCTTTCCTCCTGTCACACCTATGGTGACAGCCCATCTTTCCATATCTTCCCACATCAGCTGCCTGCTGCCCTCCAAAGGTTCACACTGAGGAGACTCCAGCCTTGCACTGCCCACTGAACGGCCATAGCTGGAGTTTCACAATACTTCCAGGTCTCTGTCCCTCTGCACCAGACATAGATGCAGGACAAGACAGCTGTGCAGCTGCTGCATGGCATGGGCAGTCCCCACTGTGGCTCCTACAGCCCAGTGCTGGAAGGCAGAGGTGGCTAGTTCATTTTTCTGGCTGGTTTTATGTCCACATAGCTTAACAAATATAAAAAAGCTGTGCTACTGCTCTTTTCCAGCTGCGTTAGACTCTGCATCATCTTTTAGCCTCTGCAGCTCTTTATTTTGAAAATGCATGGTGGAGGTGGACTGTAGCATGGCCTGAACTTCCTGATTGTCATAGAAAGGACTGCTTTGTTATAATCAGAGTACCCAATTATGGAAAACCTAGTGATGGTATTAAGTACTAAGGCCTGAACAACAGGCCCTGAGCAAAAGCTGACTCTAGGTGAACCTTCCAACCACAGGTTATATATATATATACACACACACATATATATATATGTTCACTCATTAACAAGATATTGTTATATGTGTCCATTTATTGGCAAAATATATATTTACCACTCTATATCTAGACACTGGATAAGGCCAGTTATTAGGAGAGTATAGAATCAAAGACAACTCCCTTGGTTCCTCCTTGAGCCCTGGCCAGGGTTTGCATGAATGCCAACAAAAGAATGAAATAGGAAATTATGTCAGCTTGTTTGTTAAAAACAAGTATAAAAATAAAAGCTGGGCTACTGTCACTGCAAATCTGAGGGAGCCTTGTGTCCTGCCAGGTGGATGCCTCATGGGATTTCCCAGTTACTGGGTGTGGCTCTCCGGTCCTTCGCTGTGACAGCTTCCCCCCACAGCTGATGTGCAGATTTGGATGATGCTAAAGTATCAGGGTAACTGGTGATATGTCTTTCTTAATCATTAGAGGCATTCTTTTGTAGCAATGATTAGGTGCATGGCTTAGGTTATCCTTTTGTGATTCTTTGCAATTTTACATTATAGGAAATTATGCTATTCTTTAGGCTGGTGTCTGGGTCTGTGTCTCTGACCCTACCCACTGGCAAGACATGGTATCAGACTTCAGGTTTGAAATTGATAGACAGGGATACATGTTTATATAAATTAAGATTCCCAGAATATTGTGGAGACTAAAAGAACAGCTGGGCTCAGAAAAGAGACTAGCAAGTTTCTGATCAAAATAAAAAGTCCACTAACCTTTTCCCTCAGTCTGCTCTCCTTGAGAAATGTTTTGTCTTTTATCAGCGACAGGGAGAGTCAGACTACTCTGCAAATCCCCAGCAAGTGCTCCATCAAACCTTCACCTTTGCTGCAGCTAATTATCTCACTCCAGCAGAGAGTTCTTATCAGAGACTGTACATTTCTCTGCAAACAGTGAAAATAACACACTGCTATTCCTCTGTGTATCTGACAGCTCCAACTCAGAGTATCTCACTGTATTGACAGACAATATCAGTAGTGATGGAAATAGGAAGAAAAACCTCCTCAGAGAAAAAAAAAGTCCGAAGTGTTTTATCAGCACAACCACATAAGATTTACACAATAAATATTTTTCATGTTTTGATTGTGCATTTTAATTTCTTAGATTAAGACTCTACTGTGATGCCATGTAAAGTTATTACACCATGCTCAGGAAAACCACAATACGGGGCTTCAACATTTCAACAAAGCAGTCCCCGAGGAATGCCTGAAAGAAATCACTTCCTTAAAATGATTTTCTTCTTCCAGTACATCTTCAATAATCTTAGCACTCAAACATTTCCAAGCCCTCCCAAAATATATTGTTACAGATTAATTTTTAATTAGCTTTCTAAAACACTTCCCTATTAAAACACAAAGTGCTGTAACTTGCTAAGAGGCCTTGTAGACAAGCTGTGTTTCTTTTCATGGGCTTCAACTTATGCAGTTAATTAAATGCTGCTGAACTCATTCTCCTCATTGTACAGCTCTGTAACCTATTAAATATTTTCCTCTGGTGCACACACACTGCACTCATATAGCTATTCTGCACACCACCGACTTTTAACTAAACAATACAAGAATTATTTTTACACTCATCAGTGAGCCACTTAAAAAATCCAGTAAGTTTCAGGACTGGGAAGGTGAACAGCATCTGCACACTGAGAGCATGAAAAGGCCACATGGGATTTCTCCCTTCTCTTCCCACAGCTGTAGGGACGGACCGAAGTGACCCAAGGGCGGGGACTGTGGGCAGGGGGCTGCAGGGAGGGGACACGCTGGGCTTGGCCCCAGCAGCGACGGCTCACCAGGAGAGCTACAGGAGAGGGGCTCAAAGAACATGGAGTGAGCCATCTCTGCAACAGGCACATCCCTGCAACAGCAGGCACATCCCTGCAACCACAGGCACATCCCTGAAACAGCAGGCACGTCCCTGCAAAAGGCACATCCCTGCCAGCTCAGCGAGTCGGTGCCAGCAGGACCACGGCTCCTGCAGAAACAAGGCTCGGCAATGCTCTCTTCCAAAAGAAAATTTGGAATTGCTGCTAGTCCAGTAACAGAAAAGCTGTTTTAATGTGTCATTGCTGTGTGTTTGTGTCTAAGTTAAGTCAGATGTGACAGATTCCTTAGGCGGGTATCAGAGATTCACGGTGGGAGCAGATGGTTAAAGGGAATGGCTTTCTTTTGGGAAAGGTTGTCAGGATGTTGGCTCCTTCAGCAGAGAATGAAAACACTCAGTGAGAACCACCTGCGATAAAGGAAACTGAAAAACAGTTACCACACAGCAAAGAACTTCAGACAATACATCACAAGGCCAGTTTCTTGGAATAGGGAAATAAAAGTGCATGGAAAACATGGGAGAGTGACTATCTCCAGCATTTGGAAAACAATGGAAGGAAATTAATGACTTCTCACTTTTTGGAACCACGTGCCATGAGGACCATCCAGCCAATGCTGTAATGCTGTACAGCAGGAGGCAGCACAAGTGGCGGGGCAGACTTCTGTGACAGAACTCTGTCTGCAAGAACTGAAACATCCAAACTAACTCTTTCACAAGAAGCAAATTATATCCAAATATGCCCCTGTTCTAACAAAAATATAATTTAGAGGCAAAATCAGGAAAAATGAGACTGGATATGAAGGATCCCATTTTCTTTTATGGGAATGATTTGATTTTGAATTGAGAAAACAAAACACAGCTAAAAGAAGAGTCTGTAAAATCTGGGAATAAAGAGCTAGGACCAGATCTATTTATTTTTTTAAGGGTGCTTGGTTCTGGATTTCATTTAGAGAATGCATACAACAAAGGAATAAAAAACTCTATACGTAAGATTTATTCTCAGATATCTTTAAAGGGACAGGCAGATTTTTAGTGTTCCACTGCCCAGCTACATAGGCTGGAATTACCCTTTGGTATAGAAATATCTTTAGATATAGAAATATCCTTTGTTAATAACTGTACAAATGTTTTTATAAAGTTTACTGACTGAATTAGAAAACAAACTGAATTTACCAGCTGTAGTAGGGAGAAGTGTGGTAAGCAATTGACATAAATATTTAAAACATCAAATACTTAGTAAATTCAATTGCATCCCACTAGCAGGACATTCTTATCATTATGCTTGAAGCATATTGAAAATATATCAATATTTTAAAATAATTCTTAATGGTTCTGGCCCATTTCCCTCGATAAGGAGAGTTCAATATGCACTTCCAGTATGCCTCATGGGAGCAAATACCGTTACAGACTACTCTGTGAGTTAAAATCTCTTCCTGGTACATTTTTTTCCCCCTTGGAACGTGGTTCCACAGCTTCCTGAAGGAATACAGGGCAAAGTATCTATCGACAGCACCCTGGGAGCACAAGAGCAGATCAGAATGAAAGGCTACAGAAAGGATTCAGCAAAAGGGCTCAACAAACAGAGCTGAAATTAAAGAGAGAACTTGAAGGTCAGCTAAACAAAATGGCTAGGAGAAAGACTGAAAACAATACACTAACACAGAGGCATCCAGGCACAGAGAACTCTGGAGGAACACCCACATCAACCTTGTCATTCTCTGCTCATCTCCATGTCCTTGGAGATGAGAGAAGGAGAGAATGGAAGAGAGAAGAAGCTGGAATGTCCTCCTTCCACAGAGAGAAGGAGCTGCAATGTCCTCCTAAGATGGGGTTTTTCTGCTTTAAAAGCCTTAAAATTAAGCTATCGTCCTTGCATGATAGTTTTACACCAAAAGACAGAGCAAGTTTTCTACAAACACCTCAGGAGGCAACATAAGGCACAGTATGTGTGCAAGCAAATTATGAACTTTGGGTGTGAGTGACATATGACCCCAGAATTCTTGCTGAAATAGGGTGTTACTGCACACAGGCACATTCACTGGAGACCAATTCAGGCAAAAACTGGCAGTGACAATTCTGCTGCATAGAGAAGATTACACTTTGAGAAAACTGGCCTTTTTCATACAGCTGTAGCTGTATGGTTTGTCTGCTCTGTACAAACTGCAACATTAGGTGCTGATGGTAGACGTGCTCCTAAGAGCACCTGATCAATCAGTTCTCAAGAACCACATGAAAAATTACGTAAGGCATGCAATGTCCATGGATGAGAACTAGCTCATGAAAAATGACATAGAATGTATTTACAGAAGCAATATTAAAAGATGAGATAGTTTCAGAAAGTAACTAAAACTTATTTCTTGGGTGGCTGTGAAATTTTGGCTATATTACCAATTCAAATCACCATGGCTTTCTGTAATTGCTGGCTTGCTATTTAAGGGTGAGAAAAAAGTGCTGCCAGAGGCACTACAGGCTGACCTGCTTCTAAAAACACAGGAAGGTCACAGAGGTAGGCAAAACACAAAAGAAGAATCATGGTCTACTGCGCTGGCCAGTACTCGGTTTTCTCTGTCAACCCACGGGAAACTTCAGCATTGGAAAAAAATACAAGGCCAGGATCATGGTCTACTTGAAGTACCTGTGTTGTCTTCCTTCTAGAAACAAGGATACAGAAGAATAATTTTTTTTTCAGTATCTCCACAAAATGAAGCAAATCTGAAAGTCTTGGAAAAGGACAGAAAATCAACAACAATCAAAAGAGGGGAGGAAAACACCACTTTGAGAATAGCTGGGACATGCAGGATACCTGCAAGGTGCAACAAGTACTGATAAGCAGCCCACATAGCTGAATGGGTTTTGCAACACAGTAGTAATATTAGATAATTTTCTGTTGGTAGAGTGGAAAAGAAGTAAAGAACAGCAACTGTTGCTTCAAGAGAAGCTAAGTATTAGAAGAAAAACCACTGATCCAAACCAATTAGGCCAGGAGATGAAGGCAGTGAAAGAAAGGAAAAAGGGGGTCTCAGCACTTTCCTGCAAGAGACCCTTGTTAAGTTTCTTCTCTCCTGTATACTCTATTTAAGTCTCCTCCTTGAACCTTGCTCACAGTTACATAACAGATGTTGAAATAAATGCACATCTCTTATGTTCCAGATGGGGGCTTCAGCAAAATGACATCTTTCTCCTTGACTAAAGAGAAAAAGTTTCACCAAAAGAAATTTAGGAAAATTATGAGATTTTTGAAAGAAGATAATTCTGCTCTTTTTGTCTCTCTTTTTGGTACTTCAAACAAAAATACTTTGGATTTAATATTCCTGTCCATATCTAAACTTCCTTTGCTACTAAGAGGATTAAGACTGCTTCCCTTTAAATCAAAGGGAAACTAATTGAAAAGCTGAGATAATTACATCTCACGGCATGTCCTCAAGCCGTTGTTAATATCTGGACCTAAGGCTAAAGGAACTTGTTTAGGAGTACCTGAAAAACCCCTGTACCACACCCTTCTCTGTTGAGCTTTGACTCTTTCTCCCTGCCATTGCTGTGTTACCGTCATTACCCACGCACACGGCAGCAGTACAAACCAGCAGCAGCCAAGTGCGTGAATGCTTTTCGACCCTGTGCAATTCAGGATGATCAGAAGCCTGCAGGAAGTCACACTTTTAATTGGTGAACGTGTTGGGGAAGAATCAGGGAAGAGGCACAAGAGTTGACAAAGCACATGGCAGAGTCTGAGCGGAGGACAACGCTCAAAGCAAGGACGTGTTGCTGTCACTGCGTGCAATGCCATGGTTTTTACCCGCGACCTGCCCGCCTGGCGATAAGCATCAACCCCCCTCGGCCACGCATTTCGCCACGTTTTCCAGCCACGCCGGGTCCCGCGGCGGCCCCTGGTGACATCTGGTGGCACAGCACGGACACGGCAGCCGCGCCGGCTCCCGGGCCGGGAGCTCCTGAAAGCAGCGCCTGATTCCGAGCCGAAAAAGAATTCCCCGTCGCTCTCCTGAGCTTAACTTCTGCATAGGCACGAGACCAAATATCGCGAATTTGAACCCAAACCTAACATCTCTCAGTGTTAAGCTCCTCCAGACAGCCAGCGGCACTCCAGCAATAGACTCCAATTCTGTACTTTCCTTTTCTGGGAGAGAGTCCTTTTTCCAGGACTCGCTGCTGACAATCTTATAAAAGTACAAGCAATCTACTATATCACGAGTATTCTTAAAATACAGAAAAAATAGTCTGCAAAGTCGTCAAATTTTTTTTTCCTTATGAAATTATGCTACTTGCAGGTACTTTCACCTTTTGCCTATAGCAACAGATTTAGTGAGCCAAGCTTCTCTTGATGAGAAATAATAAGTGTAAACTATTCAACTCATCATTTGAACAGGTCCCAGGGGATTTTTTTTTTTTTGCAATTATTTTGACTTAATCCACACCGTTTACTTGCTCTGCTACTCCTTTGTCTTCCAGTCTCTCCCCACCTGCTTTCTTTCAGAGAAGAGAGGACTTCCCAACCAAACTGGCAGACTAAAACCAGCCAGATGCTGCAAGGAAAACTCTCACTTAGCTTTGACCAGAGATATGGAAGGTTTGTAGAGTAAATGGTTTATATCACTTCTCGGCATTCAAGTCCCAACTTTTTTTACAACTACACAGCTCTACCAAAACTGCCAAGCTTTTAACCTTAATTATTTGTCTCATACTCTCAGAGCTCAAGCACAGGACTGAAGCTTCAAGGAAACCAAAGATTTTTATGCAGCTACAAAAGCCACTTAAAGGCACTTTAAAAAAATTTTTAGAGCTGCAAGGCTACATTTCTGGCAATTCTATGCTTCTTTTATTAATGCTCTTATTTTAGAAAAAAATCTTTAATTTAATTTTAAAAATGGAGTTTAAAGATATTCTAAATAAAAACTTCCACACCAATTCATCCCCAGAAGCATTTATGCAACATGCATTTAGGATCTGGTATCTTATACTTCATTGAACTTCTCAAGAGAATTATTTGTACAGAGGCACCTTGAAAAAGCTTAAAAAGGGAATTAAAGCAGCACATCGGGAAAACTGGACCTCTCCTCCTTCCTGGAGCCTTAGACATACTGCTCAAAGCCAAGGTTAGTAGTAATATACATCCACCATGCTAACACAACACAGTCATGATTGAGGGAAAGAAGCTGGACCCTTCACCCAGGCTCATGTGTGACCTCTTTTTCCCTCTGCTCCAGAGACAGACTCCCGGCTCCCTTGAGGCAGCACCAAGCCATGAGCCATCCCTTTCTGTACAGTCAGCATGTGGCCTTCCAGCTTCTGGTCTGGATTATTAGGGCTTCACCCCCTGGTATGGGATCTCCATCCAGTCAACCTTTGTTTCTTGCCCAGCCAATTAGTTTGCAGTACCTCCCCTGTATATATACTTTGCATAATTCAGGGAAGAGATCTTGAATTAACGCTGCAGAATTTCTCCTCTTTGGTCACCCTTCAACCTCCCATGAAACCACAGGCTCACTAGTTCAGTCAGCTGTGATTGCAGTGAAGGAAGCTCAACTACAGAGCCCCTCAGGTAATCCTATGATACCGTACTGAAGAAGCAGGAAGACACCTTTATGTGCTTTAAATGACAAAAGAAAGAAAACATTTTCCGGTCAACGAGTTCTCCAATGCGTGTAATGGAATTCTATCCTCCTTAATTATGCCACTTGCAAATGTGAGTTAATTAATAATTCTGCTGGATTGCTGCATACACATCATCATGCCTATTAATCATGCTGGGTGAAGGAACACTGATTTTCTTTATCTGCTTTTCGTTTTGCTATATCACTGCATGCAATTCTTAATAAATTACTTTCTTGTCAGGATTTCTACCTAAGAGTTCAATGCTCCAGTTAATTAACTGAAGCATAAGGTTCAGTGTAGCCCTGGTTTCATGCCTGAGATGTTTTGGTTTTCTGAAATTCTTTTCCCAGGGAATTTTCTGTAAACAAGTGCTTTGTAACTGTACTATGTTTTTCGTTCCTTTTCCTAGGTGGGACTTCTTCTTGATGTCCCTCTGGTCTGACCAATGTGATTGAAGAGGTTTGTCTTTGTTTCACCAATCAGATTGGTCTGTGTAAAATAATATAAAAGGGAGACACATCCCAAAAAAAAAAAAAAGTCATTTTCAGCCTTCTGAAGTTCGGAGTCTGTGTCGTTGTGGTGTAAAACAGAGTCAGTTCAGTGTTCCATAATCCTTACTTTTCCAAGTGCAAAGACAACTTTTTTCCTCAGCTGATGTTGCCATTCCCAGCTTTATCACTGTGAGCAGCAGAGGAATTTGGCATTAGGCACATTCCATGATTACTGGAGGAATAAGGAGTCTAACTGGCTTTGAGAATTGAATGGGTTAATGTTCAATTTCCTCTCTAATCAGCAGGGGCAAACAGGTCTTGAATATTTATATTTGAATAGAAAGCAAATTCTGTTGGTATACTCACTATCAGTATGGAGCAGGGGGCAAGGAGGCAGAAACTGCTTCTATTTGTTGCCTTGGGTACCAAAAGATGACTGTTGTTTTTCTTTCCCACAGCAAAACCCCAGCATTTCCACATCCCAGCAACTGCAGTTGTCATAATTTGGACAATCTCCAAGGTTCACCAAGTAGAGTAGATTCATCTTGATTTCCTCTTTAATCTCCCAGCAAGTTAATCTACTGCATGAAGTGCCAGCAGGCAAACTTCATCTCTGTTGGTAGCTGGTTTTAAGTTCATTTGTAAGATACCACTTTTCACTTACTATTTCTCAACCACTCATCACATGATTCAAATTACATCTGAAAGTTGATTACAAAAGGTTGTAGGAAAACCAGCATCCTTGTCCATCAAAATGAGCATATCTAGCATACCAAGGAATCAGCAACTGAAACATCATTAAATACAGAAAATCTTAGGCTTCCAGGACTCATTCCAAAGGCATTTATAACATTACTTAAAATCCTATGACAAACAGAAGGCTGAGGGCACAGAGGAACAACAGCAGTTATTGCTGAAATGCAATTAGTTGTACCCTGCAATACAATGGTTCAGCTTATCAACTCCCTAAAGTAATTCAGAGAAAAAAAATTTATCTTTTTCTGTAACCACTACAGAACTAAAAGTATGTTGAAGTCTGGCCATGATTTGGGTGCTTGTTTCTAGCTTTAAGAAAAGGGTGAGGTAAAGAAATTGTTTTTCAGCATTCTACCCTAAGTATATTCTCTTGAAGTAGATTCCTCTTTGGAATTACACTGTTCCGGGTGAAAAGACTCAGAGCTTTTGCCATCTATCGATTTCAAGCTTTTGTATAATGAACTTGTCTTCAAAATACTCCAAAAACAGGAAAATCACTTTCAATGTAAAAAATCCGAGGAGATACACAAAACTCAGGTAAATACAAGGTGTACCTTTAAGACTCCCCCCCCTTAATGAAGAGGATTATAATTTCTCAGTGATGGGAAATCGTTTGGATATCAGGCATGAACCAGGGATAAACTGGCAATCAAACACATACTTTGACAAAAATTTTGGCTTTGACAGTTTTGCTTTTCTTTTGTCAAAAAGTATTATCGAAAAGTCCCAACTGGCTCTGCTTCTAAATACAAACAATGTATCAATGACACAAAAGGGACAGGCTGTGACTGCCCCACCGTTTCTGTACAAGCACAGCAGCAGGTTACAGCCACAGTAACATAGAAGGCTGCGTGATCAAAAAAGTAAAGGTAAACAAAAGGGTGACTATTAATCTGTAGAGGCTTTGTAGAAAACACCTCTTCAGCTCCTGTAGCTGGTTAGCTTTAAGGGCAGAGAACTGCATTTCAGCTTGTTTAATGAACCGAAACTTGGCATGGCACGGTGCTACCGTGCTGTTCTTCCATCAACTGCTTACCTCTGGAATTTGAAGCTGGAGGCTTCAAACCATACATTCTTCCAAGCTTATTGACTTATCTCATATTCATATCCTTAAAGCACAGAGATACTGTGGTGGTGAACACTGGCAGTAACAGTCTGTCTCTCCCTGTGCAGTGTACTACTGCAGGATCTGTACTTTAGGGAGATGAGATTTATGGTACAGCTCCAGGCGTTCAACTTCCACAGCTCAGTTATGAGCCAAGGCTTCCTGTACCATCAACTGAGTCTCCAGAGACCCATTCAGAGCTCGCTCTTCCAGTTCACAGCAAGTACTTATTTCTGTATAGCCTAAATCTAGATGATGGAGTAACACTTCTCCCTCATCCTTATGCTTCTCAGTAATTTACTAAATCCCTTTTCCAAGGTAAAGGTGGAGCTGTTCCAAGAGATAATGTTTCAGTGAAAAAGACGAACTTATCCAGACTTTGAGGCAATAAGCTGTAACACCATTCTTCTTTAGGGGGTAATTGCACATTTGCTGCCCATTCATAAATGGGGAGCTACCAATTATTACAGCTTTATAAGAGTAGTATTAATCAGCAGTGGTTGAAACAGGATCCTTTCATTCAGACAAATACCTAGAATCCTAACGAATTTAGGGTGGGAGAGAACAATGAGACAAAATTGGTTGTATGAACCAGGAAATCAATCCCAAGCTGTAATAGCTTTGACCAATCATGAGAATCTTGGAAAAAAAACGAATCCAACCAACCCAACCAAAAACAAACACTAAACTTTATGTAATTATTTCCCTGATGTGGCAGTTACTGGATAAATCATTGCAACCAGTTGTGACTGGAATTATTCCTTTCCAAAGTTAAACTTTAACTTACAAAAAACCTGTGCTGTGAAAGAAAAGTATGTACAGCTGTGGTGTACTCAGTTCCCAGGGTGAGTTAGAGCTCCCCTTTGTGTGTGAAGTCAAGGCATTTACTGCTGCAGCTGTTGTTTACCGCTGAAATGTGGTGCCTTTGATCATAGCTCTGAAAGTGCTTTACAAAAAAGGATGAAGTCCTTGTGCTCATCTTACAGACCAGCACTACAGTGTAAGCAAAAAGAAACTCAGTGACTTGTTCAAGATCAAAAGCCAAACTTGCCCTGAAACCAGGGTGTGATCTCCAGTTTGTACTGCCTGTAGCTAAAACTTTCCTGCTGAACTCATTGCACTGAAGACCGCAGCAAAGTAAAACCATTTTGGAAGATGCTGTTCAGTGTTGCATTTTCAAGACTAAAACATACCACGAAGTAAAAAGACAATATTTGTTTCACTCAAAGGTAAGTAAAAGTTTTCAGAAACTTACATCTAACCAGCCTTTTAAACAATTTGTAGAACTCCTAAAGTAGTTGACTTTTACAACCTCAAACGTGAACTAAACTGGCTGCATTGATTCAATGCAATTACATGGGCACCCATTTAAAAATCTTCCTTGAAACAGCACTGTTAATTATTGTTAAAAGTGGCATGGGAGAGGTCACTGAACTGATAACACTTAGATATAGTGTTTTAGCTCTTTGAAATTGGACACCTCTGTGGACAAGCCTACCTATACAAGTTATTAGAAAAGATTCAATGTAGCAAATTGATTTCTTACCCTAGCGAGGAAGATTCTATGTAAGGATTGAATGGGTCTGCTGAGAAGGGCACACAGGAAAATAAGGCAACCTGGACATTGGCCTAAAATGAGGACAGATGTATTTACTTATAAATACGGTAACAATAAAGCAATGAGAGAGAAGAGTGAATTAGATTAGAGGTTTTGAAGAAAATCTATGAACTTACCTGAAAAGGGGACATTCCTACATCTCCCTTCCCCAAACTGACAAAACTAGATTTCAGTATTTGAAGGACTTGACTATAGGCTGAGAAATAAATGGGAAAAGTAAGTTAGAAACTTTGGATCAAAGGTATGACTTCAAAGAAATTCAGTGTGAGAGAAATGTGATACAAGGGCAGCACTGGTGTTGTGGAACTTCCTGCAATTGGCCTTGGCCCATTTGTCCAGCCTGTCCAGATCCCTCTACCGTCTTCCTACTTTCCAGTGATCAACACTCACACCGAGCTTGGTGTCACCCAACCTGCTGCCATCTCTTACACCATGCTGAACCAACACTCCCCAGTTTTGATCCTCTGACTTCCTTTCCAGTGAGAAAAAGCTAACAGGCTTGCATTACAAGAATTAGATGCTGTAGTACCTGTATCTCACTGCTTCACATGGTCAGGCCTGAACTGCTATTTTTAAGTACTTTATTTCACATGAAGGCTTTTGTGGGCTACAGGATCTCTGGGATTTTTCAGTGTTAACAATAAACTTAAATTGGACTATATAGAAAAGGAGGAAATAAAAGACAAAGCTTCTTTACTTAGGCTTCTTTTCAACTGCAACCCAGCCTCATTCTTTTCTGACTTCCACAGGTATTCAAAAAAATTTCATCAGCTACCACAAAAATTAATAGTTTTCAAAACAAGCATTACAGTCATTATACACAAAAGCTAGGGTAGTTTTCTCTTTTTAAAAAGTACTCACTGTATGTATATTCACACTATACTTTTATCCCAGAATTACCTCCAGCAGTATCTGTTGGAGCACATATAAGCCAGACCCCCTCTACTTGTCTGATACACAGCTAGAAGGAGGGAGCACTGCCATTCTTCTTCCTTGCAAACCCTCAAAGTGTTAAAAGGTTTTAAAGGGAGAAAAACTGTTCTAGGAGCATATTTACAGCTTTAAGAGTATCTCGCTTTGCTTTTAGTATCTACAAGCACATAATATGCACTTTGAGTGCCCCTGACTTTCTCTAAGGGATTCAGGACCCTGTTTAAAAAATACAAATTGGTGATAGGCATACTTCTCTTCTAAATATACTGTACAGCTGTGGAAATAGAACCTCGTGGTAGCTTTGCAGGCCTGAAAGAATATATATATATTCATTCTGTAGTTTCCCTAACTTGGTAAAGTGATCAAGCTTGATGACTCCATAGCATGACACCCTTAATATGCTCTACATGGTATCTGTTCTTTGCATCTTCCAGCTATAGATGAAGACAATACAGGTTTTCATCTTAATAGCCTGTTTCTATAAACAAATAAAATTTACTTAACCAGAGAACCACCACAGCAGAAACCACCCAAACCTGAAAAGTCACCTAAAAGGTATGCTTTTGGTGCGTTAAATTTGAGGTACAATTAATAAATAAGACAAGGCTATTCCCTTGCCCACAAGTATATGTCCAACATGTATTTCCTGTGGGTAAACTAGGATGTTGGTATGTTAGCCCCAAAGTCAGCCATCAAGCAGCTGATTATTTTATTATCACAAATTTATTATTTTATTTAATCACAATTATTTTATTATCACAAAGAAGAGGGAATCAGAGCCTTGGTGATAAGAATTTTGACTATCAAGAGTGGAGCCATCATTGTCAGTAACATCTGGGGCTCTACAGTGAGAAAAATAAATGTTTTGATGAAAGTGTGATAGAAGAGTAATAGAATCACTGTTACTTCTGCCTTAAACATTTCAGGTGGCACATGCACTGAAGGATACACACACATATCCCTAATGAGAGTCAAAAAAGCATACAGCCATGTGAAGGCCACTTCTGGAACGGAAGTGGATTCCCTTTGGGTGGACACCCTGCCCCTGGAAATAGCCTGCAAGAGACTCTCCAGCACTCCCAGGAGCTCAATACAACTGAAGTGACTGGAGAATGTATGTCTGGTATGTATCTTTCCCTTACCTAGACTGCTGGCAGATACACCTGATGATGAACACTCGCTGCTTAGCACAACTACCTCTTCTATCTGGCTTGGAAATAAAATTTTACATCCCAACCACTACACAGCATTAACCAGGCAGAGTAAGTGGCATCTAGTACAAGGCACAAATGTCGCTTTTGGTCTGGAAGGCAGTAGAGTAAAAAGGCTTTCTCCCGAGAGAAGCTGTGGAGTGTCCATCTGTGGAGATACCCACACCTTCAATGGACATGGTCTTGGGCAGCCTGCTCTATTAGAAGGGCTTACACCATTTCATCTCCAGAGGTCTTTTCCAACCTAAACGACCCTGTGATTCTGTGAAATAGAAAGTAAAACCATCCTACCGGCATAGCTCTGTATTCCATTCTCCAACTTATTAGATGAAAAAGCACTTATTTTGGTTAAAGAAATTATTTTATCAGACTATCTATATCAAACATGTTGGATTTCTGTTATCATTGGGATAACTGACTCATATTTGGTTTGTTCAGGAAGAATTCCACTACATCCTTGCAAGGACTCTGGACCTAATTTAGAATACCTAATACTGCAATCTTAAGCACCCCCAACTGCATCAAAAATGTCTTAGATAACAGAGTCTCCTTAGTTCCTCACAATGCATACACCATAGTGATCTGAAAGGAAGGTGGTTGTTGACACTGTGATCTTTTCTATTACCTCACACTTGTACGCAGATCTTTCTATTGCCATTTTAACTCTGTGTATAAAATAAACTGCCTCTGCAGCTCGGCTTACAATCTAGGCTCCACACTGACACTCACAGGCCACATAAATATTTGTTATGCAGCCAGTCTCACTACAAGCTGAATGCAGACATGTCTTTGTAAAATTTGGCTTGCAACCTTATGAATTCAATATACAATTCAATATATTTGTATTTGAATTTCACTGTATCTTGCCTGCTGTCACTGTGCAAATGGACACTTCCTCTTCCTACCTGATAAATGGGTTAATTCACACATGACATGATCACAAAAGGTGTTAAAAATATTGTAAGGAAAATTCTGGGTTCAATTACCTTAAAAACCCCCACAAACCTAACAAAAAAATTCTCAAAGTACCAAATCCCCTAANNNNGGGGGGGGGGGGGGGGGGCAATGGACCGTCTCAACAAAAAGCCCACAACAGAAGGATGTTATTACTTACCTGTATTCTTGATGCTGAGTTTATTTATATCCACTACTTCTCTAAGACACCCAGCCAACATTGTAAAAAGCATCAAAGGAATATTATGGTCACATCAAAGAAAAAAAACAAGCTTATGCCAAATGTTTCTGCCCACATCAAGTGCAAGATATTACAGGAATGTTCATGTTACTGTACTGGACTCTTAATCTTAGAGTAACAATTATATTATAATCTTCCAAGAACAGCTCCCAGTTTATTCACCAGAGAACTCCTTAGTATGTGTTAAAAAAACGTTAAAATACATTTTTCAAGAAAATTCAGGTCTCTTTGCAATACAGTAGCTACAAAACATTTATTTTTTAAATAAAAATATTTAGATCATCAGGTTTTGTAAAACAGTATATCAAGTGTTCATCTTAATCTTTGTAGGGTAAGCACCTTCAGTTTTATGCTAAAACAATCAACATAAATTATTATTTGGTCAGGCTATCAACCTACATTGAAATAAATATCCTTTTAACCAAGACAGATCACTTAATGCATACCAGATTTCCATATCTTTACAAAAAATTTCTCTGGTGATATGTGAATTACAGACTGAAACCATGATTGAAATAATGTTTTTTTCTTTTTAATTTCAGTGAATACTGGCCTATAATTTTAAACTATAAAAACAATTCTAAAGCACTACAGACAATAGCTTAAAAAAACCTGCATCACATTAGAGAAATATTTGAGATACCTTATCTAAACTGTCTCAGAATAAGAAATGAAACACAAACTCCTAAATTACTTAGAATGCATTGGGCTGGCCACATCATATGTCCCAATCTTATGGGAAATTATCCATTGAAGAGGAATAGAAAACTGTGTTTAATTACAAGAAAGATAAGTCACTAGTAAGTGAAAACAATCTAGCTCAAAGAGCTTTTTATGCTGATACTATTGATTACAAAACATAGGGTGCAAAATTCAACACTTGAAATCATACAAACCTTAAAAATACAGAATTTAACAGAAGTTTAAAAGTCAAAATACTTCAGCACCTGAGATTTTCCTGTAGAAAGCTAAATAGAGATACTTTCTTCAGAAACACGTAATACAATCAGCTCCTCTTCTCTCAGTATTACACAGGAATAACTGATCAAGGAAGAGTTAAAATATACATAATGCTCAAAAATTCTAATTCAGCCTCGAAGGTAAATGTGCTATTAATCTATAATTAACATTTGATTCATGACTTTATTTTACGAAAATATTTTGTGTTAAAACTAGAATAGACAATCAAAGTGTTCTGATGAAATTAAAGTTGAAGACAAAGAACAGTAGGTGACTTGAACCATGTTGACAGAAAACTAAGAATACAGCGACAGAAACAGGTTTGAAGAAAATGTAGTAACAATCTGCTATGTAAGCATTTACACTTACAGACAACTAGTGGTTTTGTCTTTACTTTTGGTAGTAAACTAATACTTTATGGAAGCTCTTTTCTATTTTCACTTTGAGAGCTGGGAAGTTACATTTTCTGTGTTCTGCTCCTTGTGATTAAGACTTCATGATTTTGTTTGTATAATTGTATGTCATCTTCAAGGTGGCCACTGTAGCGAATACTGTCTCAGAACAGAAACTTTCTTTTTTAATCCCTTGGTTTTGAAGCTTTAAGCAACTGTGTATTCTATTTGAACTCCCAGACCCCAGAGTAAAGAAGAAAAGATTTAAACACAGGTCTTAACAAAACAGTACTCTGATGGGAACACAGTAGTTTTAGTCTAACATTATCTAATTTTATTTATGAAAACTATTTAAATGTCAAATGAACTGCAAAATTAGGACTTCAGATACAGGAAAATGAGGGATGTTCCTTTAATTCTAAAAATGCTTTCATCAGGGAAAGTATACTGTATATTTGGTTTTATTTAATCATTCACTTAGTGATACTGTAAAAAATTAAACTACCAGTGTTATCGAAGCTAAATGTTCCTCCCCCCATAATTAACTACACGGAATTTTCTGGAAACTTTCTATCACTGAAAACCAGTCAAGCACATCTGTTTCTGTCCTTTGATTCCATATTTCCTAAATATGAATAAGCAGGCACTCAGTAGTACCTTAGGAAGAAAAGCTACAGAGATTATACTGAAAGATTTAATATTAAATTATAGCAGTTTTAAAATTAAGTGCAATAAAATGCACCACTGGCTCACTTAAAACCAATTATCCTTAAAACCCACCAACTTTCTTCAATACAAGGTGCAGCAGTTTAAAAAACAAGAAGGGGGACAAACCCCTCCACCACAAACAAAAAATTCAAACCCAAGAATATTGCTTTCAGTGCAAACACTGTAGTCTTCAAAAGGTTAAGAGTACAAATATTTACGTTCCAGTGTATCCTTACCTACAAGGAATGTTGTTTCACATTACAAAGTATGTCAGATACCTTTACTCCCATCGCAATACTGAAGTTTACCCTCTCAAATCGATATGGTGGCTGAAACTGAAATGTTTATACAAGCAGTGTAACTTTCTGGAGAAACTAAGCAAGTTCTCCCAATAACCAAGGGCAAAAACCTGCAAATTCAGCTGCTGGGTTCTTAACCAATTTCAGTATCATATGCCAGCAAATAATCCCCTCTTTAGTGAGTGTACACAGCCTCCCATACCTGCACCTTAAACCTTGTGCTTCTCCCTGAACCTACAAGCCATAGAGGCAAGCTGCAGACCACCACTCCTTAGGTGAAACTGTTCTTGACAGAACACAACCTCGCTCTATATGTCATCTGTTTTTTTAATGTGCGAAAGTTAAGTTTCTAAACCTCTCATACCTAAAAAAAAACTTGTGTGACGCAGCAGAGGGAGGTGGGCATTTTATTTTAATCATTCAAAATATACTTATGAAGTTCACCTAGAATGCCAATTTGCAGCATTGTGCTTTTAGAGTTACTTGCTGGGATTCCAAGGAAAATTTGAAAAAGGCACCTACTACACTTCATTAGCTGCCCATTTTAATAATTTTGGTACTACTGGTCACAGTACATCAGAAAACAGCAGCACAAAGTGTTAGACAGACAAGAATTTTGTATTTGTTCCCCTTTATGAAGCAAACATTTTTTAAATGAAAGGCACTCAAGACAGAAACTCTCTCTCCAGTTCATATATAGATGGTCGACAAGTTTTGCTCTTCATTCTGCATAAAGGCACAGTACAGTCTCTGTTTTGACCTTCCACATCAATATCAAGTAATGAGGGCATGTCGCAGTTAGTTCTTTCCTCAGTATCCGGCAAGAAATTAGCATCTGGCTCTACACTGCCCTCTGAACGTTCAGAGTCTTTAGAGTTTGGTTTAATAATACGTGGAATAATCTGCCATGCATCTATTTTATTTCTTAGAGAAGAAGGTCGAGGCCTTGAGATAGTACTGACAGCGCTCTGCTTTTCATTTGAAACACCACTGTGATTGCTTCTTTGTTGAAAAGATGGGGAGGGCAGAGTTCCAGGAACTGACAGGACTGGGAGCCTGGAGACATCATTGGTTGGAGCAACTCCATTAGCTAGAAGAAAGAAAGCCCAAACAAAAAAATGTAAATTTAAACTACTTGAATTCTTTGCCATTTGTAAAACTGGGTTGCCACAAACATGCCATAAACACTGGTGACTTTTCTTCCACCAGAGAAATTAAGAGGTTTGTACATTGCAGGGAATCTCCTAAGAAAGGAACAGTGGTGCTCAAGTAAAGTGTTTGCATCTAGACTCACTGCAACTGGCAATCACAATTTACTTTTTATTGCTACAAAAGAGACGTAGAGAAAAAGCACTAACCCCCCCCAGTAACTGGATGAATATTAATACTGGAATAAAGTCCCATGAACTTCTCCAGTAATTATGAGGATTTACACATGCATAGAGTATCACGAAGAATATTACATTTAAGCCACCCCAGAATATCAGTATTGAAATTTAGAACTTCTTTTCAAAAACTCATTGATCATGAGCATATCTATTTAAATGCAAACCAGATTTAGAGATACTATTTTGCACTTAAATTTTTATCAGCAGCTTAACTTAAAGATTAGCGGAAGTTCTTAATTACCTACCTGTGGTCTGAAAATGGTTCCCATCTGATAAGGTTCGTCTGTGACCCAACATATTTAACTTTGTGGAGGAATCTTTTGGCGTATTTTGAGATTCTTGTTTCAAACCAAGACTAAGAGGCTGATTTTTCAATCGTGTTGAAACTGTGTTAGTAGCCAGCTGTATCCTTTGTTCTCTCTTACTTTCAGGAGTTTGAGATGAAAAGTTGTCAGTGGAACTACAGCGACCACAATCACCAAGCACAGTGCTTGCAAAAGCATCTTCACTCTCAGGTTGAAGTAGGCATTTTGTGGAAATGGAGGCCATAGAGAGAAGATTCACAGTATCTGCAGCTGGATTTAGGGATGGAATACTTGTTTCCTCTTTCTTGGACTGCAGTCGCGTAGGGCTGGCACTCCTGCGGAATTTTGAAGCACGCTGAAATAGTCCATCACGCTTCTTCCTCTCATCTTTAGGCAAGAGCTCATCTGGACCCTGTGATTTGTTCAGCTCTCTGATATCTAAGCCCAGGGCAACAGATGCAAGGAGGACAGCACACCCATACAGCACTGAATCAGTCTTCTTCTTGTGCAGCGTCCTGCTCAGACTATTTGTAGGTGTCATTTGAGGAGTACTGTTTGTAGAACTAGCAGAGGTTCCTTCTTCAAAGCTCTCGTGTTCAACTGTGTTCTCTCCTTGATCATCTTTCCAAAGAGGTAGATTAATATAGGCCTGATTGGGCAACTTAATTGGCTTTGGTCTTTTATTGTCCAAACCTTCAGGGATAAGTTTCTTATCAGTACAGGCACCTGTAAAACATCACAGTATTCTTTAAGATTGCACTTCAACTGTTTAGCTATTGCATGTCTGCATATGTACATCATAATTTCCTTTAAAATGCACAAGTATTTTGCCCTTGAAGGATACTGTACAATCCATTTAGATGCTGTCACAAGCTCAGACTCACATTTTGAGTTTCAGAAACACATCCTATGCCTAAACCTCTTGGTATTTGCAATATTTTGATAATGCTTTTTAAATAACACAGAAAATATTTCGGTGTATGGATTACAGAGAAGAAATTTACTATATACAAACTGGCAGATAGGATCTGGAATATATTCTTTACAATACTTTCAATTCAGCTGAGTTCCAAAATCCAGTCAGTTATTAAAAAATTTTCCAATTAATTCATTAGTTCGTGGTGGTCTGGAGTAAAAAGTACATTTAACATCTTACACCTAATGACAAATAAAAAGGAGGTATTATTTGACTTGCACGTGTTATTCTACTATAAACTACTGAATATTAGAGAATAAGCGCAGAAGTATTTGAAATTCAAGTATGTTAACTTTGTGTGCAGGGTTATAGTAGCAAGCTAATAAATCTATAAAATTACTATTTGTGAAGCCTTGATTTATACCCCTACCACTACACATGAAGATTAAAATGCCTTTTTCCAGCAGTGTCTAAGCAGCTTACTATTTCTTCTTCCAGATGGCAAAAATCTAGCTGCTGGTACAGACACCAGGTTATATCACAGGCTTTTTTCCTGACACTGGTAACTCAATTTTCTCAGATAAGAGAATCCACAGTATAGAAAAAGGAAGGATGTGCAAACTTAAAATTATTATGAATATTTTACTATCACGCTCCATTATAGTAATGGTCGTAAAAAGCAACAGGCAGCTATTATGTTCCTGATCCTAAAGGGACCAAGTATGCTCTTGCTTGTGATTTTACCTGTAAATAGCAACATGTTGTCTAAAACACTTTAAGATTTGAAATCTACATTCTTGTCTTGAAAATTTAGATAATAGGTCTCATTCAAAAATGAAACTAATATCTGAGAATATATCAGTGCTTACAGGTTTTAAAAAAACTATGCATTTTTGCAGCAGTGCAGATCTCCTAAAGTCATCAATGATTATTTAAATGTAAAGACAATTACCGATTTAGGTTTTTTTAGAAGAAACAAAAAAGTGGTGACTGCAAACCTTATATACAGAGTAGCCTGCAACTCAAAAACATGGAAAAATCTCTACATGGTTCTGTTCACAGACTATGTATATTTATTAGTTGCTAATTATGTAAATACAGGGTTTTTTTTGCAGAGGAAAATGGTTGGCAGCATGATTTTTCCTGTAACAATCTGTGTAATCCTTTAAGGAATTCAAGCAATACAATTTATGAAACTGGAGGTAATCTTAATACTATTATATGGCTACTTTCACTTTTTCAAAAACAGCTCTTACCTTGGTCCACAAATAGTGAAGCTAAGGGAACACCTTTCTGGTTTTTCATTAAAACAGTTGACCAAGGGTTGCTGCCATCTGAAAGGGGTCTTACTCTGCAATAACAATAGTTATTTTGAGATTACAGATATCATGCTCACATAAACTTTGTGAGAAAATTACTTTCTTTTCAAGCTATAAACCTGCAGTACATAACTTGGAAACCTTTCCAAAGGTAAAAAGAAGATGGAGTACCATTGAATCATATGATTATAAAAGCAAACATGCCTTAATGTTAGGTATTCTTTTTATGATAAAAATTTCATGGCTAAAAAGTAAGCCAATGAAAAATGGGCCTTTGGTACCTGTTGAACAACATAGGTTTGTGAAAACCTGGACAATAGTTTCATTGTCTCAAATAAATGATGTGAACACTGGAAGTTTATTAAACATAGTGACTTTTAAACAAACAAAAATAATACAAAGCCAGTTCCAACTGATCATCCGGAACTAACTGCCGACACAGGTAACTGAGTGGATATCCCTACCAAGAAAAATAAAGGCACTATAAATAATTGTATATACTAGAGAAATAAAGAAAAGAATTCTTACTATCTCTAGTTTTGAGCCATTGGAAAACACAATCTGTAAGCTGTCCAGCTGTTTTCATAACCCTTTCACCCTCTGTCAGCATAAAGGATGTTGCTGGTGTGAACTGTGCCTCACACATGCCAAATCAGTCAGTCTTACTTAATCATACTGGAAGTACCCAGTGGGGGGCCATGCTTGCAATTCCTCAAAATAATGTGAGGAAGGGCAAGACAGATAGGCCATGAATGTCTGGTATGCACTGGTAGCTCAGTATGCCAGTATGTTCCAAATCTCAAAGAACCAGAGATAAAGAGTAATAGATAAGAATCAATAAAACTTTAAGATAAGTAGGTGTTTTATCCTCAAGACTAAGTGGGGGAGCTACTCATCAGTAATGTAATTTCTGAATTGACTAAAAGGTAGGAGTTCTTGCTGTAACTAGAGACAGCAGAACTTTTTTCACTCACAACCTATGCCACTAACAAGAATGCATTAGTATTATCAAAAACCCAAAATGTAGTAGACATACTTGTCCTTACAATCTGCACGATCCTTTGTTTGAACTGAACTTGGTCCCCATGTACAACCTTTCTTTTTAAAACTTCTCTTCACATCTTCAAACTCTTCTTGGTGATATGTTGTGCTCCTTCCCCAAGTTCTGTTGCTTTCATCTGAAGTTACTGGAGATTGAATTTAAAAACACAAAACCCACACACATAAATACTACTTCTAAACCCAAAATATTTTGACACAACAGAATATCTTCTGCACTGCAAAAACACTGGAGTAGAAAAAAAATTGAGGTTTTTTTTTCCTTTAAAAAAAGCACCACGCAAACTTCAGTGATCCAAAAAGATGAGCAAGAAAGAAAAGTAATTTATGAGCTGACAAGAAACCCAGATTAAAGAAAAAGCAGCAAAGCAATCACATTTTCCATGCTTCCTTTAACAACTGAGAACCTTATATTTAGGTAATTCAGACAAGTGAATTAGACTGAGCACTTAAGTTCAATGAATAAAATATATTCTGTGGACAACTGGCATCAAAAGAAACAGAATATTCCAGTTGTGACCATGATTAACATTTTCTTTCTCACTACACCAAAACAAATTATACTTTAAAAGTGTCTAGCCTCCATTAAATGCTTAGTCTGTCACTGTCTCAGCTGATAAATTAAATAGCACCAGCACCTAGGAAACATAATGAAATCTTGCCTTTTTTCATAACCCCACAGGGAAGTTCATATTCACTTGTGATATCTACATCTTGCTGGTACACATATACACTGTTTCTTCGGCCATTAGCTGTGTGTGTATCTGTTTTTGGAATCACTGAGGAAAAATTAAGAGAATGTAGCAGAGATCTTAGTCAAAACGATTTCAGAAACAGAACTGTTCCCCTAATACTTTTATCTTTGGGTCATAAAGCCAGGATCTATAAAGGCATCTTCTAATGATGGGTTCTCATGGTAGGGCTTGAAGGATCCTCTTTCTAGGACCCAACCTGGGAGGGTAGATTTTCACATGCCACTAACTGAAGCATTAGCTTGGTATCATGACGGCATGCATACAGATATTATGGAGAGACCTAGGAGAAAAACAATGTAGCCAGTTATAACAGCATGATGAATGAGGGGGCAATTACATGTCCATGGTTCTGGTGCTCCTTCACTGTACAGATTCTCCTCCTTCCTCACCCTGTACCATTGCACTTCACTCGCTCACCTTACATTCTCATTTTCAATCACATTCCTATGGAATATGTACCTTAGTGCTTTTTCTTCTCCCTCCAAAACTATTTCCAAATCAGCAGAATTACTTTTAATAAGAAATTAACTAGATTTTTCTTTTTATTTAACATTTAGATTTGAGAGCTAGACTTGCTCAAGACAAAGTGAAGCAGTCAAGTAACCAGTTGTTACATATGCCTGTTCAAATCACCTGTATTTGAGCAAGTCGTCTTGAAATAAAGACACTTTGAAGTTAAATCAAGATAAAACATTACTGTGGGAAAGGGAATTTATTTTGCACAGGTGCAGATGGGTGTGGAAGCAAAATTGTTTCAGCTAGATACTCATGAGATATTTGATAAGCTTTTAGGTAAAAACCTAAGGATCTAAACTCAGAAGCAGACATGTACTTCTTTTAAATGAGAGCCTTTATGTCGTCCTGCATGTTCAAGCCCTATGAATACAAATGCCCACTCAAGTGAAAAAAGAAAAGACTCCTCAGTGGCACTTAGCACACATACAAGGAGTGGCACTGCAATAGCTTACACAAGGCTATGCAATTAAAAAAAAAACAAACACAGAAAACTCAAGTTTTCAGAACCATGCCAATACCTGACATTTGCTTCACTTTCAAGCATTTCCTCACAGGGCAAGAAGAATCAAAGATAAAATGAGATAGTAAAATGTCATAATTATGTATAAACTAAGGAAAGCCTCTCTTCACCTTTTTGCAAAAAGCAAAGCAAACCAACCAACAAGAAAAACCCACCACATTTTGGGGACAGGAAACTACTGACAACTCTGTCAGCTAACATCTGAAAAAGATTCCAGTTGATTTTCCTTCCATCTCACATTTTCATTATGAAAAACACAACAGGGTTTGTCCGCCTCTCAACTTTATCCACAACATTGCCAACTGTATCTGCTGCAGCTCAAACAAATTCTGAAGTGCCAGAGAAGACATCACTGCTCCCCTTTAGTCATTAACAATGAAAAGGATTTCATAAGGCAGAGATGTTACAAAGGAAATGAGAGATCTGATTTCTATCCAAACTTTAAACATAATGTCAGGCTGGTCTAAAATTCAATCAATCTTTACAGATTAGCTACAGAACAGTACAAAAAAACCCTCATGCATTCTGATTTGTCCTTTTCATTTATAGCTGACAAATTCAGATTCTGAAGTAATCTCCCTCACAGGTGACTGTGCTTGCAAGAGAAGGCAAGCAACATCCATAAGCAACCAGCTGGAACAGGTTCCACTGACTTCATAAAGAGAGAGAAGTTTAAGGCATTCCTCTCTGAATTTGGATAATTAGACAATCTACTTTGCACAATAGATCAGACAGTACGAATGCAAGCAGTGATTCCTGTAGGAACTGTTTTATCTGTGCATATGTCATTCCCAATTATAAATGCATGCTTCTTTGTAATAACATGATTGTAATAACATTGTATTCCTGATACCACCACTATGTGAATAAGAACATACCTTCCCTTCTGTTATCAGTATACATAAGAATGTGGACCTACAAATGTACCCACAATTTTTTTGTCTCTTTTTATTATTTTCAAAAAACCTAAAGTAAGATTTCTACTGGACTTAAGCCTGCTTAAAGCTTGATTCTCTTTTGACGTAAGAAAGTTGGGTTATTGGCTCATTTTTCAATCTTTCCATCTTACAAGAGTCCTTTACTCTCTGAACTGTTCTCTTAATCAACTCCAATATCTAATAAAAACTTGTTTTCCATCTTACTTGGGTTCTAAATGTGATGCTTTGCGTTTTGCAATAAATTCTGATTTGTCATTGTTTTATCTCAGTCAGTTTACAAATTGGTTCCCAAAGTAATTAAGTAAAGATACAATTTAAAGCATTCACAATCATTTTGAATTACTGAAAATTATTTAGCATTTTAGCAAGATTATCTCTCCTTTCAAAGAAATTGCTACTGTTAGAACCAATCAAGGGATGTGCAAACGAGACAGAAATCTGCCTGGAATCTGATACTACCAACATTTCAGTACGCATATCAAATACTCTCTATTGATCAAAGGAGTGGAGACTTACATTGTATAGCTCGGAGACGAGGAATTATTGTGGGGCTACTTGATGGACTAGAGCTGTTACTGTTTAAACTCCTCCTCTTATCCAGATTGGGGGATGCCTGCACTGTTATTTTGTGCTGGAAATCTGTAAGAGGGCAAAACAAGTAAGTTTTAATGTTCTGAATAAAAAAAAACTTCTCAGAAGAACATGCTGCTATACTTCTTAAAACAAAGTTATATAATGAATTAGACTTCATTATATGTAATTTATTTACACAGGTAAGAGATTCACATATTAAAAACCTTGAAAAACCCTAAATGTAGCAATGAAGATTTTGAGTCAAACAGGCAGGACTTCACACCTTCATGTGATATTCTTACACGAACATGAACAACAGCAAGTAGGTCCAAGTAGACCTGATCTGAGACACATCCATACCACAAGCTGTTATTCAATCTTTTTGGTTGTCACAGGAGAGACAAAAAATACCCCTCAGTACTTAATCTCAAATGGATCAATACTCACGGCAATGAGATTTGCCTGATTTTTTTAAACGTGTAATTCATATAGAATATTTTAAAAAAAGAAATTAACAATGAAAAGTCACATTTGTTCATGTCAGAAAATCATGACAGTAAACTACAGAATTACAAATATTTATAGCAAAGTAGTAAAAAAAAAAGAAAAATACTGAGAAGGAAAAAAATTCATGAAATTAACCTTAATATGCCACTCTAATACCCATCATCAGTGCAATTATATCGTACACTATTCTTAGAACAGAACTGTCTCAAGGACAAGTGCATCTGGATGTTCCTGATAACAAGTAGTTAACTACTATTCTGAATGTATATATATATTTTTTTTCACTGTTTCAAGTTAAATATAAGCAGGAGTGGAAACAAAGGACCAAATATTCAACTGAAGTTTGCGATCCAGTATAAATTTAACCAAAAACCATAAATCTACCATACTTGCCTGGGAGGCTGTAGGGTGGCTTTTATCTTATTTGCTCTTATTTTTGAAGTAAGGAAAAATATTTCACTACTGCTGAAATAGTACTCTAAATATTACTGCCCCCTTTGTGTCTTTCCAGCTACCAGACAGCTAAAATTTGGTCAGACTTGTGTTAACACAGCATCAATGCGTTTGTAATAAATTGACAGACTTGACCTGGAAGCCACTGAAAAGAAGCCCATACCAACCCCAGGATGCTGGTAATGTATTTGAAATAATAATGTAAAGGCTTCCCAACCATTGGTGATAGCATGAATTTGTGTGGTGCTATCTGGTGGCAACAATAAAAAGGCATCTCTAATCCAGCCCCTGAGAACTGAAAGACCCTCACTGTCTACAAAGATGCCTCCTTTGCAAAGGGGGCATTTTAATGCATTCAGAGGTGGAATGAAATGCTCTAACATTCAAATTATACCATATCTGTATTCTGAAATCATCATCTGCTGCTATTAATATGTTTTTTTGCAAGAAATAAGGCACTGAAGATTTTAACTGCTGTGTTGCACTCGCAACTGCAGTAAGTGTACAGTTTGGACCTACTGCACCTGTACACCCCCAGTCTCTCTCAGCACTGTTTTTCTGCTTGGTATTTGCAATTTTAGGGCAAACAGCACTTATATTTGATCATGTCAGAAAGTTCTGGCATGTACTAAAAAGTACTTTTCTCTCTGTACAGAAACAATGATAACAAAAATCTGAACTTTGAACCAGTATTAAATCATGTGGCTCTGGTGCTAGTGACCTTTCCCTCCAAATGGGATGGACTTCTGGGTGAATCATTCTTCCAGATGAAATGAGGACTACTTCCTTGAGAATAAGATGTGTGAAAACTTTTCCTTGTGAGGAGGGAGCTATACAATTCTTACCAAACCCTTCTGTGCATTACAGTAGAAGAACCTGGCAACAAAATAAAATAGGAGCTAACACTGAAAACACGAACCATGGGAGAACCGAAGAAGCCAGCATATTTAATCATTACATATACGGTGAACTTTTAAAAAATTGCAAACCTGAAGGCAAACTAATTCTGTGCCCATCTTTGAGTTTTAACCGGCTTCTTTTGAACTTGCCCTTCCTCTTCTTCACGTTGGGTTTTTCTTGGTTTAACTGGAATATCATGATATTCAGCTCACGCTCCAGGACGTCGATCTCGCGTTCCGCTAACTGCTGCTCACGGCGCTTCAGTAATTCTTCTTGAGATTTCTGCTGAAGAGCTGCTCTCGTCAACTCCTCTTCTCGTGATCGAAGCTCCTGAAGACAAGATTCAGAAAAGTAAAACTAAGTAATAATGTGAAGGCAGTATTAAAGGACATATGAAGTGCACAATACTTCGTATCTCCTGATCTATTTTTCCGATGCACTATATACATGCCACATGCCCAATCTTCTGCCAGTCCTCCATTCTGAATAAACTAAGATTCTGTATTCAGAATCAAGCATTACACAGATTTCCTTTAAATCATTTAAATTGAGTCACTCCACTTAAAGCAGGTAAGCAGTAGCAATGGGGACAACACATGCAATCAAAGATTATCAGCTGACAGCCCAGCAGAAAATGCACTTCAAGTATTTCACATGATGAGAAGCTTGCACAGCATGAGGGCTGCTATTGGATAGCTCCTACACTTTAACATAAAGCCAGTGACCTGACGAATACACAAATTATTGCCTTTATCTTAAATTCCCTAACCTTTCCTGTTTTTCAGCCACGTATTAAGTAGCACTTTTCTATCTAGGAAAGGAATCAGTATTACGCTGAATGGGGATTAGTGCAATAGGATAAACTAAGTCATAAGACAGCTGTTTTTTAATTAAATCTAGCAGGTATCTGTAACATCACACAGCTACTAACCACTGAATTGCAGCACACAGACTCCCCAGTCACCACTCTCAGAAGAGCTGCTCTTCTTTTATTCTTTTTAATTTTGGAAAGGAAAAGCTTTAGTAAGGAAGCTAGTTAATTTTTCAGAGTAAATGAATACCCAAGGCTAAATAGCTGTATACCTAGCATCTTAGAAATATCTTAATTTTCGGTTTCCAAAATCTGTTAAAATACATCTGAAATTTAAGACCTCCCTAATTTTAGACCTTTCTTCATAGTATGGGGCATATAACACAGGAAACAGAACACTTGCAGTCTATATTGCTAATAACACTGTACTGAAAGTATAGGAAAAGGAGAACGAGATGTGACTCATACTATAGATGTTTCTCACTACGTGTTTTTTTCACATGATTGTGTAAATTCCACTTAATACAGAAAACCATCATTTGAAACAAAGTTGTGCTAAAAGTTCAGGATAGCTAAGAATTTTATTTCTATTTAAAATGAATTAATTTTTACACTATACAATTTTATAATTGTGGTGTTGCTTGATTCTGTTTGTTTGTCTTTGGTTCATTTTTATTTCAAAACTGACTGCCTAATTCTGCTCATTGGTATACAGCAATGCTCTATGTCGAAAGAATTCATTTTTTCATACTGTTAAAGCAAAAAATTACTTCCTGAACTGTACTACTTCAGTGTTTTCAAACAAGGGAATGTTCAAATGTTCTTGCCAAAAAGACTATGAATGTGAAGACAGGTTGGCACTGAGGCACACTGGTTGAGTTAGAAGTGTCTGTTGTTCAGAAGGATACTTTCTGGGTTTTTTTACAGCTGTAGCACACATATACTGCCTATCATGGGTTTAAAATTTAAGTGATATGAGTGACCAAATTTCATATGGCATATTAACTTCGAGTGAGCTTGTTTCAACACAAGACTGGAAACCAATTTTTTTTTTTAATTGACCCACTTAAAATACAGCGTCTTGCTAAAGGCAATTCTGCCTCTTGGAAATTCAAAGGAACCTGTCCTCATGCCAGGTAATGCTTTGGGTTGTGTTCTTATGTTTGCTCTTTTGCTTTTTAAAAAGATATTTAATAACTTAATTTAGAAACTCCTGAAAATTCTCACTTTCTTCCTCCTCCATCCACTCAAAACAGGGCAACCTAAAACAAGGATTGAAAGCAGAAACTACATGAATTCAGATTTAGAAAAAAGATACTTTAAAGTTTCAATAGAGAAGATCTTTATTACTGCATTAGTACAGTAATAAAGGTACATTAGGAGACACTGTTGACTTTCCACCTTTCACAGCCCTCAAATCCAGGTTCCCTAAATCTCAGCAACCAGGCAAAAACTGAGGGCCTGTACTGAAATGGTAGACAGTCTAGAAGAAGTAAAAGTGTTTCCTCAATGAGAGATTAAGTATTTACTCTTTTCCAAATAAACTAATTAAAACCAGACTTACTGCAATTAGTTAGGCAATGTTTCCATACCACTCTACAATTAAAACACCCATTGTAAGGAAGCTTGGAAAGAATTCTATATTTCAGTTGCTCAAGAGCATTTGTCAAAATAAGATTGTGATCTTCTCTTTGAGTAGGCGTCGCCATCACTCATTTGCAGTAAGCCCTTGAGGAAATTCCTCCAGGTACAGAAGTTCCTCTTTTACAGGACGAATGAGACTCCATGCAGAGGATTTTTGTTGTTTCATTAGTATTATTTTATAAATACTTTATAGACATTACTTTCTCTCTAGTAGCTCATAGCAAAATTGATAATGTGCCAAATTAAAAAATCTGGCATATATGAAAACCTCGTCTAAGTCAAAATTACTTGTCTTCAGTCTTAAAAGAAGTATACCTCGTTAGGGTAGATGCCTCTGGAGATGCACTTACTTTGGCATACAAAAAGTAAATTTCATTTTATCTTTCCCCCCCAATTGAGCTTAACTCACTTTTGCACCCAAAATATGACTCTTCTCATAAACATTTTCACCTGCTTATTTAACCCTAGAGTTTAGTCAGATTTTTCTTGCAGAGGAAATCTCATAGTAGAGTAATGCCTCCAGAAAAACAAAAAATAAACAAAAAACCCGAACAGGAAGGCCTGTTACAATTGCTCCCAGAGTAAAAAGAGGAAAATGGTTGGTTGAGCAGTTGCTGGAGGGACCAAAAACAGAGTTATGTTCTGTGGCAGGTTGAGGCAAGTGAACACAGTAGCTGGTGACCCCACGGCAAGT
Source organism: Cyanoderma ruficeps (assembly GCA_008694505.1). Classification (NCBI taxonomy): domain Eukaryota; kingdom Metazoa; phylum Chordata; class Aves; order Passeriformes; family Timaliidae; genus Cyanoderma; species Cyanoderma ruficeps. The sequence continues at coordinate 31,148,241 of VZDJ01007749.1, read as the reverse complement.
AAAAAAAGGAAGCATCTACTCTGTAGAGGCTATGGAGTTCCTGTAGAGGAACTATAACTCAACTGCAAAGGAAGAGACCTGACAGCTCCTTTGCTTAGCCCAGCTCCAGCACTCTGTATGCCTACTGCAGGCAGAGCAGACCACACCACATACTCACCCACTTCTGTGAACCAAAATGAAGAGGGAAATGCAGAGGGTATAAGAAACAGTAGACAGGGACTATGTAATCGTACTACAATCTTATGGGTGATCAGTAAATTCTAACACAACTATGCTGATATTACAGTACATATGCAATGTCATACCCAACATCAGCCAAAAGTCCACACACTGCCATTTATGACATTTGATGAGAACAAGTGAAGGATAAAGGCTACAAACAAACAGTGACTTGAAAGACAAGAGTTTAGTTCTTGCTTTTGTCAAACTTGGTGACTACATCTTCCATAAAGTTTCTTCACAAGTCATTGCACCTCAGTTTATTGTCTTCCTTGTCTACAATCACTTCACGAAAAATAACAGCAAATATATACTGTGCAATAATTATACTGCAAGAAGCATCTGCAAAAAAGCAATTTGTTTCTTCCAGAAGCATTTCTAACAGACACTCGAGCACACTTGGCCTATTCCACTTGTTATCCTTATCAAGTTGTCTTAAGGAAAATATAAAACTCAGGGTGATTAAAACCAAGTTGAAGAGAAAATAAAGAGAATTGATAGTGAGGTACTCATCTAGTACAACCATATCATGACGTGAGAGTATGGAACAAAATCAGTGACAGAAATCTGAGTAATAAAAGAAACTAGATTTGCTGATTCATGTGTATGAGTTTGACCTTATTAATATGCCAAGAATATGTTCCAAACCATTGAAAGGCATCCATATGATCACTCTGTTCAGCAAGGAGAGAGATAAAAGCACAATTCCATTTTTGGAAAAGAAGGCATGGGAGGATACAGTCACATAACAGGATGAAAGGCTTTTCATTCTCACAGCTGAGGAGAATGTTCAACAGCAGTTGAAAAATCAGTCATAAAGATTAGCTTAAGGGATAAATTCAATTTAAGTGATACACGCAAACATACAAGAAAAAAATAATACATTGTAAAAAAGAGCCTAGAATGCCACATTTACAGATCTACAACCTGTTTCCTTTGGAGAGGCAGGTGTGGATATCTTTCTTCTTCAACTGTCTGTACATTTGTGTGAGTACATTGGCAAGCAACAATTCAAAAGTTCAAAACTGCTGTATCACATAAACATACATACACATATGCCCTTCCTTCACTGCCATGCAGTTAGAAAAACCAACTTACCTTTTCCTTGGTCCTCAATTCATTAAATATCTGCTGAATTTCCAATTTCCAGTCATCTTGCATGGAGTGGAAAGACTCTTGAGGCATTTCAGTCATAACTGCCCCTTCAATGGCAGTAAGCTGTTCAAGAATTAAGGCAAACGATGGTCGGATATGAGGGTCCTGCTCCCAGCATTCTAGAATTTACCAAAATCCCATCAGTTTGTAATAGCACATAGAACTTTTTGAAGAACTACGTGAATTTCAAGTTACTTGCTACTGCATTTCAAGTTCTAATGTGTTCTCTTTACCTGCAAGACATCACCAGTCCTGTCTCAATTTACAGAGGTGATATCGACCTACCTGTACACAGAGGATTGTTTTCGTATTAATAGTAAGTTTTATTTGCCTATCTTTAGCATCTGAAATAGCAAATCTAGCAATATTGTATGGAAGGAATAAATGAAAAAGTAAAAAATTCATTAAAGACAAGGAAATAGCCATTAGCAAACAATGTTTATTTCCCTCTAAAACATTTCCAAAACATTTTTGACACTCAGGAAGAAACAATGAAAAAAAACCCTGGCATTTGTAATTCATCCCCTTGGAATTTTAATCTTGTATTAATCCATAGTATAATGGTGTAATTTATGAAAATTAATGCAATTTAAGAGTAGAGCAAAATCTGTGAAATCAGAGCACAAACTGTATTGTTGCTACTGAAAAGCTTGTATGCAACACTGTATGGCTCCCTCAAAAACACACCAAACTCTCTATAACACCAGACTGCTGGGTAAAGAAAAACAAAATACTTGGTACACATCACACTGTAAAATGAGGTACTTATTTGGCAACCTCATGATTATTTCATACCCCCAAAACATAACTATTTAAATACACAGGGAAAAATAATGTGGATACCTTTCATTAGTTTTGCAAACGGTTCAGGGCAGGTGGATGGAATGGGCAAAGTGAGCTTATTGACAGCTACTCCATAAGCCACAGCAAGGCCATCAATGCCACGGTAAGGAACTTCTCCTGTAAGCAGTTCCCACAGCAACACTCCGTAACTAAAAAAGGTAATTTTTTAAACAGTTATTTTCTGAGAAAGAAACAACAAGAACACAAGAAAACACAAACAAGTATCTGTCCAACCATGTATTCAGATTCATGAGGATTTCCCAGTCAAAGGTGAATGCCTTTAAGTCAGTTTGTCATCGTGCACCTTTCCACTTAGAGTGGTTAAGCAAATTGGGTGTGACTTTGAGACTGGCTCACACTCTTATTCAAAATGTAAGCCTGAAGCCAGTTCTATAGAAATGCTAGTGTCACATAAATCTGACCTACAATAGGAAGTCTGAATGACGGGAAACAAGCAACCTTCTCACCAAAACCAAACAAACAATAAAAAAAAATCCTCCGCAGAGCATTCAGGCCATTCCCCTTTCCAAATATTCCACGGCAATTTACCGAGAGGAACATATTTTTTCTCTTATTTTCTTAAATAGCAATCATAAAAATTAAAAACTCCCATCTTTATCTGGAAGTTTGTGTTTCTAATCCCATCGTGAATATATAAAGGCCAGTTAACTTGTCACTTCCCACTGAAGATGCAACAAGATTGAGGAATTATTTCATGCACACACAAGTAATTTCTCCGTGCTAAAAAAATCTCCCCACAAAATCCAAACAAAACAACATTGTTTCCAGCAAAAGGTGGGGGCACGGAAGAGATCTTTTCTCAGTGCTGGATACAGAAATCAATCACAGGAATTCCTATTACAGTAACAACAACAATAAGAATTTCTGCAACGATCTCCACTCAAAGAGCCGGGTGTTGCTTTTACCTTCTTTGGGTCTGTATGCCCAGTGCTTGGCTTGTTCAAACGACCCAAGCCCCTACCCCCTACAAAGGGACAACACACTGGCTGCTGTGGCTCTAGAGCTCTTATTCTACCACCATTGAAATGGACAGCTTTCACAGACATTTTTGTGGAAGTGAGAATTACTCCTTTCAGAACCTAGCCTAAAGTGGACTTCATGAGGATTTGGTTTGTTGTTCCTCCCTTCATCCCCACACCCCCTCCACTTCTCTTCCTGCCAGGGAATCACCACCTGTAGAACAACGATACAAAGGACAACCTACCACTGCTTTTAATAGTAAAGTGAGCAGGCAAAGGAAAAAACAATAAGAACTATTGCTCTTGCCCCTCCTCTCCAAGTGTGCAAAGAAACCACCTGCAAGTTTTGCAGGACTAGACTGAAGTCTCCAACACAAGAAGAAAATCGTTCTGCACTGGGGAAGTGAGGGCTATGCACCCCTTAGGACTAGAAATGACACCCCAAGTGCAGCATGTGACAGGGAGAAGAATACACACCAGTTAAGGTTTTCTATCGCTGCCTGCTTAATGAGAAAAAGTCAGCATTATATAACACCTTACAACTTCACTTGAATAAATAATAAAACAGCAAACTATACAAAATCAGCACAAATATCAGGAGTACTTGTATGGTCTGTTTGCCTGAGAATTTAGGCATCTCATAAAATCTTAAAAATTAATGAATTTACAGTGCTAACATTTCATCAGAAGATGAAGAAAACAGACTGCATCTCCAGCCAAAAGAAAAAGGAATTTAAAAAGTATTAGGCTTCTTAAGCCTAATTTTCAAGAAGCCTTCTGATTTTTCTGGTCTAATTTCTGCATTTGCTTGTATACTCAAAGAAGGTTAAAATAATGAATTCTATTTTGTTTTAAAACAGTGGTATTCTGACCATAATGAATGCAACACTTCCTGTGGTACATACACATTTTATCCCTGATGGAGGAATTCTCCTGAACTACTGCTCATCTGTGTCCTTAGAGAAAGCATTAAAAAAAAAAAAAATCACTCAGCAAGTACAGACTGTTCTAAATTCAAGTAATTCCCTTGTTCAGACTATTCCATGTGTATTTTAGCATGAACTCTGAAGATCAGCAAAACATTAAATTTAACTAAAAAGAAGTCACCTTTTATAAAAACATTGTGTCACACTATTAGCTTTAATTGTATTTATAATTCAAGCCTTTAATCTTAGAGGGTTCTCAACAGTGCCAAGAAGGTGGTTGCAATGTTTTAAACAGACCAACGCAGTAACAGCCTTTTAATGAAAGCACTCTTAATGTCAAGTACCAAGAGCCAGCACAATGGGGGGAAGGAAAACTGCAAGGAGAAAGCCTAAAAACATTATGGTCTTGATATGCTGGAGTTTTTGGGAGGTACTAATCTGCCATTATCTAGGAAAACAACTAGTTGTTAACTCTCTCAACTACACAAGTAGCTACTTTGTGTACTAAATTTCACCAGCTCACATACAATTGTCTCATGCATACAGCCTGAGCTCTAAGAAATAGCTTTTTTCTTTAAAGAGCAAAAACCATGTCCCTTCCCATCGTCAGCAAAAGGTGAAAGCCACAAGCATGTCATTGAAATACCACTGAAAAATTTTAAACCACAAAAACGAATACACTTCCAAAAATACACTAAATATTCTCATTATTAAAATTATTTCCCTTCAATCAAATGTGATTTAAGCCTTATTATATCTCACTCTAGTGAAAACTTGCTGATTTTACATATTTTAGGAGCTGAAAATCTGAAGGTAAGGTTCTCAAATTTCTTTTAGTCTACAATCCATCTTCTAGAGCAGAGGTTACTAAGCACTGCTACATGAATCACTTCAAATTTATACAAATGTTCCAGGCAAAAGCAACTGCTAATTCTGCTGCACAGTAGATGCTTCCTGACTTTGCCAAGGGCTTGTACAACCAGGACACACGTTACTTTAAAGACCACTGCTGAAGCACACCATCAGCACTTGGTAATCTGTGGGCATATTTGCACTTTCAGGCTCCACACAAAACCAAAACTGACACATCACTCAGAAGTGTGTGATGACTGATGGAAGGGTAGGGTTGGAAGAGTAGAATTCTTGTGTGGGAATTTGGAAGCATATGCCAGAGTAAAATAAATACAGTAGTTAGAGGTCTGGTTTGGAAAGCAAAAGGATACACGTGCAGGGCCTGGAAAGCACCAGTTCTGCTATCTAGGATGACACCTGAGAACATACAGCCTGGAAGGCTCTGCATGAAAACACTCCCACAACATTTCCGAGCACTGGCAGATTCTGGAAGACTAGCAGGAAGTGTGAGCTGCCTCAACTTGAGCAGCCTCAATTGCTCTTTTTTTTCCTAGTAAGAGGTCTGCAGATTTCATTCAGAGCCTCCACACTCAGTATGTGTAACCGAGGTTTAGAAATTAGCTGAAACATACCGTGTTCTTGTCTTAGAGAGACCCATATACTTAAAACTGGTAACCTGAAGGCTTTTTACAACAAAAACCACTCCTGTAACCAGGATAATCTTTATTTGCTTTTCTTTTAAGGAAAGAGTAAAGACAAGCAACAGAATAGATCAAGGTGCGGTGAGCAGAAAATGTTTAGAAGCTAAGAAGGTTGAAACTGTACTGCAAAACACAGCCTTTCTACTTAAAAACCTCTCCTGTTAGACTTCCATCATCGAACTAAATACTTACATTTTTACAAGAGAGGCGTGCAGAAGAGAAGGCGAAGAAGAGAAATACTGTAGGTTCCAAAAATGTAAACTAATGTTGCAGGAGAATATAAAATAATTGCACCAAAGCATACCCCCTCAGATACCTAAAATCACAGCAACAAGACTGGACAGGACCTGTAATTAAGCATGGAATACAGCTGATTAGGGAAACGCCTACACCCAACCTCCATCCCGCAAAAGAAAAAAAAAATTAAGAAAAAAGTAAGAAAGAATGGAAAAAAAAAAGAATGAGGCCAAAGATGCTTCCCAACTGGGCACCAACTGAGACTGATGCAAATAAAATTGGTTCCAGAGGCAAGATAAATGAGAATCATAAAACAGCAATGCAGATACAGAATCATCACGAGAATACCAGAAGTATTACTTCATGCTGTAGAATATCATGCATTCGAGCAAAATAGGAGCCTATTTAAGAATTATACAATACAGAACATGCATAAAGCAGCAGGAGAAAACTGATTAAAGTCCTCCCCTCCTTCCCCAAACAGCTATCTTGGACCCTTCAGAGAAAACATATCAAAAAGAAAGGAAATGCAGACTTTTCAAGGTGGGGCACAGCACCTTTTAGAGCCTATTGTGCAATCATTGCTTTTCTGCACTCACAAAACAGAACTGAATTAAAACTAAAGTTTAAATTACCTTTCTACAGTACATGTATCCCACACTACACCACTCAAAAACAGCAGCAGCAGTGAGAGCCATATTATTTATATTATCCACAATAACATCTTAAATGAGAAATTAACGAATTTAACACTGGGCATTTCCCACCTTTAAAATTAGAGAGCAAGTTAGAACAATTTTGTGCTGAATACACTCTCCTTACCCCAGCTACTGGAAGCAAAATCTCCGTAAATGCAGAAGCTTCAACTTCAAAAGTTAATACTTTTACACACAATCACATTCCAGATTCCTAAAAACTGCAGTAATTCAACTTAACACTTGGCAAAGTTCTGGTTTGCACCTTATTATAATTTATCAAGCATATAAGGCAATAATTGGTTGGTCTCATTTTTAAGCAGATTGAGAGTTTTCGGACATCTAATATAAAATAAACCTACCAAAATGAGATCAATCATACATTAAGAGCATACAGTTATTTATATTAAGACTCCAGAGAAACACTTGGGTATATTAAGCAACAAATATTTTAAAGGCTTCTCTTAATGAGAGCTTGCTTTAAAAAAAATCTTTATTTTCCTTCTTCCTCCCCCAGTTTTTAAGTAATGGATAATAAAAGGTATAACAACTGAAGTAGATAATAAGAAATGTGTTTGTTTCTTAGAAGAGCTAAACTGACCATATATTGAGGCAATAACCTAGTAAACCACAAAAAAAAAAAATTCTGCCAAAACTCTCAACACAACTCCATTGAACACGGTCTTCAGCAGACAAACTTCTTACCTCCAAATATCACTTCCTTTAGAAAACATGGAGGACTTGATAACTTCTGGAGCCATCCATGCATAAGTTCCTGCTGCACTCATTTTGGTTGTTCTGTGCCACTCTCTAGCCAGACCAAAGTCTGTAATCTTCAGAGTTTTATTACAAATGTCATCATGTTCCATCTTCTCTAGCAACAAAACTGCAAAAGATTGAGTTTGTAAATTAATGCAGTGGTAATTAAAAAAAAAATACGTTCCTGTTATTAATTCCACATATAACTTGTATTGCACAGATAATTGGATACTGTGATACTTTTAGTGTTGTGAAAACATTATTGCAATTTTTATATGCATGAAAACGGTTTTTGATCATATTAAGCTATTCCAAGCCATAAAACCAATACCTACAGTGTCATGAGCTCTTTATGCAACTGTAGGAGCATATATTAAATTAGCACAAGAAATACACTGGAGATCAAAAGTAAATCAGATCATTTAAGAAAGCCCAGAATCCTAATACCCCAGATGATGACAGGCTGTGAGGAAATTATCCACTTTATAACAAGATTCTGGCATAATAAAACCAGCAGCAGTAGTAAACCAAAACCAAATGTTAAGAATTCTTATAAAGGACTGATAAAGCAAAGCAGGATACATTATGTCACTGTATAAAATCCATTCTTAGTAGTGCACTCAATCCTGCCCCTACTCATCTCTCAAAGTGTTTAACAACTGAAAGAGGTGCAGGGAAGGACACAAGTGGGGTGCTCAAAACAACATAACCACAGCTACAATGAATGGTTAATAAACAAGAAGCTTTCCCCTAGGAAAAGAAACATTTGCAAACAAAAAATCTATATAACAATGCCTTGTTAAAGAAAAAACTGGAGGTGACAATTGCACAAAGTTTCTCACTACAAGAAACGGACACCACTGGGTAAAATTAGGAGATGAGAATCAAACACGTGTCAGTCATTCACAAAACACATAGGTGAACTTTGCAACAAGATTCTGAACTTTGGAATTCTTGGCATAGTATGTGAATATTATTATTTAACATAGATTTAAAAAGTATCTCTACAAATTCACAGAAGGCAGTTTGATATAGGGACATCAAAAGTTAGTTTATTTTCATGAAGTCTCTGGGCCACGAATCAGAACAAAGTTGGGAAACTATATGCCAGGGCAATTAGTTCGCCTTGGGAGTCCCCAAATGGCAACAGGCCACTGGACTCGGATCCAGTTCCTTTTATATTATACACACTGCACCTCCAGGAATGTTAAAGAGTAAGTTATCCTTCTTTTGCTGTTGCATCCTACAGTGTCTGACTTGTTCATGAGACAACATTATTGGCAGAGTTGTAGCACCTCTTCAGGAAAGTGTTACAAGAAGAGAACTGGGTAATTGTCTTAGAGCTCACAAGGAGTGATACAACAGATAGAAAGCAATGATTTTAACACACGGTAACGTTAATTCCATATTCAGTTCCGCTGTCACTATTTGTGAGAGCAACTGTTACTTTAAACTTTCTGTTTAAAATGATTTTCTGGGACAAAGACCAAAAATTAAATTACATGTAAGAAGCATCAATGTGTGTTTTCTACCTGTACATAGAGCAAAACACAGTACAGAAAAACCATTAACTAAAAAAGCAGACAAAGACTTACCCTCCCTTACAGAAGAAAAACTGATGACCTCGCACTTGCAATTGAAAGAAATAATTCTTACGGGTAGAGATTAACTCTTACAAATATTTCAAAAATTAGACCAAATCCAGATAAAAGGAAAAGAACCCACATTCCATTGTCAATAAGCTTCTTAACAGAGCAAAAGAAATGAAGGCCAAAATGGTACAGACAAGCCAAGAGCTCACCAATGAGAATCACCAGAACAGGTTAAATTCATGCAAGTTTTTATACTTTTATACTCGAATCAAAGACCTATTGTTTGCTGTTCCATTTCAAACATGTTCAGCAGAATTCCTGACATTCCTTGTCAGTCAATGTGACCGAAACCAAAAACAGTCAGTCTTGCAAAAGGTAGTAACTGGCATGTGACCAAGTTTCATCCTACAAAGGGACAACATTTCTTAGCAATTCAAACTTCCTTTTCCGGCTGGTAGCCAGGCAAACAGTAATACACACACATTACTTAGCAGCTGGGCAGTAAAAATGCTCAGCATAGCTGAGGAGCACTGTAAGAGCTTACCTTGGAGTAGCCTAGCAACCTTTACTATAGCATCCTTCTGCCTCTTCCATAGCTTCCTGGCCCTTGCTGGCTGCTAACCTGGGGGAAGTCATTTTACCATCACCAGTTCGCCCTGTTTACTTAGCATCCCCCCTTGTTCCTTTTTCCAACCCTTTAAATTGTCTTTTCTGGCTCCAATATACATGCAACGTTAAGACGGGCAAGAGCCAATTTAGCACTTTTGGGTTTACTTCAGTATTTTTCAGACTTTTTATTTTCCACAAAGAATGAAGTTCATACTTACATTAGAGCTTTGCTCCTGGCAAGCACAGCCCAAAATATTTAGATGTACAACGACTATTTGAAAACAAAACTCATAGTTTAGATTAGGTATGCAGAAATGCAGAAGAATTCTATGCGCTCACTTATTCACATGTAAGCATGACATAGGATAAGGATATTTACCTAACACCTTATTTATTTTTACATAAGTAAAACCAGATACTATGTTTCTGAATGATTCAAGATTGAAGGAGATTAAGTTGGGGTCAAATGCAAAACTCTACCTTGGATTGTTACCCAAACATTCCAGCCAGAAATAAAAAAAAAATACCAAGTAGTCTAAGTCGCATATGATTTTTACCAGCAACACCATTTTCAACTAAATTTTGAGTTATTACATCTCTTTTTGTGACTCTACCTTTCTGCAACGAGATCAAGGGGAAAGCAAATTTATTAACAGCACAGAGCAAAGGCTTGGGTGTCTTGTAACAGGCACTCCTTGAATATATGAGACAGCACATGTTCAGAAACATTTACAGCAGGGCAACAAAGAGAAGTTATTTTCAATAATTCCTGAAATGTAAACCAACAAGTAAAGATAAAAGCCAGGTAAGTCAGAGAGAAAAATGAAATGCTATGCAGTTAACTGGTATTAAAAATGGTAGATAAGATATCACAGAATCATAAAGGTTGGAAGAAATCTCCAAGATCATCAAATCCAACCTTTGACCAAATGGCATCATGTCGACTAAACCACAGCACTAAACACCACATCCATTCGTTTCTGGAACATTTGCAGAGATGGTGACTCCACCATGTCCTTGTGCAGCACAGTCAGAAGGTAGTGCCCACTCTAAGACATAACAGACTATCATACTAAAAAATATGCAAATTTGCATAAGATTAATCGTAAATCTATAGCTATAAAGAAGAGATGAAGCAAGAAGAAATGCCTGGCTGTTCTGGCTAACAAAAGGAAAACTAGCAAGCTACATGTAAGCTGTGCAAGTAGTTCACTCAATGCTAAAAGACACTAAAAAAGGCTTAGTTCAGCAGAAACAGGCAGGAATCAATAGAATTTTACAAAGCGTAACACCTCACATGAAATACTGAATGACTAAACCTGCACATACATGTCCAACAACAGGAACTGAAGCAGACATAGCAAATAGAATAGTTAGGATCTAGTAATGTCTTTTATACAGATAAAATCAGAAGAGCTTGTCCTTTTTGCTAGGCTAAACAAAGGCTTAGAGAAGTTCATGAGAACAGAAGTTACCCATACCTAGAAAGAGAATGCAGACCTACAGCACTGGTGCTCTTAACAAAATATTTTCCTGGGTGCTCTAGTTGGTCCCTCTTACAGGTACATTTCTCATTAAACTCTGTTCTAGATATGGAGTTAGCAGGGTGGGGAATTTTATTGCCTCTTTTCTTCCATCCCCGTTTCAGCCCTCCTCCACAGTGTAAAGCAAAATTTACTCCTCAAAAAAGTTGCAAGATCCAACACACATTCCTGTTAAACCTAATGGTTCCTGAAATAGTAGTGCCATTGATGTTTCTTGCTTTCTGCACTATCATTGTTACAGCTGGAATATTTTTCTATTGAATTTATGGCACAATGCAAATATTTCATGGTGTAACAGCATGCAGGTAAGATAATCTGCACACTTTCAGAAACCAAAACCTAACACTTCACCATGGAGCCAGCCACCCTTTCCCAAGTCTGTCTTCCCCTAATTAGAACAGACCCAGCAACAATTCTTTGCCACCCCACTTCTGCTTCCATACAAGGTGTTCTTAGTCAAGAAAGGCACAGAATTCAGGTTTGAAAGGGAGGCACCGGTCCCAAGAAAATCCCCCTCAAATGCTCCCAGCTACCACTCCTTTTCCTGTGCCATTCCCATCCCATCACTCCCATCTCCAAACTCACCACTCAGGCAATAAAGCTCTCTTTGAGATAAGCAAAAGGTGAGATACACATAAAGACCAAGTCTGGCCAGAGTTGAACAAGGACTGCATTTTCCGTTCTTCTGAGCTTGGGTTGAAATTTTACTGGGGAAAAGGAAAGATTAAGCAAGAGCCTATCTATGGACTGGTAAGCCAGAAATAATAGAATGGAGCACATTTAGACAAACCAGATTCCTGGGGGCGGCCGTCTGCCAAACTCAGGTACAGAATGACACCCCCAGTGCTGCTTTCAAGACTAAGCTATAGAAAAAAACAGAATTATTAATTTGAATTGCAAGCACTTTGTTTAAAGCATAATTCTAAGTAAAAAGCTCACATTCCTGCCTCAGCTTCTCTCCTTTTCATTTGTTAAAATTCATGTAACTTAAAAAACAGGCTTTACAGCAAGCCTGAGTGAGGCCTGGACAGACATTTTAGGCAGGACATCTAGGAAACCTCTACCTAGAACTAAGCTCTTCAATGCTACTCTTTTAATGCAGGTTATTTCCTATGGTCTTAGTCTTCTTTTTGTTTCTGAGTACATATCAATTGTCTTTCTCCAATCGTATCTAGCCGAAGCCCTCAACTAAGACATTTCATTTGATTTTTTTTTTTTTGAAATCCAAAGACTTCTTACAGTTAAAATCAATTTTATTGCACGAACAATGCATTCCAGTGTTTTCAGGTGACATTTTTAGTAACCATACATATAAAATAATTCAGTAAAAAAGGTATTCTGAGAGAAACCAAGGCAAAGGATTGAACACCTTTTTAGTAGTTTAAATATACTGAACTCAAACTATTTTCTAATGCTTAAACTTAAAAAAACCCATCCTGAAATAACTGAAGTTCATTCTATCTCTCCTATCATCTTTGTACTCTCTATTATACTCTGTATATTACCTATTTTGTTAGTACAAAAAAGCCCACTAAGCAACCTTATTTTCCCAAGTTAGTCAATTGCTACCAACCATTTCTTGCTAGTTTGTCTGCAGTTTGCTAAGCAGGTGACTATCATGGGTTTTGCAAATATAAGCTATTTAATACCACAGCTATTTAAGTTACTATGATTATAGGCAAGAATGCCTACAGATCCACTACATTTACCACCACTGATAAAGTCATTCTTAGACAATACTATAAAGGAAAGAAAGTTGTTAAGGTGTACAACCCTGCTTGCAAATAGAGATTGTCCAGACAATGCTGCTACTGTCTCTGTTCCCCCGCACCCAGTCAGTTCCCTCTCCAACTGTTTGCAAGCAAATCTGGTTCCTGTTAATTCCCTAAATCAACATGCAACAGAACCAGCAGGGTGATCCTGCATCTGTACCTGAGGACTAACAGGCAGAAAAAAAATCTTATTAAATGTTTTATAACCAATTAATGAAACACAGTAACTTGTCCATATTAAGAGACCCACCTCCACCATTTGGAACTGTTATTTGGCTCCAATTGTAATTGGAAATGAAAATTTCTGTATTGCTTATAGAAGCCATGTCCATGTTTTTAACTGCAGATTAAGTATCATACTGAAAATATTAGGTGTGTGAACCACAAATTAAACACCACAGTGAAAACATTAACTGATCATAACTCCTCTGTATATGCAAAAGATGATCCTTTTGCCTATGCAGCACTGCTTCTTAAATACCTTTCTTTTCTCCCCTGGGCTCTCAGGATGGGTTATCTCTGTAGCTAGTATCTGTCAGATTGTGATTGTCCCACTGGATTAAGGTCAGAGGTCACCATCAGCAAGGGAAATTTATTCTTTAAACACGGATTACATATGCAGGAGACCTTTTTATTCTAGGGATACTGTGCTCCTCTATTATCTATGTCCCTTTACAGCAGGCATATAACCAGTTCTTAATTTCACACTTACTGAAAGAAACAGTTTGTTCTTAAATGCATTTGTCTAAAAATATCCAGCTTGAAAAAACAAAACCAAAACCAAACCAACAAACAAAAAAAACCCCCAAACCAACCAAAAAACAACAACCCAAAAAGTCTACCTCACAGGAGCCAACATATACTAAAAAAAAAAAAAANNAAAAAAAAAAAAAATCCTGAACAAAGTGTTCCCAGCTGGAAAGCCGAAACAAGACAAGACTTGACACAAAAAGTCCTTGACATCATGAATTGACAAATACACACCAACTTTATAAGAAAAGCACATCCCATTGTAGGATATGTGGCAAAAGAAAAGCACCAAAGGATAAGAACGACTAGGAGTCACCTGCCTTCTGGAAAAAATGAATGGAAAAGGAAAAAAAAGGAAAAGGGACAAGAGATTTCAACAGCTCCAACATACCTTGCGTCACCATTTTTTGCTTCCCCTTACTTCTTTAATAACTATTATTAAAGCAACTTTGGGCAAATGGAAACTTGAGAGAAAGAAGCAGTTTTAACAAGTTATTGGCACTAAGTACAGATGCTGCAAGTTACTTTACTGCATGCCATTTGTGCTTCACTTGCTCTTCAGACAGGTCTGTAATGCAAAACAAAAATTCCTATTGTGCTGTAAGAGGAAGTACTAGAGGTAACAAGCATTTATAATTAGACATTCAAATAATCCCAGTTTAAACACTGGATCAGCAGTACATTCTGAAAAAATGTAGGATTTGGATACTGCATCAGCAAAAAATCAAAAGCAGACTGGACACCAAACATTCTCAAGTTCTCTTTAATAAAATACTAAACTTAACTCTCCTATTTAAAAACTAAATTTAAGAAAAATGGCCTAATTAAAGCAATTCCTCCATCATTTCACAATTACATGGAAATCAATTAATACTGAAACTAGGTTTTAAAACTCAAAACACTCAGTTGTGTACTATCTACCAAGAACTTCCTCACTTATCTGAAACAGCAATTACTTTCTTCGCTTGCTATTTTTAAAAGGCAGCTCTGAAGAAAAAAACAAACAAACAAAACAAAAATAGAAACACAAAAACCCAGTGACCAAAACAGAGGCAGATGAGATGGATAACAGTTAGGTGGTGAATTCCTGATTAAGAAAATGCTCCAGTTTCAAACTTGGAACAAATAAATTGGCTATGAATCCATTCCTTAAAGAACACCATCTTTGTTATAAAAGTGATTTTTTTTTTAAGGAATTTCATCCTATTCTTAGAAAAAACAAAATATAAGGCAAATTAAATCTATTACATTCAAACTGCGTAAGAAGTCTTCACCAATATACAACACTTTAGGTATAGTTTCTTCCAAAAGAAACTATGAGAAAACATTAATTTCCTGCCTAACCCAAAATTAAGACCTGGCCATTCCCTAAACCAATATGTCATACAGTATACAGAGTTTAACAGGCAATGCAGATGAGGTTTATAATCTCACAAATAGCAGCATCCAAAGGGCAAGAGCTGACAGAAGGTACCTTCCTTCAGAACTAACAATTTAAGTTATCTATTATTAGTCAAATCACCTTTTCAATATTTAGTTTTAAAGCCATGAATATTTCATTCAAATTTGGCTTGGATTTACAGGGTTTTTTTTGTTTTGTTCTGTTTTTTTTTGAAGTCAGTAGAACATGACTCAATGCAGTTTGATGTTTCAAGCTAATCAGAAGAATACACAGCTTCTGAGTACATGGAAGTATTTACATAGTTGGCATACTTGTCCTGATCACAACATATTACTCTCTGCAATTACGAGCTTCCTTGTTGCTTTATTTTTTGTGACCTGGCTCAAGGTGCACTTGATGTGCTGAAATTAGAATATTTAATACAAAAAAAGGTCACATCAAAATGAAATAAAGTTTAATATAAACACATACCTAAAAAAATTAAAAAGACATTCTATTTTTAAAGGTGACTTACTAGCAAAGCTGAAGTAAAGAGGTGCAGTCTGATGTCACAACTAAGACAGTAAGAGTCTGCTGCCACTGAAATATTTAACCTCCTCCTCATTTATAGCCCCTCACCCTCTACAGCTTTTTCCCCGCAGACCGAGTCTAGCAACTGGATAATTTTGGGAGACTCAACCAGCCAGACAGCTCAGCAGAAAATGAAGCCTGCAAATAAACCAGCTTAGAGCAGTTTCCTGCTGGATCTCTCTGAAGATTTAACCTGATCTACTGACCACACAGGCAGAGACTGAGATGTGTAGATTCTGCTGACAGGTGGGAGGGGGGAGAAGCTGCCTGGAGGTGAGTGGAGAAGCCTCCTGGTGCAGCCAGAGCTGCCCAAGGAAGCCACGCGTCACCTGCTGCAACAAGTGGGGAGTCAAGCAACATTTCAGAAATAGGTTAACCTTTTAACATCTAGTTTTAGTCAGAGATTTGAAGACAGGATCCAGCTTTGCCACTTTTTTTCCATTGTAAAATCACCTTTCATGAAATTTACTACTGAAAAGAACCCGTTAAATAAACTGAAAACGAAAAAGAATCCTGGGTCCCTTTGAAGACGCCAACTGCTATGAATCCAAATTCTGCTTGGAGATACTTAGTCAGGTTTAGTCATTGAGTTCCTTTAGAATCTCATCAGTTAACATGAAACCCCTTTAATATAATTTCTATGAGGAATTTTAATTGGTTACATTTTATAAAGAATTTTTAGTCTGTCAGTTTCTTTTATAAAGAATGTTTTAAAGAGTCTTGCTGTTTTAACAACAACAAAAAAAAAAGCCAAACAACTTATTACCAAATAAAGCAGAGAAAAACCAGACAAGTTTGATCCCACCTTTTTTTTTTTTTTTTTAAATAAAAAACTTGGGAGGAAAAAAATCCCATCAAAATATATTCTGTGGGGCTAGGATTCCTGCATTCCATCCTTGCAGTTTCTTCAGCACCCTCTCAGGACTGTGCACTTTCAAGAACTCTAATCCTCAATAGCAAAGTGAAAACACTTATTCTGAAATGAGAACTCTGCAAACTTGACAGTGCTGTCCTTCTCTTGAGAACAGAAAATGAAAGGGAAAACTGATTGTTTCTCTCAACAATTAGTGTAACATTAAGCAATGAGTTAAAAAGTACAATTTTTTTTTCCTTTCTACATAATACAGGAGGAAATAAAAAGCAACTAGCTTCAGGAAGAACAGTGGCATCTAATTCTAATAGAAAAGAAAATCACAAAACTGCCTAAACACTTAGAACTAAAATATACCCCGTTCCCAAGGGTTAACTTGTCCCATAATGAACCGCAGCAATGAAGCATTTACTCCTACATTTTTGAGAGGGAAGGCTGACTTATCAGCTCTGAGTTAATAGTACACCTGCCAAAACAGAGATTTTAGTCACTATGAAGAGAACAAAGAATGATTATGTAGCCAACATTGGCACTGATTTAGGACTGATTTAACTGGATCTATGACCCACCCCCACACAAAAAAAGGTTAAAGTTGGCAGGAAACTCCAAGAAGGAAGAATAGTTCTGTGGTGACACTATACAAATATATAATTTTTCCAACTTACCATATTTAATTCATGAATTTAACATGAAGTAAGTGGGTTAAAATTTAAACATTCCCTTATTTTCCGTGACTGGACTGAAGTAGGCTCTTAGTAATATGGTCAAGCAAGGTAAAAATGATGAAATGTAGTTTAAAGCTGTCAACCTAGAAATGCGCATTACACCAGTTGTTATTTTTGTACTGTGAATATAGACAAAAGTAATTTGGTATTCATCTGTTTGTATCTACATATAATCTGTATTTATGTTTACTTCAATGTCCTAACTTTGCTTCTAATAAATAAAACAATCCCAAAGCTCAAAAAAAAAGTATCTGAATTTTTAGAAGCATTATTACTGAAAGTCATTGAAACAAATTTCAATGCCTTAAATTTTAACAAATAATCAGAAATGAAATTCAAGGTCAGAAATTACCCTACTGCAACCACTCCTTGCAAATGTTTATCGTACAAGGTCAGCCTGTTTCAGAACTTGAAACACTGAAGCAAATTCAGAAGAAAGTTCATACTCAGTGGTAAGAAAACTTACATATTGCAAACAAAAAGCCATTCTGTTCTAAGGTCAAAGAAACCACAAACCAGCATTCAACATCCAAATACAGTTCAGTGATGTGTTACTCCTCTATTCTTTTGAGCTTGCAGAACATTTTCATGGAACTTTAAATATTTGCTAAGAGGGTCCAAAGACATGCCCTGTCCCTGCAGTTCCAATGGGAATGGGGGAATAATCTGTAACTGAAAACTCAGTTATATCTCGATTTCTTCTAATGCTTGGATAACACTACCAGCGTCTAAATTCCAGCCACACTTTGCAGTCTGTTTATTTAAGTACAATACCTCATTGAACAAGCGTTATGGTCAGCAGTTAAACTTATTTTTCACTGTTTAGAGGAATGAACAAAATTGTGTAAGTATTTTAACAGCTAATGGGAGGTGTTTAGCTGGCTGTTTTTCCACTGACCTCTGTGGAAATGGGTTGCTTGCTCGGTATCATTTTCCGAGGTAGAAAGGTATATGAACATATCCTTAGGGTGCCAGCTTCAAAAATTAGAAAAAAAAATTGAACCAAATAATGCTTGAGGTCTTCTTTAATACACAAATATTAATAACACACTTATCCAAAGTCCTACACTTCAGTTTATAATGCTACTCCAAAACAGAACTCTATCACCAAAAACAGTGAGCAAACACAACACACAGACTAGAACGTGACTTCCCACATTCTCCACGAAGAGGTCACCAGAAACCCTGGTGCAAATCAAAGTCCTGCAGAAACCTGCTAGGAATGAGTACAACAAAAAGCAGCAAAAACCCAACCCAAACCAACAAAAACAAACAATGCCAAACAAAACCACCAACAAAACAAACACACCCCCCACCCCCCCCAATCTTCCAAAAGTTGTAAACCAGACCACTTTGGTGTTTTAGAACGACAAAACAAAGACACAGAGAAGAAAGACATGAAAAACCAAGTTAGATCCAGAGAAAGATCAAAGTAATATTATTCTTGACTTAATAATCCTACCTGTTAGAGATGAGTCTCAACACCAAAAGATAAACAACTCTCTACAGCTGTCAGATGAACATAGTTGGGAAAACATTAAAATTAAAGGCTTTATTAAAAATGAGTTATAAATAGGTGTATTAAAAGTTCATGGGGTTTTAATTAATCAAATTACATAAAGCTAGTGTTTCAGCCTAGAGTCTTGTTTTCAGCATTAAGCACTACATGTAAATATACTTCAGCTTTGTTAACTTTGAGGGACTTTGTTCTAAATTAAGGAGCAATTTTTTTCACCTGTTAATGTCCAGACTTGAGACAGAGAAAAACATCAAACAGAAGCAAATTTAGAAGACAGTAATTGAGGTGAAATAAATGGCTACTGCAATTAAGTCTTCATCTACAAATAAAATAACTGCTGGATATTATTCCTCCTCTGAAAGCTCAGACTGTACAAATATTGTGTCACAGAGCAGTAGTTCATAAAATTTCATTTGATGGGTAGTGTCATAAAATCATAATGTTGCTGAACATTATTTTTAAATGCTGAAACACATCCTTCAACTTTAAATTCGGCTTCTACGACATTTTAGCACTATATTATTAATAATTGTTATTAATTTTTATTAATTATAATAACTATAGTTATTAACACTTTAGTTATTTCTATGGTGGGTTGAGACAATCACAGCAATCAGTTACTCCAAACTGTTCTTTCTTGAATTCCAGCAAAATAAACAACATATTTATATGCAACAAGTAAATATATCAAGCGAATATTTAAAGGGGCATAACACACAGCACTGCCTGTGATGAACTGGAAAAAGAGTACTCTAGCTCAAGGCTGCTAAGCGCTTGATGCTCCCACAGAATCCAGCTAACCTTCAGGGCCTCTCAAAAAATGGAATCCCTATCTACATAGTCTGAGCACACATGAAATAATGAAAAAATTACTGGGACCAATGTTTTATGAAACACAGAACTCTTTCATGTGACATAAGGACATTCACAAGAAAAACTTACTGGAATTCAATGGCACACTAACTTTGAGTAGATCATAATCTTTACAACAGGTGTTGTTTCCCAAATCAATGAAATTTTGCAATCCTACCGATGTCTGCATGAAGATGGTTTGATTTTGGTTTTCTGTGGGTTCTTTAAAGAATACTTAGCCAACAAGGTTATAAAAACCAGTGCCCCTTCTTGTTTATACCCTTCCAGACGCTTTAGGATGTATAATCACTTCTTAGAGTTGTAATGCAGCAGCATTACTTTTACAGCAAAGCCCAAGGCAGAGCTACTGCCTCTCAGAGATGGGGTAGGAACCTGGTACACCTGGCATAATTTCTAGCTTTATGCAATTTTCAATAATTAAGAACATTGTAAAGCATTTAAGTACCATGACTCCCTATATGAAGACGTCACGGAAAACAACAGCATACAGATTTTAAAATGCTAAATGACTTTTGGCCCACTGTTCTACCATACTGTGGTATTACCAAAGTGATACCACATTCTCAAAGATGTGGCTCCTACGGGTTTTATCAAAGTCAGTTGCCTTACGGCAGAGGAACTTCAGTTAGTTCTGTCAGGAAAAACATCCACTCCCCTCCAGACCTCAGAGACACCAGCCACCAGGAGCTCAGCAGCTAGCCAGGCAGTACGAGCAGTGTCAAACCAATTACAGCAGATGCAGCATGATACAGGAGGTGCCTGAGTCACCCAGCACTGGAGACAGGCACCTGGGGACAGCCAGGCTCAGCCTTCCAGGGACACTGGAAACGTGGAAGCCAACAGGAGACTGTAAGCTCCACAAATGGGACTGACAAGAGGAGGAGATTGGGATGCAGAATATATATCCATAGAATACATCAGGTTTTTTAGTTTTGTTATACCACAATAGGTGAGCAGTAATTGGCACAGTGCTACTGACAGAAAACACTCCAAGTTTCACTGCCATTAGTGGGCATCCTGGAACTTTCTTTTCAAAGGAAGCTACACTGAAGCTCAAATCTACTTAAAAGCCATTTCTCTTCTCTCTCAAAACTACCAAAGACAATTGTAATACAATATAATTTTGAATTCTCTTGATAACTGTACAAGATTCTGAATTTCAGACATTTAATAACAGCTGTACTAGTGATGTGAACAAGTCTTAATCTCTTCAAAACAGTTAAGAGACTGCACTGTAGCGATTTCAGAATACATACAATCAAATCAGAAAATGGCAGACAGACTTAAGTCTAGTTTCTTAACTAGAAGAAACTCCAGTTTCTCTCTGTCTAGAAGAGAGAACTTCCTCTCCCTGAACAGCTAGCCTAAAGTTGCTACACGGAGAAGTTTGAGAGAAAGCAGTTTTTATGAATTCTGGAAAACATCTCCATCTTATTTTAAAGGTGTTTAATAGCATAACTTGAGTAATTCTGCTGCAAATAACGTGTAAAAAGCAAAGAACCAGAGATAATTTGTTCTTGCTTTTCTCAAACTCCAGGACACCTTGCCTCATCAAAAGCAATTGATTCAACAGTTCTGTCAAAACACATCACATTTCCTTTTAAGGTTTCAAAATCAAATTACTTCTGTTCTCTAACTGCTTCTCATTATACTAGTTTGAAGAACATGACATTACAGTGGGTTGTCCTCTCATCTGTTTAATTCCTTCAGACTCCAAGTAGTTCTCACTAGCACTGTCACTTCTGTGGTCTTACTTAATCCTTGAGACTCAAGCTGACCCTGACAATTTCGAAAAGCAACACAAACTCAACGCCCTTCACAGAGCTGAGAGCTGCAAAGGATTGTTGGAGAAGCTGGTGAAAGCCACAGCAAACCCAACCCTTCTGGCATATCCATCTACGACAAGTGAGCACAGAGTACTGTGTAACACAGTACTAATCAGTACTGTGTTAGTACATTTAATCTACACATAATCAACTCTGCATTCATGGATAGGTCTATGCCATAAACAAGATACTCTGAACAATTCTGAAATGCTTATTGCAATGCTTCTTAGAAGTACACAAGGCTGCTGCACTAAAGTGCATTTTTTTTTAAAGGCAAAAAGCAGTGTAGTCTGAAATCAACTCCAGAATCACAAACCTCTGTTTCCTCTATACTTCAGAAAGTAAAAATATGGCATACTCTAGCTGAACATATTGCTAGCTTTCTTCAAGACAGAATAATCAGGGAAGGCTGTGCTGAACCCTTACACAACCACAGCTCTTGTAACTAAAGGGGTGTCCTTGCTCAGAAGCAAGAAATTTGATTCCTTCCGAGTAAAAAAGTTGTCCTTCCAAAGAGTCAGAAAAACATCTGAGATGTGATAAAAGGACACACATAACTATTGGTGTCTAGTCCTGTTGATGAATTCCTGTATTTTATTTCCAGTGAAACCTAAATTTTTTTCATAATCAGTTGGCATGCTTAAGACTAAGTTCCTACCTGGAAGACAGAGTTGGGAATATTTGAGTACTTTCACAATTTTTAAGACATCTCCTTTTCACTTAAAGTATCAGTTAATTCAAAATTTCTTCACTAACAATGATGGCTTGCAAAAAATCTAATTTTCTTCCAAGATCTTTATTCAGATTTTAGATTAGGTATAGTTCACCTCTCAATCTTTAATTTTAGATTATGTCCTTAATCCAAAAAGTGTATTAATCTATAAAGTATATTGAGGAACATAACAACTGCTTATGAGAAGTTATCCTCAAAACAGGCCACGATCTTTGTCAGTAAAAGACAAAGCTTTCTCCCCACTGCAACCACACAAGGTTTTACAAAGCACCCACAATTCATAAGTCAACATTAGAGACCATGGTTACTATTTTTTGTTTTATCAAACATATGTAAAGTTAAAAGTGTTCTTTACACCTTTTGTTTTGTCTGCTTCTGACAAACCTTTAAATTTAAATTTATTTTACAAGGACTCCAGAACTGAAGAAACTCTCTCTGCTGTTAATAAAACCCAGGAGTAACACTTTACTTCCTTGTTCAGCCCTCAAAATCAAGTTTGTTAGTTTTTCCTTCCAATATAGAAAACATTTGTTCACCTATTAATTTTCCTTACTCTGGGAGAACCCCAAACCTTTTCTCACCTCCCAAAAGGAGCCCAATGGAACAAGAGCATTCAAACCTAGATAGTCACTGCTGTTAATAAAAGCTGGCTGCTCTCATGGCTCTCCTGTTTGTGGCACTTTCTCTCCAGTCCTGTCAATTTGCCATCAGTGAAACCACGCTAGATAGGCACTAGAGATTCCCAACTCCATAAAACTGCACAGAGAGAAGTAACATGCTTGCTTTTGAGATGTTTGCTATTGCCTGCCAACCACAAGCCCAGACACA
Source organism: Cyanoderma ruficeps (assembly GCA_008694505.1). Classification (NCBI taxonomy): domain Eukaryota; kingdom Metazoa; phylum Chordata; class Aves; order Passeriformes; family Timaliidae; genus Cyanoderma; species Cyanoderma ruficeps. Next base: position 31,125,260 of record VZDJ01007749.1, on the reverse strand, counting down.
TACCTTTTCTGGATCAAATACACTGGCAGAAGGGGCTCCCTCTCCCTGGCTGGAAAAATTAGTTCCTACCTACTTGCTAGGGAAATAGTTTGAGAAGCATTCCTTACCACACTGTATTAAGGGCAGTAATTTTCTTCATTTATTGTCTGAGCAGGAAAAAACATCCCTCTTAACAAAAATAACTAAGCGGGCACAAAACTGATGGATTCATATACTACCTAGAGCTGCTTAAGGGAGAGCACTGAACCATCAGCAATCAGTGCCTGGAAAGCAGCAACGAGCAGGTGAGGAATGGGTGCTGCCAGACCCCTGCCTGGAGCTGCAGCCACTGCAGAACTGTTACTATCCACGCCAAGCCAGTCGCTCAGTGAACCCTGGCAGCATTCCACTCCCACTGTGCAAGACTGCAAAAGACTACAGAAAGAGAATGAAAGGAAATCTTCCATGAATGGATGAGTTATCAGAACAGGGGACACTGCCACGATGTGCAGTCATTTTAAATTCATGTTGTTGAACGGTATGTGGTACCACCAGTGCACCACTGTCTTCTACCACTATCATTTAGGACCATCAAGAGACATAATTCTATTTAACATATTCAACCGTTCTTCAAGCTAAGAAGTTTGTTTGAAGTATCTTGCTAAGATTAAGAAATACAGGTGAGAGATCTAACTAGCTCAAGTCAAGTGAATCTGCGACAGGAGTTAGTAATGGAAGCCGTGAATGGGCACATAGGCTGAGATTATAATCATTATTATATTTTTGAAATGCTCTCCCATTACCCCTATACAAAAAGATGATAATCAGTTCTCAGCAGCACCCAATGCAGCTCCCTGTGTTATGCTAAACCGCAGGGTTATGAATTTATTTCAGACACAAACTTTGTCACTGTTACTTAACATGCTGCTAGCAAGCAGCAGCCCCCTCAGTCCAATGAGAGCCACTAAAAACTCAAGGTGCAGCAGCTCATTCCGAACACGGTAGCAAATTAAACGGGCATAAGCTGCCTACAGACCACTTGCTAGAAATTAAAGTATTGGCCATGACGCTAAAGGTCCGAGAGTCCACGGTCTGTGCTACAAACAGAACCACAAACACAGCTGAGGTAGGTTCTTTCTTTATCAAACAAATAGCGAAAGTATTCTCAGAACAGTCAGTCCCATGACTGAGCCTTGTCTTAACAGCCCATGCATGGTGACCTGCAAGACACACAGCCTCTTAAACAAAGTGCTTCAAACTTGAATGAAGCTTTTTTTATTTCTACTGGACTACTTAAGGACGCCTAACCGGAAAAAAAAGACTAACACATTGCTGCACTTTTAGAACACTCAGAACAAAAAGGAAAGAGTTGAGATAGCTTCAGGTATTTACGGAAACACACAGATTTCCACTTTCAGGTCATCATTTCTAAACACAACTACAATGGCGAGCCATAAACACTCTATTCTAGTAAGCCAGCCTTCCAAATGCACAGTGGCCAAAATCTTAGATGCTTCTGTATTGTCAGATGGACCATGGAGCTGTTAAGCACGAACTGAGCAACTCCCTCATTCCTGCAGGTGCATTTGTCCATGCCAAGGGATGAAAGCAAATCTGGCATCTGAACAACAGTTTCTACTGGTTTTAAGGTACTTGTCTTTTCCACCTCTATGTTGGTTAAGTGGGTAAATTTTAGAAATGTTAAATACATGCAGTGAAAACCAGAAACTTGATCTTAGGCAGTGAAACAGAAGTGATAGCCTTAGTAAATCTTTCCTTTACAAGGTGCTTGGTTCCTTGGGTAAGTTTTAAAGGCCAGGACCAGACAACGCATCACAGTAAATATAGCCCTGTAGATTCGCAATTGTGGTTGCGGGCAGGATTTTATCCCGCTTTAACCGAGCTCCCCTCAGAGGGGGCAGGACTTTGCGTGCGCTGAAGGTACCCCAGGCTCCTCCCGACCTTTCCACGGGTTCGTAGCCAGCTCACAGCCCGGCAAACCAACCTGCCGCTTGCCCAAGCTTCTGGCACTGGGCGCCCGAGTTGCGACACCCATCCCCCGGTGGAATAGGGCTCCCGGACGGAGCCCGTCCAGGCCCGGCCAGCGCCGCCACGCCGGGATCCCCCCGGGCCCCGCGGCCTAAGGCGGGGACATCCCCTCGCCGTCGCGGTCCGAAGGTCCCTCGTCACCTCCCCGGCCCCCGCCCCGCCCGGGACTCACTGTTGCTAGACTTGAGGTCCCGGTGCAGGATGGGGACGATGGCCTCGTCGTGCAGGTAGAGCATGCCGCGGGCGATCTGCACCGCCCAGTTCACTAGGATGTGCGGGGGGATACGGCGGCCCCCGCGGGCGGCCCCGGCCCCGGGGGCGGCGGCCAGGGCCCTGTTGAGGGATCCGCCGCGGGCGAACTCCATGACGAGACAGAGGTTGGGCTCCCGCAGGCAGACCCCGTGCAGGGCGATGATGTTGGGGTGCCGCAGCATGGAGAAGAGTTTGGCCTCCTGCCGCACGCTCTCCGCCGTGGCCGTGATGTCCTCGTCGGGGTCCTGCCGCGCCGCCTTCACGGCCACCTCGCGGCCGCGCCAGGTGGCCCGGTACACCTTCCCGAAGCCCCCCACGCCGATGATCTCCTGCAGCTCCAGGTGCTGGAAGTCGATCTCCGTTAAGCTTCCCGCGGGGTCCCCTTGCCCGCCGCCCCCCGCCGCCGCTCCGCCGCGGGGCTGGCGGGTCACGTAGTTGGCCGGGAAGATGCCGAGGCGCTGGCGGATCTTCCCCGCCCACCAGCCGTCGTCGCCGGACACCGCCGCGTCCTGCGACAGCACCTCCACCACGTCCCCTCGCCGCAGGCTCAGCTCGTCCTCGCCGCTCGCCTCGTAGTCGTACAGCGCCGTCCACAGCGGGCACGGACCCCCGCTGCCACCGGCGGCCGCCGCCGCCGCCCCGGCGCCCGGCAGAGCCATGGCAGCGACTTCAGCCCCGGCGGCCACCAGCAGCAGCGCCGCCGACGCGGGAGCGCCCGCCCAGCCGCATCCTCACCTGCCGCTGCTGCTGCCGCCGCCGCCGAGCGGGAGCCGCGGGAGGGGAGGGCGGGGCGCGGGCAGGGGCGGGGCCGCCCGGCCCGGTCGCCGCCGCCGCCACCGCGGGGCTCCGGCAGCGACAGCGCAGGCGCGCGCGGGAAAGGCGGGGAGGGCAGCGCCGGTGCCCCGCGCCCGCCCGCCCGCGCCCGCCGATTGGCCGCCCGCCGTCACGTGTCGCGGGGCGCGGCGGGCGGAGGGGTCGGTCCCGCGGAGCCGGGAGACGAGGCGGAGGGGGTTGTGACACCCCCCCCCCCCCCNNCCCCCCCCCCCCCTTTTTGTCCCTCAGGGGCTGCAGACCGGGCTGAGGGCTTGTGCCTGAGCCGCAGCTTCCCCTCTACTTCCTTGTGCGGCTTTGGGGCTCCTTTGGAACAAACCCCAAGCGGGTTCTGAAGAAACTGAGCTTCCTCGTTTCGTACTTGCTCTGCCGCCTGCCTCCGCCGCTCGTGGGCTCTCACGGAATGGTCAGGTTGGAACGGACCACAGGGGGTCACCTGGTCCAGCCTCCCTGCTCATGCAGCGTCTTCCTGGAGCATATGGCACAGGATTGAGGCCAGGTGATTCTTGAACATCTCCAGTGAGGGAGACTCCACAACCTCTCCCGACAATCTGCTCCAATGCTCGGTCGTTCCCACAGTAAAGAATTCTTCCTCATAGTCAGACAGAACTTCTATGCATCAGTTTCTGCCTGTTGTCTCTTGTCCCATTGCTCAGTCCCACTGAGAAGAGCCTGGCTCCATCCTCTTGGCACCCTCCCTTTAGATACTGACAGACCTTGCCCCCTTTCAGTCATCTCTTCCTGAGGCTGAACAGGCCCAGCTCCCTCAAGCCTTTCCCCAAAAAAGATGCTCCAGGCCCTTAATTATCTTTGTTGCCCTCCTCTGGACCCACTCCAACTCTCCCCTGCTCACCACCCTGTCCATGCATGGGCTGAGAGAGTCCCAGCCCTGTGTGGCACAATCACACAATCCTTTCAATTAAGAGGTTGCCTGAAAATAGCAAGTGCTGTGTATGTGCTATTTCTGGGTAAAGATTCTCCTGGTTTTAAGTGGAAAAATCGTATCACTTTCTAAAGTACAGTTGTCCTTTCCTTGGAAGTTGGAGGGAAGTGTGTGGGCTGGGGACGCCCTCCCGTCTCGCCAGCGTGGTGGGAAACAGTGGTTCAAAGTGGAAGGAAATGAGTTTTCATGCCAGGAGCCAATCACTGTGCTGTGGGACCTGTGGTTATGGATGTGGCTGCTGCCAGCAGAGGCCCCGAGGAGGACAGTAAAGGCTCGGGAGAGATGTAAAACTGCACTGCTGGGTTGAATAACCTGGTGCGATGAACACTCAATGTTTTGCACAAAAACATACATCCAGAGCACTGTACATCTCTGCATAAACACAAAATTTGCAGCTGGATACCACAGATTTGAACATGAAGACAGTAATTTTAAAAAAAGTTCAAATTACAGTATTAAAAAAATCATAAATTCTTGTTTATCCTACTGTATTTATAGTTACACACAACACAAAAATACAATTATGCTAAAGCGACTTACTGAACCACATTAACCAAAAAGAAAGAATGCAGAACCAGCATGTCTATCAAGTCTTCTCCCATTTCCTTTAATATAACATTGCCTTGCAGCTATTCAGAGAGGTAATTACAAGCCTTTCCCTTATCTGCATATTTGCCTTATTATAAAAGCCATAAAGTATGTTGTAATACAAGCGTTCTGCCACACAAATTCCACCTTGTACTTTGTTATCTAAAAGAATCTGCAGGAACTAATTAAGTGTGGAATGTTTTGGGTCAGACAAGGTATTGGTTGCAGTACAGTGAAATGTTTAAATATTTATCTAGAGCTATTATTCTAAAATTTGCTTTCTGAAGTGCCACTATCCGCTAGCAATCACTGCACTCAGGTTAGACTTTGTTCAGTGTTTCTTCAATACCCAGTGCTCCAGGATCTTGGTGTATAGTTGCTGTTCCTGGGAGTTCCAATGGAAATATGACCCAAAACAGTGGAAAGTGCCCTTAACTTTCATGACGGCACCACCTAGTGGATTTACGGTTAAAAGAGTGGCATACAGACGGCAGCGTTTTCGGCTCAGATCCTCACTGGCATCTCTCTGTTGAAAAAAGAAGTCCCTTTTTTCATGTTTGGCACCCCTGCAACTGTGTAGCTATGATACTGTGCATCTACATTGTGTCCAGAACACATATCCTGACCTGGAAATTACAGCAACCCTTCATAACTGTGAGTATCATTATACCAAAAAAATACTTGGTGTCAGCATTATCCAAAGATGAGGAAGATTTGAAAGACTTGAGTGATGTGTGGACAAGTGTCATGGTCTAACCCCAGCCAGCAGCCAAGCCTGATGAAGGCACTCATTCACTCCCCCACCAGCAGGATTAAGGAGAGAATCAGAGAGAATGAGAAAATTTGTGTGTTGAGATAAAGCAGTTTAATAGGTAAAGGAAAGCCATGCTCACAAGCAAAGCAAAACAAAGAATTAATTCACCGCTTTCCATGTGCAGGTAGATGTTCAGCCATCTCCAGGAGAGCAGGGCCCCACCACATGTAGTGGTTACTTGGGAAGACAAACACCATCACTCCAAATGTCCCCCTCTTCCTCTTTCTTCCCCCCACTTTATATACTGAGCATGATGTCATATGGTCTGGAATATCCCTTTGGCCAGTTTTAGTCACCTGTCCCGGCTAAGTTCCCTCTCAGTTTTTCTTTTTTGTACCACCTCACTGGCAGGACATGAGACACAAAAAGTTCCTTGATTTAAGACAAGCATGACATAGTAACAACCAAAATATCAGGGTGTTATCATCAGTATCCTCATATGGAATCCAAAACATGGCACTGTACCAGCTACTAAAAAGAAAATTTACTCTATCCCAGCCAAAACCAGGACAACAAGTCAACCTAATACCAGTTGAGGTCTGCATTATCTAGGCTTTCCACATTATTACCTACATCAGTTNGAAAATGACTTCAGTTGTTTCTGAAACTTAACATTTAGTTATCATACATCAAAAACATTATTCATAGCTGCATATTGCACTTGATTCAATCATTACAATTGCTTTAACAAACTTTGTCATTTTTGAAAAGAACCTGCAAAGGATAAAAAAAAAAAAATAAATCACTCAACAAGGCAGAAGTTTGGGCAAGATATGTATACAGGAGTAGCACATGAGGCATGGCCAGGACTGTGCCTCCTTCATATAGCTCAAGAACAGCTCAGGAAACTTTGCTGAGGTCACACTGAGCAAGTACTCAAGCCCCAAGGCTGTAGATCCTCAGGCATGTAATGGTGGCAGTGCTGCTGAGGGAGACGATGCCATTCCTCCCTTGCTCCCAACCGCTTGTTCACGGTGCTGATCATCATCCTTCTCATCAGGCCAAAACAAGCATCCAGCATGGCCACATTGCCTGTGACATCAGGAAGAAAGCTGAGATGTGTGGTTCATGAGCTCACAAACACAGTAATAGCATCTTTGGTCTCTTACCTTTGTCAAAAAAAACAAAACAAAACAAACAAACCAAAAACCCACAAAAAACCCGCCAACACGAAGCACAGCAGAATGGCATGATTGGTCTGTGAAACTGTAGCCACAGTCAGAAACAGTTGAAGTAGGGTAAATTTGGTGATGTGCAAGATGATAGATCTATCCATTACATACATGCATCCTTCACAAAATTGACTGTAATAAAGGTCTATGCATATGGAACAGTCCCTAGAAGGGGCCAGTGAGTGACTTAAAATCGAATGTCACCGCTGTGTGCTGATGGTCGGGGATGGGAGGTGGTGAGCACCGTGTGTGGTCAGCCCTGGTGTTCACAAACCACCCTCTACCCCCCTTCCTTCGGGGGTGTCCCATAAGACTACACCTGGTATCCTTATGCCTCATCCTTCCCTGACTTTAGTCTCTCCTGCTCAAGGCTTCCAGTCAGCTCCATCACCTTTTCAGTCCCACTCTCGGCCACTTCGCCTATGCTTCCTCCAGCCCGCCCCTGCCTCCTCACTCGGCTAGTTTGACGTCAGCTGCGCGAAACTCTGCAACGAAGGCAGACTGCGATTTTCCCTAAACCCATTCTTGAAAAAATCCGAATGTTTTTTGGAGAAATTTCCCCACATCCCGCCCAAAACACATCTCAAGCCAACGCAAAACGGGCGACACTAAAGCGGGGCAGAGCTCGCAGATCGGAAACTCGTGATGTATCGGGCAGGATCAGTGAGAACCCGGCGGTGGGGGAGTGGCCGGCGAGGCGCGCAGCCCAGCTGGCGGCCGCCGGGGCTGCCCCTGTGTCGCGCTCTTTTTGCACCTGTGAACGCACCTCGCGGTGCCCGGGGCGGGACGCGGCCGTGACGGACGCCCCCGCGCCAGAACCGCTCCCCCATCCGCCTCGGCTCGGCCCGGGGCCGCTTCGCCCCGCGGCCTCCGAGCGCTGCCGCCGCTCCCCCGGCGGCCGGGCGCGGACCCCGGCGGGGCGGCGGCCCCGGCCCGCGGCGGGGCCGAGCGGGCACGGTGCCCGGCGGGGGGCGGCCCGTGACGGCGCCTTCCCGGCGGCGGCGGCGGCGCCCGGGGTGGGGCGGGCGGGATGCTCGGCGTCGCGGGGCACCATGGGAGAATCCGCGGGCGCCCGGCATGGCGGCGGCGGGCGGCTGAGGGGCGGCGGTGGCGGCGGCGGGGGGCGGCCATGGTGTCGCCGGCGGCGCGGCTGGTGGGGCAGGGCGTGTGGGCGGCGCTGACCGGGGGCTGGTACCACGACCCGGAGCAGGGCGCCTTCACCAACAGCTGCCACCTCTATCTGTGGCTGTTCCTGCTGACGCTGCCCATGGCCCTGCACCTGGTGAGAGGGGCTGGGGCGGGAGGGAGCGGGCGCCGGGGTGGGAGCCGCGGGCCCCGGCCCTCCGGCGGCAGCGGCCAGGGCGTGTGCGCTCGGCGGGCTGTAAACTGCCCCCTGGGTGGCGGGGAGGGCTTAAATATGGGACATTCTGGGCTTTACCTGAGGATTTGGTGTCTAAAGGTTAACGGGGTGAGTCCGGCTGCGCTCGGCAGGGGCCGGACCCTTAGCCCTGCCGAAGGAGTTGGGTAGGGGGGCAGCGCTGGCCTCTGCAAGTGCTGAATGATCGTGGGGACGTTTGATCAGAAATATCTTTTGGAGACAGGTGTTTGGGGTTTGGTTTTGGTTTGCTTTTTTTCTTTCTTTTTTTTTTAAAGTTTGATCTAGTCTTACTTGCTGAGGAGAGCAAATAAATGGAAAAATCCAGATGCCGTGTAATTAATACGCCTTGCTGAATGTCACTGGTGAATCACATGGCTTTTTGTGACATGCAGCTCCCTTTGTGCTGAAATTTAAACTTTGCAAGTGAATAACAGCTAGAGTTTGTTTGCTGCACTTTAACATTTATTTTCCTGAAAAGCTTGAAACTTTTGCTCTTGTTTTTGTATGTTTTCCTACTGTGTGAGAAAAACTTAAAGTATGCTGGATCATCGAATCTATTTTGGCGTGTCCTTCAGTGATTATAGGGTAACATTGCTTCCGTTAGAAGCAGTTTCCATCTATTTGGTTCCTGGAGTGACTCAACTAAATTTTTAACTTCTAAATAGATTTCTTCACTCTGCATGGTCAGATATGGGCCTGATCATCAAAAGCAGAGAGCATTTATGACTCCCCTGCAATCCCAGTGGAAAGCAAATCCTGTGTTTTTAAGCGTGAATTTGTATTGGATTTTGTGGCATGGATTGCAGTGAATTCCTGTAAGAATGGCTCATGGAGTTAATGAAGCAGAATAACAATATGCTTTCTTCTGATTGATTGCATATTTACTATGCAAACCAGCAAGAGTCTTGCATTGTAAGATTTGCTTGTCCAAGTCATATGTGTGATTAAAAAGGGGAAAAATTGAAGACTAAGTTTTTTGTCCCAGTTGATATAAGTATGTAGCTGGAAGGATTCCCTGTGGGAAACTTCTGACCTGAAGAAGGTGTGGGGTTTGCACAAAAGAATATTGAACTGTAGGTCAGAGCTAAAGTAGAAGTCATTTTTAAAGGGGAGAAAATGTAACTTATTTACTGAACTCTCTTGGGCATCATCTTTGCCTATCTAGATGGACTTGCTTTTTCTGCAGACTGACTGACTTTCTGATGAATCATCTGGTTAAATGCAGGACTTGTGTTTTTGAGCTAACATATTGCTATGGGAATTCTTTGTCCTTGATAAGAATAATGCATTTATTATGATGGCTGCCTGGCAGTAATTAGATCCTTACACGTTTTCTTGTTTTCAAGTGGCTTGTTTCTAAGGCTTTGTAAACTTTATGCAAGACATCTATTCTTGCCACTTAGAAACTCAAACCTGCTTTTTCAATAAAGGCTTTTTCTGGTTTATAAGAAATTTTGTTTATAATATTCAGTAATATTTGGGGTGACATTTATTTTCCATACTTGACACCAATATTTTGGATTCAGCTAAAGCAGTCCATGATGTTTCTTGAAACGGTGAAATTGAAACAGATCAAAGTACTACTTTTAAAATTTTTCATTTGCTTGGGATAATCTTTTGTTGAAGTCAGGAAGTCTCTGAAAGTGTGATTTGAATCAAATGGCAAAACTCATCCATCTGTTTTGAGTTTTTTCACAGTGGCTCAGCAGAGGCGTGCTGACAGTAGCATTGAGAAACTTAAAGTATCAAGTTGTTTCTGTTCTGTGGATGAGAATTTCTTTCTCTGGCTTATTCAGCATAGCTTACTTTGGTACTAAGGATTCCTTTATTAGCTTCCCCGCCCCTGAAAATGCAGATCTCTTTTTCCATTACTTTTTTTTCTTTATCATTTAAACATTAAAAATGTACACTGGATATTTGGAGCATCCTTACTGTTCAAATCAACTTTCAAAATTATAATGAGATCTCTTCTAACTGTGCCATATCAACTTTCATACTATATTAAGATCTAAAGTTATCTTATTCCAGCAAAGACTTGAGGATCCCTAGGTGTTTTACACATGAAAATAATGATAACTCTTAAATATTCAGCCCCTGGCTGAATTCAGCCCCAGTAAAACACCAGTGACTTAGAGATGCAACTTTGGGAAATACTTGTGCTGTAGCTTATTTTACAAGCTGCAAGAGAATGTGCATCGTGTTTGAGTGACACCCCAGAACAACATACTGAATGTTTCTCCTGCCTTTTGTTGGGCAGGGAACCCTTGAACTTACAGGGTTGTTGTTTCTTACGCACCAGCTCTTCAAATCATGCTGTGATAGGAGAAGTACAACCTGGCAGTATAAGGGTGTGGGCACATAAATTACTCAGAGGTAAACTGTGATAAAACCAGCAGTGTGTCAGCTGCTTCCAGTCCTACTTGGCCACCTTTTACCCTGCTCTACCTCTCTGTACAAGTTAAGGAAGCATATATCTCCACAGCAGAGAGATAGGCTACCCTGTTACGCACTGTATTTACTGTGTGGTAGGACACATGCTTAGAACTCAATGTACAGCCCAGGAATTCTATTTGCCACCTGCTTTCCTGTACTTTATGTTGTGTGATGAACATCTCCTAGTATTGATTCACCTTAATTAACACACAGACATGGATCTTTGGCCCCAGTGTCATGTCTCCCACGCATATCCCTGATGGTAGTGGCTGACTGCACCTTTGTTTGGTAGTTCCCTCATTTGTGTTCTGTAGCACACTGAGACAGTGAGACCCAGTGCCTTGCTTTATATGCCTCAGGGGCTCAATCAATGGGTGGGATACATCTGGGTCTAAGCACCCTTTATCATTCAGCCCAATTTACAAGGCGTGGTATTTTGTTCAAAGGTTATGTACAGTCACCTCCACCTTTGTGCTACTCAAATAGTGTCAGTAGACACGTGAAGGAGAACGTGGCTGTTTTTCTGAGAACACATGAAAGAGAATGTGGCTGTTCTGAGAACAATCTCTGGGCAGGCAGAAGCCCCAAGCAAAGGTGCTCCTTACATGGTGATGTCAGCTTTGTTGCATTTGCAGCAGTAAGTTGGACCACATTTGGGGCACACCAGCCTGCATTTCTGGCTGTGACCCCACTCTATTCTGGTGCAGGGTACAACAACAGAAGCTACTGGGCAACAAAAAGTACATTATGGTAGAGTTTTTAATGGGACAAGAATGAAGAAACCTAGGGCTACAGCTTTCATTGAAACCTGTGGGAAGTCATGAAGCCCTCTTTCTAATGAATTTGTATTTGTGAATATTTTTTTCCTAGCTTCTAATAAGATGTCAGCTCAATTGAAGCTTTTCCTCTTACTGGGGTGGGGTCAAAAGGTCAGAGAGCTGTGTGGGTTCCTCTTATTAATGGAGGAGGTGTGCTGCTATGACCTTGCCCAATGGGGTGTATTCTCTTAAAGTTTGTTGAGTAACTTTTTAATTCTTTGGCTATGTTTCAGGTGAGGGGATGGAGGGAGATGATGCATGCACACACACATGGTGTGATTATAAAACCTCGTTTTCATAGAAAACCGGGCTAATTTTAACTGTAGTGCATCAAAAGTTACCCTAGCATCTAATTCCTTGGTGGTCTAGGTTAATTCCTTCTTAGCATGGATTTGATGGCTTTCACCTGTCTGTACCTGGGAACACCAACTGCAGTCATATGACACTGGTACATTATGCAAGAGACCTGATTCAGAGAATGGAGGGCTTTCCATTGTCAGCTTCATCTTTCTCCTAATTCCTCATGTGGACAGGGAACAACCTGCTGGTTTGTAGTACTCAGCCTGCCCCAAGATTCAGAGTGTTAAAGATGCACTGGCCATTGACATTCTTGGTGTGGTGAGAGCACTCAAACACAGCCTGTCTCGGACAGATGGGCACGGAGACTACAGGCTGGCTTAGGGTGCAGCTCCAGTAGGTCTGGTCACAAGGCAGGGATGAGGACATGCAGCACTCAGCATTTGCTAAAACTGGCCCTGTTTTCCACTCAGAAATCTAGGAGCTTCCTTTGAGTCTGTCCTGTAGTGTGCTCTCTGCACATATAGGCTGCACTATGGAAATCTATTTTTCTTTTGTCCTGTTGACATTATTCATGTAATATTTATTAAGCTTTATGAATGTCGCCTATAAAGCGCTTCTTTTCTCATGGGCCATTCTGAGTTGTTATTTAATAATGAGTGCTTGATCTGTGCCTTTTAGTGTATAGTTGAAGAGATTCCTTGGAAGGTGAACAAATCTGTCTTAAACAACTCATTACAGATAATTGGCTGTCACTCTTTGTGAAACCAAGCAATTTCTTACTCGTTTTGTAAAAACATTAGTCATAAACCACAAATTCCTTAACCTCAAGTTCTTTAACCCCATCTACTAAGCTTTATACCCTGAGAACATGACCTTGCAAATGGATCTTCTCTCTGGCCCGAGTTCACTAAGTAACTGAAGGGTAGGTATGCTGAGAGTTGCTGTTTACACAGTACCATGAAGTACTCTTAACAGACTTAAGCCTCAACTTGTAGAAAGTCATATCTGTCTTATTAGGGATCATTGGTAGTAAGTACATCCTAAATAGCTCCTCCACTATTGTGCAATCGGTTCTTTGTATCTGAATCAGAATAGTCATAAAAAAGAATCTGCCTGAAAATTTTCACGTGTACATCTTGATGGTATGAAGTCCCAGTGAGCCAAAAGCAGCATCAGAATTGCATCCCACTTGCTTGTCACAACACAGAAATGATTCAACATATTAATTTCAACATCAAGAGAAATGTGGTGACTTGTTCTAAAGATGAAATAAGCATGCCTTGTTCCCTTCCCTTTACCTGTGTGGTCGGTGTCATTTATATATGAATTTGAAAAAATGACTGATTTAGTCCCAAAGTAAAGACCATTCTTAAAAATTACCTTTACCCGAGTATTGAAAACTGTTCTTGTGTGTTGCTTGGGGTTTTTTGTTATTCTTGTGCGAGCATACAGTAAAAGTCTGTTTAAATAAAACCCCTAAAACTTGAAAAGAGATTAAACTCACTGTGGGACTGCAGCTGTGTAAAGACAATACATAAGCATGTTCCATCACTATAATGGTAAGGACTTTGGTACTTCAACGTAACTGCAAGTGTCCATTGCTATGATTTGCCCTTTACTGTAAGGAAGTATTTGTATATAAAAGAAGTTGTTAGTATGTCATGTCTGTGAAAGAACTTTACAGACTATAGTTGAACTGTAATTAATTTTAATTACGAAGAGCTGTGGTGCTCATCACAGATCAACAAACAGATCACAGACAGCTGCAAATTAACAATTATGTACTTTAGAAAAAGAATTCAAAGAGGTTGTGTCATAGTTTAACCCCAGCTGGCAACTAGGCACCACACAGCCAGTCGCTCACTCCTCAGCCAGGACAGGATGCCTCTCTAACTGTGTTTTTATTCATTTGCCTTGGCTAGTCCTGACTATTTAAAATTCCTCAGTGGTTAAGGTATTTGGGAACATGTTGTGAGGCATTAAAAAATGGACATCAAACTACAGTGTTTTACTGTTGAGTCTTAACTGACATACAGGGTAAGATGGCAGAATTTTTTCTAAAGGTTTCCTATTTGTAGATAACTAATGTTTCATTTTGTGTGTGTATTTTTATGAATTCATAGTTTAGGAAAGGCTGCAGCTGCGTTAACATGGAAGTGCGGTATTTTAAAAAGCTTTATAATGTTTGTAAATGGTGAGATTTTGCTGATTTTGATAATAAATAATATCCATAGCTAATAAAAAGAATAGATCTTGTGAAATGGTTTGAAACTTGAAGGAACCCTTAAACCTTTGCTGCGAGCAGAACTCAATAAATATATCGTATTTAAAAATTTTAGCAGCATCTTCTCAAAGCCAACTGTTACCATTGTGTCTTCATTATTTCTTTCTGTAGGCTTTTCCAGCAAATGCAGTGACAGTTTTTGTGTACTGCAGCTCGGTGACAGTTTTCTTCACGGTGATAAAGGTGATCAGCTACCGTTTGCACCTTATGTTCGATAAAGGCGAAGTAATTCAACAAAAGCTCTCAAGAAAAAATGGAAGGCAGTGTAAAGATACAGAGGTTCAAAAAGGAGAAGTGGTTCAGTCCTCAAATTGTAGGTAAGGTTTTCATTGCATTTCTGGCATGTTATGTAAAATGGGTGAGTTTGCACCATGGACCTGCATAGCTGAAATGTCTATTGAATGTAAGAGTACTCCTTACAGCTGTATGAAGAATGACACTTGCAGAAACTTGCTTAGTGCTTTTCAGCTGGGTAGCTGAAATGTTCTTGTGGTGAAAGAGGCAGAGCTGCACCTGATTCAGAGGTTGGGCAGCAGCTGGGCACCATGAAGGTGGTAGAGCAGATATGTGCTGGAGCTGCAAACAGATCTTCAAGAAAACCTGGAAGAAGTTTTCTGGGGAAGCCTTAAATGCTTGCTCCTTCCTCTTCCTACTGTGCTTACCTGCTGGGAAGAGACAAGGAAGTGGCAGGCATCTGTTGGTAAAGAAAATGCTTTAATATCGTGGCTTTGGAAGTTGAGGCAACTTCATGTCGCCTTTGTGTGCTTGTCGTAACTTCCTTCTCAGATCACAGCTGGATGCATAAGTTGCTTTTCTCCCTTATGTTTTATTGTGACTACTTCTGATGCTTTTGTGGACCTGTTCATGAGGAAAGCTAGTACTGCTTTTATTTCTCTGGAGCATTTGGTAGGTAGTTATAGCTTCCCTACTGAGGAGCCAAGTGCTGTTAGTCTTTGCTGAATGCAATCGGTAAGGCTGCTTCCAGGCTGGGATGGTATTAAAGGTAAAAAGTAGCGAGATAAAGACTAGTACTGACATTTTCCAGATTGGTGCATTGGTTCCATTATGCACTCTTTGGAATAAATGGAGACCTTTCCTGCTGGTTGTTCAAGCTTGAGTCATACAAACGAAGCTGGCAAGTGGCTTCCAGTGATACCGAGTGTTATGATGGATGTGAAAAATGCTGAAATAGGGTACATCTAAAAGTGACAGAAGCATAGAGATGTCCAAAGCAAGCTTAAATTGAGTAGCTTTGTTAAAACTACCAGTCAAGCCTCAACAGAGAGCTCCGTATAAAAGAACTTAGGGTATTTTTTTTGTGCAATTGCTACTGCTAGTTCTATGCCAGCTAAGTAGTATCAAGATAGTTTGTGTTCCTCTGTGCTGCTGCTTTTCTGTGTCTTTGCACATGTGTATCTGTGCTACACTCCTGTCAGTGATGTTGCTGGGACAGTCAAGGTCCACCTGCATTGAGACTCTTCTGAAAAATGCTTGTGTGTCATTTTTATTTTAGATGGGGTTATGCCTTTCAGACACATTTTGGCTGAGAAGTAAAGGTAGAATGACTTAAAAGTTGCATGTTAAATTGTGTGACTGTTCCTCCCAGGTTGATTTCTGTATGCACAGCCATCCATTATTTAGTACTTGGTCATAAAATAAAGAACTTAATATTATTTTGACGAGATCGATGGCAGAATTTTTTAAACAGACCTTGATAGTTGGCAGGTTTGTTGAACGAGTTTTTGAAGCCGGTTGACAAAAAAAAAATTGTGGAAAGACAATAGAGACCCCCAGACAGATAATTTTATAGCTTATATACAGCTTTGGAATTTTAAAAATAAAGTTTTTGTAAAAAAAAACCAACCCCATGAACAAATAGAAAAGCCCAACCCCATGCTTTTTGACATTTCACTGTGGTGTTCTGATATTTTTTTTTGTTATGCCATGTTTTGTGTTTTTTTTGTTAAATTGAATTTTTTTTCTGATATACCTGAGAAAGAGAATATTTGTAGGTTATTGATAGTAAGCCTTGTCCAAAAATACCTGCTTAAATCTATGGAAAAGCTAGTAGAACATATGTGTAAAAGGAGTTAGTGGATAGTTTAGTGTATCCACAAAGGAACTGATCAATAAATTGCTTTATAATATATGAAATTAGTAATGGCTGTATATTTGCTCTGCCTACACCAGGGCAAAAATTGTTTGTTGTTTTCTGGTCTAATGATTATATTAGTATTCTCTCTTTTGCATTTCAAGTAGGTGTTTTATAGGAGGTTTCCAGATAAACAGGCAGTTAGATAAAGCTTACATACTCAAGGACTTAGAAAGCAAAAATTGTGAAAGGAGTAGCTTTTGATTATCATATGTCCAAGGAAAAGCCCCAAATAGCCTTTTGTGCCAATAAATCTGTGTGTGTGTCAGGCAGGATAAATGGCATTGTATATGCATAGGGAGGTTGAAGAGATGACATTGTATTTCTTGTAGCTCTACTTCTGAGGGCACCATAATCGTTTTACATTGAGGGGTTTTTATTCTTTTGTTTTTATCAAGTTGTCTTGGTGAGGAAGGAAGTGCAGAAGAGTGTTACAGTATTTTTACAGCCCTATCCTTTCATCATTGGAGGGGAATGAAGTGCTGTTACTTCATTGTGCTGTGCTGCTTCTTCCCATTTTGTTCTTATTTGTCGGCTGCCTCCCAAACCTCTCTGTGATGGCCTGTGGTAAGAAGCATTGCTTTATCTTTCATGTGCTTCTCCTTCAGCAATAACTCGGGGGATCATGTCGTCGGTGAGACCAGCCAAAATGATTCGACCCAGACAATTCCAGACAGTTCCAGAGTGCAGGCTCTGCACTCGCAGGACTCACCTGGAGCCACGGTTAGTATGTGCACTCCTCCAGCAGTGTCCTCACCCACACGTAGCCCACAGCTCACCGCACACAGTTTTGTGTTGCCAGGTACTCATTGCTTGTGACACAGGCCTGCTCCAAGCAGGAAGGGTCATTCCATGCATCTGCTTGGTATACCACTGCTGCCAGTCAGCCTTGTCCTAAAGGTTTGGCTTTGCAGAGCTGAAACTGTCTTATATAATGCTGCACTTCTTAGCAGGCCTCTCTCTGCTCTATAGATAGCAAGTGGCCTTTGTCAGTCTTGCCAAGGGCAACTAGTTTTTTGGGGCTGCTTTGAGACAAGGGAGAGGCTAATGCAATCACCATTATTTTGATGCCTCTGAAGCGATCTGCTCCTGGAGCATTAATAATTTGGCTTTGTGCAAGTAGACTTATGCTTATAAAGTGAACCAGAAACATCTCTTCAGTATTTAAACGAAGCATAAAAGCCATTTAAATCTAGGAGATGTCTACAGGAATTTAAAAGTACATATATGTGCACTCAATGCCATTGGCCGTGCCTAATAAATCAAAGGTATATGATGTGATGAAGATGATGTATGTGTTACTAAAGTAAAAAAAATAGGAAACACTCATAATGAGTTGAAAAAATTTTCAAAAAGTTAAGAAACAGAATAACGTTGTCTGTGTAATCTTAAGCTGCTCCCCTTGCATACTGTGATAACATCTTTAATTATGTGATGCCATGCTATTTTTTTCTACAGGACGCCTGCCTCAGTCAGTGCAGAGGATGGTTAGTGATTTCTGAATAAGTGGCTATTTGATACTTCATTCTGTCTTCATATTCCTCCACACCCACCCCTTATCCCTATTTACTACAAATTATTAAAATCCTGGTGTGAATCAGAACTATTTCTTCATTTCCTGGAGTGTTTTTACCTTTTTGTAGCATCTGTATGGTTCACAGACATTAATAGTTCTTTTGGTTGTTTTTTTTTTAATGAGGTAAAATATTTTTCACCTTGTTTCTGTCCTACTCTCCAGTATTCTGGTATTTGTCCATTCTGCAAACCTATGTCTTCCTGGGATCTCATCCTAGTCTCCCACTTCCAAACATATAGGTTGGGCCTTGTCAAACCAACTCTCCTGTTCTTGCTGTCAGGATACCACCATGAAATTTTTGAAAACAATAATAATTTTCTCTCGGTTTTGGTGTCTGTCAGTCAGAAGAGAGCCACGGTCATTTTTTTCAATATCTTGTTCTTAATTATACACTTGGGCTGTTGAATTTAAAGTCCTGAAGTATTTCTCTGGGGTATT
Organism: Cyanoderma ruficeps; assembly: GCA_008694505.1. NCBI lineage: Eukaryota > Metazoa > Chordata > Aves > Passeriformes > Timaliidae > Cyanoderma > Cyanoderma ruficeps. The sequence continues at coordinate 31,107,253 of VZDJ01007749.1, read as the reverse complement.
GTGTTTGTTTTTGAGCTCCCCAGTTAGTTCCCATGCACATTGAGCTGCTGATGAGAACTCAGCAGAGGTCACCAAGGTGATTGAGGAACATGATGTGTGAGGACAGGCAGATGGTATATTTTAGCCTTTGTAAGGCTAAACCTTTTTAAGTGTAGAAGAAGAGCTTACTGCTGTCTTCAGCTTCCTAATAAGTAAGATATACATCAGATTTAGCACTCTTTTCTCAGAGGTGCCCAGTGACGGAATCAGAAACAGTTGCGGCCATGGAAAGCTACAGTTAGATCAATTACATTTAATTTCTTTTATGTGGGGTTGTTTTGGTTTTTGGTGGTTGGTATGTTGATTTTTTTTTTCCCCCTGCCAAGTGAGTGGTCAAATACTGGAAGAGGTTTTCCGGAGAAGTTGTGAAATCTCCTTCTTTGGAGATTTTCAAAGCTCTGTTGGAGATGGCCCTGAGCAACCTGCTCAAACTGTACCTGCTTTGAATGTGTTTGTATGGCAGAGGGGATTTGGATAAATGACCTTCAAAGCTTTCTTGGAATCGAAATGGTTCTATATTAATTTAATTTCTCTGTCCTCTAGTTTTCCATTGAGAAGTACTTACCAATGCTAGAGGCCAAACTTTTCATTGTGCTTTGGAAACACATAGCTGGAAAAATGGAACAGGTGGACACATTCTGTTCCTTAATGGTTAAAAAAAAAGTATGGATTAGGCACTGCAAAAAAATTTTTTAAAGAACATCTTGCTTTTCTTTCCCCTCTCCAAACATCATGCACAATTGCAATGATGCAGTTTGGAGCATGACTGTTCTACAGCCATCTCCTTCACCCACCCCTTGCATTTTGTGCAAGGAACGTGTTCAAATTTCAGTGATTTTAAGCAGCGTACCAATGCTGTAATTAACCTTTGATTAGATAGCTGTTGATAGCTACATTGATAGATGGGTTTTTTTTTCCCAACACAATTTAATGAATGTTAATCTTGCATGTTTCTTTTCATTTTTTTAGGACCTGCCAACAAGGGAAACTATTGAAGATCTTAGAGGTACTTTAAAAGGTTTTATAAATCCCTTTAAACTGTTATTTAATCATTGCTTGGTACAAAAGGTAATGGCACAGAGGACCCCATGGCAGGTTCTGTCATTAGGATCTGAGTTGAAGAGCCAGAACTAAACTTCAAGGGTATTCTAAGAGACTAATCCTTCTGAGCTGTCAGCCAAGCTGTTTGGGATGCAATCTTTTGAGGGGTGTGTAAATAGCTCTCCCCATTTTGATACAGGGAGATGTATCAAATTTTGCCCCACATTCTTGGGAAGCTCTGTGCCTCTGTAAAGCATTAAACTAGGAAGCTAACACCTGGGTTGCATCTTAGAGCCCTCAAACATCTGGCTGTAAACTTCTGCTGTGATTGTCAACCTTTAGCCCTGTGTTGTATATTCCAGTACACCTTACTTTGCCTACACTTCCAGTGCTTGAGAAGTCTTCTATAATTTTAAATATTATTTTGTTTTTGTTAAGGCTGATCACCATATCCCGTGGTACCATTTAGAAATTGCAGAAAGTGACGTAACAAACCTGCACCATTGGCTTATTCCTTCTTTCACCTCTCCCTAAGTGGGGATAGTTCTGTAAAACATTTTGATTTTGAAACTAGCAGTTTCTTCAGCTATTTTGATTATTTAAATAGACATGCTGCTATGCTTGTCATGACTTGGAAGGGTTCTATCTTGCTTTTGTAGTATTTCCTATCTAGCTACCAAAAAGAAACCCTCCTTGCTTTGGAACTGTTTCAATCAGCTACATCACCTGTGCTTCCTTTGTAAGCTTCCTCTGGTCTGGATCATGTTTTGTTGGTTAAAGATCATACTTTAATAATGCTTAGTGTTCACATGGGACCTAATGCCCAAATGTTTTTTCTTAGGTGTTATGGTATTAGAAGACCAGGTTACGCCGCCTGTTTCATCTACCTCACCCTGTATCAAAGCAGATATATTACCTGTTTCTACAACCTCCTGTTCAGGTGCCACCACATCAGCAATAGCAACAAAACCAGCTGCTATGGAAACATTTCCTGGTGATGGACTGAATGGACAACCTTGTGGCCACCATGGATCCCAAGATATTCTTGTGGACAGAGACATAGCTAAAAATTTCTCCAATATTTCTTCATCACAAGGTGATATTTTAAGGACTGGAGTTTCTTCAGAGCCATGGGACAGTGAAAATTCAGTTATTTCAGACCATTTAAGTAATCCTAAAAGCTACAGAAGAGAGACATTGCCAGATGAATCGCCACAGACAGGCTTTACCAGCAACTGCCCACAGTGCAATGCCATTGCAACCAAAGAGCATGAGCAGGTGGAAGATTCTTGCAGTGCTGGTAATAGCCACGAGGACCTTGACTGCTCAGACAGTGAGACTGCTGTTGCAGTTGTGGACAATTCTCTTCCTGGCGACCAGCTGTGTGAACCCATTAAAATTGTCATCACGATGAGTACGACACCCAACACCACCCTCAGTGACCTGCCGGGCTCTGTCCGCTTGCAGGCCCTGGAAAGTGAGAGAACAAGCTCAGCCCTTGACTCTGGTGTAGTTAGAACAGGCTGGTCAAGTCAGCAAACTAATGAACAGCTCAGAATCCCTGTGATCACGTTTGACCTGTCTGATGACAGTAAAGCTAAGCCTTGCACAGAAGTTAGTGAAAGTGACAGAACTCCAGAAATGTTGAGGGCAGAGCTGTCATCCAACCAATGCTCTGGCTATGAATCGGGTGATGCAGTAAAGGACCTCAGCAACCCAGCAAATACACCTCTAGAAACTAACACTTGTTCAGATCCAAATCAGGAAAATGCTGTGGAAAACGTCCAGACTGTGGATTTAAGTTCTAAGGAAGACCTGCACAACCTAGACCCACAGTCCTGTAGAACTGCTCATGAAAAGAGGCACATGCGGGTGTTGAGTGTAGACAGCGGGACAGATGTGCTCTTAAGTAAGAATTCTGTGGAGGTATCTGACAAAGAAAAGACCTTACCAACCTCTAAATCAGATCTAGAAGCTAAAGAAGGTCAGATGCCCAACGAATCTAACTTTCTAGAATTTGTCTCCCTCTTGGAATCCATTAATACCTCAAAGATGAAGACATCTAATCAATCCACTGTCAAAACAGAGACGACAAAGGAAAATGGGCTTGTTGGAGGTATTATGCATGGATTACAATTTTTTTGGAATAAAGATGTCGTGAAGAGTTTGATTACTTAGAGCATCTTAGTTGGATATCTGCAGTAAGGCAAATTCCCAGAGGAAGACTGGTTTTGCTAATAGGTCCAGGGTAGGGCTGGACTTGGTGGGACAAAGTGGTTTAGTGAAAGTGTGTGATAGTGTCAGGTGCAGTTTTTCAGTGTTCTTATCTTCTTGAAGAAAACTGTTTTCTTCCTCTAGGAAACCTAGTGATAAGCTTAGTAGATCTCCATTATGTATTTAGTATTCTGTACTAAAATAGTGTGCCTGGATTGTTGGAATACCAGAAGTATCTTGCAAAAATGCGTATAGTTATAGCATTACACCTGCCCTTGCACATCTAACCAGGTCCATATTGAGGAGTTGTCTGGATGCCTTTAAGTATGAAAGCTGGAATTGTCACTGGAGATGGTTCAACTTTTAGCTAACATGTGTACACACATATACATATATTTCTAAATTTCCTGAATGGTTATGGATTGACTTATAATTAAAAAAAAAAAAGGAAAATCGTGTGCTTGTTTTCAATAGGTAAGAGCTTTGATTTTCAGTCACTTAAAATTAAAATATTTGCGTTTAAAGGATGAAAGTTTGGTGTCTGTTTTTAGTGAAAGCCCCCAGTATTTTAATGAAAAATAGTATATTCCTATGAAGGTTTCCATTTAATCCAGAGGGCTTTTATTTAAAACAAAATCAATCAGCTAATTTAAAAACCTATATGCAGTACAATTTATAGCTCTTATATAGAAATTTTAATCAGCATTGCCATTGCTGTCGCTGAACTCAGTGATCCTTTCTGTTGAGAAGGACTGTTGTTTGTAGTGTCTCTAGCAGCCCTCCAGCAAAATTAGTAGGGCCATTTAATGAGGATGTGAGATACAGTGCAGTGAAGGCAGATGTAATCTCGGGGCACTTCTCCAAGTGGTCAGCACTATCGGTTTAGAAGGTCTGAGTCAACCTGTATCTTCCCCTTCTCCAAAATGTCTGGTTTACCTTGGATCCTATAGTAAGCTGTTTTAAGAAAACTTAAGAGGCTGCAATCTCAATACTTAGTTTGCATGGAAGGTAAGAAACTTGGTGGTACCCTAGAAGAACAGCTTGGCACTTTTTTGTCTGCTCCCTGTTCCACCAGCTTGTTTCTGCAGGAGCCTTCCATTACATGAAAAATATCCAACTGACTTAAAAGGTTTTAAAAACTGTTGTGAAATGTGTGCTTTTATCTTGTTAAAGAAATAAGTAGGATTATCTTCTCAGTGTGTCATTTCCTTTTGGATTCCATTTACCTTTCACTCTGTCTTTCTCTAAGCCTGTCCTATCCAGTGTATTACACCCTTATGTCATTCCATCTTTCACCTGGGTCCATTTGTTCTTCCACTTTTCCTAGTTCTGTGCCTTTCCTTCCTCAGTCATCCCTTCTCAGTTTTGGCAGTCCCCTCTTGTGCCACCTCCTTATTTGTCTTCCTCTTCATATTGGTACGCTCTTGTCTTTCCTTCTGTTCTTCCTAGCAATCCACACTGCTGCTGGTTTAGGCTTTTCTACTCTGTTGAGTCTGCCTAAAGCTGTTGCCTCCCCACAGCTTGTATTTACTTCTCCTGTCCTTACCCTCCTCTCAATTCCTTCATCAGAAGGAATTTTGTTTTTTCTAGACCTGCTGTCTCTCTTCTGGTGTATCTTACCCATCTCTCCTGCCTTTTCAGGCTGTTTATTCTTCAGTGCAGTTTCTGTCCTTCTCTATCAAGTTTATCAGCCTGCCCTGCTGGCTCCAGTCTGTGCTCTGGTTGCCCAAGACAAGTGCTGAGTAAGCCCTGCTTCTCATCTGAGCCTGCTGAGCCCTGCTGGATTCCTGCTGGATTCCTGGGGTGCAGAGTCACCTACCTGCACAACAGCACACAGCAATGTGAGGGGTGCAGCAAGCAGGGGATTGTGATTTTTTTCTGTTCCTTAGCCATAAAAAAGAGCATTTACACAATAATTGTACCTCTGAGTGATGTGGCTTAGCTGGAAAAGAGAATTTCAGAGGTGAATTTAAATGAAAATTAAAAAAGAGAGAGTGCAGCTAATCTAGAAAGGCCTTTCAGACAAGTACCCTCAGATAATATGAACAGGGAAGGTTGCTGTATGAAAGAAGGCAATGGATGATCAGAATAAGTCAGATTCCACACTGTAAACAAAACCCAAACCCCAACTCCAAAGCTTATTTGTGTGTGCATAGTTGTGCTATGAAACAGATCATGAGGAAACAGAAGAATTCTGCTCTTCCCTCAAACCAAGGTCTCATTTAGTGACTTGAACTGAATTTCATAGAATGGTTTTGTTTGGAAGAGGCCTTAAACATCTAGTTCCAAACCCTTGCCATGGGAATGGACGTCTTCCACTAGGCCAGGATGCTCAAAGCCCCATCCAACCTGGCCTTGAGCATTAGGGATGGGACATCCACAGCTTGTCTGGGCAACCTGGTTTGTGCCTCACCACCCTCACAGTAAAGAATTTCTTCCTAATAGCTATTCTAAATCTTCCTATTTCTATTTTCTTAAGTCTGTACTTTGGTGAGACGGTGAAGTTGAGCTGCATACATGTGTAATTAAGTGTCTCTGCAGTGTGGGCTGAACAAGTGTCATCCTGAAACAGAAGAGGGACTGGAAAAGGGGTGCCCTGCAGGAGCAGGGATGTCAGCTGTGGATTCTGCACCTTGAAGTGGTGCTGTGGGAAAAAGGAGATTCAATCTGAAGTCCTTGAGCTTGGGAGAGGTAGTTCAAAGGCAGTTATTTTTAAGAGCAAGTAGGCTTTGTTTTCCAGCCCAGTCAGAACGTGCTGTTGGTTAAAATAAATTACTGTCATTACTGGCAGCTTCCCCTTAGCAAGACTGAATTTTAGGAATGAGAAAACCTTTAATTTGTTTACAGCCTTGCAATTGCAAATATGCTTTAATAATACAGTGTCTTGGAACAGATCTGAATAAACATTATTCCCACATTAGAGGGGTTGTTAAGAAAAGAGTGTGTGTGTGTGTGGGAATACAGAGTCAAGCTATGCACCAGTTGTTTTGAGGGAGGAGGTTGGTTCTGTTTGGTTTTTGTTCTTTTAACCTTGCAAACTGTCTAATTGGCAAAATTTAGCAATAGATGTTGGGTCCAAATGAGCATGAAATGCACCCCAGAAAGATTTTTATTAGGCAATGTGAAAAACTTGGCAAATTCCTGGAAAGCTGGATATTCAGAGCTGTGTGAAAGCAAGCTGATATTTTGCATAATTTGTGGAAGGTAGGGAAAAGTGCTCATCAGAGCAGTCTGGCAAGTGAGTGAATGTCATGGATGGGTCTTTGTTATGGGTGGTCCTTCACAGAACTTGTGTGTTCTGTGGAAGTAGAAGAATTGTCATCCTGACCACATAAGCCTTTGCCAGTAGACATCTTGGTAAAATGCAGTACGAGAAAATGAAAGCCTTTCTTTACACTTCTGAGGGTGCCAGATTTATCCTGTTAAAATACAGGATATAAAAGCTCTAAGAGCTATTCTATAGCCATTCCACCTCTTCTAGATTGCGAGAAAATACCACTGGTACTGTTGCTAAAACTGACTTTCAGACCAGTGTCTTTTTAGTTTTGAATCACACTTGTATCACCCACATGATGAAAGTGTGTTGTAGGGAAACCACACATTTTTTTCAGCCTTCAAGAAGTGTAAGAAAACTTGGATTTATTGGCTGCTTTGGTTCCCTCTGATGTGTCTTGAACCAAGTAAGAGCAGTTGTGCATCAGGCTTATGAAGGGCAAAAGCTCCTGTATGTCCTCTTTGGCACAGCTGGCTTGTAATCTAGGACAGGCGGTGTTATCACCTGGGGAGCAAAGCCTGCCATGGGAGTGGTTGGGACTGGTGCAGGAGAAACTAAACCAGGACTGCATGGCCTGAATTTAGGTGTTTTGCAGGCTCTTTTTAGAATAGGTACTCATCATTCTGGGCAGTGCACAAACCACAACCTCAAGTGAGTTGTTCTGGGTCCCAAGCAATTACCCTTCTCCTATAAAAAGCTAAAACATACTCCCGTGGGTATTTTTAGATTTCTTTTTTTCCCCCCTTGCATGTGAGAAAGAGGATTATCACATGCCATGTAGTCATGGGGAAGAGGCAGCTTGTGCATTGAGTCACTGGTGCAGTTGACAGTCATGGTGGGAAGTGACAGCAGGTGATTTTGCTGGCACCTAGGAAATAAAGCCCTGCCTGGTGTTATCTCATCTCTTGGAGCAGCTGTGTATCATCCCAGACTCTTGTGCCAGAGAGGGGCCACATGGCACACGGTGCACCTCTTTTGATGTGGAGGAGCTGGTGTACAGAACTTGGTTCTCTGAATCTGATGCTCTGTGTGTAAGGCTTGACAGGTTAAAATTTTAACATTTCAGTCTTTAAGTTGAAGAGGTAGTAGTATGTATGACGACAAGTCTGACATCTGCAAAGAAAACATGAGGTTATTTCAGAGGTCTGTGTTCTGATGTAATTGGTAGGTATAATGATCAGGCTTCTTAGTCCTACCTCGGCTGCTGACACAGGAGATTGTTTCGAGCAAGTCACTTCCTGTAGCAGGTACAATGCCTATTGCTAGTTTTTCCTGTTGCTTCAGAATTAGTGTGGCAGTCCTCATTAATGGATAATGCCATGTGCTTCTTCAGTGTCCACGCTGAACTCTTGTAGCAATTCTTGGACAGTGTAGTATTCCCTTGGCACTCCCATTATTTGGTGGATGCCCAGCTTAAATGTCAGTTTTTTCTTTTAATGTATTCGTGGCATAATAGGCAAATTTGGGTTGAGAATAAAGTGCATAAGCTAGATGTTTCTGCTAAAGCAGTTGGTGAAGAGAGGATTGGGAATGTCCTTTGGATTTATAATCCACATATATGAATGGCGCAGTTCACAGCTTGTAGAACTTTGGTTTCATGCTGGTACTAACAAAAGCATAGAGTGATTTGAAATCATTTCTTTGTGGCTGAACAGGCAGCAAATATATTTTAACATGAAAATTTCTGTTTTGGAACATAATGTTGTTGAGGAAAGTGGATTCTGTAGCAAAGCAATTAATGAACAGAAGAGAGACAGGCCTAATTAGCTTAATTCTGCTTGCCCAGGTTTCAAACCAGATGGTGTTTGAAATTATGACAGCAGTGGCATTTTGTTTTACAGGAGTGAGCTGTGAAGGTTGGGATTGGGATATGTAAGTAAAAGATGAGGAAGAACGTTTGGAAGACTGTGGTAAGGGGCCACAAATAGTAAAAATGTTTTGGAGGAAAGTTACAGAGTAATAAAATTTCGTTCTAATTACCTAATAATAAGGCGGCTTTAAGGTTGAGATGCACTGATAATTGGTTATTGTGATTACTGTATCACAGAATTAAAAAATGCTTTAGGTCGGAAGGCACCTTAATAAAAAAGGTTAAAAAACCCTGTCCCTGCCTCTCCTTGGGCAGGGATGCCTACCAGGTTGCTCAGAGCCCCATCCAACCTGGCCTTTAACACTTCCAGGAATGAGGCATCCATAACTTCTCCGGGCAAACTGTTACAGTTCCTCACCACCCTCACAGTGAAGAACTTCTTCCAGATATCCAATCTAAACCTGCCCTCTTTCAGTTTAATGACGTTCCGCCTTGTTCTATCATTAAACACTCTTGTAAAAAGTCCCTCATCAGATTTCTTGTGGTCTCTCTTCAGGTACTGAAAGGCTACAATTAGGTGTCCCTGGAGCTTTCTCTAGGCTGAAGTGTCAGCCAATTCTCCCACCCTTTCCTCGCAGGAGAGAGGTTCCATCCCTCTGATCATCCTGGTGGCCCTCCTCTGGACTCACTGTGTTAACATATGTACAGAGTCTGTTTTATTTCAGCTGTAAAATTGTTCACAGCCTCTGCCTAGAGAAGAACAAGGGTTTGTCTGTAAAGATGATTTGGGGTGCTTAAAATCTGTTCTATACGAGAAAAAGTTACATGGCAAAGGAAATTATGTAAATGCTTTCAAATTAGGAGTTCATGTGTCAGCACTGGGATGGTATACTTGTAAGTAATGTTGATTCGCTGTTAAAAGTCTTTAGTGCAGAAGAAATGTTTACTGATAGTATCTTATGTATGGGACATACAAGAATTGTTCCTTTTCATAAGTATTTTACCACGATAACGTAAGCTTGTGTCTTGTGCTCTATCAAAATATGAAAATGGTATACAGACCAAAACTTAGCTGTTTGTGCAGGACTCTTATGAATCACCCTGCACCAAGACTGATTTAGCCATGAGTCCTGATAGCTACACCTCACATGTCTGAGTCATGTGGCATATAATTTCCAGATAAACTATGTGGTTATTGCAGAGCCTAGATCTGATCTTGATACTACTGTGAGCCCAGCTGTGCATGAGCTGGAGACGTGTGGAGCAATGGATAAGGGTAAATGGCACAGGGAAAAGTGTAAGTACACTGCCATGTTGTCCTCTGTAGTCTACTCTTGCACTTGGGAAAGGTTATGCTGGTGTTTGAGCTTTGCCAGCACAATTTCCGTGCTGGGAGCGTTTGGTGACGTAGAGCCGATTGGGTTGCGTACTCTCGCAGGATACTCCTAGTCTAGACACCTCAATCTTCATTTAAATACTGAAGGTGTAAGTCACCTGGAAGGAGATGAGTAATAGTCTTGAAAACCAGTCACAAAGCCATAATGGCCCACTTTTCTAGTGATGGACATGGTATTGTCTGATTGACATATAAAGCCGATACGAAGCGGTATGTTTAGATTTTTGTTATTATGCCTCTTTACCACAGCAGGAAAAAGAAGTCTGCAAGGCTCGTAGTTTGGAATGGAAAAGAGAGAAATATTCTGAAACCACTAGATAATCAGATTTTAAAAAAATCTTTTTAATTGTTCCAGCCCTAAAGCTAGGTTGGGGCACCCTGGGATCAATTAGGTTACTTAAACCACAGTTTCTGATCTCTATCAATTATTCTTACAGCTTGAACAGCCCAAGCCTTTAGGAAGGTCATTTTGATTAGGTATCTGTGGCTCCATCACCACCCACAGGTATGGTTACATCATTAAGGGGATGCTTCAGTAATGAGAGTTTCTGCTTAACCTGGAGTTTAAATCTTTAACTAGGAAAGGAAAAAAAATGTTGTCTCTTCCCCCAACTGCCTTTTTTTTTTCCTCCAAGATAGAATAAAATAGACCCGGAAGACCTATTGAATTTTGCCTCCATGCACAACAAAATATTTCCCAATAGCAAACTTGTCCTCATTTCCTTGTTTTTGTAGCACAGACTTTGGGGTATGAGGGGGCTTTGTCCTGTGAATTGAAACTGGTGTAGAGTTGTTTTAGCTCGTGAAGGTATGTTTGTTTATAGAAATAATGTGTCGATAGATCAGCTGATACAGTTTGAGGAAAACAAGACAGATGATCTGAAAGGTCTGCATATGCAAAAGTTTGTTTACTTTTTTGAGTTTTATCAGCTGACCTTATAAAAGTGTCTCTTTGCAAGCCTTCATTCTGTTTTATCCTTAGACTGACTTAGATATGACACCAATGTTTCTTGACTGGTGATTCTTGTAAGTTAGGATGATAATTATATTGGTGAGAAATACAGCTTAAGATATGGAATTTTCAGTGAGGTGAAATTTTTGGTTTTTGTTTTCCTTGATCTGAGGTGTTTAAACAGCAGGTATTGCAAGAAGTCTGGGTAAGTGTGTTTCAATGCACTTTGCTTGGTGCAAAAAGCTGGAGGGACTTACTGAGGCATCTCCAACAAGCACCCCTTTTTTCGATTTAAAGCATTTAATTGCACAACTGCACAGGGTGCTGATGTAATCACTGTCTTAGTTGCACTTTAAAACCCTAACAGATAATTTTTTCGGTTTATAAACAAAGCACAGTTGAAAAATGTTTCACTATTCACCATGAATACGTTGTACAGAGATATATATGAATAAATGACATGCATGTATAGAGAGGTAATATAAATATAATTGGTACTCAAAGTAGTAGAAATTGGACAAATACTTCACGTGTATTTTTAAATCTGTAGTTCTGTATTTTCCAAGCATAGGGTAATCTGCTGTGAAATTGTTTTGCCAGTTTGCCCTTTGTCCTGCACCAGGTGTGTGGCCAGTGGGGAAGAGGGATTAGGCAGCTATCTGCTTTCCTGTCCAGGAGCTCTATTTCCTTTGAATGTGCTGGTTTCCCTTTTGTAAAAGGGGAATGGGCCAGTGCTTCTGCTTTTCCACTGCCAGCATACACAGCTTGGGAACAAATTACAACCCCCAGGGAAGCAGCCTCTTACCATTCTAGATTAGGAACAGATTGCTTCCCTCTGAAACAATAGGGGCAGCAAAGCAGAAATTCTCTCTTGTTTGTCCTCTACACAGTGTGTTCTTGAAGCAGCCCATTCGTGAGGGTCAGAGTACCTCTTCATCCAGATTTGTGGTTGTATTGTTTTAAGTATATGGTAGTGCTTTCCATAAAACTAGCAAATACTGCAGTGTTTTAGATTTTCATTTTTAGCTGCTCTTGTTCAGTAGTTAATGAAAGAAACTCTTGAAAGTCATCTGTGGAGAGTGGCTCCACTTCACTGCCCTGTTTTCCAGATAGCCAGATGACGGAGAGAAAAGAAGAAATGGTGGGAACAGAAAAGCACTGTGAGCAACTTCCTAAACAGGAAAGATCAGATGTACAGAGCCAAGATCGTGCTAGTACTAGTCCGGTGCTACCAGAGTCTGCCAAATTTGCAGCACTGTAAGGCCAGTTTACTTTACAATTTTGTACTTTAAAGATATGATGTAAGCTGTTTTGTTTCACTGAGTAGAAATGACATAAACTTTTAATTAACCTCTCTTTCTTTCTGTTTTATTGAGAACAAGAAAAAAGTTCCTCATAGTAGTTTTGAAACATTTTTGTGTCAAGTTACCAGGGCAGCAGGCAAAGGCAGATAATCTACCGGGTAACTTCTCAGCAAGACAGTTCTGTCTTGCAAGTAATAAGTGGACCTGAGGCGTCTGTGCAAGATGAGCTCTCCGTGGATGCAATGCATGTGTTCATAGATGAAAACGGTGAGTTTATCTAGTTGGAGTAATTGCAATGCATGAGGAAATTTCTAACACTTCAGATGTCCTGGAAGGATATTTCTCTTGTCTGTTACCAGTTGCATGTTTTTCTGTGTGTGTGGGGAAGAAAAAGGCTTAGTAATTTAAAGTCAGATGAGCAATACAGTTTCCACCAATGACTGTCACAGACCCAAGCCTGACACAGTGCCTGAAGTTTATCTCCCAAACATCATCCTCAAAAGATGCTGGCTAGGCCAGAACACAACTTCTGTCCCGCCAGAAGAACCCCTGGCATTTTCTGCCTGACTAGAAGTTTTCTGGTGACCTGGCTGGGCAAAATATGACTCCTTTTTACAGTTTTGTTCTTCAGCTGGCTCTGACTGACCTCTTGATATGGTGGTGCCTGCTATCATTTGGAGTTGTGATCTGCTACTCCTTTAAAGAAAATTAATGAGTGACCTAGTCTTGCCCCATGCATATACTCAGAATAGCTCTGAAGCTATTCTTGGAGTCTGAAGCTGTAGGATGGGTTTGAGTCCTGTGTAGTACCCTGTGAGGTACTGGCTCATACCTCTGAAAGACAGCTGTCCCAAAAGCCCTATTTCCTTTAAAGTTGCCTTCAAAACCAGCATGGAATGAGTGCTCATGGTCGTGGGTCTGTGACCCTGGAGGTACTTTGGTTTTCTGCCTCTTCCTCCTGGCCCTGCTGGCAGCTTGCAGCCGCTCCTGTGCTGTGAGCAGAAGGGCAGCAGCTGCCAGTGGGGCAGGTGACACAGCCTCTGGGTCAGCCAGCACCCACTCTTGCCTTTGTGCTGCCTCTGCAAACAGGGAGGAGCTGTGGCTACACTTCTAGCAGAACTTTTTGTTGCTTTGTACCTCCTGACCTCGCCTTTGTGAATGGAAAGAGGAAAATCTGATTTCACATTTTGTGGTGAACTTACGTTAATCAATGTGCTCTGTGTTTAATTTAAATGCCTTTTAAATTTTCACTATGACTTCTGTGTTTTGATTTGTCTCAGGTTTTCAGTTGTTCAAATGTTAATTTGCTTTCTGAAATCTAAAATGAGCCTAATGCACAGACTGAAAAAAATATATTTATAAATATGCTTATAAAAATGTGAATTTTATAAATTTCTTGTGTACACAAATCATTGCATCACTGAACTGACATTTTTTCCCTCTGTATTTTCTAAAGGGGAAATTAGATCCTGCTATTTAAAAGCTGGCTGTCAGAAGGAAGGAAATTTTAGACATCAGCTATCAAATTGTGATTGTATGTCAAATGCTCAGTAAGTAAGCCTTTATTTTTAGAAACGTTGAAAGTTTTCATTGCTGCAAACTATGAAACTGTAGCTGTGAAAGATGCATGTGAAGGGGAGTGTAGTGGTAAATAAATGTGCTAACCTTTTCTAGAGAAGTCAAAGCATGAAAATTTTTCTGCTTTCTGCTAAAACAGTGACAGCTTTATAGGAACATAGGAAAGTAAAAGGGAAAATGAAAATCAGAGCTATCCACTTGGCTTTAATTACTTTCTGGGTATAGCCAAAGTCAAGTGTAGCTATTATAAATAAAATTGTAAACTAAACGGGACTGTTCTATCAGCCTTGTCTTGTTTGCTGCCCATACCTGTTGCATTCTTCAAACAATTTTAGTGCTGTGTCAATATCAGTCACTGACCTGTGGATTCTAGCAGCAGAGCCTTTCACCTTGCATTAAATCTCTTAATAATAATTTGCTGCTATGATGAGGTATCAAAAAATTTTCTTTTTTCAAAAAAATTTTTTAGAGTGATCCATACAAATCCTGTATTTATTACATACAAGTCTTGTATTTGTTACTGTGGCTTCCACACTCTTCCATGTAATCTGTTGTTTGCCTATCTGTAAAAAGAATTTTAGCTATTTGTAAGTATTTTAAAGAAATAATTTTGTTTTTTCACACTGTTTTACAGCATTTGGAGAAGTTGAGTGAGGGAGTGAGAATGGTCTTATTTTAATAGAAAATATTGTTCTTCAAGTGTTTGGCTTTTAGTGGAGACTTTTGAAAAACTTGGGACCGTATTTAAAACAGCGTTAGCATTTTAGATATAATGCTAGTATGAGAGACATGAGAATAATATTTTTATTTGTCAGTGGGCAAAGAGTAAAAAAATAAGAAAAAACTGAGTAGTTAGATATGTTCTGTCTGTCTTTAGCAAATAACACCCCTCACCCCGCCCCAGTCCTGGTAGAATTCAGTTTTGACCTGAGAAATCAAACATTTTACTCTGGTTCTATTTATTTCTTGCAACTCTTTGTTTCACCTTGCACAGAACACCCTTCTGCTCCCCCTGCCTATAACGATGAACTTGAATCTGTCCTAAATTCAGAAATAGTTTTCTGTCCCCTGACTTTTAGCAGTTAATTTGTTTCTAATCAAAGGAAGGACCATCTTCCTTCTCTTGTAAGAAGTCATGCTGAATCTACCTTTGCTAGATGCTTTTGTGACACCACTGTCTTCCTGTGCCAAGTGCTGTTTTTCAGTTGTGGTTTGCAGACCTTAAGGGGTGAGGTTTATTTTTAAGGCGTCTACTCAACCCTGTTAACAAAAGCAAGTTCAGGTATTCTTTACAGGCATTAAAGTGGATGTTATTTCTTAAGATGTGCACCTTTGCTTGAAGTCTCAGTGATAGTTCAGACCAGGGAATGGAACAGATCAGTGAAGAGAAGTGAGTTCCCAGGACTCTTTCTTTGTGGGAGTCAATGGGAAGCCAGAACATGAGCTTTTCCAAGAAGAGAGCAGCGTGAAGGAAAGTACAAAGCAGAAGTTAATATGAAAAATAAGGAAAGGGGACAAGAAGCTTGAAGTATGCTTAGGCTGGTTTTTGCAGGGACAGTTTGTAATGTCTAGGCCAGAGAGATTAGTGAGAACTGTTTGTTTAGTGAGCAGTTTCTACTCTCTGTGAGTCGATTGAAGGGTAGCACAGGAAGGAATGGGTTTTAGTTTTTTCTTCAGGTGTCCAACCATCAAGTAGTTTTGTATTTAGACAATATGGAGCACTTACAGCATGGAGAAAATGGAGGAGCAAACCTGCTTTAAGGACAGTACAGGAATGATGCATCTTTCCCTCTCCCCTGTCCCCACTTGCAGGCTTGCTCGTCAGCTGTGTTGGGTTATTTTCTTTTTGCTAAAGCTAAATCAAATGATCAGTGAAGGAAAGGTTATTAGTGAAGAAAAAGGCAAATAGGATAAAATGAAGCACAAGGTGTAATCAGCAAGTGCTTCACTTAATCTCTTCTGTGTGTCTGTCTGTAGAGGGTCCTTGACAAAAGTTATTCCCTTGAGGGTGGGCCCTCTCAGGTGGAAATGTTCATCATAAGAGTAGTCCATACCAACAGGAGATGGTGCTGTTGTGGAAGGATATTAGAAAAAAGACACGGAAAGCATCTCTGAGATGAGCATGGCTTATCTACCAGCCCATGAAAAAGTTAACTAAGGAGAAGACAATGATTCTGACAGTACGTCTTCATGAGCAATTGAAATGGTGCAGAAACAACCAATAGCTTTAGGCTTGGTGTCTGAATTCATTAATGAGCCATCCAAATTAGATTTCAGGAGTCAAGAGATGCAGGAGAAAATTAATGCCTAGCCACAAGAGCTGTCGTCCTCCTTTCATAGGAGGGAGTAGATTTTTGGTCTCATGGAGCACAGATTTCCGAATTTAGAATAGGCATAGAGAACAATACAAAGGTTTGCAGTAGATGTGTATGAGCTCTTTAAACACTTATCACCAATCATGCTTGCTTTATATCATTAAGCTGCTTCTGAGGGAAAAATGTCCAACCCAGTTGAGCAAGTGGAATAACCATGTGGATTTGAATGGACTGTGCCCTGGTGTGCTTCTTTATGAGGAGAATTGACCCAGGACAGAGGATGACAAGAGGCCTCTTGCTTTGTGAGTGTTGTTGGGAGAGGCAGCAGACCTCTCACTGGTGTCTAGGAACTGTGATGCTTCTGGGTAACGCTGCAGTTGTGAAAAGGGAAGGAATTTTGACTGAAGAGGGTATGAACTGTGCCTGATTTGTCAAGAGTAAGGTAATTGCCTTATGAATTGGCCATAGGTAATTATCTTTTAACAGTGTTATGCAAAAATGAGGAAGATGTTTAAATATTACTCAAAAAAGTTCTTGAAGAAAGCCTTGAGGCAGACTAACTAATGTTTTATGATCTTTAATTCAAATTATGACTTTCTATTTTTGTCTATTGAGTCCTACAATTGTCTTCTCCATTTGTAGGCTTAAGCATTTCACATCAAACTATTAGGAACTGAAATTAATGTAGTATTCCTATGGCCCATAAACATTTTACCTTCTTGGCATAGTGTCTGAAATTAATTTCTCACTAATAATTCAAAATCTTAACAATGTCACTGTCACAGAAGTGAGGATATGTTATGATTTTTTTTTTTCTTCTTTGTTTTTCTGGGCTTCCTGCTTTTTATTTGCTTAGGAAGGGCTGGATGGACAACAGTGGATTTCAATGTGCCAGAGAAAGCGGATGTCCAAATCTGAAAGAGTCTCTGATTTCTTCCTTCAGAGAGTCCTTGATATTGCAGGCAATGCCGTTAAAGGGAATTAGACTTTGTCTTGTCAAATATCAGTGGTCCATCACCTCTTTTTGGTTCTGCAATATTATGAGATCATCTTTGGAGTATTCTCCAGTTTATTAGTATGAATATATATTTCATAATTTTCTACTTTCTGTCCTTGTTTGGTATTGTTGTTTTAGTTTTGTTGTTGGCTTTTTCAACTATAGTGGTTCTCCTGATATTACCTGTACCTGAAATCCTTGTCCTGGGAAATTTTTAGAGCTTCTTAAATGTAGTATAAACTCTTTCTTATTAATAATTTCCAAATATATCCCTTAATTCTATTAAAGGCTGCTAAGAATTAGATTTTTTTCAGATTGGCTCTGTACTTGGTTCTCGCCAAATTGTCTCTCACTTGTCTAGCAGTTCAGCTTTTAAATATTTGAAGACCTAGCCAAGTCAAATCTTGAGGAGGTTTTTATGTTTTTAGATAAAAAAGTAGATAATTCCTTTTTCATCATAATCCCCACTTTGGTGGGTGATTCTTGTCACTGAGTTTGGTAAATTGTTTAAACATTGGCAGGACTAATCAAGTCAACAATTATTGCCAGTGTGATTACCCTGACCCCACTTTTGTCTGTTGGCTTGCCAGCAACACCTCTTGCCAGCAGTCCCAGTGGAATGGCTTCCCTGCTGAGCTAATTGCATCTAAATTTGATGCTCCCTTTACTCTGCCAAGTTCACCTCTAGCCATAAATTGCTTTGTGACAGGCTTTGACAAAAGTATAAACTCTATTCCCAGCTCATGGATTATGTTAGAAATTAGTACAAAATTAGTACATTTGCATCTGTCCTGAAGTGAGTCACCCAGACGTGATGGAGCCTGGCTTTCCTGGAGGTGGCTGAACAGAACACCTGCTTACTGTGACTTGGGGAGGCAAACATCATCACCCCAAACATCCTCCTTTCCTCCTTGTTCACCTGGATTTATATGCTGAGTGCCATATTGTAGGGAGTGTCCCTCTGGTCTTTCAGGGTCAGCTGTCCTGGCTTTGCCTCCTCTCAGCTGCTTCTGCCCCTCCCCAGCCTTGTCCCTGATGGGGTGCGGTGAGAAGCAGAAAAAGCCCTTGGGGGTCTGTGTAAGGGCTGCTCAGAAACAGCTAAAACATACCTGTGTTATCAACACTATTTCCAGCACAAATCCAAAACATAGCTCCATACCAGCTACTATTAAGAAAATTAACTCTACCCCAGAACCAGTACAAACAGAAAGAAGGATTACCCAGCTCTTAGCAAAAAGCATCTTTATCTTAGGTGCAGATTCTCCTTGCTGTGTGACACGTGAGCTTTCATTTGGAGTCAATGATATATAAAATCCAACTTGCTCTATGCCTTAAAAAACAAATTATTCCAATTTGAGCCTTATCCTGCTTTCTTGGTGATGTTTCTTTTAATTTAGTTGTAAAGTTATTAAAATAATATCACTTTTTGTAGGATAAAATTATATTCATGTGTGTTTCATTACTACATGTGGTTCAACTATACCAGTACAATCATACATTCATATTGGACTTTGCATGTTCTGTCTGAGCAGTTGATCCTCTGAACTTCTCACTTTTTTCAGATGAGGCTCTGACACTGAAACCAGGCTTCTAAAAACCTATATTATAGCTAAAATATTTTGCAGTACAGATAGAGACCTCCATTTAAAACAATTGCTTAGATTTTTTTTTTTGTTTGTTTTGAGAATAATAATATTTTTGGTATCGTTGGGGCCAAAAGTTTAAAAAAGTATATGCAGCAAACTAGTGGCTAGCAAGTACTAAAAAAATAATTTAAGGTACCTGTCAGTACAGCTGCAGAGTGCTGGTGTTTCTGGCCCTGGGCAAAAGGGAGAATGTCAGATCAATGAGCAAACTTATTTGATTTATATTTTCATCCCAGAATAAGCTGCTTGAGTGTGTTATACTATATGAAAGTCTCTCTGAATGCCTTAGTGGTACTAGATGTTTCCTTCATAAATCCACTAATGTTTAGTATGTTCGCTGCTGGAAAATTTCCTGAATCTTTGAGGTTATTTCTCATAGGAGATAATAGATTTTTTTTTTTTGGCGTTTCAAAATGTTGTTTTAGAATGTGACCAAAAAGTGTGTCACTAAAACATCTTTGTATTTCTCAGCAAGGTGACCCAAATAACACAATCCCCCGCTGCTCTTGTAATAAGCTGCTGAATCTTAAAGATTTCTTAATGCTGCTTGTCAGATTGTGCAGTTCTGCAGCTGAGCATGCTTTGAAATGGATGCGACAAATATTGCAGAGTCCTCCTTGGGATTCAGTGATTTCAGATGAGCTTCTCCCCTGGGCACAGAGCTGCTTGAAAACAGAAATGAGCAGGGTTGTGTGCACTGAAAATGGGAATGTTGTGTTGTAATGAAGCCAGGGATTTTTCCGAGTACTCTTTACAAACTCAGTAGCATTTTCCTGATGGCTTCCTGATGGCTTGCAAGGGGCAGGAGGAAATCTTTGTGTTAAGCTTGGCCACTTAAAATCCTTTCCTTTATTTGTGTAGGGGTTTTTAGCCCTTCTTTCGCTGAACACTGGGTGTAAGAAAATGATGGCTTACAGTTCCCAAATAACAAGACTAGGGACAAGAGTGTTTTCAGCAGAATGAGACTCAGAGGTAAGAGGGGACCATGCTGCCACATGATGGCAGCAAAATCCTGCTCAGGACTAGGAGCTTATGGAATGCTTCATCTGTTGGGACTGGCTTCTCTTCCATTCCCTGCCCTTCCTTTCCATAAGGAGTGGTAAAAGGAATGTTTTTAAGTATTTTGGAGATAACACGACTGTGTAAACTATTAATGCACTAATCCCAATATGGCTGCATTTTCTCAAAATGCATCTTCTAGTTTATTACCTAACACATACTGTTTTTTTTAAAAAAAATTCTAGTATATTTATCTTTGCTTTAAAATGTAATAAGCTTGCAAATTATCAGTTTGCATGCTTATTAGCAAAACAAAAAGTATATGAGTATTGGGAAGGAAGAGTGTAGTGAATGGACCTCATTCTTAACATATGTGTTAGAAGGCGTTCATGACTTCCTGCCTTCATACTGACCACAGTGCCTTTGGGAACGTGCTCTACAAGGCCTTTCTGTCCATCTGCAGTAGCTGACTTAATATGTACCACCGCTTGTTTTGCAGCCTGTTACAACACTGCAACAGTGATCTGATATCTTTCCTGCCTATTATGGCAGTATATCACTGCATCCAGTTTTCACATTCTCTAAACTCAGATATTGTGCCTTATTGTCGTTAGGGATGTTATTTTTGCTAGTTAAAACAAATGCCAAAAATTGTCCCCAAATCCTGTAGTACGATGTGTATAAATACACTTTGTACAACTAGGAAAATATGAACAAGATTTAAGAGAGATTTCATCTTTAGCTTGAGCTGCTATCAGATGTAAGCACTGAAGAAAGTTAAGATGCACATTCTGAATTAATTTTACACTTTATGAAACTGCTAACATCTTACCAAAAAAGTGAAGAGTTTTGAGCTCTTTGAGTTTTTTCTGTTTCCTGTGATTGGATTGTCACACAATTATCCACTGCTAATGCAGCTATCACTGGCATATTTCAATCTTCTTGCATGCTCTGAGTTGCTTTTTAGTGTAAGTCTTGTTATTTGGGAACTGTAAGCCATCATTTTCTTAAAAGAAGCAACATCTACAACTTTAGGTCAGTCTTGAACTCTGCAGTACTCTGGTCAGATTGGTGCTGGCAGCTTTGTAATGGAGACCTAATGAGCAACATCAGTTCAGACAGCCAGACAGCTACGTTTGAGCCACGGACTGGCTGTTTTGAAAGAGCACAAGGATATGGGTGTGTTGAATTCCTACTGTGTTGTCAGCACTATCTGCGTCTTGTACAACCACATCGCCCAGGTCTCAGTTCAGTGCTTTTGGATACACCTCAGACCAGTACCCCAGAAGCGACTGCTTGTTGGATGTGCAGGAGGAGACATTTCTGACTCTGAGATGCCTTCTGGCTCTTCACAGCCACCTAGTTGCTTACCATCACATAAGGGCAGTATTTTAGGGAGCATTACTGAAAGCAGTATAGCTTTCAGCTATATTATTCATTATTGCTATGAATATTTATTATACACTGTAAACTCTGTAGTGACCCAGACAGAAAGATCCCCCTAGGCAGTTCAGTGGGCTCTTCCTGGCTTTAAGCATGTGAGGACCTGTCCTTTCTCCAATATGCAGGTTAAAATGAAATTTAACCAAGACCTGCAAAACAGCTTTATTAACAGGGAATTCTTTGTGGTGTGCCTGTATAATGAACTAACCTTTAGAGGGGTTCAGAGCCAAGGCAAGCTAATCCTAACAACGGGGACAACTTAGGCTGGGTTATGTTTGAATAGTTCAGGCCAAGGTGTCGGTGGTATAAGGCAGCAGGCTAAACAGAGAAGGAGAAGGAAGATTTTTCCAGCACTGTGTGCTTATACTGAAACATTCTATGTGTTATATGGATTGTTCCGCTACCTTATGCTTACTGAGTGTTCTTACAAAATGGGATTATGAGCCAGAAAAAAATTCCTGGTTTTATACCTAATTATCAGTAGGGGGTGCTATGTTGCTTTTGAAGTTGATCTGCGTAGGTTATATGTTTATCAAAGATATTTTTAGTTAATAATTTATTATTCAAAATTTAGTTCAATTATACCTTTGCTTACATTAGCAGTGCAGTTTACTGTGATAGATCTTGATACTATTAATTTGATTCTGCAAATGAACAGATTTTCTATTTAGCAAGATTTTGTGTTACACTGCGATCAGTTCCATTATAATGATTTTATGATTAGAGAGTGTTTGCTCCTATTTATATATGGTAATAAATTTATAGAATCCAGTTTATAGATTTACAAAAACACAAACACCATCATCTCATTTCTTACTGGTGTTTGCTGTCAGTGTAATAGCAATGTCATCAGATGAGATATTTCTAAGTAGCTATGTAAGCAATTCATCTTCGGGGGTAGCAAGTGAATATCAGAAGGAGGTTGTGTGGAAAATAGGGATAAGGAAGACAAAAACAGCAAACAAGTGCTGAAGGAAATGGAAGATGAGGAGAGAATAAGAAGATACAGAGAAATGAGGCTGATGACTGCCAGATGATAGATTCTGATTTTGGAATTGTTGCTTTGCTAGCTCTGCCTTCCCAGCTTCTCTGCCCTAATTGCTTTTTCAGGCTTATAAAGTTTCTGACTCTTCCCCACAGTCAGTGTCCTGGCTGCTTGTGGTTTCCTCTGCCACTTGCTGAAAGGCGGAGCTATGGATTTTTGATATAAACACAAACCAGACTTTGGGTGCTCTGTGCTTTTTGGTTAACTTCAAGTCTGGTGGGAGATGATTTGATCCCCTAAGTTTATTCTTGGAAGAAGTCTTATTAGTAAAAGATTTTTGATTTCTGAGAACTGACAGACTCCCCTGGTATTCTATTCCATCCATCTGTCCTTCTGCAATCTCTATTTTTGGTGAATATGTGATTAAAGATGTGGTCTGATCTCAAAATACTTTTGGCTTTTGTAGAAAGACAGCTAAAGATGCAGAAATTTAGTGAAGGTTGACTCTTCGTTTAGGAAGGCATGAGCAACCCTGTTTTATTCCCCTTCTCTTTTGTTGAGTCACCTTTTGGGCAGGATTTCCCAGGCTAGTGTTCCTGCATAGCCTGGGCTAAATTTGCCTTTTTCCTGCTGTGAACAGGGAGACTCAGGGTTGCACCCACAATTACAAGGAATGGGACAGCTCATCCTGAGGAAACAAAAAATCCTTTGCCTTCCTTCTGACTGGACAAGGTTGCTCTGTAGTCCATATCTGTGGGAATCTTACTCCTGGGAGACATTCCTCAAGGCTTCCTCCACTTTCTTCCTGCTTAAATCTTCTGATTGTGATCGAGGATTTTGGATGAGTGCCCGTCCCTTCTGTACTGTTTTGTTAATAACTGCTGACAAAGGAGATGATTCTTATAGAAGGCTGCCTTGTGGCTGGGACATCAAGTGGGTTGTGTTGGACCATGTTCTTGTTTGCTGGTACTGTCCAAAGGGAACATGACAGCTTTCCTGACTCTGTGGAGTGGGTCATGCTGCTGTCTGTAGCAGGAGGAGTGTGGAGGACAGAGGAAGCCATTAGGGTCAGGAGCATGGGGTGCTCTCATTTCTGCTCAGCTGAGAGTTCTGCTGGAGTGGCAGATGGTGAATATCAGGTCTGGAATTCAAGCCTGATAGCAATCAAGGCTTTGAAAACGTAAACTACCTGGCTCTGAAACCCAGAGGCAGGATGGCTCCTCTGCTGACATCCTGAGGCTGATGGTGTTCTGTTGGTCCAGGCAGAGCTAGCAAATCCTGGAGGCCAGGAGAGAGTGTGTGTATTTCAGCCTGTTGGTGTGACACTTCAGCCCTTTTTTCAAGTAATCCAGACCCTGAACTATGTCCCAGAATAATGCTAACCACTGCAGCTGAAGTTAACAGCCAGCTATGTGCAGGGCAGCCACAATTTTAATGCCTCAACGAAGGTTACGCAGCAGCCTTTGGGAACTGGCGACCAAAAGCAAGGAAAGTTGAGTTAACTGAAATTAATTAGGGGCCTTTGGGGCAAATGTAGGGCATGCAAGAGGAGGGTTTTAATCTTTGCACTGCCATAGGCTTCCTGGCTGACTGCAGGCAGATTACTCTGGTCTCTTCCTGCTTGTCTTCATGCAAGATAACACCAGATATTGACTACCTTACGTGAGCACTTGGTGCTTTCACCTCATGGAGATAGAAAAGTAGTAGGAGCCCAAGGCAGGTATCCAGAGGCAGTGGGGCAACGAGCTTGGAGCAGAGTGCCTGAAGTATAAATCCCATTTGGAAAAGAATTAGAAACAAGTATTCAAAATAGATCTCTTCCCCAGGTAACAATTATTTTTTTTCGATAAAGTTGTCTCTGAAACCAGTCAGTCACGTTATGGTAACACCATTTCTGCCACCCAACAGGCACTGCTGCTCTAAGTGCAGATTCTCACAAGTGTTTAGGTGCTGTACCTACAACACAAAACAGTAAATGTGAGGAAAAACAATAAATAGTGTGTTGCTTAGGGCCATCTCAGGGTGAGTTTACACTCAGTATGGGGGATATCTGAACTAGCCTTACGTGAATTAGCTCATGTAATATTATCTTGCTAGGGCAGAAGGAAGTTCTTGTAGCCTGAATTCTCAGCAGAGTTAATCAGTACTCATCGAATTCAGTTCAGGTGAAACTAGACTAGCTTGGTACCTAAGTGAGCTCCTTGGAAGCTATTCTGGGCTCTCTGCAGTATCTACTTTGCAGTTTTGCTCTGTAGATGTGCCTCTCTAAACTCAAATTGTCAATGGGCAGGAAAAGGCACTTTCGAAGTGTGATTCCTTGAGGGTGTTCATCTCAGAATGAGAAAAGCTGTGATACAGAAGTATCTGTTTCTCTGTGGTGGATGTAGTAAGTCAAGTGTATCTGAATTCGAGTGTTAACTGCTTTCTGGATCTGTGCTAGATTTCACATATGAAGGTGAAAGGTTCCCAAGTCCTGTGAGCCAACCAGTAGTGTAATTACAGACTTTCTTCTGTAATGTTTCAGAATTGTTAGGAAAATACTGCTGCTTAAAACAATCTCCTTCTTTCCTGTCCTCTGTGCACAGTGAAATACAGTTCAGCTCCTCCAGTACTACCACTTCAGAGAGCCAAGAGCCATCTTCTGGGGATCAAGCAGTCAGTGCACTTCAGCAGCAGCTCCTACTGATGGTGGCCAGAAGGACCCTTTCAGAAAACCCACGGGTACGTTGTAATATCTGAGTTTCAGCATCTTGGTGAACTGCTCAATAAACAAATGCTGCAGGCTTGTTCCTGAGCCAGTTTTGTTGATTTTGCTATAAAGCTTTTCCTGGTATTGCTTGTGTGGGAGAAGATGTGTTTTATGTTGATGGATGCAACTCGGCTGTTTTCTAGTGACAATGAGTAGTGTCCTAGGGGAGTACTTAAAGACTCCATCACCGAAAATGTTCATCTTCTATCTTCAGTCATATTTCTTTTGGAAGAGGACACAGCTGTTAGGATTTTAGACACACCACCAGATTTTAATAGTATGAAGTGTTTATTCCAAATTCATTGCTGTCATAAAACCTCATGTCTGGTTTCACTTTTCTGAATTGGGCAACCAGACCTCTGAATGTTCGCTATGGAATGTTGAAGCCACCTCCTCAATGCAGCTAGTAAAAGAAAAAGGCCCTCAGACTTCAGTTTGCGTGGTCTTATGTGGACATGAACTTTACAGTGTTTGGGGTCTCTGACTTTAGTACTATGATCTGTTTTTACAATTCCTTTTATAATACCTTGGACTTTCTCTCTGCTGTGTCAAATTCTGATTTGGTATTTATGAATAACAGTAAAATGTCAGTTAATTGCCTTTCGTCTTAGATTTCACATAGGAATGTTAGGCTAGAAGCAACTTGTATAAAGGAATTATTTTAAACTAAAAATCAGTAAATTGTCCCAAATAGTGTCTTTGAAATTTGTATAGTGTCTTCTATCTAAAGGCTCAGATGTTTTCCAGATATTTATAGTCTTGTAAACTGCCTGTAAATTAGAGAACAATTGCCATTTCTTCTTTCTCTTTCAGGAGGACTGCTCCTCAAGGTCAAATAGCAAATCTGTAGCCAGGCCAGGCAGTAATTTCAGAATGTCCTGGTTTCTGATTTTTTTTTTCTTAAACATGAAATTCTGAGCCTACATAAGTCAGGAAAAGCATTGTCATTGATTTCAGGCTGTCGCTGACACCATATGAATTTATGAAGTGAATTTTCTAAGCCCTTTTTTGATAGGACAACAGTTAGCCTTGAGTGACTTGCTCAGGGCTAATCAGAGTTTCCCAAATCCAGCTGAAAAACCTGACTCTCAAATACTACAGGACTCACACAGAGGATTTCATCCAAAGGTTACAGTTCCCCAGGAGCCAAAATGTTCACTTATGCACTCAGCTAAAGGCACGTTGGGCTGTTCTGAGGACTCAGTGATCAGATCCTCGGGTATTTTTAGTGAACTCTGCCACTCTTGATTTTTTTATCTAGTTAAGGCAAGCAATCTACATTAGATGTGTTAAGTTAATGACTGCAGTGGACTGAGCTTCGCTTTACTTTCTGTTGGGTAATAGGACCCAAGAGAAACAAAACTATGCCAGTTTTAGCAACTGTAATATTTTAAAACATTTTTTTTTCTTTAAAAATGCCCCAACCACACGTTTAAGTTGCTTTTTAAAGTAGGAATAAAAATATTAAAATTTGGACTACATAAGCTACTTTCAGATTTTAAAGTAAGCATAGTGACAGGATTGCAATTGGTCTCATGGCTTTTGGATCGCTCAGAATTGTTAATAAAGGAAGGAATGCCAAATAGCCCAGCATCCCCTTGCACATCTTAATGCTCAGAAATATGAGGGATTGTCCTGCACTACTGGCAGTTGAGCGCCCTGGCCCTGCATGGCTGTACACTTTTAGTCAATTGGAGGCATGAGATAAAATGCCTAAACTTGAATTTCTTTCTCCAGAGCTTATGCTAGCCTGTTTCACCTCATATTTACCAGCAGACTGAGGATATCAACAAATTGTTCCACCGCTGATGCACAGGAATTCATTGTCTTGTGTAAACTCTGTAAAATTCCTTTTCCTGGAAAGCGAAGATTGGAAATTATTGTAATATTCTGAGAAAAAATTAACAATTCCTTTGTGCAGGTGGACAGGTTGCTTAAAAAACTGTACTTTGTTTGCAGTTATAATTGGATGATCAATTACTTTCTACAGAAATCCCCTTCCCTGACTAGGAAAGTTAATCTAACATGAATAACTCTAATGCAGGCATTGCCTAGATTCCCTCATAAGTAGAGTTACTTATATATAATAAGTATATTTGTTGATTAATTATCTTAAGTAGGGGCAGGGAAAAGGCTGCCTAGGAGGAGGTTGAAAACCACTGGACTTCACAGTGATTTGAAATCTCAAATTCTTCTTCTTGAAAGAAAAAGAAGTGATTTCCCCCCCTCCATAATATCAGTAATGGTATACCTTGGAAGGAAATCACTGCTTTGCAGAGATTTTTTCATCTGTTGTCTGGCTTTGCAGGCTTGGCTGATGGTCCGCAGATAGTTGGAGGGGAGTTGTAGAGAAGAGTTGGAAAAAGCCTTAGAATCTGGGAAAAACAATATTCAAAAGGGTGGATTTATGATTATGATGATGAGATTAGAGCCTCTTAAATTAGTGCTATTTATGCTATTTGTGCTTGTTTACAATTCTTTTTTCTCCTCTTGCTGCTCTTGAGGAGGCACACCTGATGTGGTATTCAAAGCATCTAAGGAAAGATAAACAAAGCTGTGTTCTGAAAGAAAAGTTGATAAGTCACACCTTTAGGCCTACTTATCTATTTTGTTTAAAAGTAAGGATTTGTCCTGTCATGTTTTTGTGTTGCACTGTAATTAGCCTGATACATGGGAAAATCTTCAAAAAGAAACCTTAGACAAGTAAGTATTGGACTAAAAAATAATTACTTTTTAAATTATTATTTAGTATTATCTTTTAAAGCACATTGTCACTATTGAGCTACATAATTAATATAGCTTCTGTTCATCTGCAGCAATTAAGCTGGTGTGATGTTTTTGTTTCTAATTTAAAATTAAGAAAATCAATATGCTAATATGCTCCCACTATCCCTTTTAGTAGTAAAAAAAAAAATTAAAAATCTGATACTTCATGTAAATTTGGCCTTTTCAACACCTGTTTTGCTGGCAGCTGTGTGTGTGTGAGAGAGAGTTTCATGTATTTCTGGTTTGTTTTTGTAGCAGCCCAGCCAGGACCCTGAGGATTCCTCATGTTCTTCAGCACAACGGAAGCTGAACAGGCAGTTTTACAGATTTGTTGTATTCCCTGGCAAGTGGATTAAAGTCTGGTATGATCGTCTTACCTTGTTGGCATTGTTGGACAGGTAAGCTTTTTTTTTTAAAGCTGCTCTATGAAGTGTTGCAATGGGTGGCTCCACACGTCCATAAAGCAATGCCAACCACTAGAGAAGGAGAATTCAGGTTGAGTAGATAGATGTGATTTTGCTTTAAGGTGAAGTTCAGGGTTGATTTCGGTGGTTCTTGCTGCCCTTTATCTTGAGGTAGAGACTTTGATTCATGTGAGTACCAGGCTTGTAGACTGGTCTGTAATTGGATTCACAGATGTTATAGGTCTGATGATTTCTGTTGAGAAAATCAGAAGTCTAAGGGTCCCAAGATATTGTAAACCAAATACTCCAATCTTTAAAAAAAGAAAATGATTTATAGAAGTAGCATCCAGGTGAAGATTTTTGAGCTTCTGCCTCTGTTCCAGTTCAAGTTTTTTCTGCTTCTGTTGGGGATGCTATGCCATATGGATTAACATGGGCTCCACAGGAGAAATTTCAGATGACAGTTTTACCTGATGCAGAAATCAGGCTACATGTCAGGGAACTTTAAGTCCAGAGCAGATATTTACTTATCTGTGGTGTCTTATCTCTGTGTTTCAATTGCATGGGAATCTTTTCTGCTGATAAGCTCTTTTGTTATATGCTGAATATTGACACTTTTTTATCTCAGCTTCCACATTCTAACAGAACAGATAAATAAAACATCAGATGACAAATTTGGTCTTTCATCCAATTCTTTGTTGTCAGATGTATGTTTTTCATTAATGGAATGCCTTATTTCCTCATTTAAAAGTGTTTGGGTGTTGGATTTTATTTGCAGTTGTTCATGTGTTGGGGTTCTTTATTAATGCTTTTTTTTGTGTGTGTTTGTGGTTTTATAAGCATAAACTTTTCTACATTCAAATCATCTCCATTGTGGAATTCTGATTGGGAAGTGAGATAGGAAGGGATATTAGACTTCAGTGCATATGGCTTTTTTCCATATATGTTTTAGCTGTCATTTTGGATAAGGTTTTTGGCATGGGGATGAAATACTGTTGAATACGGAAATGTAGTTACGGGATCCAGTGAATTCTGATAGCTGCAGCACTGACAGTTCATACCAGCTACAAATGTACCTGCCTTGCTCTAATGAATCTATAAATATTTTGTACTTCTCCAACACTTTTATTCACATAGGACAGAAGATATAAAGGAAAATGTGTTTGCTGTCCTTCTAGTAGTTCTTGTTTCACTTCTTGGATTCCTGACTCTGAACCAAGGCTTCTGTAAAGACATTTGGGTTCTGTTGTTCTGTCTCGTAATGGCCAGCTGCCAGTATTCTCTCCTCAAGGTAGGACTCAAGTTCATAGCCAATTGCTGAGTTCTCCTCTAACTTCTGCAAAGAAAAAATCCTGAAAGCAAACTTTTTTTTTTCTGTTTTGTTTTAGAGTGTTCAGCCTGATCCTGCTTCACCAATACATGTAAGTCTCAGTCAGTAAAACAAGTCTCTCTCCTCTATTATCACTTGTGTACTGTGAAACAGCTGGCTGTTCAGGGAAACACAGGTATTAGTCATTTGCTGTTCTAGCTGATTTATGAGAAACAAAAAGGCATCTGTGACTTCAAGACTTTGTATTAGGTTTGATTATCTTAAAGCTGTTTGAATTTATCACTGCTATTAGAAAAGTGCTTTTTCTTTAATATGTGCAGTAAAAAGTTCATCTGGACTATCTTGCTTATGTTCGATCCTGTGGCATCACACAAACCTTTTCTTTGCTCTCCTTTAGAAACAGACAGAAAAGAGCAGAAGTTCCACACTAGCAGCTCAGTTGTTGCTTAGTTGGGATTTTCTTTCTTTTTTCTTTTTTTATCTTTTTATTTTTTAAATATGCTACTGAAAATTTATTTATTAAAAGTATTATTAGCTCATCAAATGGCACAGGTGTTTTCCCTTTGTTACAATATGGTCACAGTTTCTGTGCTCATGTCCTGAAGAAATGGCCAAATCTTTGAGTGAATGCAGGATGTAAGGATCCTTGCTGATTGCTGAGGTTTTTTTATTATTGGGTACATCTAAGAAATTGAACTCTGATGGTGCCAACCACCTCTCAGAGAACCAGTTTTTTACACAAGTCTGTCCTTGTTATAGTTGTTTTTGGGGGGCATTATCCTACGACTGCAACCTTACACTCCACCTGTCACAGTGTCTCAGTGTTTTTGATTTGTAGATCTTGGAAGACATCTCAGTGGCCATAATGCTTATTCTTTTTACACTTGGATGCTAGTTGCTTATGTTTCTTACTAAGCTCTTTGAATATTTTTGAGGATACCTTCTCTTCCCTCAGGTTTCAAAAATGACACGTTGAAAACTTCAGGTCTGTTGCTGGATCAGTTCCCTTTGGCAGGGAACAATTATTTTTGTCAGTTTAGAAGCTAGCAATACAGGCTGAACTTGAAGTTGATGTTACTTATGTATGCATGCTACACCCCTCACTAGATAGATTTCAGAAGATTCTCAATTTCTTTTCCATGCCAATTATTAAAGGGTGAAGTTTTGGTGGCTTTAGTTATAATGCATTCATAGGAAGTACTTGTCTGCATAAAAAGTAGAAAAAGGTAATAAACAGCAACTGACCCATTGTAATATATTCAATATATTAAAGAAGTAGTCCAACCTCAGTGAAAAGTTGGGGGATCTTGTGAATAAAATAATATAATTTGTCAGCTCAGCTGGCATCTGTCTAGATATAGTCATGTGAAATGTAATCAAATAGTTTGCACTTAATCAGACATTAGTAATGTGTGACATTGGTATGTTTGTTTAAAGTGGGGGGCAAACAAATCAAAACTTCATTGTGAACCTATCCAGCCCATATTTTTTTGTAGTATTAAACACAAGGTAGTGTTTAAACAGAGCATTTTTTTGGTGCAGAATCCAGGTCTGAATTTCAGGTTCTCACAGTATTATTACAGGTGTTTTTCTCTGTATTGTATTGTGTAAGTCATGCAGCAGTGGAACAAAGTAACAATAGCTGTTTTTCTTTCCTATAACTTTATGAGGGGTACTCACTTGCAGACTTTGGGTGCACTATACAAACTCCAATAGAAATAAAATTTAGAAAGTTTTTCCACTAAGAGTTTTAAAGGTGGAGGTGTTGTCGTGCTAAAAATAGAAAACTAGTAATTTTTACATTATAACTTTTTAACACAATAGATATTTGTAAAGGCTTGCTTGAGCTACTGAGCACCTCAGAAAGAGGACAATGACAAGGCGAGAAGAGATACTCCATGTACTGTTTCATAATTCATGTGACTGCATTAAATTTGGAGAGAATAACATCTCTTGATGTTAATGTAAGGATGCAGAACAGAAGAGGGATTAAAGAATGATCTATACCGTGCCCATGAATGAAAATACAGATGAGATTTTTTTGAGTGTGAAACAAACCATCATGAGCCTCAGATCTGCACAGTGAAGTAAGCTCTGTTCATGGACCCATGAGTAGCCACTAATGCCTTACATTATCCACAACTGTTGAGGAGGTTCCAGACTTCTTCCCTATCTCATGTGCAGAGTTTGTTACTGTTTGGTGAGACTTTGTAACTTTGTCATCTCTAGCCTGTAGCATTTTGAAAAACTGCTTTAAAATAGCATCCAGTGAGCTCAGAAAACACAGTACCCATAGATGCCTTAAGCTTTTGTTCCAAACTGCTCCTGAGTGCCAATGTATTCACTTGCTGCTGTGGAGGACGAGCTGGCATTTATTGTTGCTGCAGATTTAGTACTGGTGCCTGCTATAAGATGAGTCTAATTTTCCTGTCAGCTGGAGCTTTAGCCTTTCCAGTTCTGGTTCATTGAGGGCTGCTGGCTGCTGTTTACACAGGGGTACATGGATCTGGGATGGTAAAATTTGGGAACAGCCTCCTCACTCCACCTTGGATTGGTGGAGAGAAGAAAATGAAGTCCATTCCAAAGTGTGTTATATTTTACTGTTAGTGACCTGATATAAACAACCACTGGTGATTGCAGGGTATTAAAATTCAGAGATCCAAGAGATCCTTGTCATGTGCACTCATGGGTTTTAGAAAAACCTTAGGCAAGATTTTACATTTAGCAAATGGCTCTATAGAGGGATCAGAAGAGCTTGTTTCTGAGTACCTCATGAGACACCTGTATAGCTCAGGATCTAGCTTGGGCTTACAAAGTCATTTGAGCTTGAAAGATTGCAGTCGCATGCTTAACAAGATTTAGAGAATCTCTTGCATAAATTGTCTCAGTCCTGTTACGTGCCAAAGCAGATAGCTAACTTAGTTGTGTAGCTACCATAGGCAGCTTCCTAAATCCCATAAGGCACTTATAAAGTATTTTTAATTTGTCCCTGTAAGCTTTTCTGTAGAACTGAGCACATGCACATTTCTTTATATAAAAAAGCCTTCTGTCTTTCTCCTCTTAGATGTGTGCACCCACAAACAAACAAAAAAAATCACCAAAAAAAAAATCAGCTCTTTTTAAAATTTTCCCATCAAAATGCTTTGCAGTCAAAACTACTGTTTTAGCGAATGGAAGTGTTTGTGAAATTTTTCTTTGTTGAAAGCCTTAATATTTTTATGGAAATATGAGATGCCTCACTACTGTGTTGGTAAGATGTGAATATGTATCTGAAACATATTAATGAGAAACATGGGCATGAAAAAAAGTGACTCTTTCTAGCAGACTTTGGGAAAGGAAGATCTTTCGCTGAAATTTCTATCAGTGAAGAAAAAAAGATTGTTTAACAAATGAGATGTAAAATATAAAAGGAATCTGCTTCATTATTTAGATTCTTCTAAACAAGAGTGTCGAGTGGAGTCATTTCACCAAGATGAAATCAGTTTTGCATGTCAAAATTTGGTGAGCTTGCCTAGTAAAATAAAATGAGCCCTTAATATCTAAAATACCTCATTAAACAGGTTGTGCTGCCACATGCCCATTTTGGTTGGAAGGGCTGCCAAACTTTGTCTGTCAGCGGCAGGTACAGGAGTACCTATTTTTCTGTTTGTTTGTTTCTAAAACTTAAAAAAATTAAATAGAATTTCTGTCCCCCGTCTGTGACTTTTGGGAAGTGATCCTCTCTTTCTCAGAAGGTGTCCACTGTTGCCCTCAAACCAGTCCTGTCCCAAATAATGCCCCTCAAATCAAGCATGTAAATGACAATGAAATACCATACTAATACTTGCAGCAGTTCCTCTTTCTTGTTTTGTGTTGCACGTTCCCCAGATGTGGGCACTGGAGTATTTGCTGTGCTCTAGAAAGCTCATTCAGTTTGAGGACATTCCAAGGAGTGCAAGAGCTGTGCAGACACTGCCCTTCTGAATGTATTGCTGCTGTATCACTTTGCTTCTGTTGATAAGAATCTAGAAAAATTTCAAGATCCTGTCTCATTGCCCACCACCACCTCCTGAAAATCAGGGAAGGTAGTATTTGCTCACATTTTGCAGCTTTCAGAAAACCTTGGGAATCTGCTTCCTCAATCATAAGTGGCATTACTGTAGTTAGCACAATAAGAGTGATTGAATTAGCCTATTCTATTCTAACTAAGATAGAAGTAACCTACAGTGACCATCCAGTGTCACGGCCTGACCACTTAGGGCTGACCAAAAGTCAAAGCAAGTTGTTAAGAACATTGCCGAAATGCCTCTTCTAAATACTGACAGACTTGGGGCATCAGCCACCTCTCTAGGAACCCTGTTTCTGTGTTTGACCACCTTTTCAAAAGAAATGCCCCTGCCTGATGCAGCTTAGAGCCATCCCCACACATCCTGTCACTGAATGGGACAGGAGATCAGCATCACCTTCTCCACTTCCCCTCTTTGGGAACCTGTAGGGAGCAATGAAGTTGCCCCTCAGCCTTGTCCTCTCCAAACTACACAAGCCCAAAATCCTTAACTGCTCTTGACAGGACATTCCTTCCGACCATTTCACCAGCTTTGTTGCTCTCCTCTGGATGCCTTCAGCAACCTTCACATCCTTTTAAAATTGTGCGGCCTAAAACACACAGCAGTCAAGGTGGGGCTGCACCATTGCTGAATACAGCAGGATGATCATCTCTTTACCAGCTCATGTTGCTGTTTTTGATGCACCCCAGATGCAATTTTCCGTCTAGGCTGTTGGCATTCACAGCAGACTCACATTGAACCTGCTGGTGAGCAGCACCCCAGGTCCCTTTCTGCAGGGCTGCTTACCAGCCACTCATCTCACAATTTACACTTGTGCCCAGCATTACTCTATCCTAGGAGCAGGATCTAACACTGCCTCTCATTAATCACGGCCCAGTGTTCCAGTCTATCTAGTTCCCTCTGCAAAGCCACCTGGCCCTCAACTGAGTCAACAGCAGCTCTGGGGTTGGTATCTTTGACAGACTTGCTAAATGGTGCATTCAGTTCCTACATTGGTAATCTGTTGAGCAGAACTGGGTCTAGAACTGAGCCCTGAGGAACTTCACTGCTGATGGGTCACCAGCTGGATGTGGCCCCTTTCACTGTAGCCATTTCAGCCAGTTCTTCACCCAGTGCACTATAAACTACTTTAGGAGTAAGAGTTAAATATGTACTGTAATCCTAATTGAGTATGTCAGTGTTGTGCATGGAACTGCAAGGTGTGTGGAGTGAAACCTCTGGGCTTGTAGTCATCAACTGTCTTACCCAGCTACTTTCAAATAATCACCATGCAGAGAGAAAACTGGCTTCCATAGTTCAAGAGGTAAGACAAGAATGTAACAGCACAATAAAACAGACTTTGGTCTGGAGTGAACGTCAGAATATAAAACATGAAGCAATTGTTTAGGTATGTATTTATTGGTTTCTTTACCTAAGGCATAGCTCATATTTTGCATAAACGAACTGAAGTTTAAAAAAGGCCAGAAAGTAATAGTTCAAATTACTTTTCTTATTTAAAGTTGTATTTTTATCTTTATAATTCTCCATGGTTTATTTTGTGGACATGTGTCCTATTAAAAAAAGAAAAAAAATGGTAAAATTGAAATTGATTAAACAGCAAGGATTTGTGTCCCTGACTTGATTAATATTCCATGGATGTGAGGCACGATGTAAGCCCACCAGTTCCCTGTAATCTGCCACCTTGTTAACTGATTGATCCCAAAAGAGTGTGCAGATCAGTTAATAGCAATCTAACATACGAGCTTGGCTGGCAGCCAAACAAACGCAGCCACAGTTTCAAGTCAGTAAGCAGACTCAAAAAAAGATGTGATCTTTTATTATACTCACTTAAATTACATTTTTCAAATAAGAACAGTTGCATGGCAGCTTTATGCAAGGCAAACTTGGATTCTTGTCACTTTGCTCCTGGCTTTTCACACTCAAGGAAGCTTTTGACTCATCAGTGTTTAAAATGTCTAAGTCACCCTTAAGCTTGCTACCAGGAGAGCTATTAAGGCTCTTCTTAAGTGTCTGTTAGTTTCCCTGGCCTGCAGCCCCACAAGAGTGTTTTGTATGATTAGTGGGAATCAATTGTGTGAAAGACTTCAGATGAGATTCCTTTCACATCCTAATTCCTTTGGATCATCATTTCAAAGTGTTTCATGAGAAGCAGACCAGAAACTGCTCATGAGTGTCACCCCCTTCAGAAGGTATGCTGATTTGCTGTCAAGTCATTCAAAGAAACAAAAAAATTAAACTGGTGAAGAAAAACCAGTGCCCATGCCTCACACTGTACTGGGGATTTGCTCTATTATATTTTTTCTTCCCAGGATTCAATTAAAAATTGAATTAGTTTTATATTTCATAAAGTTAAAAAAAAGTCATGCCACCTGAAGCGGGTGTTCATTAAAATAAAAGAAATATAGAGAAAAAATATTTTTCTACTGAAAAGATTTAGACAGGTTGAGGGTTTTTTCTCCACAGGAAATGATGACTCCTGGAATTAGTAAGTTTTAAAAGGTCCAGAAGGGTAGTTTTTGAAAGCATAAATGATTGATGGAATCAGTCTTAACTGCTCATTGTACCTTTTGAAAATCTCCTCTGGAGAAGATAAAATACCTTGTAACATTTTTATTACTAATTATTATGTATAAGTCATTAAAGTATTTTGTCTGACCCTTGACCCTCTCTCCAGGTTAATAAGGTGCATACAGTAGAAGAATGAATATAAAATTCTAACCTTCTTTTTTTTTTCTTCCAGGGACACAATAAAATCATAATCTACAGCAGACCTGTATATTTTTGTATATTGTGTGGCCTTATTTTGCTGCTAGATGCTGGGTCTAAAGACACAAATCCTCCTGTTTATACAATGTATGGCCTGAAGCTCTTCTCACCCAGATCTCTCCAGTCAGCCAGAGACCATGTAATAGGTGAGTCAATATTTTTCCTAGGACTGCAAAAAGGAATAAAGTGTGAGACTATGTTTTCCCACGCTGGCAGTCAAATGCAAGTTATGGAGGCACAACTCAAAGTCAAATTGATAGAAACTTTTGGAATGACTTAAGATGGGGCTGGGGGCAGCTAGCAACCTTCCCTTATGCAAAAGGAGTTTTCTTAATGAAATAAAGCTCATAGAAATGTCTCCATAGAAAACTAAAAGTCACTGATGTTATTAACAAAAATCATCATCTGTGAAACACTGTTAATCTTTTTAACGGCTTGTCTGTGTGGAGCAGTTACTGCAGATTAACTTGAGTTTTAAATTTAATGCCTGGAAGCCAATCCATGCCAGCTTCTCAGATGGACATCAATCTTCAATCTTCAGTGATCATGAAGAAAGTGCTTTATCTTGGTTTAGTTTAATCATACTGTCCATGTGACCTGTTAGTGTGGAGCAGCCACTCTGCAGTAGCTCTATCAACCTGTTTCCTTCTAGAATCATGTTCTGAGGTTGCTGACGGTGTTCAGATACTGCCCCAAGACAGGTCTGAAGATCCCTTGGCACTAATTTGGAGTGGCCACAGCTGACATTATTACCCTGTTTTGTCAGGACACTTCTTCCTGTTGCACACCACACTTACAGTCTATAACTGTGATGCTACACCAGCTGAGCTGCCGATACAAGTGCTGGACTGCACTCCTATGAATAGTGCAACACTGTTGAGGTAGAAAGTAGGGAATGTGAGGTTTACTGTAAAAGTTGTGAAAATCTCCCAGAAAGCTGTGTTGTACCAAAGATGGCCTTTTGGTTTGTGAATTTAGAACCAGGACAACCTAATGTAGTAGAAGAAAAACATTTTTATGATATAGTGTATGACCTTCAAGGCCTTTGTTCACCTGTGACTGTTGTGCTTGCTTTTTGCCATATTCAGGTCACACTGCCTGAAAGGCATGCTATTTTAGGAAAGCCTCCTGGCCCTTAACATGGGTACTGTGGCTCCCAGTTCTTCTCACCAGAAACAGGGGTATATGAAGTGATGCGTCTCACTTATTTTAATTAGCTTTTTTCATTACTTCCTTTGGTCTCATTTAAGTTTCTCCTTACATCTTATTTTCTCTGTCTGTCAAAGGTGAGCACTAAAAATGCTGATAAATAATTCAACAAGAATCATAGATGACACTTGGGATAGAGATAAATGAAAAACTATAGCAACCAGCATAAGGAAACAAAGTGTGGGTACAAATGTGTTAATTTTGGTTGGTCTCAAAAGAGATGGCAGAACATGTTCTTGAAGCGGGAGGGGGTGGGGGAGAGAGGAAATACAGGCTCATCTTCCCAAGCTGGCATGTGTTTAATGAGAAAGAGAGAAGAAACCCTTTCCTTTTGCTTGTCCCCCGTTCTTGTTTTGCCAAGATGTATTGGTTCGAGTGGTGTTTGGT
Organism: Cyanoderma ruficeps; assembly: GCA_008694505.1. NCBI lineage: Eukaryota > Metazoa > Chordata > Aves > Passeriformes > Timaliidae > Cyanoderma > Cyanoderma ruficeps. The sequence goes on along the minus strand of VZDJ01007749.1, from coordinate 31,069,603 downwards.
GCTGTGCTTTGGCTATTCCTTGCTTTGTCTCTATGGGAAACCTAACTTCTGGCTGTTGTGAATCCTTGCAATTGTTCATAGTGCAGTGACCTCTGTAAGCCATGACAGTCTGGGATCCTGTGGGATCTTGCTGCACTTTTAGTGTAGATTCTCTTAGGTCATGAAGGTGTAGAAGTATTTGGTTTGGGTCACAAAATATTGAGGGAAGTTGGTGCCTCTGAATACCAATGAAGTCTTTCTACTGTCGTGCAATATTTGCTTGGTATTTTTAATCTCTTTCTATTGGTCTGTCATCATATGGTGACTTTTTAGTTTCTAATTTGTTCATAATTTATTCCTAATTTATTGTGATACTTGGAGTTGATATGTTTGGAAATCAAGGAATTCTTGACTGTGTGTTGCAAATACCAAGGAAAGGAGGAGTCTTTTATTTCAGGTGTTTATTATGATAGGAAGCAAAAGCCATGGGAATCATAGAACATACCAATGAGCTAGTGTGATGCCGCATATCATACTCTGATAAAAGTCTTGAAACAAGGTCATGAAAGAAAATAATTGCAGATTTGTTAATGTGTAACCTAATTACTTATGAAACACGGTTTTTAACATGTTCATTTATTTTCAATCTAATCTATTATCTGATTCTGTTTTATTTTAAATTGCTGATGATTCTCTTATTGATTTATATTACTATTAGTTGGGAGTTCATGACTTTAATTTTGACTGTGATTTTCATCTTGAATTCCTTATTTCAGTTAACAATTTTTGCTAGATTAACACATGAAGCACAAGTAAGGGCACAGACAACCAACCTCAGTCACTGGGAGCTACAGCTGTGGTTAGTGACAAAAGTAGTTGTGTATTTTATATATGATAGTTCTGGTGATGAAACCATTTAAATATTCAACAGGTGAGTGAAATTATTTGGCAGATATTTCAGAAGACTTAGAAATCAGGAGGTGGCAAAATTTTGTGATAGCGAGTCCTCTGCCTGCTCCTTTTATATGTGATTGAGCTTCTGTCATGGGAAGAAAGCCTATGAATGTTATGCTGTCCTGTGTTCAGGAGTGGGAGAACAAAAGGCTGTTTCTCACTGAAATAATGCTTTTTATTTTCCTTGTGAAAAAAACCTCTAATATATAATTTTTTAAAAATAATCATTTTCTAAGTGTCTAAAATGTTTGCAATGTGATGTTGCCACTCTGCATTTCTCAAAAGACACAGATTTCCCAAATTCATAGTTTGTGTTTCCCTCTCACAGTTACATGATATGTGCTGTTTAGAGGAAGACTGCAGTGTTAAATGCAGCAGCTTGCATAATGATCTCTTGGTGGTCCAGCTTTAAAAGGTGGGGTGGGTCTGTATGAAAATGTGTGATGCTTAAACAAATTCTCTCTGGAATTCATAATGCAATTTCAAAGGATTAAACAGTTACTTTTATTGTCGGCTTCCCACAAGGGAAACTGCTGCTTCTAAGTTCAATCCTTTTGTAGGTGACAACTGTTTATTTTCCTGTCCAGTGTGCTCCTCAGTGCAGGATGAGATGAACTAAGCTGCCTTAGCTAAAGAAGTTGCTAGGGTTGTTCAAGGTATTAATAGAGAGTGGGTGAGGTGAGGACAGTTTTATAGTCAACTAACTTTTCCCTCCTTGTTTACATTTGTCTCTATATATCTTGGTGTACTGTCAAGTCTTTAATCTCATCCTTCCTTCCACTGCTCTTATTCCACTTTTTCTGAGGTTGCTACAGCAAAGGCAATCATTTGGGCTGTAAGTCAGTAGTCTAAGATGAGTTCTGGCAGTTCTGCAAATCCTTTGCCGAAGGAACAATATCTCCTGAGAGTTTCAGCAGTGTGTTTTTGGGATAGTTAATCCATGGTGGGTCCACATGGCCTGCTGAGCAGTTTTCTGTCATGCCATTTTGCCTGTCTGTAAGAGTGGTTCTTGCTTGGCTTGGCATGACTTGGTGGAATACCTAAAAATGTGCAGAGTAAAAGAGGAAGAGGAGTTTAATATTGGCATTTGTATGGAAAAGGCTGAGAAGAGAGCTTTTCTGCATTTTCTTACGTACGGATAATTTCCCCCAGTAGTGGGAAGTAGTGTTGAAGGTGCATTGTGAATCCAAGTATACTTAAGTGAGTGCTGTGTTCAACACTTGAGCATGTAGTTTTCTCTCCTGTGTTGGACTTTCTCAGCAAGATTTACAGTATTAGATAGCAGTAGTGTATAAGACAGTGAGGATAAAAGCTGTCAGATCAAACTTAGTGTATTGTTTCCTTTTAGTGCAAGATGACTTAGTAAGATGAGCTGGCAGATGTGAAATTAGCGTTCAGCAAAGAACACAAATCCTTTTGTTTCCTTCTCAAAAATCTGACTAGGGGAATGGGGAATAAGTTGTACTAGTGATTTGTTTAATTTGCTTTTTATGAGAATGAATAGGAGGAAACTCCAGTCTTTCTAGGATCTAAATTAACAAGGACATACTTGTTTACAAGGAAGAGTGACACACATCTCTCTCTGCCATGCAAAAGATGGTACTAGTACAATGAAGCAGTAAGAATATGATTAAATATATGTGTGTATCCTTGAACGTTTACACTTGGGTCAAGTGTGTGTTTAGATGCTTTGTTAGACAGCCTTGCTTAGCATTTTCTGTGGTGGAGCTGAGAGTGGATTAATGGGGAGGAAGACTGCTGGAAGTGAACAGAATGTAAGACTAGTGGCATGATTACCTGAATTATGACTCCTGCTTTTCCTTGTCTGTGAGGCAGCCATTAAAATTAGCATTTCTATTCAGAAAGAGCCTATGGAAAGCTGTAAGATTGGGTTTTACCTCTGAGTTTCTTTCCTGTTTTTAATGTTCTTTCCCTACTGCGAAGTTAAAGTCCATTTTGCTGAAAGCTGGCAGAATATTCTGAGGAAACTTGGCTATACGTTTCTCCCATTTTTTTAGGGGCTGCTGTAAGTGTCTGCTCTTGATTGTCGGAAGAGGCAGGATATTGTGATAGTCAAGACATTTCAGATCTTAGGCATTAAAATTTTTTTTTTGTTTATATTGAATTGTTATAGCTGTTCTTGAACCATCTCAGATTCAAGTTCCAAAGTCTGCAAATTAAAATTTCTCTACTTTGAAAGGAAAAAATATAACCTTCAAAGTATTTGAGAAGAAGCAAGGAGTCTCTGTAATGCTATTTTTTCTGCCACTGTTTCTATCCAAAAATCAGTCTTAAGGTTAACTCTGAGCTTTAGTTTCTTATGTGTAAAATAGCAATATTTATTTTGAATACATGAGGAGGAAAGTGTAATTGTTGCTGCTAAGGTTAAGGTATGCTCACTTGAATAATCTTCAGAATTTATTACAACAATTTCTTATTCTGCTGTCATGCATATTTCTTTATTTTCCATACATTGGATGTGTGACTGTGTTCTAAAATACTTCTTTTTTTTTTTTCTTAGTGTTTTTATATTGCTTTCCTGCAATTTCTCTTCTTGGACTTTTCCCTCAAATCAATACCTTCTGCATATATCTTTTGGAACAAATAGATATGTTGCTTTTTGGTGGTTCTGGTAAGTAGCCATCTGCAGCCTGAGCTATCCCTTTCTGGCCTTATAACTTCAAATTGGGATATATTATTGCATGTTACATAGTACAATGCATGTTAAAGCTCAAAAAGTTAATATTATCAATCTAACAGTGGGTTGAATACTTATAAGGCTCACTTGGTCGGATTTCTTTTTGCTTTTAAGAAGTTGTATACAAATTTTCAAATCTAGAGGTTGCAGATTATGGTTGATATCAAAGAGCTCTTTCCTGGCATGAGTGATGTGAATCTTTACTATATTTATTAAAAAAGAAAACCTTTAACTTTTTTTTCTGTTAACATCTAGGAAAAAAAGTCTGCATTCTTCCACAGAAAGGCATATTGACAAGATATTTGATGTGTGATTTTTTTTTTTGTGTTATTTCATTCAGAGGTTAAAGAAGGCCCTTGAGAGATGAAGCATCGAGATTTTTTGTTGGTAATGGGTTTTTTGTTTTTCATTATAGCTTAAGTAGCAGGGAAGATTGAGATGCATCTACACTGTCATCTTAGTTTGTGTCAGAAACAAAGTTCCTCTTTCTTCCCACTTACCACATGTCTCTATTTCAGCTGCTGCTGGGTTTGTATCTGCACTGTACAGCATTTCCCGAAGCTTTGTTGTTCTGATTGTCCTGTATGCCTTCTGCTTCAGTGCAGTGAAGGTAAGCCAGAAAAACAACACTGGAACAATTCAAAATTTCAAGCTGGAAACTGATGTAATCTAGGGAGACTAGCGTTGTTTGGTCCTACATTGTTGTTGCTTATTGAGATAAGCTTGGCAAGCCATGCTTCAGTTTCTGCATGTTAGTTACACTGAAATAGACCACAACTGTAGCAGAAATTCTGAAGTAAATGTGTGTCTAATACCTATGATTATTTGCCTCTTATATGTATCGGTCTGAAATGATCCACTGAATTTTCTCCACAAACACAAACAGCAGCCTTGACTCAAAAGCTGCAGCCTCTGTTGACCTGCATAGCCAGGCCAAATTTGCTCATAATTCCTAGTATCATTTTTGCTGTTGCATCATAACAATATGCCTAAGAACTTAACTGTTGAGCAGACTAGCAGACCATTTAAGTAAGTAATGTGTCTGCATCCACAGTGAAATACAATTTAGGAATTTAATGCAAGCCGGATGACTGGGTTTGCCACTTCTTTTCCTAATATCCCACAACCATTAGACTAGAGATGTCGGAGAGTGTGCTTATATCATTTGGTGTCTGTAGATTTGTCTGTGAATTTGTCAAGTCCCTTCCTGAATGTGCTGGTCCTCTCTGACTGCACAGCTTTGTGCCAACAAATTCTAGATGTTCACTGTGCTCTGTGCAAAGCAATGCTGTCCTTCATTGGTTTTAAACTGATCTGCTAATTTCACCAGGTCTTCCTGATGCCTAGTGTTGTAGGATTTGTGGAAAATGTGGTCTGCATTCTTTTCATCCTCTGCTTTTACAGTTTTGCAGGCATCAGACGTATCTCTTCAGCCATCTCTTTAAACTGAAGAGTCCCAGCCTTCCTTGTGTCTCACTGTAAAGCAGCTGCGTTCTCTGAGGTAGTTAAGTTAGTCACCCTAGTCTGTGCCTTCTCTTGCTCTGCTAACTTCAGATGTGGAGAGTCAGTTGTGTGTGGTGCTCAGGATGCAGGTGTGCCACAGCTCTCTATGCTGGCACAGGACTGGTTTCCTTACCAGTGATGCCCAGTTTTGGGCACTATTCAAGCTAAAGCTTTTTAAATTTTTTTTAATATATATTAATGTGCAGTCCATTAATGTGCAGTCCTCTCCATGGGACATTTAAAAAACGGCAATAAAATTTTGTCTGCCTTCAAGTTGGCTGTAAAATTCCCAGTGAGCACAGCAAAACCAGAATTTCATGTTAGACTTGTAAGAAAATTTATCCTATAAGGGTAACAGCCTTTTGGCAGTGTTTCATGGAGGTCTAGATGCTGTCAGTGTCCTTGCAGGGGTGCAGCAGGATGTGCTGTGGTTGACAAGCTGCTCTTGACATCTTGTGGGCACATGTCAGAGGAAACTTTGTGGTGGCACACGTGCAGCACACATGGAGAACCCAATATGAGATTCTGCAACTGCCAAGGATGCATCATGTCAGCACCCAGGCTGGCTATTCACACAGATGAGAGGGGCAGTCAGGTGTTCCTTTAGGGGAATTATTTTAGGAACATCAGTGTTTCTGTAGTGGCTTTCAAGATTTTTTCACTTGAAATTTTGAACAGTAGCCTTAAATCAAAGAACAACAATTATAATGCCTTAATGGTTACTTGCAGATGATCAGAGCTGGCTGTGTGTTCTTAACCACTCTCAAGAGTAAGGTAAAATGTGTTAAACACATTTGGTGGCTTGAGTCCTTACAAAGTAAATTACAGCAACTCAGCTGCTGTGTTAAGGCACTTGAAATTAAATGTTTTTGAACATGCGGTGTTCTCCCAAGGAATCTCCTGTCGCCTGGCTCACGCAGTTTATCAGTTGTATTGGTTAGACCTGACCCAGCTGTGTGGTGGATGCTACAAAGTTTAACTTGCTTCTTGTGCAGTTTCCTGCAAAAGTAGCCAGTACTCCTACTACTGTTTTCTGGATGTATTAGTGATTTGGAAACTGGCAGCTGGGATGGAGAAGGAGGCTCTCCTTAAGGATGAGCAGAGTGATAAAATGGGTAACTGGGATGAGAAACAATGATAAAAATGAAAAGAGCTACATGGAAGGCAGGAGTTAAACTACTGTTAAACACAAAAATACCTGGGGAAGCATTTTTTCTTGGTTTGTTTTTGTTTTTTCTTTTTTCTTCCTAAGATTAGCAGACAGTGATTCAGTAGTTGAGAGTAGGGAGGTTGTGTTATGGATACTTCCAAATTTTTTTTTTGTAAACAGTAGGGGAAAAAATCCACTTAAAATAGTCGACATTACTCTTTTCTGAGCATAATACTTTAAATTACAGCATGCAGGTGGCTTTGTAGATAAGTAATCTCCTTGTAGATTAGGCTTAGAAGTATGCTTTTAATGCTACCTTGAAGTTGAGTGCTGTGAAAGATTTACAAGATATCTGCTGTAAATTACTAATATTAAGTTCAGACTTTGTGTTCACATGGAAGTTAGAGTTAATTTGAATTTTAATGGCACTGTTTTTGTGAGGGCACTTCTGAGAAGGTTAATTTAAAGCATGTAAAGATGATTCCTCTTGCTTCAGCTCATAATCTCAGTCTACTGGGGTGCTTGAAATTTCATACATTTTTTCTTCTAGAAGTTATGAAATAAGGTTTATGAAATAAGGTTTAGCTTGTGTTAAACCTTCTTGTTCTTCAGTCAGGTCCAGAGATTTTTATTTTGAACTGATTTCTGTAATGTTGCAAGAGAATGATTATTTGGATGATGGAGGAAGAGTAGGAATGAGCTTAATCTGATACTGAATACTGCCCACTGTGAAAAATTATCTAGTACCCTTGTAAGTAACTTGAACTGTTTTTGATAAGTAGTGAGCAGTAATTTATGATCTTAATCAAGAGAAGATTTTAATTTCTGGTGTGCTAGAAATTGTAGAGTTTAACTCAAAACTGAGCAAATGCTGTAGTCTGTTCCACTGAGGTGTTTGCACAGCAGTAGTAACATGATTTTCTTTAATGCTAGAAGGAACATCTCTTCCATACTTGCACTGTATACTGTCACTTATTTTTTACTCTTATTTTACTCTGTTTTGTTTTGGTCAGTTTGTCAAAATCAACAGAGCAAAATTTTCAGTATTTATGGAGGTCAAAAAAAGAAAAAAAAATCACCATAATCAAAATTTTTCAGGACAGGGAAACATGATAGATTCTATTTGGCAAAGGACTTCTGGGTTGCAAAGCGTATTTTTTTGGCTGAAATTTAGCATCCTCAAATGTCAACTCTGTTTATTGGCAGAACATCTTATAGCTCAGCAGGTGTAACTACCAGAGTTCTATTTCCTGAAATAAATTGCAGAGGAGAATGAATCTCTAAGTGCTTTTGTGCTTTTTACTGGTGAGCAATTGCTCACATCAAATGCCCAGCCTGAAGAACATTCCAGTGGTATCAGGCTTGATTCTCTCCTTCCTTAAGTGGTTCTTGTGTTCTTGTTATAATCTTGCAGGGTGAAATAGTCTAATCTGCTTTCTCTGTGTACATTAATTATTCTGAAAGGAAATATATTACTCCTGAAGAAGTTAATTGGAAGAATAATTAATGTACCATATTATTTTCCTTTTTCATTGAAATAAACCAAATTTTTATTTTATAATAACTCTGTGAGTTTTTCTTGTTCTTTTTTAGAGCTTCAGCGATATATATACAAACATTAGCTTGATGTAGTTGTGCTTAGATTTTGAAGTTCATTTAGAATAGCAAATTCACGGCGATTAAGTTTTTTCTACAACTTCAGTTTTAGAAAATGAGGAAATAGGAATTGTTTTGGGGTATGTCTACAGAGCAGTGTAAGTACTCAAGGTAACTTTCAGCATGTGAACATAAGCTCTGAAAAATGAGACTAACAGGCCTGTGCTGAAGTCCTGTGCCTTGTCCAGACTGATTTTGCTGTTGAAGTATGTTGTATAAGACCAGCTGAGAGCCTTTATGAAAAAGCAGCTGTGGTATGGATGTATCATTTAACTTACATCTAAGTAAGTTTAACTTAACAGTTAAACTTAATAATTCTCATGGATTTTCATTCAGGTAAGTTGCCTGAGGAAAATTATTATACGGTATTCTCAGCTGAGAGTTCATCCTGTGACCTGCAGACAATGTTTTAGCGTGTCTGACAAGTTCATCTGGCCCTGTCACTCTTTCTGAGTGACCTTGCAGTGCCTTTGCCATCACATGACAGGAAATATTTCTCTCTGGTGGCTAAAATGCACATAGCACCTAAAAAAGGATGGACAGATCTGTAGTGTTCTGTGAACAGTGAGGGTGCAGGTTGGATCAGGTGTCAGGCTGCTGTCATGTCCCGTGTCAGGCCTTGATCAAAAGCACATGGCATGTTCTGGGGAGTGGCTGCACACTGCTCACCTGGCAGACCTGGGGTGTTTGTCGTGTGGCCAAATGTGCACTTTCACACAACTAAGATAAGGGACAGACTGTCACCAGGGCAGGCCCAAACTTTTTGCGAGATGCTGGTACCTGTGTGTGTGCTGTGTGACTTGGATGCTTGGAAGAGAAAAAGGAATGTGTGGTTCAGAGGTGACTGGGAAGCAAATGGGTCCCAGCTGCTGTGGCCAGGGAATGGCTCCTGTCCTCATAGTGTTCCTGAGCAGCTTTGCCCTTGCTTGATATTGCTATGGAGGAGCTGTGGGTCTGCAGCTTGTCAGGACCTCCTCTCATAGTGCTACTGCTGGGATGATCAGTTTTCATTTTCTGTAAAGCTGTCACATAAAAAAAGTAACCTAAAATTGTTCACAGTAGGAAGTACAGAGTATTTCATCTGAAATTACAACAGATAATTTCTCCATAAAAACTGTGAGCACAAAATAGCTCTCTGTGTGTTTGAGGCCTTGAGGACTGATGGGCAGGACACTATTTATCACTGCTGTCAGTGAAACCAGCGTATTGTGGGCAGAACAGGTTTACAAGTCTCTGCCCTTGCTGGTGCAGGAGTTGTTCCCTGTGGTGAGGATGTGAAGTCACATGGATAGATTCCTGTTGTGCTGTCCCAGTGAGGCAAAGGTGATTTGGCTGAGGTACTGTAGAGCATCTCTTCATCCATCTTTCCCCACAACACATTTGTATTATGAGTGATACAGTGAAGACACCAGCTGCTTATCCATCCTTGCATATAACAATACTGTAAACCTGGTTTCAGGGGAGTACATGGGTAAATGTCCTAGATGCTGAAGTGCAAAACCCTGAATTTCTCCTGCTTGCTTTGAGATTTCTTTATCTCCCAGACCTCTGCTTAATGATATCATCACTCCTTATTCCAGTTCTTTCCAGGTCCTCTATGAACTTTCATTTACTTTTGCTTAATACAAAGCTCTAAATCCTAAGCATGGTTTTATCAGCTCTTTTGTTCATTCCTTGGATTCTTACATCCAATAGCAGCAATTTTTCAGCTCACTACTTTTTTTGAAGCTCTTGGGTAACTGAGCTTAGTTTAACATTACCTGAGTTCACTTTAGCGTGGCTTTATTTCTGATCTCATGTTCAATCTTGTATTCTTGAACAGAAATTGGCAGCTCTAATAGCTATCTTAGCTTTGATATATGAAAGAGTTTTCTCTTTTTCCAGGAGGTGTTTTTATTTTTCAGATATTACATCCATCAGATTGGAGACATGGGAATTTCTGTGCCATCTTTTTCACTTGACTAGAATTTCATGATGTACTGATTTTTGTTTCTTGCTCCATCTGTTTTGTGGTCTGTGCCCAAATATTTAAGAGATGCTTTAAAAAAAAGTCAAGTATGCCCTCTTACTTTTTCTACACATATTTGGTCTGGTATTTAGCTGTCCTGATATCAGTCTTTAGCATTCCAGTGTTCCAGGGTTTTGCTGTGGGGCAGAAGAGCACATCCCTGCATGTTTCTGGAATCAGTCAGTCCTTGTCTTCTGCCTTCTGTTCATATCAGTTGGTTTGGATTTGAAATGTATCCAGAACCAGTTCATTACTTGTCATCCAGATTTTTTTTTAATGGAACTTGCAGTTTAATCAATTCTTAATCAGCCTGGGGGAAAAAAAAAAAATCAGATTTTTGGACTTGGGTCAGAAAAATTAAACTGATGTGAATGTATTTATATGTGGCACACCAGCTTTTTCCAGCTCTGTGTAAACGTATTTTTTTGAAATGTAAGTTACATATTTTCCATTACCTCATACCTGAAGAAAGTGCTTTCTGGTGGCTTGTTTATTGCTTCAATGGACAGTTACTAAAAATCCTGTGTGGATTTTAAACTGTTCTCAGCTCACATTGATGTAGTTTGGTTTGTTTAATGAGTTTGAAACTCATTAACCAGAATAAAAGTGCTTCCCATCTTCAGTGATGCAGTCTTCACCTGTGTAGTAATAATTTTGAAATGTTTGTCTTAGAGTTTTATGATGGGAAAGAGTTGCAAGCATACATCTCCCTCAGTCTGCTAAAACTGCCCAAATAAATTTCTAGACAGCAGTGAATGGGCTCATGTATATAGACAGAATTCCTGTATGTGTAAGTGACGAAAAATAGAAGTATATTATTGTTAGACAGCTTTATTTCTGCTGCATAGAATACTCTCAGTCCTTTTGGAGGCAATGTTTTTTCCAATTTAGAGACCCCTGAGGTTCAAGCAAGAGCTGTTAGGGGTGTTAATTTTGGAGAGTACTCCTAGATACCATGGCTTTCAGTAAGTGAAGTTTGCAGCCATAGTCAAGTCTTGCACTGCAGACATAACTTAAGTAGTTATGGTCTTAGTTTTCTGTGTATAATAAGAACTTAGTTTCCAGATAGAAAAAAGAAATTTTGCCTGTAGAATCCAACATGGCCCAGGGTTGCTCTCACTGTATGTCACTGTACAGGAATGTAGAAATCTGCAGTATTTCTTTAGGATAAACTCACCATTATGTGAAATCTGAGTATCCATGCTTCCTGCCTGAAGCTTCGACTCATCTTGCTTTTTAGCCAGGGAATTCCAGTCACCGACTGGGATCCTGTTGTGTAACGTGGCATGTTACACATGGACACCTCTGTATCAGTCCAGTTTTTATGGATTTTAAATTTTAGCAGTGAAAATACAGTCTGCGATAGCAGCAATTGCAGGGAAAATACAGTGCCAGTGCTACTGGAGTGGGCAGTGATACCTGTGTTCTGGTAACTTATCACTTGTCATGTTTTTGGAAATCATCTGGGAAAGTAATGCTTTGTTTTTCATGGATGATGGGAAGATAAGACTGGTGGGCATCTCTTCCTAGAATTTTTCTTTAACCTGTCTAGTTTGAGGCTCATTAATTCACATATTTAGTTGGTTAATGTTCACTGAAACAGAGTATCCATGGTAGAGATGGTGTTAAGCTTACAGTTAGCCTTGCAGAGAATAGGTTCTTACTATTTTCTCATACTTTGGGGGGTGAAGAGAGTCCCCTTTTATAACCTCTTTCAGAAAGTCATTGTTTTAGATGTCCAGAAATAAGATGATAGTTTATATTACCATCTTTACTGTTAAACGTATGGAATGGTTGACCATCAGCACTTGCTTATTTCTTGACACATGAGCAATGGCACAGATCCGTGATGAGGCAGGGGTGTGGAGGTAAGGAGAAAGACCCAGGAAAGTTTGATTGAATTGCACAACAAACTATGTGACTTCTAAAGGTCCATTCCAACCCAAGCCATTCTCTGACTCTGTAAATAGTGATGAAGTCATGAGAGTGGAAAACCAAGTATGTGAAGGCAAACTAGAGTTCGTCTCCATGTTTAAAAACCCAGCCACTGCGCCAACACCTTTCACCTTCAATGATTCTGTCACTGCAGTAATCTGCAAAGTCATTGATGAGTTGAGAGGAATACTTTGAAATACAAAAAAAAACCCAGAAAAGGAAACAAGAGTTTCTACTTAGCATAATTAGTTCTCTATTCTGAGCACTTTTTTTCTCTAGAGTAGAACATGATTTATTTGAGCATATCTTTGAAAGATAAGCGTGCTACATGCGGATTTTTAAGGAGAAGAAAGAAGTAAAAAGGATAAATAATGTAGGACAGAAAACCACTAACACTACTTTTTAAAAATACATTTGTCTTCCCACCTCTAACAGTGGTAAAAGACTCATAAGTTCAAAGACACCTTTATCTCCCCCTTCAGTGGATTGTTTTGGGATTAGGCAATTCTGTGGTTGGAATGGAACACCTCCACTCCCACCACTGGGTCTGTTGTAACCCATGGCTTTCATCCTTAACCCTGTAAGTCTGTTTCACTTGTTTCAGAAATGACTATGTGAGTGTCTGCATTGAAGTCAAAACTGTATATGAACGCAGTACATGTCACCTCAACCCAGTGAGGTAAACTAGGAAGTGAAAGTCCCTGTCTAGTATGATAGATCATACCAGTTTTCAGGAGTAAAACCTGTCATTCCTGTTTTCCCACTGAGAAGAATCATTGTTCAATTAGCAACTCTATTGGNTTTTTTCTTTTTTTTTTTTTCTTTTTAATTTAGAGCTACCAGGCATCATTAGTGGGGGAGGAAAATGACAAAATGGAAGAGGGTACATCACACTGATATTGGAGAAATGACACCTTTGTTAATTTTCATCTTTTCTACAACATTGTGTAGCATTTTTCTGGAAAATCCTGTTCTCTAGGCACATAGCAAATATTGATGCCTGTCCTACCTGCTTTTCTGGCTCCCTGATGTCCTTTTGAGAGGACAATGACAGTTTGGACTTGGAACACAGGCCACACAGAAGCTATGTGTAAGATGCACAAAACATGGAGATAGAATTCCTGAGACATAAATGTGGGGATTCAGCTGTGTACAGCTTTATAGTAGAAGGAGGATGGAATGATTTTTCAAACTGGCCACTGATAAATTTCAATATAAGAATATTGCCCGACTCTTAATAGTATTTTGTTTTTGAAAGAAGTTGCAGGGCAAAGGGGCAGTCATGCTCTAGAAGCTGCTGGGAGGATCTGTACACAGTTGTATTGCCCTGAAAATGCAAAGAATGTTTGGATAGGCTGTGATTTAGCCATTTCCAAAACATTCTGGCTTCAGTTAATTTTCTTCAGTGCTTTGAAGCATATGAGTTGAATATGACAGGAGACTAAGCATGGGAAAAGCTAACCCAAAATATATTTGTCCCCAAAACAGGGAACAATGAAATGAAGAGTAGGATTATATGGTAAAGTTTAAATTATCAAATAAATGGTGCTAGATTCTTTCAATAATAGCATGTGAATCTCTCTTTTGTTTGTAATTACTGCTTTGGGTAGGATAATTTGATAGAACTTGGCTCTTCTGTCTTTCATCTTTGTGATGTTCAGTAGTATGATGAGGGGAAGATAGTTTTTGGAATTAAAATTTTTTTTTTTTTTGGGTACTACTTTAGGATAATGAGAATATCAGAGTTAAATTGCAAAATTCCATGCTGCAATGGATTAGATGTTTGACACTTAAAAGAAAATTAGTTTGTCTTCAGTATTCATTGCACCTGAACGAAATGGAGCGTTTCCTAACATGCTAAGAAATTCATGCATGTAATTGAGCAAAATAATGCTAATAAACCTAGTTTATCCTCTGAAAATATTGGTCCTGTACTAACGGTTGAGTTTTTAAAGCAAGACATAACCGTGCAGAAGTCTTGTTTGCACTAGCCTGAAGTTTCACAGATCCTACAAGCATTTCTTCCTAAAATGTCCAGAAAGTGCTCTGATTCCAGGATCTGGTGAGCTCAGGTAGATTTGGTTGATCAGGTAGAAGTTATGTGGAGGCAAGGAGCACAACTAGTAAGTGAAATGGATATGGATTTGACCCAAGTTTCTGTGTTCCTCACAGATAAGACTCACAAGTATGTCTTAGGATCCCTAATTTGTACCTGACGACTTCACAGATAAAGCTAATCTTGATAAGTGTTTCTTGAGCTTTAGGTTCTTTCTCTTATTCTTTCTAGCCAGTTTTAGCTGTTTAAGTCACCTGGAGAGATTTTCTCAGTTATGTCCAAAGTGTGTTGGCAAGTGTGTCCATTGTCTCTTGTTTCCCTGCTCGGGGGTGTCACACATGGTGGGGAGTGCTCTCCCTCCCTGCTGTGTCAGCATCCAGGAAGGCCTGGGTGTAATGCACAAGGCAGCAGAAACATGTCTGAAAGAAACCCCACTGCCTGATCCATGTGATACTGTCATTTGTTATGTGCAGTCTGGCTACAGGTCAAGTAACTGCATATCAATTTAGTGTGTAGATAAATACACTGCAGTTGGTTTCACTCGGATCTCATTTTAATGAGAATTTTCCTCTAACGTTTCATTGAAGAGGAAAGAAAACTTGGCCTTTCATGTGGTTTCCTAGCTAATTGCTGATTATAGAGGAGTTGCATAATATGACCACGAGACATGCCTTTAATTGCTGGTTTTTTTCACAGTAATAAACTTTGATATGAAAAAGGATTTTCAGTCTGTGGTAGATGGTGTACAAGTTTAGATGTTGTGCATGTAACATTGCATCTATGATGTATGGCTTAACCTACTTTGGCTTTTTAAGTTCTGCATTCCTAACTTTGCTTTCTGTCATTCCCTCAGGAACCCTGGGATGCACAGCACATTCCAGCCCTGTTCTCTGCTTTCTGTGGTCTGCTAGTTGCACTTTCTTATCACCTCAGCAGACAAAGCAGCGACCCATCTGTGCTGATGTAAGTTGCCTGTAAATGTTTTTTGCTGATTACTCTGTACAGCACACAGCCAGAGTGATGCCTGGGTGTCTGAGCCACAGCTGCTTCCTGAAAGTACTGTGGTGAGGTGAAATTCCTCCCTGTGTCTGCATGGTTGGTATCAGTCCTGTCTGTGAATGAAGTGCTGCAGTCAGATCACCAGCAGGGCTGGTGCTCTTTAAGCAGCACTAACCAAAATCTAAAGTCTCTGAAGCAGATTTTCCCCTCTGGGAGGTTGTATGCTTGCCAGGTTGGAGGACAGTGATTTAGTTGAAGGGGGTTCAGGCAACTAAAGTTGCAGAATGTGCATTGGGTAGCACTGGGCCCAGGAGAATGGACATCTAATGTGCTGGGAAGATGGCTGAATTCCAGCTCTTGCTGAGGATTCCTACACTAGGCTATTCCTTTCAGTTTGAGGTTCCATCCTTCCTTTTGTTCTCTGACATGGTCTGCTAGAGGTAACTGAGGAGAGGAAGTGTATGCTAAGAGCTGACATTGCAAACAAGGGAGAATAAGGGGAGAAGTCCCAACATGGCATGTTGAGGTGATGTGTGAGAAAGACCCAACAGACCTGTAGCTCAGGGGCAGCAAATGTGAATTTTCCAGTGAGGAAATTGTTATATATGGCTGTTATAGGGGCTATGGGGGTCAGCAAGCAGCTGGGCAATTGCATCTATGGCGGTGGGGCTAAGCAAGCAAGTGGGGTTTGTGCATTTGGAATTCTGCTTCACAGATAGCTCAGTTTTATCCTGGAAGAGTACAGAGGGCCTGTGAGGAAACCCACAGGTTCTCTCCTTTGATTCACAAGGTGAGGCTAAAGGTTCATTATGCACAATTCTGCAATGCAGAAGAGAGAAAGGGTAAGTGGAGAGCTTTTTGGGCATTCAGGATTCTCTTTTAGTATAGAAACTTGGAAAAAGCACAACAACACTGATGAGGAAGGAAAGGATACAGAGCACTAGTAGGAAATTGTCATCCCAGTAAATCTCCCTGAAGACTTGAGAAATTATTTTTTTACCATCCAAAAGATTCAGGGAATCTGACGTTCATACATTACTAGGTTCTGATGTGGTAAAACAATAAGAACTGCTTGGTTGTCTTGCCATGAACTTTATCCACAGCCCACTGTGTGTGACAGATGTCAGGTAGACCTGGATCAAGCTTTGTGTGGATGGTGTATGGTTTATTGGCCATTACAGTATGGAACTTATGTATGGAAGGAAGTGAATCTACATGCTGTGTTAGGGAGAATTCTTAGCTTTGGAGTAAAATATACACATGTAAATTGCAAATCAGCATGGAATTGTGAGTTCTTTCAATTTTGAAGTAATTTAAGTGTATCCTTTTCTCTCACTTCTCAGAAAGGATGCACCAGTCCATGAATCTCTTTAATAAAACAGAAACTTTTCTTCCTTGAAACTTTTGTTTTAAGGAAGTAATCTTAAACTATTAAATGCCTTTTAACTTGTAAATATGGCTAACAATTTTTTAACATTTGCAATGAAATCTCCAGCATCTGAAATGGTTAATAAAAATCTAAAAATTAAGAATACGTGTACAACAACATCAAATATTTATTGTGCAATTGTAAAAATGCATAATCCTTAAAAAAAGAGATTTAAGATTTTTTCTCTAAACAACTCTGAACTTCTTTTAAATAAGTTAAGGACATGGGGAAAATATTTAAGGTGTGGTCTAGGGCATAAAATTCAAGATGGATGAGGAAGTAGCACATAAATCTCGAAGAGAGAATTAATGTACGGTTTGTACAGAATAGGCTTTCTTGACCATTTTAACATGGGTCTAAAGAGCTCTCATATTGGTTTCAGCTCAGCTGAAACAGAAGAGTCATAAATGCAACAGTACCCTCTGTGCTCTTTCCTCTAAATGACTGAGTCACATTGATTGGGCTGCTGAGACTCCTCAGGATTCTGATGAGGAATTTGTGCCCTGATCACAGGTAGAGCTGGTTTGTGTCAGTCTCCAGCTGTACGGAGATAAGAATGCTAATGTATACATGAAGGAGGAAATCTGAGACTGTTCTTCCTCCTTTGGCCTTCAGGGATATTCATATCTGTTGCACATGTTCAGAAGTGTCCTAACTAGGAATTTTTTTTTTAAACAGGTCCCTCATTCAGTGTAAATATGTCCCTCACTATCTACGCCAACGATTTGAAGATTCATCAGAAGATCCACTCCCAGAAAAAATGAGAGAATCAGTGGTAAGGCTTTTTCTTACATTACTTCTGTTCAAAGCTCTGTCTCTCTCATCCATTTTGCCCACTGAGGAACCTTGTAAATATTGTAATTTAGTAATTTAAATTACAGAAACACAGATAGATGATCTTTACAGTGAGGCCAGTAGTGAGAAGAGGGATATATGCCATTTTCCTTTCTGAAGGGCTCCTTTGAAGGGCTCTGCCACATTGATTCTTTAATATAGTCCATGGGAAATGCACTCATAGCTTGAGGAATGGGGCATCTCTCATCCTAGTACACAGAGAACTAATGCAGGTTCTGTACACAGAGTTACAGCCTGGCAATCTGGTGTGTCCAAGGTAGACTGGATTGTTCAACAAGCATTCAAAAAGGTGAGCAGTCCTTCTAAACTCTCTGTCTGTGCTGGAGAGGAAGAGGATTCAGTCCACAGAATTACATGTGTTTAAAACAGCCATTATTCTTTATTTGCCTATGGCTAAGGCTACCTGTTTTTCAGGAATGCCTTTTCTTTGCCAGCAGAAGCTCTTGACTGTGTGCCCTCCACCCCAGCTGAGCCAAGTGGAGCACACTGTCAGACTTGGCACCTAGAGGTGGAAGAAGCACATGAAACTGGGATAGTATGGGAGAGGGAGGTACATGCCTGGTGCCAAGCATTGCCATCTCATCATCTCTTCTTTGCTTGGCAGGCTGTTTATTTACTACTGTCTGGCAGGAAGCTCTAAGTTTGTGTCAGCTTATTTCTCACTTCAGCATAAACATCATGAAGTGACCCATCTTCCTTTTTGTGTCTTATTATATTAAAAAAATGTTTGCTGTTATCCAAGGGAGGTTGATCTTATAAGGCAATCATGTGGGAAGATCATCAAGTTTCCAGAAATGCTAAGGGGTGTTTGATGTTCATCAGTCATGTGAACTGTCCTGCTTGCTGGCTGTCAGAGAGCTCTTCCTCCTGGCCACATCCCCAGCGCCTGCATCTGAGCATTCTCAACCTAGGCAGCCATTGCTAAACTTCTAAATGCTCTCTGAAATCCAGGAGCATTCAGAGAGTCTCTGGAAGATAGACTGCCTTTTTTGACCCTTAGACATGACCTAGGAATCCATAGTTCCTATTGGCTTCCAGATGTCCCTTCAAAGGGATGCATCTCTCGTGTACATCTTAAATCATTTCTTAGGCATTTTGTAAGGTGTTACATAACCTACATTCAGCATATGCATTGATCCCACACTACCAATGTTTTCTACTTTTCTGAGCTGCTGCTTAGATTGTCATTTTTACCATGTATAATGTTATTTTAAATTGCTTCCTCTAATAGGGGTTACATGAGATTAAGTGCTGTGGCTATTTCTTGTTGCTTGTATTGAGCTACAGTTTCTTGCAAACTAAACTGTTTGCAACAGTTGATACTGGAATACGAATGTGCATGTCAAAGCAGAGTAAAAAAATGAAGGATTTTGTTAGAACTTTCCTGTGTTCTGTGGTGTTTGTGGTGTGTAGGTTATTGCCATGGTTCATTGACATTCCGTTCCTGTATATGGGGACTGTATGGCAGATGTAATGGAAAGCTTCTCATGCTCCTGTAGTTCTGTCTTTTGCTGATAGTGCCTTTCTTGGATGAGCACAGAGTCTGATCTCATCTGTTCTGCAGATGGAGCCCAGCCCGGGGACTGAAGCAGTTACTGCAGCTGTCCACTTAACTGGTTTCATTTCACAGTGCAGAGGGAAACCTTGAGCAAGGCTTTAATATATTGAAAACAAAACCCAAAAATAGTGGAAAAAAGTCTGCATCTAAGATCCTGGCTGTATTTTCAAAATGGAGTAATTCTGCAGACTCTCTAACAATTTTTATATCAGTGACGTGGGCAGGGATCTGCTGTCTTACACTAGCACTGCACAGCTGCACTTGGGCCCTTGAGCCAAGGGTGGAAGATGCAGAAGTATAGGGATAACTGCACTTGGATTTGCCAGACACAGGACTTCAGTTCTTCTCTTCACAATGTTTCATTCCTGTCACACTTTTAGGATTAATTGAGTGGGCTTCCTGGCACCTTTGGTCTCCAGGAAATACCTGGATTTGGGAATTGGCACTTTTCTGCTCTGTACATTTGATACTCCATGCTGCTACTGCTATTAGGCAGAGCTGCTTTCCTTCAGTGTTGCTGGAGCTTGCTACTTCTTCGCCTTAATTTTCTTTTTCCTCTGTCTGGGCTTTCTTCAATCTGTATAAAAATTGTAAGCAAAAGTGTTCGCTTATGATGTCAATTAGTGCTAATTTAGAAGAAATTAGCTGAAGAAAGAGAGGGCAGTTTCTGATTAATGTGGGCTCGTTGTCTAACCCTTGTGTTGGCTGGTACCTCTGTCTCAGTGAAACACCTAAGGAGACTCCCACTGCTCTCTCACCAATGCAGTGCTAACAGGGCAAGTGGGGAAGAGCTGAGGCAGGAGGAAATGCACGTGCATCGAGTTCAAGGAGCACAATCAAGCCATAGTCCCTGCTGACTTGCTTCAGCAACAGCAGTCATGTTTAGGATGCAGACTGACTCTTCAAAGCCAATTTAAAATAATTTCCAGAAATTTTGTAAGGGGATCTTCAATCGGTTCACAAGCTGGGTGAAACAATGTATCAGTATTTGGAAAAGATTTCATGAGGGTAGCTCATTTTTTCTTGAAGTGCTCCCCTGCGAGAAGTGTATTCATAACCCCTGTCAGTGGCAAGAGATGGCAGGATGCAACACAAGCCAGCCCTGCCTTGGGATGTGTGGTCTACATAAGACCATATTTAAATAAGATCCATTTTAATCAGAAAGCCAGAGGCATACAGAACCAAATCGCTTTCTCAAGGAGCTGAAAGCAAGCAAGGTTAATATTGAAAATTAATGTGGTGTTTTCTGGATGGCTTTGCATTGATGTTAGGAGTAATAAATACAGCATCTCTAACGTTTAGTTACATTACCCTATGTTTAGTTACTTTTACCCTTTTCCTTTCCTTGAATAGCTGTGTAAGAATTGCCAGCTTTGGAAGCCTGAATTGTGAAGCAGCTGTGATTCATAATTGACCATTCAACTTTCAGAATGGAGCTTCCTACCATTATAATTAATTTCTGTAGGCATCCACATGGCTGATTACTAGATTAAACAGTGGCCTGAGGGTGATAATGTGTTATATTCAAACTCAAGGTTCCTTCCTGGTCTTTGGTACAAACATTTAGATAGCTAATAAAAGGATTTATACAAAGCTCCAAAAATCTAATTGAAAATAATAGTTGGACTTGATGATTTTAAACATCTTTTCCACATAAACAATTCTATGATTCGGTGATAATAATTAGAACACACAAAAGTGCCACTCTAATATATTCTGCTTGTGAAATCCCCAAGGCATCTAAGGTAGCAGTGGTTGGTTTGAGGTTTCTTTTTTTTTCCCTTGAGTGTAAAATGGAGAGTATAGAATGGCTTTCAGCCCAAACTATGACAGTGACTATCTCTCACTGGAGAGATTTAAACTGTGAATAGAGCTTAATTTTTACATTTTTGGACCAATTGTAGTGAAGGCCTCAAGCATCACGCTATAGAGCTATTCGGTATTCAGTTCAAGTTCCTGGCCTTGGGGATGACATCCAAAATCCTGCTTGAGACAATTGGGTCCAAGGTAGGTACATGCTTTTCAGGAGCTAGCTGCCTTCCACAGGAAGGCCAGAAGCCACAGATCCATCCCCAGCAGGTAGAAGCCCAAGGTTTTTTCCTGGAGAGTAGCTGTGAGTCCCTCTCAGCCAGAGAGATCACTGCCATTTCCTGGGGGACCCTGTCCCCTGTGCAATCACACATAGAGGCAACCACTGCTCAGCTTTTTTTTAGAAGGAAAAAAGCCTGAATTTTGTGAGAAGCTTGAAAGTGTTGGCCGCATCAAGAGGGAGCTCCTGTGAGGATCGTTGAGCAAGTCAGCAGCTGAGCAGTATATTTACATTTTGAAACGCTTCAGTGCAAGGGCAGAAGGACAAGCCTGGACATACATGATACTTTAAACACTTTCAATATTGCCAGAAATGAAAAGTAATTGTCAAATTTGGGGTTGAATATCTGAGTAATAATAATTTCTTTAGAAACATAGGCCTTTTTCTATATAGGATTGTCAAAAGGGTCGAGAGCACTGTAAAAAGGACAATTGCAAAATGAAAGATGGGAAATATAAGTCCTGTGCAATATAATTTGTGTAATATGTTCCCTTCTGAGTGTAATGTTTGAAAAGATTCTCTTTGGTGATCTGGCCTGGCCTGGAAAGTTAGGGTGCCACCTCTCCCCAAAATGTGCATCGTTATCACCTCTGCTGATTTTACAGCTAAATTCTTAGTATTTTACATGGTTTTTGAAGTGTCAGCTTCTTCAGTAATCTGATTGTGAGGGAAATCAGTCATTTTAATAGTAAGCCTTTTGGATTGTACAGAAGAGCCTGTGAATGTGATTTGGAGCATGTTTGTTGTTCTTAGAAGCTTGTTTTAGATTACTGAGTAGTTGAATTCAGCTGTGCAGAAAATGATACTTGATCAAGACTTTTTATGCAGTGTATTCAAAAAAGGGCTGAAATAGTGCCATATCAATTTGACACTGCTAATTTTCTCAGCTACTGCTGTTTTATATAGATTTTGTATGCAACATCTTTAAAAATATCTGGAAAGGTTAAAAAAATCATTTCCATTGCATGGATTGGTAATAATTCCACTATTCATTTTTATTAGATCATGTTTTTTCAGTACTGCTACTTGCTAGTGAGCGAAAGTTGTGAGAGAACTGAGCAGAGAAGACCTGTGGGGACAGGCGGGGAGTAAAGGTTTAGTCAGGGAAGAGAAGGCTTTCCCTGTGAGCTCCCTCATGCTGAGGTTCTTCTGTTGAATGCGACAGCCAAAGAGCAAGGCTAGCAGGGCTGTGCTTTGGAAAGATGGTCAGGATGAGTTACAAAGACTTAACTCTGCTCCCGCACCTTCCTACCAAATGTAGCCCATGCAGCGTACAGGGCTGTCCAGAGAAGGGTGGCTCTCAGAGTGGAGGTATGTACATACTCCTGAGCAGCCTGGGAAGGGCAAAGACCATGGTGGTCGCTTGAGATTTTAGCTAAACCGTATTGGAGTCTCCTGGGACAAAGCAAAAGTATTTTCCAAGCCTGAAGGCTTTTTAGTCCTGCTGCATTTCAAAGGGTTGTTGCAGTAAGTGGAAGTGCTGATGCTGGTGACCTTTTACTGAGAAGCATCTTTCATAACAGGGAGTGATAGGCAGCCTAAATATAGAGGTTGCTACCAGCTTCCCCGGTAACTCGCAACCCTTCTGTTCTTCACTTGTTCTGCTTGCTTTCTTTTTATCTCCTTTATTCGAAGGTTTGCTGTACCATCATTATTTTAGTTTTCTTTCTTTCTCTCTGGTGAGATACATTAAGCCTACCTAGATAGCACCACCAGGAAGTCAGATGAGCCTCTGGTTCTAACAAAAGTGTTGCTTTTTACATGCTGTTTCTAGGTATCTTTGAATTAAAGCATAAGTCAGCTTCTAAACCAAGAGCTACAAATAGTTTCTCATTTGGTAGCTTAGCAGCAGTACTGAGTGCTGAACCTAAATGCTCTTCTCATAAATCTAAGACAAGATTTTCATTTACTCACAAAAGCATTTGGGTGACCTCTGAAGTACAATTCAGAAGACCGCACAGATCACAAGCTCCCTTGTTTATTTGTTTACTGAGAATGACATTTTAATCACAAGAAAAACCTGCTGTAAAGACAGTGATATTTCCAGTCTTTAGAAACAAAGTTACTCCTATCATAGTTACAGATCTTTACATAAAGGCACATGTGTCTTTTCATTATCATTCAGTGACACTGTAAAAAAGCCTTGTCTAAAATCCACAAAATCTTGCTGCAATTTGTCTTCCAATAAAGAAAACCAGAGAATGGGACATGTCACTTTAGAACATAATAAATGTATTAATGTTATGTCTTAGAAGACATTACTGAAAAGCATGACTTTTTTCAGTAATGCAAGAGAAAGGGAATAAGAAATATTAGTTCTTGAAAATAGGAAACGGAGCCAGAATTTTGATTCCCAAAAATAAGAATCTCATAATGGAAAAGAGTTATATTCCTCAAGCAGAATCAGATTCAGTATTAAAATGTATTGCTTTCATTTCTCCAATAATTATAACTTTGTTATTTAAAAATGTAATTCAAAATTAGGCATGAAGAATTTAAATGTGATTACTTCAACAAACCTGGAGTGTGTAGAAATAATTTCCCAAAGCAGAGTGGAGAAAATACTTTTGTATTAGGGAGTGCCGATTAGCCTTATCGCAATGCAGAGTGCAAGTAATTGAGAACAGTGTAATTTACTTTGGTTAAAATAGTGCTGCCTTACTAATTTTGTGTAAAATAATTATTTTCACAGAAAGAAATCTTGAAATCGGATCTCATTGTCTGCACAGCAGTTGCTGTTCTGTCATTTGCTGTCAGTGCCAGTACTGTGTTTCTGTCATTAAGGGTGTGTATCTGTCTTTTTTTTCCCCCCCCAAGGTATTATGTCTCTTATGCAAAACCACAGGGAGCTTTAACTGGAAAGAATAGACACTGTGGGAAGAGAAGTTACTGAAAATGTATTTACTGGTCATGATAACACTATTATATCTGAAAAGCAGTTAGTTTCTGGATATTTGTATTAATTTTAGTATTACTTATTTGACATCTCTTTCCTTAAACCTCCACAGCTCTTATGATATGGAACCCAGAGGACAGAATGAATAAGGCTGGCATTTTGCCTTTTTTCCTCCAACCATGGAGGAAAAAGTTGGTTAATTGTGTGTGCAAAACACGTATGTCAAAATCCATATTCACCTAGAGTTGAGAATTTGAACATAGGAATAAAAAATTATTGTCACAAAAATACAATTAGAGAATTAAAATGTTAAAATGTTAAAAATGTTTTTTAAAAATATATATATATGAATATTTTATGCAAATTATAACTGTTTTTCCTTTTTTTTCTGCTTTGGCCCAGCCATTTCTCAGCATTGTCCTGTTTGCTTTAGCGTGGACAGTGGGATTTGTAACACATTACATCCTTCCTCAGCTCCGCAAGCATCACCCCTGGCTGTGGATCTCCCACCCCATCCTCAAAAGCAAAGAGCACCAGCAGCGGGAAGTGAGAGGTTTGTAGTCCAGTTTTTTCTAAGCAGTGGATGCAATGACTTCCAGCTTGTCTTGGTTTGAAGAACAAGAAGAAAAATCCAGGAGTATCAGAACTGGGAGAATAAATTAACCTTTTACTTTTGAATAGCACACGTGTCTGATTGTTTTAATTCTTCCACTGCACCGCCAGCAGATCTGTGAACCTGTAAGAGCTGTCTTCTCAGGCCACTGCCCAGATGTCTGGTCAGGCACACAGATTGTCTGGTCTGATGCCCCTGCTCAGAGCAGGGTCAGCTAGAGCAGGTTGCTCAGGGCTGTGTCCAGTTTTTGGTATTTTCAAGCATGGAGACTCTAAAACCTTTCTGGACAACCTGTAATAGCATTCAGTTATCCTGACAGTAAGAAAGGTTACTTCAAATTGTGGTGTTTGAGTAGTTTTTTGGTGGTTTTTTTTTTAATCATGCTTGACATGATGTAGTTCATGCCAAATACATTGGCATTTTACATTATTTAAAAACTTAAAAGATTGATGAAATTGATGCATATTTTTTCTACTTTCTTACATATCAGCAAATGTAGTGCAATGTAGGTGTTCTAATTTCAATTGTAACTTTTAGAGAAACATTAATATTGAAAAAAACTGAAATTTTCTTTAAGATTTGTTCTCGCTGATGTCTGCTGGCTTCAGTGGGTAGTGCCTTGATGCATGTGAATATCAGTCAATATTTTAGTATGTCGAGATCTGATTTCCTGTTCTGATAGAGTTATTTCTGAAGCAGGGAGTATGCTTTGAGAAGCAAAGCTTTCCTCCTCCACCCCAGCTCTCTTCTTGCCTTTGCTACCAGCTGAATGCTTGCTTGTCATTTCTTGATGGATCCCACGCCTTAATAATTCTCAATAGATGTTTCTGAAGTGTTTGAAGGCAGCATTTGCAGAACAGTCTGTTGAGGGACTTTGTTCTTCAACTAGACCGCAGAAGAGTTCAAATCACTCTCTGGAAAACCATTAATGATTTAAATCTTCTTTATTTTAAAAAAATTACATGTTTCAAAACAATTACTTTTCAAACAAGGTTTTTTTAACTTTTACTGCAATAGGCCAAGGAAGGTATAATAGAAGCATAAATATTATTAAGCACAATGCCCGGCTGAAAACAGTGTCCAGGACTTCCTGTCCCCGATAACCAGTAATTCTGATAAATACCCAAGTTGCACCATTTGTTTCAGCACTTAATCATAAAAAGACCACTCTAGGATTTCTTTGCCTTGTCCTGATTAAGTCTGTCTTCATTTGTCAGAAAACATTGTTTTCCTAAATGCAGTGACTCAGCATTTGAAAAGGTTGAAGGTAGAGACCTGCTGGACTGATTTCCACAGATGGGTTTCCTTCTGTTTTGAGATCCAGCTGTATTTTTCATGCTGCCCACTGTGGGAAACAGGCTTTTTTTGCTTCTTTTATCCTCATTTATATGTGATTCCTGTAATTTGGGGTCTAAGTATTATTGCAATGTAGCTGGTGTTGTGTGTTAGAAAACAAGAGCTAAATATATATATATATATTACAATCCCTTAGGCTGCTGCAGAGGTTTTTTATCATATCTGAGATGAGACAGACTGTGGAAAAGGTAATCCCTTTGATAGATATGTCTGACGGGCTGTCTTCTTTCTTTTGTCCTGTAATAAAAATGTACGAATTAAACTTTAAAATGTTCCTTGTTTGTATAGAAAGAGAAACTTGGAAAAAGAACAGTAGTACCCCATAGTTGTCAGATGTGGACTATGAAAGGACAAGTACACAAAATAAGATGGCTGTGAGGACTTTTTACAGCATAGATTTTAATTTATTTTTTTTACAAGGGTAGTGCTATTGAAAGACAAATAACTGCTTGCAGTTAGACAAACAACTGGCAGTGACAGTCTCACGAGTTTATTACTGTCTTTGTTGCATAGACTGTGGATGAACTGCTTGAACTTTAAGGTGTTCCACAGAATAGCATTTACCAGACCAGTTCGTGTGATGGCCCTGTGAGATAACTGAGTTATTACTTGTCATTGTCTTGGCTGGCTGCAGGACGAAAGGCGTAGGTCACGATGTGTGAGCTTAAGGTATAATAGATGTGTAGAAACTAGTGCAGGACTAAATGAAAAAGAAACCGTGATAGCAACAGGTTATTTTTTCCTCTCCTTCCTCCCCACTACTGCTTTTGTATCCCACAGGTTTGTGTAAGCCATTTTCAAATCATCCATGTCTTTCCCTGTGCCTCTCTGAATGCGAGATGTTTTTTCTGTCTCCATTGTCTGAACAGATCTCTCTCTGCTCCTGCACCTACCTTCTGTTGGTTTGTGTGATACGCTTACCCCTTTACTGAAGCTTGAGTTCTTACACAGAGCACAGCTTTGGACATGGCTGAGGTTCTTGACCTCAGGAGGAGGAGAGAGGAGTGGGGAATAACAGCTAGGTTCGAGGATGGATGTTTTGCTGTGTGTATGGTTGTTTAGGAGGTGGTAATGAAAAGGAAATTGTTTTTATGTTATAGCAAGAAACAGAAGTTAATTATATTTTCTGAAGAGGGATTTTTTCAAGAGCATTGCCTTAGCTTAAGGTACTGGCAAAGCATTACTTCAACCTAATTTAGAAGGATTGCTTTTAGATCTTTCTCTTACCTATGCAATATACAACTGTGTCTGCAGAACGTAGAAGTCCATTGATTCAGCATGTCTTCTTTGTCTGTCACTGAAAAGGGGTGTATGGAAGAGGGGGGTGTCTACATATAATTGTTTTCATTTTGCAGGGATGATTATTGGAGATTCAGTAGCTGGCATTTTTATTTCTGAGTTAATACCAAGTTCTGCCTTTTTGTGTTCACTGTTTTTCCAATAACCTTGTCTAACTGAGCTTTGAAGAGAAAGGCATTGCTTTTGTCTGTACACAGGTGTTTCTGCACTCAGTTCACCTAAGTTGTCATAGCAGTTGGATTGCATGGAGCACTCGGTTCTTGTTTAATACTCATATTAAGCACTGTTGTATTGTTAGAAAAGTCTACTAAAAAAAAATATTCCTTAGAGAGGAATGATGTGAGATGTGGTCCTGGCTGATACTTTTTACAGTGTCTGTTTAAGTGTTTTGGGAAACATCTATGGCAGTTTCTAGCTCCTGGGTATTCTTCAGTCTTTAGATCTCAAGGGGTGTTTCATTTATCAGTGAGGTCAATGATAATTTAGTCTAATGAACAGTGTTTTGCTACTATAAAATGGGGAAGTAGAGGCACCAAGTTCAAATGAGGTTTTCTAGATGATTCAGCAGGTCGGTGCCAGAGCTGGAGAGGGCCTCTCTGGGGTCATTATATCCACTGAGAGTACTACTTAATATACTGACTAAATAATTGGATGATGTAAAAACGACCATGTACTATCTTTTATTTTTTCTGAATGTGTCTCAGGAGTGCATTTATAAGCAGCAAAACAGATACTCTCTAAACTCAGAGGACAAAATTATTTCTCTATTGCCAATGAATGATGAATTCCATTGTTTCATAAATTAGTTGGTTGACTTTATTTAGTAATGTGAGCTAACTCGTGTCTTCTATGGTACTCCAGTGCAAAAAATGCTGATGATTTGACGACACGATCTGTTATCTGAATTTCCATTTCAGATGCTGCTCATTTGATGTGGTTTGAAAGGCTTTATGTGTGGCTGCAGTGCTTTGAGAAATACATTTTATATCCAGCCATAATACTGAATGCACTCACCATTGATGCTTTCTCAATTAGTAAATACAAGAAGCTTGGTACACAGTAAGTAGATTATAACTCAAAGCATGTGGTTAGTAGAATATTTGGTTTTAGACTGAAGACTGAGAAATGGAATTTGTTTTTAAATAAGCCTATAATCTTGTCGCAGTTTGCTTTCATGCATATTAGTTCAAAATACAATAATCATTGGCTTTGCTGCAAGAAAAATGCAAAACTACCTTAGTACACTAAAATATGTCTTCAGTGAGAGAGAGTAAAATTAAAAGATTAAAGAGCTATATATAGATATAAATGGAAGGTCTAAATGTCAATTAAAAGCAAGACACACTATACTAGGCTGCAGGTGTTTGATGGGCATAAACTCAGTGGGGTAACTAGAATTAATCAGATGAAAATGAGAAATCTAGGCTGGATATCAGGAAACATTTCCTAACTGAGGATTTTTAACACTGTGTCATAGTCTCCCAAAGGAGTTACCAGAAGCTTCACTACACAAGTCTTTTAAGGCTGAATAAAATATTAAACAGTGTAGAAAGGTGAGTAGTCTAGTATTAAGAGTGGTTTGAGAAAGGTGAGGGTACAAGTTTTGATGAAGTCTGATGTCTTAGATGTTAAGCAGAACTGGTGATGCTGATCCATGGTCTCACGGTATGATCCTTGCTGACAGCCTTTTATGGTAAGTATTTTAGTCAGCGACTTGCCTACTGCAGATATTCAGCAGGCTTAGTGACTGCAGTATCCCCAGTGAGCAGAGTTTCTGCAGTCTTTTTATCAGAATGACAGTGATGCAGATGATAAAACAAAGAAACAGCCTTGGAATGTTCCAGTAGCAAGAAAAATTGCTGGGAGGTGGGGCAGAGTTCCTCAGTATCCATAATAATACAGATTCTTAATTGCAAATATTAGATAAAAGAACTTTGATGTAAAAATTGCATGTTGATTTAATTATTTCTCTCTCTTGAGGAGCAACACAGCTTTCGGAACTACGCAACTATAAGGAAAAGGCAGCCTGTGCTTTTAGGGGTTGAAACTTGGACTAGGACATTAGTCAAATTTTCTGCATATTTCCCACAGACAGCTACTTTTCCAGACAGACTCTTGCCACTGACTCTTTGATAACCTCTGCATCCTCGCTGACTTTTTTTCTGCCCAAGCACTTGGAAGATGCTACAGCCTAGGTGCTTTGAGAGTTCAGGTGTATTGTCCAGGGTGACACTGAATCCACGCTTATCCTTCTATTTAGTTCTGCAAGGCTGGGAGAATTAAAAGTAGTCAGAAAGCCATTTGTTACCAGCTAGCAGACGTGACTGAACACATGCGCGGAGCAAAGATGTAGAGTTAGGAAGGTGCTATTTTTACATAGTCATTCCTCCGAGCTAGATTGCACTTTAAAGTATCACCTCCCTCAAGTGTTCAGGAGAAATGAGTCAGGCCCCCAGAAGTCTTGAGATTAAAGTAATTACATTTGTCTGCCTCTGATTGTTTAGCCTGTGGGGGAATACCACAGCAGTCCTTTTCTACCCCATCCCCCTTGTGTCTGTGTGATCACCTGTGTAAAACCTGCTTTCTCCTTTTCCTTGTAACTCTGGTCTATCCATGAAACTCCCTTTTCCTCTGGCTCTCCTCTTTAATACATTCTCCCTACAGCTGCCATCCAAATGCCACACACAAAGCATTCACCTTCAGATCCTACTTCTTTCTTAACTCTGTAAACTCATGAGGGATCCTGGCTTCTCCTTGCTACTTCCATATACAGTGCTACTGAGGGTTGTACTTGCTGTGGTTTAATGCTTAAATACCTGTTTTCTGTTGCTGGAACATTCCTTAGTTATTCCTTAGACCACCCAAGGATCAGACCACATCATGCTGTAGGGAAGGGAAGACACTCTCCCCCGCAGTGTCTGAAAGTGTCTGAGGTGGTACATTTTGTGTGATTTCATGTCAGAGTTTTCCTCAAACTGAATTTATCTTTTAAAGAAGCTTCACCTTGCCTTGTGATTTAAAGGACTGCAGCAATTTGCTTCTTGAGGAGGCAGAACAGCTCCTTTATAGTAAGGAGTTTGTTTGAGCTTTCCAGACCTTGATGTGCTGGTGATTAACAGGACCCATGCTGACAGGGCCTGCCCCTGTTACCTGCCAAAGAGGCACTGGAAATCATCCCCCCTTCTCACGCTCCCTTACATCTTTTCCTAGGAGTTAAGGCCTCAGGAAAAGCACCGTGTGTGGTAGTATTTTTAAAGAAGAAGGGATAATGAGCAAATTATTTTCTGTTACATCTGAACGCGTTATTTTGTAAAGTGTCATTTTTTTGGGGAAAGTTTCATCATGGTAACAGGCACAGTGACAAAAATGTCTTCTTTTGCTCTATAATGTGTAAGTTTCCATGTGAAAATTTCTCCACGTTGCAAGAATTTGCTGCTTTCTGAAGAATGAGATATGCAGCTGGTTAATATAGGATACACTGCAATGGTATCTGGTGGCTTCAGAATCTATTTAGCTTAATCATTAGGTTTTCCATTCAGAAATGTGGGGCAAATTGAAAAGAACAGCTTTGACAAGGTGGAAAATTAGGTTAGCTTGGCATTTCATTCCAACAGTAATGCTCTACTGATCCTTTAGAATGACCAGCACTCAAAATAAAAATGCATCTGCATTACAGGAGATACACAATAATGAATAAATGCCACATAAAATAAAATCAACCTGGAAAATAGGAATCTTGCTAGGATGGTGGAAACCTGTTGAGAGCTTTCTAGCCTGCCAAGTGTCAGTCATGGCAGCAGATATTCTCCTGGTTAGCAGCAGGATGAAGGAGAACCTTCCATGCATTTTGCAAATACCTGGCCTCTTTCTCACTCATTAAACGTTGAAGTCCTCACATTCTGGCAGACAGAGGTGCAACACAACTTCTTTTCATCTGATTAATTACTATATAGAATAGTCAACTTTCTGATCAAGAACAGTGGTAAGAATTTCCAACACTTCACATTTATGTTTCTATAGAGAATTTTGGCAGCACATAATGAAATTACAAGGAAAATTATAAATTCTGTCATCGAATGAAATTTCTTGTAATAAAAAAAAAATTAAAAGATCTTAAGAGTGTTTTTTTTTCAAATTACAGTAATGTATTAATGAAAGTGCCAAGGTATTTCCTGGACTGAAATTTTATTTTAAGAGGGACATAAAAATGTCTGGTTCTAGACTCTTGGGTTTTAGTAGTCATTACTACTCTTTTAAGTACAGAGTTTGTTCTTTTTTACAACTTACAAATGTGTAGTAATGATAAGGGAAAAATACAAAGTTTCACATAAGTAAAATAAATCTGATGATTTCTGATATTACTTCTATACTCTTTTAATAAATAAGACATGTAGATTTAGATATACACAGTAATCTAGAATACGTCTGGTACAGATATTTGTATTTAAGAGCTTCTTAATTTAATGCCTTATGACTTGATTAGATTTTTCTCTCTGCTTTTCTTACAGCTGTGACATTATCCTGATAACAGTTGCTGGGATGAAACTCCT
The DNA here is from genome assembly GCA_008694505.1 of Cyanoderma ruficeps. Lineage (NCBI taxonomy): Eukaryota > Metazoa > Chordata > Aves > Passeriformes > Timaliidae > Cyanoderma > Cyanoderma ruficeps. Next base: position 31,038,020 of record VZDJ01007749.1, on the reverse strand, counting down.
CCGCTCCTCATTCTGTAATCCTATTAATCAGTTTGTTACTTTGAGCTTTACTGTGATCTTCTTCAGATTTGACTACAGAGACATTTCAGAAAATTTCTTGCTGGATTTCTTCATGATGTCCATTGTGTTTCATAAGGCAAGTTTTAGAGCTCCTATGTCTTTGGAAAACATATCTTCTCAGTGTCACCTGGCTGGACATGGTAGGACTTTTTAGAAACAATGCATCCATACATAGGCTCATATTATTGGTACTATAGAGGAAAAAACTTGTTAAATTGAAAAAGAAGTCTTTGATTAAGTGTTTTTTCTGGCTTTGTGCAATGTTTTTCATCTATTTTTTGTTCACGTGTTCCTATATAAAGTTCAGGATTGTTGTTTTCAAGAGGAGAATCCTCAATGAGTTTGAAAGAGCCTCTTGGGTCATTAGTGCAGGAGTGTCCTCCAGATCAATCGCCTGGTGTTTTTATCTCGGTTTCCTTTGAATGCCTCTAGTGGTTGACTCAACAACTTCCTTTGGGAAATTATTCCATTATCTAATCACCCTCATGATAATAAATGTTTTCCTAATGTCAGCATTAACATTTTTCTTTTCCTATTTTCACTCTGTTATCCTCGTGGTGCTGCCCTTAACCTTAACCTCAGTGCCCCTTCCTCTCTATTGCATTGTTAACTCTTGAAGTGTGCTGCAGTTGAGTTTATTTAAAAACTACCAAACCCTTTCTGCATCAGTCAGGTCAGACACTGTCTTTATTTGGAATCTGAGCTGTTTCACTGAAAGAATTAGGCTTAACTGATACCTTGAGAAAACATGGGAAAGTACTGAAGATTTGAAAGTATTCGTCCAGGGGTAACTCTGGTGAGGTGTTTGGTTTTGTTGCTCTTTGTTTTGTTTGGGGTTTTTTTGCTCAGGCTTCTTTGCTTGGTTTCTTTTTCTAAAATATTCCTACTTATATGCGTGAGTATGACCCAGCTAACATCCCTTAGTTTCTGAGAGAAGAAAGACATGGCTCTGTATTGATTGCTGCATGTGCTGTGGAGATATTTAGCTCTTCTACACATGGGGCATCAGCTCATACTGCTGTCCATGCCCACCTGGAAGTTTCAGGCTTCTTATGGAAAGCCCCAGTTAATTGGTGTTACATTGGGAGTTCCCAGTCATTTATGGAAACTGTCAAGGAGAACTTAAATGCTTTTCCTGGTTTATTTCTGTGCTGCTGTACAGCACAGATGGATGTGGATGAGAAAGGAGGAATCACAACTTGGTGAGCTAACTTGAGCTCACGCTTTTTGCTGAACTCTTGGACCACACTCCAGCAGAAGCTTCACCTGTTTCAAGCCTTCACCCTCAGAACTGTTGTTCTGCTTTCTCTCTGCTGGGGTGAGAAGGCAAGGGCAGAAGAAGAGGAGTAGAAGAGATGAGTTAAAGCTCTGCTTTAACGGGATCCTCCTCCACTATACTCTGATCATAAAACAGGACTAGAGCAATTTTTTAAGCCTCTTAGCTTAGAGTGAAAGATAACCAGTGAAAGCAATGCAGAATTTGCTAGCATGATGCCAGTTTTCAATATTTGTTTCATTACCATGTTCCCTAGAGAAAGGGGTAAATTTCTGTCTCCAGAGAAGTTTATCACTGATGTGCATCAGTGGAATGTCTAAATGATGGTTTACTTAGTCCTAAAACTCATTCTCTAAAAACCTCCACAGGATCAAAAAATTAGCATGCCAGAGTTGAAAGTTTCACTATTTGTTAATTCTTCTGAAAATGTTGACCTCATGGACGTATCACAAAATACTGCTGTGAATTATTGCATGTTTTTGTAAGAGATACAAGTCTTTTCAGTAGGATTTTTTTTCACAGAGTTACTTGGGTGGATTGAAGCTACTGTTCACAGTGGTAAGTCTAGTGTTAGCAATGAGAATGAGATAATGAAGGATGCTTATTAAATTAAGCCGAGATGTTTGCTAAAATAACTACTGCTGTACTAGACTGAAAACTGTACTGCAGACATGTTTTGAAAATGTAGTTTTAGCATTGATCTTCCATCTTCATATCTAACAATATCTGAAATTTTGCAGGTCATTAGTTCAGCAAGTGGAAATGTCCTTGTTCCATTTAAAAAGTCTAAGTCAAACGGCTGAATTATTTATATTAAAAAAGCACATGCCCAATTTCACAATGATCATTAGATCCAATATGAAAAATAGCATTTCAGATGATAGCAATTAAATTCCTTTTAATTTCAAATCATAAAGGGCATAAGTTTTCCTTTACCCTCATTAAGGTTTGAGCTTTAATTAGCTCAGCATTGTGGAACTTCAGTAAAGGATATGATCACTTGAGGATAAAGATGTGTGTTTATTTACATACTATAGGCCCTAAGCAAGCTGCATCCACCTTTGTTCCTAAAAGCTTTATGGGTCTTCACACATTCTGTCTGTATTTCAGTCTTTTTAATGTTTGCACTTAATACAAACAAAATCTGAAATATTGTCTATTACTGTCACCTTTAGTTATGAGTTTAAACCTGAGTTTATTACACAGTCATGACTGATTTCTGTTTGCACATTGAAAATGTCAGTTTGCCACTCTCTTAACTAGGGAACACTAGAAGTGCTGTGTCTTAGTCATAGTGATGGCAATTTTTGAGCAAGCTCACCCCACAAAAAGCTTTGCATGCTTTCAAAACACGGTGGTAATATTTTTTTCTTTTACCAGGCGCTGGGGAAGAAAGAATCTAAATTCAACAGACATTCACAACTGCACTAGTCACTCTTGATACAGATTGTATGAAATAAAACTTTGCTAATAATGTTTGGTAGAGTATTTCTAAATAGCTCACTGATTGTGCTTCCCTTGTTTTCCCCATTGTGCTGTTAATTTAATGTAATTTATTCAAATCAGAAACTCCAAATGAGCATACTGCTCTCTGAGCAAGCTGGGACACGGAAGTCCGAATTGCTGCTCACAGATTTTCATCTCTCTTAGCCAAAACACCCACACTGAGGTAACACAGAGAACAAGAGACTCTATTCAGTTCTATTCCTGAGATTTTTTTTATTTTTTTGTCTTTTTAACATCATAGGACTTACTAATGTGACACAGTTAATTCAATTCTTTTTAAAAAACTATTAGCTGTTTACATTTTGACAAATAACAGAATGTGAAAACACTAGATGTTGATTTAGGCATATACAGAGTGTGCTGTTTTGTGTTTCAAATTGCCTTGGGAAGACAGCAAGATAAACATCTAGGAAAGATTTTCTTACTTGTTTTTGAGAATGATTTCAGCTCTCAATTCAAGTGAAACAGGACTTTTCATCTTTCTTAAACTAAGACTTTCCATGTAGCAAGACCAGTTTGTGTCCTTGACTACAACCTGGGATTCTTCTGTCCAAAACTCCTGTTGTCTATAATCTTTAAATCAGAGCTGAATGGCCTTTTAAAAGTATGTGGTTGCTCATTCAAAATGTGTGGGTGTGATGCTCTGATGTATATTCTGCAGGAAGTCAAACCAGATAATCGAGACAGTCTTGGTCTACATGACTCCATGCAAACTTTTCAAATGAGCCAGTTGTTCTCCCTGGATGTGTTAAGAGATAATGTCAGTGCAAAGGTTAATAAGAATGTTCATATTAAGTGAAAATGGAAACCCACAAAAAATGGAGAATATATTCTTCATAGGCATAGTAAAGATGGAATATATAATAGGACTTAGGAGATTTCTTCCTAGACACTTAACACGTGGAAAAAATTCTGAGACTCTTTCTTGTAATAGTGTAAAAAAATTGTGGAAATATTAAATGGTTTGAATAGTTTATTTGAAACTGATAAAAAGATGGGCCTTTCTTCCATCCTTTTTCTGTCTACTGACATAATATCAAACTGAGGAAAAGCTCTAACACATGCAAAATCTACGAGAAGAAGAGCATATGGATGGTTACATGATGTTATAGCTCATCCAGTCCGTTTTTCTTCAGTGTGATAAAAACAAACAAGAAGTAAACCAGTAATGTACCCAGCACTGCCTTTCGTGGCAGATGTGTGAGATGCTTTTGAAGGATGTCTGGAGCAGCTGCTCAGAAATGAACTGGTATTTAAGTGTGAAGTAGAAGTGAATGCAAATCATTCAAACAGCAGGAATATCAGTTTGGAACTGGCTGAATGTTAACAAGGATGCTCAGGGCAAAACTTGTCCTCAGCTCTTTTGCTGTGCTCCCTTAAAAATGCAGTTTTCCGTTTCATCCAGTGCCACAGGCATCCTCTAAATTTTGCTGGTGGAAAGGAGTCATAGTATCTCCCCGAACTGCTTTTGGAACCTCAAGGAGAACTGATGTTGAGCTGAAGGAGCAAAGACAGCAAAAAACCTCAGTACTGTGGCTGTGGATCCTTCTGGCTGTAGTATGCTCTTGGCTACTACAAAAGCCTAGCGGGAGGTTCTTGCCAGTCTCTTCACTACTGGGAGCATGCTGCTAAACTGGCTCTTACCAGCAGCTCTTTCATCTCTACAGCACAACTGAGAAATTATACTTGTACTTTGCAATATGGATTTTTGACAAATCTGTGCAGCTTCCTTTAAGCCCTAAAGAGTGAGCCACCCCTAGCTTAGACACTCATCTACTGCATGGATCTGAACGGGAATGATAAGTGCCATTAACCTTCTAATGTCTAGGACTACAACTTCTTATCTCTTTCACTGTCTGATATGTTACTGTCAGGTAGTTTAATGGCCTCCTAATTTACGTGTGTGGATGAACTAATTAGCAATACAAAAATATGAAATCACCTTATATTTTCTTAACATCAAGTCTTCTGAGGGTTCTGAATTTGTCTTCATGCATAAGGCAAAATAATCAAAGAAGCAGAGCTTGTTAAATTTGCCTTCATTAACACTGAATTTATTTGCCTAAGTACTCTTATTCCTGCTGAGCTCACTTAAATAATAAAATTTCCCTGTTTGATATTTTTTCCTCTTTCCCAGAATACATTTTCCAGCTAATAAGGAATGCACATTTTTGTAAGAATTTTTCTTTTTCTGTATACTTCTTTCTGACGTAGTATCCAAGACCACACATTTATGAAGGATGATCTTTGTCAAAGTAGATCCAGCTCACGCAGCCAGTTTGTAGCAACCTGGCAGACCTGTGCTGATCAGGCTTAACTTTCAACATCCACAACACAATCCCTTGGACAGGAAAGCAATTATGTGCGTCATGTTGTTTTCCTTCATTTTATGAGAAAGTGCTGCCAAGTGCATTGACCTTCTTGGTGCTTTGTTGAAGTCAAGTAATTAACCTATTGGATCTTTTTATTGCCTTTGTGGCAATAAAGCTCTTGGTTAGTTGGCATGTCTCATTGATTTAGGTGCTACTTATAAGTCAAAAGCATCACTCTTTTTCCTTTCCTCTTCTGATTTTTCATCCTTCTCTGAATCTGATGTTTCACTTCAAAGCTTCTGGCTCCAAGTCGTTAATTCATATTTTAATCCATTCCTTGCCACTTGTGCATACTGAAATTCAGTGTCTTAATCATCTGTACCCTCTTAGCTCACAGCTGTTTCCTCAACTTTTGATATCTGGCTTATAAACCCTTTTAAGACACTTTCTGCTGAGTAAAATACCCAAGGCTACATCTGATATTTGACAGGATAATCCCAGTGGTATTTTCCATAGACTCCTTAGCTCTCTTGGGCACTGCACAGTTCATGTTTCCTCTTAATATTGGAGGACTGGTTTAATTGATTTTTCATTCAGCATACTGTCACTGACCTCTTTGTCAGACTTCATTCATTACACTATTCCCGAATTATATTTTCTCTCTCTTTTTTTTGGTGATTTGATTTGTTTTCTCTAAAATCGGGCAAGTGCATTTGGAGGTTCAGGGGAGGTGTACACCCACTCACTGGGTCAGTATGGCTCAGTATCTACTGTGTGCACTATATACTATATCCACTATGTCCATGTGCATTCATGTTGATAGAGGCCTGTTCTGTCTGTGTTGGTGCAGGCACTGAAAGAGAAACCTGGAGTACTTCAGTGCAAACTTAAGTGTTTTTTCTTATGTCCACTTTTACCACAGAATGATAAAATGCCTTGAGTAGGAAGGGACTTCAAATATCATCGAGTTCCAACTCCCCTGCCATGGGCAGGGACACCTTCTACCAAATCAGGTTGCTCAAAGCCTCATTGAACCTGGCCTTGATCGCTTCCATGGATCCACAGCTTCTCTGGGCAACCTGTTCCAGTGCCTCACGACCCTCCTAGTGAAGAATTTCTTCCTAATACTATATCTTTTAGTTAAAGACCATTCCCCCTTCTCCTTTCACCTCAGGCCCCTATAAAAAGCCACTCTTTCCAGCTCCCTTGTAGGTCTCCTTTCAGTACTGGAAGGCTGCTTTAAAGTCTCCCTGGAACGTTCTCTTCACCAGGCTGAGCAACCCCAACTCTCTCAGCCTTTTCTTCATAGGAGAGGCCCTCCATTCCTCTGACCATCTTCTTTGTCATCCTCTGGACCCACTCTGACTGGTTCTTGTCTTTCTTGTGCTGGAGCCCCAGAGCTGGTTGCAGGGTCTCATCACAGCAGAGTAGAAGGGCATAATCCCCTCCCTGGCCCTGCTGCCCACGGTGTTCTGGATGCAGCCCAGGACACGTTTGGCTTTCTGGGCTGTGAGTGCTCATGGCTGGGCCATGTCCAGCCTCTCATCCACCAGCACCCCCAAGTCCTTCTCCACAGGACTGCTCTCAATCCGTTCTCTGAGCAGCCTGTACTTGTGCCTGGGATTGCCCCAACCAGGTGCAGGACCTTTCACTTGGCTTTGTTCAACTACATGAGGTTTGCATGGGCTCAGTCGTTTCAAAGCAGCAGATGAATGCACTCCCAGCTCTACTGATTTATTTTGCTTGTCTGGCCCTCTTCATGTTAAACTGATAAGCTCTGCTCTTGTCCTTTTTGCCCACCTCGGGATATATATGAGTCTGGTTTTTTACAGTGCCACAGGTTTTTTCCCTAGGCTCTTGCTGTCAGCTGACAATGTAGGAAGCAGCAGCATCTGCCATGAGCAGATCCAGGGCTCCTGTTTGGATTTTTCATCATCTCATTGTCATAATCCTTACCATACTTACATCTGGTTAACATTTAACTTCAATTGTAAGGCTTGCTACCCAAACTGCTTAAAAGATGCCTGTTTTGTACAGTGTCAGTGTTAAGTGCTGAATGTTGTGTTTGAGGAATATATTCTTTCCTGCAAGGTTTGATATCAGAGATTTGAACTGATTATATGTTGATCCTCTTGTATATATTGCATTAGACAATGATTTTGAAGCCCACAATATAAGGCTTCAAGTGTCTGTGAGCATTTGCAGATGAAGACATCCTGGAAAGTGTTTGTTGTAGGTTCAAACACAGCTGTCCAAATACAATAATACAATGTCACAATTACTTAAGACATAAGCACTAAAAACTTCCAGTATTTCCAGTAAATCTTGTTTTGCAGGATTTCATAGGTGAAGTTTGTTTTAAATGGATTAAATAAAAACCCAAAAGTCAATGATTTGCAAAGGAAAGACATGAACAAGAGTAAAATTATTCCACCAAGTTTAATTTGATATCCCTAAACACATACATGCTTATAGCTTTTCCCTCTTGATGTCTATTAATTTTTTGGCATACCAAAAAGAAATTAAAAATATATCAGTAGGTATTAGAATTTAATTCCGAAAGGTGGAGCTTCCACTTGATCAGAATTAGCTTAACATGAAAAAGTAAATACTCCTCTCAGTCTCAGTTCAAATCATCTGAAGTTCTCACGATCTAAAGAGGAATATAAAGAAATACCTGTTCAAACTAGGAAATAATTTCTTTCTGCACTTAAGTTTTTTAAATCTCAATTTGTGTTGCATATAAAGCATATTGCTATATATATATGACCATTATTTTTGTTTAAAACCTATGTGTAAATATATAGTTTTTATAAAACATAGAAAAATTCAAACTTAGCAAGAAAATGTTAATGTTTATGCATTATTTAGTCCCAGAGTTGCCAAGAAGTCTGCCCACACAGAATCCCAACAGATGCCAAACACATAGAAGGGCTGTCAAAAGCTGAGAGAGAGCATTGCGTAGTCTCCATCTCACACTGAGTCATTTAAATTCAGGTGTTAACCTCTGGCTAGTTTATTAAAACCTATCAAACTGAGAAAAGGAGATACCATTTTAGTGATGTTTCAGACTCCACAAATCTTTCATTATTCATGTACGTTAACTGCGTTATCCATTAACTTTGTTTGTACTGGTACTTGAATTTGGTTAAGTAGACAATAACCAGATTGAAAGAAAGTCCTGGGAAGATAAGTCTTTGCCTTTGCTTTGTTTATTACTCACTGGTGCACCAGAAGTTTGGAGGGTCTTCAGAACTCATAGAAGACTTAAGGATTTTATGTGTTCCCACATAAAATAAACATGAAAGATGGATGCATGTTCTGCACTTTTACTTGACAGTAGTGGGAATTTCCTGGTTTGACTTCACTGAACATGCTGATAATTTAAAGTCTTTATCAAAGACTTTTAAAACTGTTTCCAGTGTAAAAATGTCACACGTGTAAAGATATCTAGGAATATTGGAAGTTTTATGCGCCCTAAATGATATATAATTATATTTTATAAATAATGTATAAACATGTAATAGTTTCTTCTTATTGAACTGCAGAAAACATTGAAGATCTAATAAGGCTTAGTACAAATATTCTTTTACAAATCATTCTAAACTGAGATGCAGAAGTCTTAAATAAAAGTTAATCATTTATGTATGTTTAAAGAAATGGCTATAAAAAGAGGGTTAAAATTCACCAGAGACTATTTTTTTTTCACCTTGACTTTAGATGGGAAGGTTCTCTCTTCATGTCTCGGTGTTACACTTCACCCTCCCATCATTCAAACAAAACTGTGCTGGGGATAATTTGCATGTTTCACAGAACCACAGAAGGGATGAGATGTCCCATCAAAACGTGGGCTTTTTTCCAGTTTGGTTAAATGTGCTTTTAACTAATTCTTTACTATGTAGCCTGTCTCAATTTCTCCATGCTTCCTCACAGGTCTCAGGGGCCTCTGACTTGAAGAGTCACCAGGAAAGACCAGGGCAAGGAAGGCATTGAGTACTTTGGCCTTCCCTATGCCCTTTGTCACCAGGTCCCCTGCCCCATCCATCAGCAGGTCCATGTGATTTTTTTCCAGCCTGTGTGTTCCTGTGGATACACCTGTAGAAGTCCTTTCTGTTGCCTTTTACTTTCCTCAAGATTCAGCTCCAGATGGGCTTAGCCATTTCTCTCTCTTTCTAATTCGTTCTGTATTGTTTCTGACAATTTAAAAAAAATGAAAGTTTTCCTCTTTAGCTCATGTCTTCAGATTACTGAAGGTTGAAATGCAGCTAGTTGTAGTTGAAATAAGAGAATAGCTCAGCCTCCCCTATTTATAAAGGCAGTTTTTAGCAGCTTCAGTTTCTTTCTGTGAGAAAAGCTCTGTGAGTTCCCCTATCAGATGTAGGAGGAAGCATATTGCAAATTGGATGAAACTGATAAGGAGAAACAGTTTCTCAGATCGTTCTACCAAAATGAAAAAGAGAAAATGTAAAGCCAAGTCCTCCTTTCCTAAATCTCAGTGTTGTAGTTGGTAGATGACATCACCTTTAGCAATTATAGTTAGAGATGTGAAATGCTAATGGCATATTATCCTGAAGGCATTTTGCAGAACATGCCCTGGAAGCAGGAATTTAAGAGGTAATAGAGGCACTTGACAACTCTTAATGAAAGCAGTAGCTTGAAAATCACACATTTCCAGGCTTTTAAGTGCGGTGTTGTAAGGCTTTCAAAAACCCAGAGAGGTTCACTAAAGCATTCTTGCTTCATGTTCTCGTGAATGGAAATGAGCTCCTTTGCCTGTCTTGTGGAAGTGTTAGCTGAGAGGCAAGTGTTGAGAGAAACAACAGCAAGTTCAAGTAGTGGTGAATGCAGACGCAGTAGGACTTGTTAGATGCAACAGGGAACTTGGGCTCTATGGGCCAGGTTTTGCAAGGTGTAAACATTAAAGAACAACTAGAAATTATGTATTGGAACAAGGAGCCAGAAGGGTGTCCTCCTGGATTTGGTCTCCTAGCAAAAGCAAAACCTAAATTTTATTTGAGATTTGAAAATCTTTTGATGATTCTGTGCTTTGAGCACAGCTGGGGTGATTTATGGCTCTGTGATTTCAATCTGTAACTGGCAGAACTTTGCTGGGTTGTGCTGCAGTTTCAAATTTTTGAGGTTTCAAATGCAAGTCATCAGATTTTCCAGCCTTTCACTTAAATCTTTTTGCAGATAAAATTTTTCTTCCAGCTGTTCATTGTGATGTTTTAGATAAATAAAAATGAAGCGAAACAAAGCAACCCCCCAACCTGGTAAATGAGGTTCAAATAAATAAATGTCCATTTGAGTTTCAGTTCAGTTTTACTTGCCTACTTTAATGCTGCAGTCTGCAAGTCACATGTAGTATTTTTCACAGAAAACAAAGTTAGCAAGATATGAGTTTCTCGAACCAAGTAGGCGTCACCAGGCTGAGCATTGAGGGGATTGTAACAGCCTGTTTTTATCAGGGCTTTGGTGGTTTTAAATAGTATATCTGTGCAAATTAAGTGTAATCTATACTTTGTGCATTGCTCCTAATTTGAGTTGTGCCAAAGCAAAGAAAGTGTGTGAAATCGCTGCTTCCATCTCAACTGGAAGGTTTATTGGTTGTAACTGCATCTAGTGTGACACTGGTTATACCAAGTTAGCAGCTGCCGTCTGATAGTTTCATAGCACAAAGACCAAAACAGGTCAATGCTACAAGTGATTCTTATTTCCCTCACATTTAACATGCAAGTATTTACTGCAATCTGTGGAGAAGCTCAGTGAAACTTCCTGTAAGTGCATTGCCACTGTGGATACAAATGGCCAAGTGGGATTTTGAGAGTGGTGACTTAAGGAGGGGTGTCAGCACACTCATACATGCAGTGTGCCCAGAACCGTGCTCTGTCCCCGAGGCCAGCTGTCACGAGGAAGCTTGTGTCCATACTAATGAACTCTCCCAGTCGGTATGCAAGGTGGAGATACAGGATTGCCACCTGGAAATGAACCATGGAGGGTTTTCATTCAAAAGGATTCCTGGAGATTGTTTGGAAGAGTGTTATCTGGGCCAGACCAGAACCTTCCCAGATGCCTTTCTCTAACAGTTTAAAAATATGCACAATATCAGTGCTTGAGAACATTCCCTGGAAGCATTTTAATGTACAAGTGTTGATACAGTCTCAGTGTCTTTCAGGATGTTGGCAAAGTCTTGTTTTTCAATAACTCAAATTAAAAAAAATACTCTAAGAAATTCAACATATATTTGCTATATGAGTATGAAATATTGCATATACTCCTGTTTCACTGTCAACTTCTGTGTGTGTTGAGCACTAATGTCTATTGATGGCCAAATCTTTCCTGACAGTTTGTCAGGAACCCACTCTGTAATAGATGAGACATAAGATCTGTTTTGGCTTGATGCCAAGAGAAATGACAGGGGGGAAAAATGTATTCCAGGGAATCAGTACACATCATTCTCAAATCAGAAACTGCTAGTTGGAGCACCAAGCATATTTTACAGGAAGCTAAAGTAAATTCCTTGTGGTTTTCGGTTTGTACTGCACAACAATAAAAGCTCGTATTTATGTAACGTTTTTATGATACAATGGTCTTGAAAATGCAGCTACAATTTGTGATTAATGCTGTGCATATGCTTACATCATGATAGCTTCTCCCATTGAGTCAACAAATGAGAATGTTGTGCTCTTGAGAAGAAAGTCTGATTTCCATGTGCATAGCCACAGGTCACACATTGAACTTTCTCTGTTCACTGTATCCAATTTCTCCTGGAGTCTCTTCTCCTGTAACCGTCTGACTTGTGGTCATATATAGTCAGTGAATATCAGAACCTGTTTTCCCACTTTCTAATTAGAGCAGACATACTTCTGAAAGGTAATCTGGGAGCTACCTCAGTATGGTGGTCAAAAATGTACCTCATTTCAAGTTTGAATTCCAAATGAAAAATCTACTTTAGTGCCTTACAGAGGTAAGACCTTAATACCTATAAAAGCTAATAATACATTATAACTTATCTCATGTTTATTCCAGGGCACAGTTTTTAAGTGTCACTTTTAGATACTAGCTTTGACATTATCTCAGTGCCTAAAATGTGACTATGTTTTTCCTTTTTTCTTTTTTCTTTCAGCTGTGGGACCTACTGCAGAAGTTGCAGTTCATCATGACATACATTGCTCCCTGGCAGATTGCCTGGGGGTCATCGTTCCATGTTTTTGCTCAGCTCTTTGCAATACCTCATATCCTTTATAAATTTGGTTTTTTTTATTCTTAAGTTCCTCTTCATGTATGCAATTTATTTACAGTGTTTGAACGAGATTTGAAATTCTTAGGTAATGTACATTAAAATTTGAAAATCTTTGAACATCTTCTAGGAAACACAGTTTTCTCTTTTTTATTTTTTTTAATTTTTTTTTTCCTTTTTTTGGCTGCATGGGATCTGAAACTTGGAAACTGAACTCTGACTCAACCTGGTGTGTTTATTCCCACCCAGCCACATTCTGCAGCTCACTTACTTTCCCGGTCCTCAGCACTGAGTTTTGATGCATCCAGAAAGAAATGTTGTGACAGACATATTGCTGGGCTTATGGCTGACTGAGCTCTCAAATATTAGTTTCTTTCTCAGTTGTTGCTAGTTGGTATGTCAGATATAAATTCATTTCAGTGAGCCAATTTCTGCTGCAACTGTCCTG
>VZDJ01007749.1:30945939-31025171 GCA_008694505.1 Cyanoderma ruficeps | reverse complement strand
TTTTTTTTTCAATTTCAGAAGCAGACAGATTTTTACATTTTAATGTAAATTTTTTCATTGGGGTGCTGAGAGACATTCTTCTTTTTAACTTTTCCATTCTATTTTGTGTGTAACAATATATATTCATCAGCACCAAAGCAGTCCTTCAGAAGCAGTCTGTTTTGGTGCTTGTTCCAGGGCTGTCTCCAGGTTTGTGGATATGGGGAGTAAAACACAGAGTTCAGTGACCTCCAGATGACCCGTCTGTAGGGTTAAAAAGTGTATATTGAATTTCTAGAACAAAAGTTATTCAATTCAAATTCAGTTAGAAACTGGGTTGAATACAGAAAAACAAACAAACAAAATCTCCCCCCAAAAAAAACCCAACCAACCAACCAAAAACATTTTAACTGAACAAATTTAACTTTCTTGACATCTAAGGCATTGCCAGATACTGCCTTTAAATTTCTTCCTTCCCTGCTAACCAAAGTTGTGGAAGAAGAGTTGACAAAGTGGTTTTAGTTCAGACCTACTGATAAGTTTACTTTGTACTGTTTATTAGATATGTGCTCTTAAGTCTTTGTCCCTTTCATCCCACAGGGTTGGGTTTTTTTCTCTTGAGTGATTTCTTCCGTGTGCTCTTTGCTGTGAAACATAAGCAATGTTGAGTAACAATGCTTATGTTTCTAGATGGGAAGAATAAATGAAAGCCTCAGAGAGAGGGAAATGCAGACAGAATAACTCCCAGAGGGAAAGTTTTAGATTGTCTCCTTATAACAGGAAAGCATTATAAAAGCAGTGATCTGTCCTAGGAGTTTTAGGTTATTTGTAGCAAATCCTTCAAGAATTTCAAAACAAAAAAATATTTTCATTTCTGTTGGGGAAGTGTATATGAACTTATTTAGCAAAACATTGAAGAGCTAGTATTATATTTCAACAACTTTCCCTTTGGTCACAAATATTTTCTGCAGTGGTAACTTTGCTCTTGACAAAATTACCAATTAAATTTTGCAAAGTGGAAAGTAGTTAAACTAGAGTTTTGTTTGTTTACAGAGTTATTGCTAAAGTGATCTAGCCTACCTTTTTATTATTTATATTTATACTATGCTTTATAAATGCAAATCTATCTTCTAAGGCAGTGCTGCAATTAAGATACTGGTTAAATGCTGAAGTTAATATTCCCACAACAGCAATAAGTCTGCCTCTTTGCACAGTAATTTTATTTGTTGTTATCATAACTCTGCAAACAGTAATGATGAATGCATGTTGCAGTTTACAGAGGTACTAAACCTGCCATTTCTTTACAGAGTTAATTATTTGTGGCTCTTAATTGCTTCAATCAGTTCTGTAAACAGGATGTAAATTTTTAAATTTCAAAGTGCCTGGGTGAACTTTGCTGCAGAGCTCAGTGATATGAGTAGTTCAGCACACTTTAATGCCTTTGAGGGCAGCTTGCAGAGCATAAAGGGCAACACATGTGGAGCTTGGCCTGGTGGAAGTTGTAGAGTCTCCACCATTAGAAATCTTCAGGAGTTTGGGTGAATGTTTATACGGAGTCATATAGGTTTAGCTGATCCTGCTTGTGGCTGTTAGAGGACTAGGTGACCCTTCAAAGTCCCTCTTAATCCTGAAAGACCAGGAACAGGAATGGGCTTCAGACGTGAGGATAGATCTGCAACTTCACTTCCTACCATTTAAATGGGTAAGATGAGGTTATGCCTTTATAGATATCAGCACACTGAGAAAGTCAGTGTAGTTTATAGTTCAAAGGCAGATTTTACCTAAAAAGGGAACCGTGAAATTGGAGGGGAAAAAAAAAAAAAGTTTGTAGTTGAAATTATCCTGTGTAGGAAAGTTTCTGCTTTGGATATTTCAGGGTTATGGCTCTAACATCAGTAAACAGAGCCCTGTGACTCTGTGCAGAGCCCTGTGGCACTGTGACAGTCACTTTTCCCATCCTCTAAGTGATTTTGTGCCTGGAAGGGACCTGTAGTAATTGCAAGTAAAAATGTGGGTTTTGAGAAACAGAGGCTCTGAGCTGGCCTTAGTGTGCAGTTTTGTGTTAAAAGAAAGGAAGATTTTCAAAATGTCAGTCTTTCACTTATTTGTTTTGAAGCTGGTTTGGATTTAAACAGATTTTTAAATTGGAAGAATTAATCCTCAAAGACAATGTTTTATTTAATGTTGAAGAGTTTTTAGCTGTGAGGTTTTTGTTCTCAAAATTTGATTTTGGCCATGTTAGAAAGAAAATCCATTATTCACAAAGAAACAAATTCTGCTTCTAGACAATGTAGCCTAACAAACATGGTACACAAGAAACCTGGCTTGGGTCACAGTGTAAGAAAGTACGCCTGTAAGTTTTTGACACTTCTTTTTTACTTAGACATAATTAAAGCATTAGTATTTAAAGTAAATAGCTAATGACCTAATACAAACAAATTGGATATCCTCAAATAAAAATACTCCTGGGACTGATAATTGCCTACTGCGCATGTTAGATATACATAAGAGAGTCAGATGCTGTTACTTGCTCTCATGCTTACAGATATGAAACAGTTAAAATCACTTTTCACAAATCAAATGGGTAATGTCTTCTACTGTTCATTTAGTAGAGTATTATGTCTTTTGAGGAAAAAACCCCCCGTTGCTACTGATTATGTCTAAGACACAAACAGTTCACAGTGGTGTGCAAAATGTCTTAGCTGGTGATGATGGCAATTTTTAAATCAGTCATTATATTAGTACTGACTTTAAAAAAACTTGGTTTGCTGCCCTTGTCTGTCCTCTTTGTTCTCTTTTCCTCTCTTCAGCTCCCATGCCTCCTTCCCTTATCTGAGACATGTAAATACTTGTTCGTCTTTCACAGCCAGTGCTTGGTTATGACTACACTGTAATGTGACAGTTTAACTTTTTTGATGCACTTGGTTTCTGCTCTGTGCTCTCTGCCACTTTTTTAAACTTTAGACTCTCAGGGCAACTCATTTTTCACTGTCTGTAATGCACTAAGACACGGTTCCAGACCACTGTCTTTTAGTAAGGTTGAGAGATATGAAAGGTAAATTTTGGCAAATATTTGTTTCTACATTTTGCAAATGGCTTTGAAAGCATGGCTAGCTAGCAGTTTTATGGAAATGCTGTACCAAGAATGATGTTGATACTTTTGTTAAAATGGGCTTTTTGTGAAGTCTCAGGGATTGTGGGACACATGTACAGTATATTGCTGTAAGAGGGTAAGCTAAAACACTCTGGTTATTGAGTGATTTTACCTGAAATTTAGTTTGAGATGTGCTTGATCACTGTCCATTGATAGTGGTTCCTTTAGTTCATGGCTACTTTACTTTGCACCTCCCTCCCAAGAGGGGTGTAAGGGACGCCAATTTAAAAGTCTTTTTCCTTAACTTTCCTGAATGTGGTATGAATTAATGAAGAATTTAGGGCTAACATTTTATTTGCTTGCATGCATTTAATTATGTTTCTTTTAACTTGCATCTTTTTCAGTATGCTTATCCATCTCCTAACTTGCTTTCCAGCAGCCTGAAATACAACTTTACATTAAAGTAAACTATGGGTTCAGGCATTCATAATGATGTTTATGTGTGATAGTTACTATTCCCCTGTCCTTAGCTTCTCATTTCTTACATATTTCAAAAAGTATGAAATGCTGGACATTTTTTAGCTGTCGGTCAACATGGAGTAGTAAATTAGTAGGAATCAATGTGAAAGCATGACTTTGAACCAGCAGGTTGGAGAGTAGAGGCATAGTTTCTCCACATGCCAGGTCATTCCAAAACAAGCAGAAACCCACAGAATGGAACACTGGACATGGTGAAAGCAAGACTCCAGTATGGAGAACAAATAAATTCCAAGAGATTGTTTTTTTTCCTCGTGTGTGTGTTTTAAATTCTGTGTCAGACTGGAAAGGCACTTTTATGTTGCAGAAGGTAACTTAGGTAGCTGGAAAAGGGTGTTTGCTGCGCTGCCTATGCCCAGCATCTGTCCTTGGGCAGAGATTAGACAGGGCCACCCCAGTAATAAAACTGTAGCATTGAAGAGCCTCCGATGACATGCTGGTAATGTGTGATATTTGACACTGCCTGCCTTCCTCCCTTTCCATGTTACCTTAACTTGCAATTTTCAGACTCTGCTATGCTTTTTTTTCAAACTCTGGCCACTTCAGTCTTTTCTACACCACTGAGTCCGTTTCTGGGTAGTGTCATCTTCATTGCATCGTACGCACGACCAGTCAAGTTCTGGGAGAAAAACTACAAGTAAGACTATTCAAAAATTTCTGCCCTTGTTATTTGTAAAGTTTCTGCTCTCATTAGTTTCATTTCTGGGGGTGTTTTTGTTTCCAAAGGTAATCCTTAAATAAGAGCATGAGAGGTTAATCTTTGAATCTTGTTTCTGGTGTTTTACTTTCCCATGGTTATTTGGCTATTTCTGAAAATGTATTTAAGCAATTATTGGTATGTTACAGATGAGGCGTCATGTTGCATTTGTTGTACAGACACACAGTAATGAAGCTGTGAAAAAAGAAAAAAGCAGTAAAACTCCCAGTTGTCAGCCTTTTTTGTCTTGCTAGCTAGTGCTAGCAACTAATTCAGTGAAGCCTTTGGCACTAGCAGTCAGACTGCATAAATACATTTTATACTAACTATGCGGATAAATGCTACCCTGTGGGATGCTGCAGGTAACTGCAGCTGCAGAACTGTGATATGAGGCACAAAGGGGAAATTGCATTGGCCAAGTCAGGGCTTGGCCTCACCAGTTAGAAGGGCCTTAACCCTCATGTGTTAGTACTGCTGGTGTATCTTAGTTTGAAGAGTTTTATTTTGTTGCATTTTGACTTGTGTCAGTGAGTGAATACGTACTCATCTATAAAGAAATTAGTCAGACAAAGCCAAGTTGTATAAAGGGGCTTTGTATTCGTTTCTGAATGTGATGAGATTTGTGGAAATCTTTCGAGGGGAGCTGAGTTTTGTATACTGGCACTAGATCTTAACAAAGTTCTCTCTCACATCTTTTTTACTGGGTCAACGGTTTGGTTCTTTCAAGGGAGTGAAGTGGAGGGCAGTTATGGAAAGGCAGGAAGCTACTGCTAATCCCACAGACAGCTATACATTTTTGGATGGAAACTTTCACCAATATTATGTATGAAGCGAGGATTTCAACATCTGCTACATTTTACTTCAACCAGAGTATTTTGAAGGCATTCAGTTCCCTTTCTAGGTACCAGTTAGAGAACCAACCTCTGTTGAAGGCACATCACTGCCATTTAGTTAGGTTAGTGTCAATTCTTTAGGTTATTGTCAAGGGAAATAGAGGGGGTCATTTATATTTGCTTTTGGTTTGTCTAATCTTTTGATACAAAATGAGCAGGAGATGTTCACAGGAAGTATCAAAAATGGTTGATACATAATACTTTGACAAGGTTGTATGTGGGACTTGTTTTCATCAGTAATGACCATCTGTGATTCCCACTAAGGCAAGTGAAGAACTTGATGCTAATGGTTTTGCAATGCAAGGTAATTATTTTATCCAAAAACTGTAAAACCTCAAGTGCAGAAAACCAAAGCATTTTAGTACTTTAATCCACCACCGCTTGTCCTTTCAAAATAAGCAGGAACTACAACTTTGTCTTCAACCAGAAGGCTTATGTTACTCTTCGTAAAAAATTTTGCTTTGTTGCTTGTTAGAAATTTTATGATATCTTCTGTGACCTCTCTTAAAACAAAACCCACAATCTTGCCTCTCAAAAACCTTTCAGAAGTAGAAAACAGCCTTGTAAAAGGTTCAGGTTGTCATCGAAGTGAAATTAGTCTTTGCCTGAACCTGTGGCGTCTCAAAATATGTACATGGAATGACTCCTCCTAAATTTTGTCTCTAGTACTTCTGATTCTCCTTTGTCTACTTCCATTTCACATGAGGAACTAACCAGAATGAGTGAGAGCTGGACTGAAAAACTCCTGGTTTATTAAAAGGATGCTGTGAAAAGACAGAAAAAGAAAACGAAGGGGAGTAATTTTGTATTAAGAATAAGGAAATTTTCTACAAAATACTTCAAATAATTGTATCAACTGAATGGGCCTTGCCTTACTGCTTTGAATTTTGACCTTTCAACATGTAAAAATTCAAAGGGATAGCATAATTGCTTTCTTTTTGAGCTGTGGAGTTAGATAGGATCAGGAACTTGAGCTGGAATGGAAAGTTGTTCTGGCTCCTGCACATCTGCCTGTCTGTGGGCTGCAGTTCCTTACAGCCAGATGTGCACTGAGTTTTAAGGTTATATAAGATGAAACAGAACAAACAAATGGGGGAGTTACTCTACAGATTTCTTTTTTGGAGTGCATTGACAGTTTCCCCAAGTTCAGCTCAGGGTATTTGTGGAAAGTCACAGGTTCACTGCAGTGTTGTCTGAGATGAGTTCATACAAAGCAGAAGCTCTTAGAGATTTTTTTTTTTTGGCTGTTTCCATACTCACAGCTTGTTGACAGGAAATTTGCCCAGGGGAAAGCTACCTTCAGTGTACTTTATATAGCTTTTTTTTCTGCCTGCTTCCCATGCATACTTGTTTTCAAACACTTCCTTGCTGTATTGATGACTATGTTAAATTATCACGTATTAGCTACAAATAATTCATTTACACTTACATGGAGTTAGATATTGTCAGTTCCAGGGTTTTGGTTTTTTTTAATAATTTAATCTCCTAATTGGAATAACTGAGAATATCTTTGACAAGCAGTCTCAGTATCAAAATAGTTTTTCTTTCAAGTCATAAATTAGATTTCTTTCTTAGATTGTCATTTCTGTACTGATTGTATTCAATATTTGCCCACTTTACTCTTGTCAAGCAAACTTGTTGTTGTTTCACTTAAGAAAGTGGATTTTTTCATCTTGTTTGGGCCAACAGACTGAACTTAGATGAGAAAAAGAAAATCGAGTTCATTTTTGGTAGAGTGAATCCAGAGTTGAAACTTGGAACTTTAGTGAGTACAGAATACCATGTTTATTAATAGAACAAGGCTATCCGTAGTCTGAGTGCTGAGCAACTGATCCAGCTGTTCCTTAAACTGTTGGTTTGGTTGTCCCTACCTGGTGTTTTCTAAGTGCACACACATGTATCTTGTGTTTCCAGGTTTCTTTTAGTCCCACTTTTTCTGCTGGCTAAAGAGGAGCTTGAATCCTCAGGTTTCTCTGACTGAGCTTCTTCCCTTCTAGATGATGCAAGCTGGAGCTGAAAGTCTCAGAGAATAAAAATGGCAGCTTGTTTGTTTGGTTTTTTTTCAAGAAGCTGAAGGACTCAAGTGGATAAAAAAAGAAAAAGGGATTAATTTGGATCATAAACAAACTGTGAAATTCCTAACAGGCTCTTCAAAATTCAGGACTCATGCTGTGCCTGTTTGGGCTCTTGAGGTGCATGCACAGAGCATGGGTGTTCTTCCCTGCAGTCAGCAGATGCTGTTTACTTTTAGTGTGCCCTTTGGTACTCACTGCAGGCAGAGTCTGCTACACCAATACATCACTGAGGTCAGGGATCCTTCAGAGAGGAAAAGGAAGGGTGACTAAGAAGAAGAAATAAGGCATTAAGGAAGGTGAATGAGGAAGAAGAACTCTTGCAGTCACAGTTTTGCAGCTTCTGCTGCCTTTGTTGTTTGAAAGGGAGGGGTGTAAAATGAGAGGCTGGGCTGCTGCTTATGAGCTGGTTATCTTATGGGAGTTCAACTGTGAGAATTTTTCTTTCTCTCTCTCTGTTGTTTTTGGGTTTGTTTTTTTACAATGGAAAATTTGCTATGACACTGGTTTTGTCCAGCCATTGGCCTGGGTCCCACTTCCCAGTTTGAAGCTGCTCTTCTAGTCCCTATTTTCACAGCTGTTGGAATGATTAGGCTGTAGATGTCAGAGAGAAAAGGAAATAGCAGTAAATCTTGTTTAATGTATACATGCTTTAAAGCATAGTGTTTGTTCAAATGCTATTGCTGGTTCCTCTGCTTTTGCTTTTTTTTCCTCAAATACTTTGTCACACTGCAGCCTGACTCTGTCCTTCTCCTCCCTTCCTCTTATCTTCCTTTGTATCTTGGATATGACAATGACAGAACAGAGTAGGAAGTTTACTTTTATTCCCCAGTGGGTCTAAGAGATGGATCACGTTCTCTGCTGCAGCTGTGACTTGTCCCCACAAACAGCAAACTGCCACCAGGAATCTGGAGATTTCACTGTTTACAAGCTGCTTGTCTCTCCTGCACCTTCCTGTTTCTATTCTTCTGGTTCAATGCCTATTTTTGGGTAAAGCACAGCTTGCATTTGCTTTGAAGCGCCTTGAATGAATTACAGTGTGGTGTAACTGAATTAATTAGGTGTCTCTAAAGAGGCTGTGATTAAATTGCCAGTTATCTCAGACTGGCATTACAGAATGCCTCTCTGTGTTTGGGACTGTGTGAGCAAGCCTTTCTTTTCTCCATCTTTTTAAGAAGTGTGTCACTGTGTTATTGTTCCAGTCATTGTGGTCTGGAAAATAACCACCTGTAGGGTTAATACAGCTGGGAAGGGAGGGCAAGGAAAACCTGCCCTGCTTCAGATGTAGCACAGATGGTTTTTTCTTCTTTTTTTCTGCCAGCTCACTTAACCTGCTCATTGCAGACAGCCTGCAGGTGGAATGGGAAGAGTTTTCCCAGTGTACACGTAATTCTGGTTGACCCCACATTATGCACATGTGTGGGAAAAGGAGCTGTGAAATGTACCTGTCTGCTCCCTTTTCCCCATTGAAATAGCAGGCCTTCCACTTCCAAATGCTTATTTTTAACACATGCTGGTGCCTCTGGTTTCCCTGTGAGCCTGCTCATCTGTTACAGCTGTTAAAACCCCTGCTCCAAACACAAAATGTCATTCACCCATAACTGTCCATGGCCCCTACTTGGGATCTGCACACTCAGACCTTTCAAGTTGTTCTTTTTAGGACTGGATTTCTTTATTCCTTAGTCTTTTTCTTGCTGTGTTGTTTTATTTTTCATGTGTTTTTAGACCTCCATAGTAGTGATGTTTATAGAGGAACAACTGCAGCAGATGTTTATAGTTCAATAATGGCTTGGACTTTGATTTATAGTGAATAACAAAACTTCAGCATTTTTTCTCCTTTTCCTCCCTAATTGACAGGAGATAACGTTTGCCTTCTTTTGTCAAATATCATCTCATATGTTATGTTCTAACTGCTGTCACTGCCCTGCTTAGGGTTCAAACTTACTTAGGGTTCAAACTTTTTTGAATATTTCCAGCTACCTGGTCTGAAAGCCACATTGTAACCTTGAGTTTTACTGTTCATTGCAATTATTTTAGTTTCTTCCAAACTGATTTCTCTGCAAATTTTTGTGTTTCTCTCTGGCTGCCTCTATTTCTATCCTGTTTGTGTGAACTGACCAGAAAGAAGCACTGTATTTCTGTTTGCTCTAAAATGAACTGAGGTTCTGCAGCCTTTGTTCACAGCTATTACTCATTGATGAATGCTCATCCCTTTGGTGACTGTGGTTCTTCTAAGAGAGGTCTTCACTGAGTTGGCCTCAGGGCTCCTCCAGGCTTTTATTGAGAGTTCAGTTAATTTAGAACTCTTCAAAATAGTATCAATGGTATAAATAAGTGTCAGCGTGCAGAGAAACCTGAAATGGGTGCTTATTAGTGCATGAGACTTACAAGTCAAAACAAATAGGACCAACAAATGAACAGGTTTTGGCCCTAATTTTTGGAGTGTTGCCTCCAAATCAGAAGGGCTTGCCAATCCCATTTACAAATCATGTAGAATTTGGTGAGAGTCTTCCTGGATATTTCAAAGGTGCTCAGATGTGTGAGAATCCAGCCTGTACTGGTATACTGCAGTCTATACTGCCGAATGCTTAGGCCTGACCTGGTATCCTTGAGTATAGCATTGATGCAGTTGTTAGTGGCAGTCCCTGGCTGGCAGCAGTGCAAGAGCTGAAATATTAGCAAGCTGCTGCCATTTTTCCTTTATTTCTCTTCTCTTAAGATTGGCAGATCTCCCACTAGAGGTGATTTTTTTTTCCTTTGGAAAAACATGCTCCTCTCTTTAAACAGTGAATATAAACTGGTCTTTGGGAAGTTAAGCCCTGTTCTCCAGGGGCATTTGTGGCCATGGTTCTCGCACTGGGGGAGAGAATAGAGAAAACCAAAATGTTTGAAGAACAAAGAACATCTTTGTGTGTACTTCTGCCTTAGTTCTTCATGAGCTCGCTGAAATTACATGTTATTCATTAGACTTATTCATCTGACTGTCTTCTCAAGACCCTTCCCTGTCTGCTCCTTGCTGTTGTGTCTAACCACTCTATCTTGCACACCACCTGCACTGCCCACAGACTTTTACCTGCAGCACTTGCTGGGTTTGCTCGTCTTTAATTCCTTTCAGTGTAGTGCTTTGCAGAGTGACAAAGCATTCAGGTGTGGGGGGTGTTGCTTTAGGTACAGCCCCAGGCTAAAAGAAGCCCTGCTAGAAACCACCTTTCCTTCAGTGTCTAGAGGTCTGATCTCCTTTAGAACAAGCGACCACTTGTGCCCCTTTGACTAACTGCTGTAACATGGAGTTGTGCACATCTCCTCTCCAATCCAGTCCTCACCACATCGCTTGACTCCACGTGTGGAGTCACACTGAACTGGGAAAATGTGAGCAAGGATGGGCAAGGAAAACCAGACACCTTTAATCAAGTAGGTTTGGTATTAAAATAAGTGTTTTCTGAGTTGCCTGGAGTTTTACACTCAAGGGAGGCTATACAAAATTCAGAGATGTAATTTAACTGTTTGGCAGTATCTCTTTAACTGGTAACATCTCAAATTTTTGCCCCTGGCATTCAATAAAACAAATTGAGGCTAATTGACTAGGAGCCATATGTGTGATAATTAATTGGGAATGTATTCTGATTCAGTGCTCTGTAGTTCCCTGCCGAGTTTAAGATGCATTCACAACTCCAATTCACTGAATCATTCTAAGAGGACAGAGTAAAGACAGAAGGGAGACATCAAAAACGGAATGCATGCTGAGATCAGGAGGATCACAAGTAGAGATCAAAACTGTAAGTGGCATAAATGGAAAGGGAAAGGGTGTGGGTGGGCAGAAAGGAAAAGGCATGCAATGAAATATCTGAGGGGGTAACCCAGCAGACATGGGTAAGCTGGAACTCAGACCTACAAAGGAGAAGAAATCATGAGCATGATAGAGGAGGGCTTTTAAATATATATTTAGAAAGGAAGGCAGCAACAGGACATAATAGAGAATAATGGACTCCCATCAGAAATAAGGCACATGTAATGTTTTGAGGGTGTATGTGGATATACAGTGGCACTAAAGATTTATAATGCTGTTCATCTACTCATTAGCTTCCAAATGATGTAATTCTAATGAGATCAAGTTAACTCATGAAATTTCTGTCATGTCAAATATTGGAAACCCCTTGAAATGGATTGTCTGAATTTCCATAAGAATAAGTGTTCTCAGCAATTGTTCATCCATTCACGTGGATAATGTAGATCACATCCTGTGTTGGATTTAACTGAATCAAACATTTAGGGACAAGCTGAGATTCAGACTACTAAACCTAAACCTTACATTCAAGGAAATGCTTATTCAAGTCATTTCTGTCAAGATGTGAAGACTGGTAAAGCAGAGATCCAGGAGGAGATGTTCAGCAAGTGTAACCATTCTGACCGAGGTGATAAGACACATTGTGCACAGGCAGCAGCAGGGAATAGGTCATGCTACAGCGTGCTTGGGTTTTGGTTGTCTGCTGATGTACGGAGGTGTGCACTGGACCCAGGTTGCCTTGGAGTTTGTGCAAAATGCAGGATTGTGTCACCATTGCTACTGAGAACTGCCTCTGAAACTTTGTGCTAGTTGGGGCTAGGTAAATACTGGATGAAAGCTAGTGTGGTTTTGTTTTTGGGTTTTTTTCTTTTTCTTTTAAAGTCCTTTGGCTACCAGTGTTTGCTCTCAAAATATCAGAGATGTTTTCAGTCTGAAGAGTACTGTAGAGGATACCAAGATGAATGGTGTAAATTATTAACGTTCTCAACAGTGCTTGCAATAAAAAACACAGAGGTATTGAAAATAATCCCTCTTTTAGATTGGATTTGGTACAACTGCAGAGTAGGAGTAAGATTTTTGTTGTTCTTCAGTGTAGTGTCACTGATGCTGCACTTGCATGTTTACAGCACTGGGATGGCTTGGTTAGCTTCTATTTTGCCTCCTTTCATCTTTTGGTGGGAAATATGGATATGGAAAACCCTGTAGTGAACTAAACTAGTATTTCTGATACAGGCTTTCTTTGGAAGACCAGTCTTTGTCTTAGTCTTGTATTTCCTCGTACTTTCTTGCCATCTCTACCTTCTAATTTTATTATTAAGCAGTTATATTGAGTCTGAAAGTGAGAATTAAAGTATCTTAAATAGGTGCTATTTTAATATTGCACACTGAAAAAGCATGAAAATACTGCGTTTTCAGCACTAAAGAATATCAAGAATTCTGAAATGCCTTGTTACTCTTTCCGCTTTTTATGATGTTTAGACAATGTTTCTCTCTCTGTGTGGAGTAAAGGAGAAAAACAGCTTGGCCCCATTTGCCAAAGCGGCTCCCAACATTTGGTTTGGTTTTGTTTTTTTCCCCCTGTCTGTTCTCACTCTCTCTGGTGAAAACTTCACCAGGATATTTCTCATCACCTCCTTTCTACTCTCCAGCTCCTTGCAGTTTCTCAGGCTTTTGCTACTTCACACACAGGCCCATCAGCGCAGAGTCCGGGTGAATCAGTCCTGTGGAGCTCTTTGCCCAGGGCTGGGCAGTGTAGTACCTTTCCTATAATGTTTGTGTTGGCTCATGATGGGAACAACCGAAGAAAACGCTCTATTTCAGATATCTGGTTTTGTGTAATGTCATTAACACACTTGCTTTTAAATTAAAAGCACCACTTTCAGCTGCAGACAGCGAGGTCCAGCTGTGAAGCAGAGTCCTGTCTAAGCCCCATCCTTAGAAGAATGTCAGAATCCTGACCTTTTTCACAACCTCAAGAATGCACACAAAAAAACCTCTGTGCAGTCGCATAATCTTTCCACTTAAAAAACTTCTTCTTCTATTGCATAGTAAAAAATAATCTGAAGACAGTAATTAAACGTCTTTTAAAAGAAAAAGCATACTTAGATAAGAGGAAAGAAATTGAATAAGACAAAAGCAGGACTATTGATGACATTTTAGTAAAGCATTAGTGAGTATTTTAAAGTGTGCAGATGCTTAAATCACCTGGCTTACAAATAAGAAGTGAATTTCCCAGCTAAACATTTGAATGTCAGAGCAGTAAAGTGGGCTGTTTAACCTATGTTTGGGCACTCAGCTTTTGTTCTCAAGTTCACGCATTTTCATTCCCCTTGCTGCAGAAGTACTGAAACTTCCAGACAGGTGTTGGAATATGCCAAATAAACATGCTGAGTCATCTCAGCAGATGACTCTGGTTTTAACACCCACTTAAACAACAGCAACAGAAAAACCCAAACCAAAACCTCCAGAACGTTAAAAAAAACCAAACAACAAAAAAGCCCCAAACAAACCCAAGAAGCCTCAAAATCAGTTGTAAAAATCTCTTTAAGAAAATAAAGAAACTCTAAGAACAGAAAGTGTTATTGATAATAAGACCTTTCGGTGTTTTAAAAGGATGCTTCAACAGTGCTGTCTTTAAAATCTGGGACTTTTTATACCTTAGCCCTCCCCTGATTTCCTAGTGTGCAATCAAAGCCACTTTTTATTGTTGTTAGATGAAATAATGGCCTAGTGAAGGAGAATCTCCTAGGGAAGGAGAGGGGAAAGAAAGCATTAAAAAAACCCAAAAAACAACAACGGAGTGAGTGATCAGGAAGGAGAAATTGCTCTCATTCTTAAGAGATCCTTCTTTCTTAATGTGAGTTAAACCCAAGTTGTATCTTCCATGCAGCTGCCCAGGAAACCTGGGCAAGGTCACGAACAAAGGAGCTGTCAGCCCTTGCTGTTAAAACCCCACTGAAATCATTCTGTCTTTTAGATGAAATTGATTTAAAACTACTTCAGTATCCTTCCCATTAGTACTATTGTTTTTACCTCTGGTGTCCTTCAAATATTGATGGGTGCCTGCTTATTCTGCCCCGTCATTCTCCTCCTCCCTCACTTTGTAGACAACTGCTACTGCGTTTTTTGTGCTAAGCCTTTGTTTATAGAGCCAGCAGCATTAGGTATTCACATGACAATACTGAAGATTTTTTTTCCAGATTCCCATGAATAATCATAGGGCTGCAGCACAGTAAAGTTTCTCTTTTAAATTTGCCTGCTAGATGTCATCGAAGAGTGGATTAAAATTCATTGGACACAGACAAAGAAAACTTTGGATCGACCCTAGAAAGGCATCTCTGCATCTCCCAGAGGGAAACTGCTTCTCTTTGTTTTGTTCTCTCTCAAAGTAGAGATCCTGTTCTACTCAGCAGGAATCCAGGAAATCTTGAATTTGTGTTTTGGGGGAAAACTCAGCAGCAGCAAGGCAGGTAGAACAGCTGGAATTTTATTTTGATCTTCTGGAAATAATGATTTATTTAGCATCAAATCAGCTATGATTTATTTATTTTCCTCAATTTACCTGATTCTCAACATACTCTCTTTATTCTCCAGACCATCTTAATTCCCCTCAGACTTTTTTCTGTCTTTCTAAGGAAATTGAGAAAAAAATCTTTCCAGGCAGTGTGTTTAGGAGAGAAAATATAGGAAGTGATACAACTTTTTTGGAAAGGGAAGCAATAATTTTAATTACATGAATAGTGCTACACAGACTGGTGGATTATCCCAGTGTCCATGTAAATGGGAGATTAAAAGAGCATGAAATAGATATTTCAGGAACTAAGCAGGAGGTTGGCTTTAAAATTGCTGAAGACTTAGCTGAAGACAGTTCAACACAATCGCTTTTTCTCTAGGGCAGTTGCTGGAGGAACTGTACTTGGTTTGCATAGAATAATGCAATTCAGGAGGAAATTCAATTACTGAGCTAATCACATTGGATGAGTGGTAACAACCAAATGTAAAGTAAGAGGCCACTGGAGGAAAGCCCAAATCACCTACTAATCCCAGAAGTTTACAGAGAGAGGTCCTGGTTGAGAAGTAAAGGTGTTGCTTGTTTGGTTGTTAGTTGTAGTGGATTATACTTTAATCCTATGCAAATTCCCATTGCTGATCAAGAAGATACAAACACAGCTTTGGTTACTAATAGTTGTAGAAGACTTTTAAAATCCAGAATTGATTACCTGATGGCATTTATTCATCTAGGCTTCTTCAGCACAGACGTTTGCTTCGTAAATTGTCTATATTACCCTTGGTCTTAAAAAAATGAAATAAAATTATACCTCATAATAGCTGCATAAAGATTTGAGTTTTTCTAGTAGAGTCTGAAAAGGTAAATTCTTGTCTCATGTCCTAAGGCCCATGTTTTAGCTGCTTAAACAAAGCCTTAATGCAGCCTGGTTTTGTTTTGTTGTTTTTTTTTTTATTTTTTTTATTTTATTTGTGAGAGCTGTTTTATTTCCTTCCCCTTTTCCCAGTCAGGCTGTATCATCTGTCTTGGAGTGTCCCAAAGCACTTGTGATTTTCCCTGATTGTTTCATGCATCTTTCTGTCAAAGGAAAAAATAAGGGGGGGGAGGGGAAAGAAATA
The DNA here is from genome assembly GCA_008694505.1 of Cyanoderma ruficeps. Classification (NCBI taxonomy): domain Eukaryota; kingdom Metazoa; phylum Chordata; class Aves; order Passeriformes; family Timaliidae; genus Cyanoderma; species Cyanoderma ruficeps. Next base: position 31,009,489 of record VZDJ01007749.1, on the reverse strand, counting down.
GACCCCAAGCAACATGCTGGGCAAAAGGATTCCTGTTTATTGTAGATTAATTTTTTCTGAAGTATTGGTTGATTTTATGGGTCTCAATATGCCTCCAGAACAGAAATGGTAAGAAACTGGGGTAAAGAGTAGTATTAACTTTTACCTTATACTACCACACTGATTTCAGAGGGACTGAAAGTTAATAAGGCGTCTCATAATCTTAAAACATACGCTTTCGGAAATCAGCAGTGTTTCTCTGCTGAGAATAGAAAATTGATTGAATTCCACAACCTAATGTTTACGCTTACTCTTGTGTATGCAGGTGGATATATATCAGGATGGAAGAATTCTGACAACCTTTTTAAAGTAAAATGATTCTTTATATTCTGAACTGCTTAGAAGGCCTTCCCCCCCCCCCTCCGTTGCCATTTTCTGTTGAATAGGAAATGATAATTGCAGTTACAATGAGCTGAGCCACCCAGCAGCAGGAAGATAAATAATGCCTCAAATAAAATGTTAATCTATGTAGATAATATACTAATATTAATTACAAATAATTTTAATTAAGACTCATTTTCTCAATCGTACTTTTTGCAAAGTAGAGAACGTGCCTTTTTAAGGAAAAAAATCGGTTGCTTTTGGTAGGAAGTAGAACTAAAGCTAATCTGTTCCTCTTCTGTCTACTGCATGGAAACTTGTGTGCAATTTTTCTGTTGGTCAGTTTTCCAGAACTTTTTTGGGGAGGCTGCCGGGAGTGGATGAACAGACTTTGTTACATGTCAGTGGCATCCTTCTCCCAGTTGGATTCAGCATAAACTTACACACAAAATCCTGGAAACCGGTACTGAGTCTCTGCTGTGTTGCAAAGACAATGTTACCTTTACACCATCCTTTTTCAGTGTTACTTAAGCTGTTTAAAAGTCCCCCTTTACAAGTGATCCCTCTTTGGTGCTGCCTTCCTTAGGGCACACCTGCAGTTTTCACAGTGAGTAGTTAAATTCAGGCTGTGGAGGTTCACTGGCCAATCACCAGCCTGTTCAAAATCTCCTCTGGGCCCTGTGCTCCCCACGCCGTGAGCCAGACCCCAGCTAGTCCCACCCAGCCAGGCCAACCTCACTGCAGGTCCACCAAGGACACTGTGAGGGTCACACCTGGGTGTCTCCCTTGGGTCCCATGTCAGGAAAGTGGTGTTGAGGCTCTTCTCCCCGTGCTTGCAGGCCTTCGTACAGATGAGGCCCTTGCCGCTGTCACACGTAACCTTATGCTGACTGTTGTTTGGGCCTTTTCCTGGTTTTGCTTTAATCTCATTTTCCAAGGAATGAGAGATCATATTTACATATTTGATAGATAGGCCTTCTGTTAAGGCCTTTGATTGAACACAAAACTTTTGAGGCGATATTCTTAACGTAGTGTCCTGAAATCCTGATGTATCCATGCCAGAGCAGTATTTTAGGGAAATTGATGTTTACTATGGCATTTTTATTAGGCAGACTTCCATTTTTACCCCAAGTACCTCAGGGTGCTTGGGAGATGCTTTGGGCTTAGTGTTGCATATCCCTACTCACCACAACAATCATTCTCTTCTGTTTAACACCTGCTGGCCCAGAGTGATTCACTCATTCCTTATTTTCTGACTTTAATAGTGTCTTTTATTATAGGTAGTAATAAAAGCTCAATCCAATCTACCTTTTTAGTTTCTTTCTCTTTTTAAATCATTTTTCCTGTGTTGTTTATATTCCACTGCTGCAGTGAAAATACTGAATAGGGAATGTGCTATTTGTAAGGGTGACAGAGTTAGTGCCTGTATGAACTAAGGCCATCTAATTTACTCTTTTTCAAGCAGGAAGAATGACCAGGGACTCTCCTGTTGCTGCCTAGCTAAATATGAAACTAAGTAAAGTATTTTTGTGTTGTTGTTTTTCCCTAGATGGTACACACCCACAGAAATGTTTTCACCCAAAGAAAACTCCTTGTCCAGCTGTGTCCCTTAAGGCTTAGAAGAAAAGAAAGACTGATTAAACATTCTTTCTATTCACTGTTTTGGTGGCACCTGGCTGATCTGTTTCTGGAGCCAGTTCAATTATTTAAGTACACAGTGTTGTACTTATTGTACAAATTCTGAATGGACTGTGCCCCACAAGAGGGAAAATGGGCAGAAGAGTGTGCTGATAAGCTACAATATCAATAGCTATACTGACCTGAAATACCTATATATGCCTGATGAATGGATTAGTCTGAACTGCCTAATTATATAAACACAAAATGAAGAGATGTGTTAAACAAAACAAAAAAACGTGTTTATTGTGAGAATTGTTTATTTTAAAAAAAGAATTGGCTGTAAACATGTCTTTATTTCCAGCACCAAAAGATCGGACCATTCCAACACCAGACTGGCAATTCAGATTGAAAAGGATGGAGGTATGACCCGGGAGTTTGGGTGTCTTGCTTAATTTGCAAAATGTGATGTATTTACACTGGTGAGGCTTTGCTGGGAAAGGTGAACAGAAGCAAATGGTTTAATGTGTGTACAAACAAGAGCATTTCAAATGTAGTAGAGCATCAGTTTAAGTTTTGTGACCTGATGAGTAAATTTACTCTTCAGTTATGTGTAGCTGATCAGACAGAGAGCTGCTGGGCTGCCAGTTGCTTGGTTAATCATAACATCTGAGTTTGTGTAGAATATGCAGCAGGCACCCTAGCTAGACTCAGAGGTCAGCTGAGGACAGGGAAAGGTTTTGCAAAAAAACCCAGCAAGTTAGTGGTGCACCTACCACTGAGCAGTTTGGGCTGACAGGTATCTCCTCTTCCGTGGAGAGAAACCTTTTTGAGAGGGGGGAGAAGGGAAGCTGGAAAACTCACACGGGGAAAAAAAAGGAAACATGGTGGGCTGCTCTGCTGAGTATCAGTGCATTGAATGAGCATGAGTCTGTGGCCATGCAAAGCACCTTCCCAGGCCACATTGAGTTGTTCCTGTGAGACTGGGAAGTGAGAGCAGTTTTTGGACACAGAGAACATGTAGTACATCAGCTGACACTCTTCAGTGCCTGGTGGGACAGAAGAACCCTTTTTGGGAGGAGCTGATGCCAGTGTCACTTGCCAAAATCCCATCCCAGTGAAAGAGGCCAAGGTTTAATATTTTTTTCACTTTAGTGTACTGAGGCCAATTTCATCTTGCCACAGAGATGGCTGGGGTTGTATTGTAGAGTTAAAAGTTTACATTTTAATTATTGCTGGTTTACCCTCCCCACACCCTTTTTATCCTTATCCATTACATCAGTAACATGAACAAATACACATCTTCAAGCAGAAATGGATTAAATCCAGGGTGTCCAAGAAGGCAAGAGAGGTATTAATAGTTTGAAGCATGAATAGTGCTTTTCAATTATTTATCATTTAAGGCTGGGAGCTAAGATTTTTCCCAAGGCCATTTTGTCATGTGCTAGCAATGACCTTTAGCATTATTATATATGCTAATAAGTGAATTATGTTTTAAACCCTGTAGCTCAAGAAAAGTATGCCTTTTGTGCATGTGCTTAAGAGATTCATTTTATGATTTACTTAAATTTTGACCAAAACCACCCCAGGAGGTGCACAGGTGAGTGTGTCTGCATGGACATGGGCACACAAGGACAAACATACCAGGGCTGGGTGTGTAATGGCTACGGGCACAAAAAGCAGTGTAGTTACAGACCCTCTCCTCCTCTGGTATCAAGGAGCAATTTGTAGGGCAAGCCATAGCCCCTGCAATCCTCATCTTCTGGGTTTTTCCTTCTACATGTTAGATCTCCTCCTAAATATGCAGAAACATAAAAATGCATGGCTGCCTGTACATCCGTATCCACATTCACTCCCATGCATACAAATGCACCTACAAGATGTTGATTTGTGCATCTATTTGTGCACCAGCATTTTGAGAGTGTTGAAGGTGGGACACTGATGCACTACAGAAGAGGAAAGCACTTTTTATCTCAAGCATACATTGTGTAAAAGATTACAGGCACAGGATAACACCATGTTGGATTATGTGGCACCATGATAGCATTTGTGAAGGGTTCAGTCCCTTTCACAAATCACCATCATAAAGTGCTTCTTTTAATCCAGTAAAAGGCCACAGACCTTCAAGAGATGACACTTCTAGATTGTGATAGGGTGGTTTTCACTGGGCATTTGGTCCAAGCAATGTGTAATTGAACAGCTACAATTTTTAAAGTGGTAGCAATTCTAGTGGTGAATGTCATTCTTACTCAGTATACTAGGTAAGCTCTTTTAAAAGAAATATCCTCATTTTAAGTGCCAACACATTCTTCATGGACAAAGCCTTGAAAAATTCCTGGAGGACCAAAAGAAAAAAAAAACCAAAGAATTATTGGTAGCTGTGTGGCCAAAGTATTTAAAAGTCTCAGAAAAAACATTCAAATTTAAGCATATGTTCTGAAGTAATAATGATTTTTTTCTTATCTTAGATTAAGAATATTATGTAGACATTGGCATTGCAGAGACTTTTAGTGGAGCCAAGAAACTCTTATTGTTGTAAATCATGGAGGTTATTTGATTGAGTTTGAAATATGTGTTATCACTAATGTGACCTTTTATTTACAATATTCATATTAACCTGATTCATTGAAGGGCTACCTAGGAAATGTAGATTGTGTAAAGTATCAGGAAGATATCATCTAGCTAGAGGAGGAAGATTTAAGTAGGAATGAAAAAGAACATAAACTTTTTTGCAGAATGGCTTTGTATAATTTTTTTTTTTACAAATGTATGCTGCTCTGGTTGTAGGAAACGATGACAATAATCTCAACTCCATTTTTTATGAGCATTTGACAAGATCTCTGCAGGAGTCTCTTTGTGGAGATTTGATCCTGGGCCGCTGGGGAAACTACAACACAGGAGACTGTTTTATTCTGACATCGGATTATTTAAATGCCTTTGTGCACTTGATCGAAATTGGAAATGGCCTTGTCACCTTTCAGCTCAGAGGGCTCGAATTTCGAGGTAAGGATCCATGATGATTTGAATAGCAACAAAACCAGCAATATATCCTGTCTGTCTTTTTAATCTATCACAACTCTATAGTAGGACATAGAGTTTGAGGACCTTTCTCTTTCAACAGATACTTGTCTCTCTGAAAGCTTGGTACTTTGTTGTATCATTATATGGATGTTGTTTTGAAATCTAGATGTTAAGAAATTTGGAGCCATGTTCTGCAGTATCATAAAACTTTCAGAAAGAAGGCTTGTTGAGTGGTTTGCTTGGCTCACAGATCTTTTGTGTAATGCTTAGTTCTGTTTTCAGATTATTTATGTTCCTCCATAACTATGAAAATTGGAGTCGTTAAAATTGTTCAACCCAAAACACCTTCTCTTTGAAAAACAAAGAAAAAAAATGGAAAATATCCTGTGTCAAACCATGCAAGAAGCCGGTGGTGAGATGGTCTTTGTCACACTAGAACAGCAGAGTATAATCAAGGTGACTTTTCAACAAGGTTGAGTGTGAGAAAATGAGCGACAGACTGGCTCTTTGAATGCATTTAAGTGTGGGAGGATTAGACTAGGAATTAACGTGTGTGGGCTCAAGCCCTGACTCTGTGACAGACTCCGTGTAGGATGTTGAACAGGTTGTGGTGAATGCTTCATGTTCACGTTCCTTCCTGTGTAGTGGAGATGAAGATAACACTCTGGTGTCCTCAGCAAAGTTATGTGGAAAGAAAACAGTAAATGCCTGAAACAGCTTGGTATTGTAATACCTCATGAGATGCCTCTTCAGAGCAAATGCAAATTGTGAGGAAAAACAGCTGGAAAGGAAGAAAGATAATTTCTTTATCAGCCTTATAATTTCATGTTGATGATGATTGTTGAAGGATACATGGTCATGCATGTGTGGTTCTGAGGCTTGCTTCAACTTCCAAGAGATCTGTGCAAGCATTCTTGTATTCATCTTCTCCTTGGGTATCTCCAAGGTGAGCAGTGGTGCTGCTGTGTTAGGGATAGATACTTGCAGTCTAACTTCCAAAATTTATCTTTGCTGATCATCCTTTTGTGTTAAAATAGTTCAGTGTGAGATTTGAAACAAACAGAAGACAGAAATCTCCTTCCCGCTTAAATTACAGGAGTTTTGTGAGGTGTTTTTTCTTTGTGCAGTTGCCGCTTCCCGCTTGGTCCCTCTCTATCATCACCATTGCCAGGCAGTAGAAGTAAATATTGGAAACAGATAAAAGCATATGAGAGGATGCTCAAGCCTAGCAGACAGGCATAATGAACTGGAAGTTGAATGGGGAACAACTGGATAGTTTGGATAGTTTTGTTGCAAAGCGTTTTGGGAAGACTTTCTTTGACGTTGAGCCAGGATCATTCACAGATGGCAAGTGCCATTTGGCACTTGGATCTGAGAGCAGAGCTCAAAAATTGCAGTGTGCCACCTGCCGAGGCATGTCTGTATTCCCTAAAATCACAGTTTAAGTAATTAAATGTGTCTGAAAATTGACCTTTCCATGCAGATTGCCTAATGCTGTTTAGTGTTAATTAACTGTAGTTAATACTGTTTTACTTTGTGAATAGATCCACCATGTCTGCCAGCTGTGACAGGTCTTTAAATTCAGCTGAGGTTGAGCCCCACAGCCTCTCATGTCTTTCATGGACTGCTGTTGAGAGCCAGCTGAATTCTCAAGAGGAATATCCTCTTTCCCAGTCTTTCTTGTACCCCTCAGGGGGAGGCTGGCATCCTGCAAAGCAGCCACACTCTTTCTTACCTGAGTCTTTGATGGGCCTGGACCAAGAGAGCAATAGCAAACTGAACTGGAAAGTAATGCCAGTTACTGGAGGTGGAGAGGAGTGGGGAAATGGTAGTTTCACCTAGATTATCTCATCCTCAGTACAAATCTAGTTCCCTATGCCTCCTCACTCTCAGAGTATCACTGGGGAAAGAGGCTGCTCAATACTAGAGAAGGAAGTAGTTGGAAATAGGAGAAATGGAGTCCCTCTCTTCTCTGAACCCACTGGATAATCTTATTCCAAGAATAAGACAAAATTCGTGGTTATTTTGTGTCCTCAAAGACAAGGCATGTAAGGAAGTTTTCTCTGGTTTTCAGAGTATTTGGTAGAGGAGTTATTATGGGAACAGAAACTAGGAGTGTATGCATTGCCATTCCATTGTTTGGCCTAGAGCAGAGAAGCCATGTAGGGTTGAATAAAGGAACTTACCTGAAACAAAACCAGCTCAAACATGGAGCACTTGCGATGCCATGTGAGAGCTGAACCCCACTGGACTGTGTGGAATGAGTGCCAGAGAAATCCCACAGATTGCAAGCCTACTTAAGGATGGAGTAGGAGAAACAGAGGGGAACCAAGTACAAGCCAGATAAGGATGCTTGGATCTGCCTGATGGAGATGAAAACAAAAGCCTCATGGACATCAAAATGTGAGCAGATGATCTGCTGTGTGCCCAGTGGAGACTTCCTGGGGTGATGTGCTGAAACCAGAGGATTGTTTGTGTTTCCAGGTAACCCGTGAGGGCTGGTGTGCTTTAGATAAACTATGGTGCAGAACTGTGCTCTTCCTGTGCATGGTTTGGTCCTTCTGCCAGCAAGAAGCTGCTCTGGTGGGGCTGCAGGCCACAGGGGTGCCCAGGCACTCAGGCACTAGTATGAGTAAAAGGAGCCAGAGGGGCTGACCTGAATGCGGAAGTTCATAAGGGGATGAACCAAGGCTATTCAAAGGAAATTGTGTAAAAGCTGAGACTGAAATTCTGCCTTGGAAGGCATTCTTTGCTCCTTCCCTTGAATAGGATCGATGCCTACAGTGGGAGGAAGGTAGAGCAGGCTTCCACCAAGCAGCACTAACAGATATATCCTGTGTGGACTAGGCATGTTTTCCTCATTTCAAGTCTTGGAAAGGGCTGGTGAATACAGCCTGAATACTGAATACAGTAGGAATTTTTTCTGCAGAAGTGAGAGAGTGTATGGAACTGCCCTGGAAGAAGCTATTGGGTTACAAAGTCAAATGGCAGTTATTAAGCACCAAACTCTGCTTTGGGCATCCTGCATTCCTATTTTCAGTTGTCTGATCATGCACTGTTTTTTACAGGGGACCCTAATTCCTTTAATTGTGCAGAATGGTTTCCCACAAGGGGGAGAAAAGGGCTAGAGGAGGAACTCGTAATCTGTAATTTCTGAGCTTTGGCTGCTTAACTTCAATTTCCAACAAGTAATTTTAATTGAGGGCCCCAAAAATCTGCTGTTTCTTAAATAGGAAATCTGTGTTTGCTTTGGAAATGAATGAATCACAACAGTGTTCTCTGTGACTGTTTTCTGTTTATGACTAAACCAAAAGTAATATTTGCCTTGTGGAGCTCTGGATTTTCCTATGTGTGTTTCTCGTTGTGGTAGCTGAAAGGCTGTGCTGGCAATACTGGTAGTGCCAGAAAAAGGGGTCACAGTGCCTTCTGAATTTTAAGTGTACGGTGGCAGGGGGTACTTGCTGCCTCCTCAGTTTGCAGTCCATCCTAATTGAGATTTGGCATTGTAAGTGACTGATCCAGATGCCTTTCTGTTTGTAATAGAAGCATTTGTCTCAGCTTTTAAATGAAAAAACAAACCCAAGCAAATGCCTGCAGGCAGCATCAGACTGAGCAGACTGCAAGAAGAGAGTCAGCAAATCTGGGATTCCTTTCATCTGTCTTCAGTCCTGTTTGTATTAAACACCTTGGATGAATTAGTTTTCCACTCTTCCATTCTATGGACAGAGAGGGGATGTCCCTCCTTTGTGTCATTCATCCTGAGTGTAAAGTGGAGGGAAAGCTCAAGACCTCCAGGCATGGACAGGAAATGCCCAGCTCCTCCTTTATAGACAGTAAAGAGAAGGTAGTAATGAGCTGAAACCAGGGGAACACTTCCAAGGAGCTGCCCAGTGGTGTAGTGGAATTGAGCCCTTCGGTAACTTAACTCTGCCTTGTGTGTTAGACCACAGCAGAATGCTAAAAGCAGCCTGCCAGAAGAAATACATAACATATCATTTAATTTGAAAGGAAGAGATGGGAAAACCCACAGTCAGGGAACAAGCAGAAACAATGTCAAAATATCTTTCTCAGGAGTTCCCTGTAGGACGAGGGTGATTTAAAATGTTTTCCTATTTAGTCTGTGTGTCTGCAAAGTGTCTTTTGGAGAATATTTATTTAGGCATTGCATGTGTAGAAACTACTTACTGATGATGTTGCTGAAGTCTTCAGGAGCTGTTTTCCAACTCCTGCACAGTATTCTTCAGTAATTTAATGAACTTCTAAATCTCTGCTGTGATTTTTTTCTTGTTGTTACTGCGTGTTGCACGTGCAATAATATTCATGCTTCACTTGGAACTTCATTAGATGGATCAAGGCAAGAAGCACAGAGCAGACACAGATGCAGTTGTACACAGTGGCAGGCAGCTGTGGCAGCGGGATGGGATTGCCTGTGGGGCTCTCTCTGTGCTAGCTAGCTTATTTCCCACGCAAAATGGTGTATGAGAGCAGCCAGCTCAGGCTGTGTGCTCTAGGCACGGTAGTGATGTCTAATAAGGACAGTTACTCATTCCTGCAGCATGTGTATGGTGCACAGTTTTATTACAGTAGCAAGTACATTACCAGTGTAAGGAATATTTATTTGTGTTTGATTTTTGTGTCTGAAGGCTCCGTAGCACTAGGAAGAATCATTCCTTATTTAAGGAGTGGTTTCAACTTGCATTTTTTTACAAATCACTTCTTGCTGTTGGGAAGTAAAAGTACCCACGTTCATATTTCTCCTGAGACCACACTTGACCACATGTTCAATGTATGTACCAGAACATTAAAAGGTATTGATAAATTAAAGAGAGTTCAGAGAAAAACAGCATTTTTGACACACATTCCTTGGGAGAAAAGATTAAAAACCAAAAGTGCAGTGTTTGTGGGAAAGAACAAAGACTGAGAGACACAATTCTTGGAAATACTAGAAACATGGACAAAAAGGATGCAAAGGGGTTTCTTTAATCTTGGTTATTTAACTGGGAAGAATAACATGAAACAGGGAAGAGGATACTTTATGTTAAATGCAGGAGATCTGGGATGTATAAGCCTTTCTAGGTGTGCAATGATGCTCCAACATTGGAAGCCATCTGTAAATTTCAAATAGACTTTGAATAGTTTCTATAGCACGTACTAGAATAAATATTTGATGTCATTTCTCCTTTTTCTTCCTTTCACAATTTTATGTGTATTTATGTACGCACCATAGAAGACTTCTGGAAGGAAGGAAAATGTTAAATGCAGTGCAACCCTTTTACTGAGAAAACATCTTTGCCAAAACCAAAGCATTGCACGTTGCATTGCACTGTAAAAGATGAGACATGAGAAGTTTTTGTGGTATTTTGTCGCTGCAAGTTTAACAACAAACATCTTTGGAGAATGCTATCTCCACATGGCTTTTCTTAATGTGTCTCTGTGGGCCAAGAAAAGAAAAGGTTTCTGAGGAGAGGGGATGTCTGTTATTATAGCAACTGATCTGGTTTGAAAACCAGATCGTTTTTCAGACATACAATTACCTGAAGCAGCTGAAAGCCAAGCCACAGTTTTCTACCTAAGAGCTTTGATGTTTGAGGAATTGATACTGGTTTAAGTCCTGAAATTTTTCTTTGAAACAAGCTGAGACTATCAGAACCTATAAAATCGGTTCTTTATCCCAGTTCCACAAGCAAAAAAGCAGGAAGGAGCCAAAAAAATTGCAGGTTTCCAGAATGTGTCTAATTCTGATGTTCATGACTTTCCATTTGTGAGCTCATTTCATTGCTCTTTAAAGTATTTGGTTTTTTGTGTTTCTAGAACCATATCTGACGCATGTTTGAGTAGAGGACGGTCTTCCAATGGCTGTAATTATGCTCACTGTGGGTTTTTTTGTGTGATAACTTACTGCTTGTTAAACTGCTATCCTGAGCAGAAAAGAAATGCTGGTTGAGAAAGAGCCTTGGGAAAATTGGGAAATTTGGAATATTTGTATTTGCAGCATAAGCTTGTTGAAGCAGAGCCAGAAAAATTCTACTGTATTGCATTTATTTGTAAGGCATTCTTGTGCTTGGTTTTGCCAAACAAATGGTGGGCAACCAGGCATTTTTGTGGAGTCATCTGTGAAGAGACCTCTGCATGGCTTAGGAAAGGATTTACCCTGGGTATGAGCCCTCTCTGTGTAGATTTGCACCCTGGTTGCTTATTTGTCAGCAGTCCGCAATACTCAAGCTCCTACCTTCAGCCACAATAATTAGTCCCTGTTCTGGATGTGTTGCTAAACTGTTTTATGGAAATTAAAACTGCTCCTAGAATACTTCTAGTATATGGTTGTGTAATGGATTTTTCATTCTGGCCCCTCAGATCTTGAAAAACGCTTTTCACTCCCCGAGTTTTCACAATTTAATTCAAAAGCACACTGTGGTTTCAGTATTTAATTCTAGAAGGCTGGGTAATCATTCAGTTAGGTATATTTCATCCTCTTCAAGCAAGATTAGTCTTCAGTTTTCTCATTTCCATTTAGGTTGAATTATTCTGGCAGAGCACAACTCTGTCCTCAAATCCTGATGTGTCAGGAAAATACAAAGAGCTCCAAGTTCTCACCCTGGCTTTCTCCTGAGCTCACACAGGCTGACCTTGCTTTGTTCAGCTGGCACATGTTTTTTACATTGATGAATTTTTGGCAACCCTCCAGTGTTAGATATCTTACAAATGAATTGGTCACATCTATGCTAGCAAGGGTCAGAGTGAATGACTAAACTTGAGTGAAGCGCATGAGATTATTTTCCTTCTACTGCAGAAAGAAATGTAAAAAAATGTTTTCCCTCAGGTTTTGAAATGACTAATTACTAGTGAAAACATTTTCCTGTATTTTAATATTTAATGGTACTACACTTAATTATATTGCAGAAATGAAGTACACGTTCTGTTCCTTGCTCTTTGGTTTTATGAATAATTCTCTCAGAGTTGCTTGAACTTGCTAATTTTTTGAGAAGCAATATAAAAAATGTCATTTAAATCATCAGCTTATAGCATATACAAAAAAAGTCCAGGGCCAGCCTTCTGTAAAAGACAAACACAAATGCTTGACTTCATTTACTGCGTCCTGTCCCTTCTGGCTCAATGCATAAAGCTGAGCACATGCTCTTAGTCTCTGTGGTACCAGTGTTTGGAGTAATGAACCAAAAAGAATTGATGTATGCTCTGGTAAATGAAATTTTACAGTAAAATGCCAATCTGGCATTGAAGTCCAGCCAGTGTATTAAGGACTGAAGTGAGGCTCCATTAAAGATGAGAGGAAATTGCTGACAATTGTTCTAGAACTGACTGCAGATATCGGGTGGGAAGCAGCACGTACTTGAGCATCAAGCCTGAATGTTGTTTCTATAGACTTGAGTCCTTTTACTAGATGTTGTTTGGAAATACTAATCAGCAGGAATGAGGATTTGGTGTTTTGTCAGAGCACTGGCCATGGTTCAGGTTACAGATTTAAACTTAAGAGGGACACCCAGAGGCTCTGCAAGCAGTGAAGACACCAAATCCCCAAGGTGGTAGTGCCCAAGTCCATCAAACAGCTTTTGTTAATTAAGTGCATGTTTACCAGATGTTGAAGAGCACACCCCTGATTTCATTCTTTGGAATAAATCCATAAAACGACCACATGAAGTCCTTTGGTTGTTTCCCATAGCTTTTGTAATAACACAGTTCCTCTTAGAATGACTCTTGCTCCTCAAGTTCAACATTGATTGCACCCCCTGTAGCATAATTTTAACTCTAGCTGATTAAAATTACCTAGAAAAGACAACTTGAAGGTATTTTAACCTGTAGAATTAGCTAAGAATACAAATAATGTTCTGGCATCATATCCTGTTTGTTATGCAAGTGATGATAGTTTGAACATTGAGGGTCTCTTGAATTCACCTTTTCTTTGCCTTACCAGCTGCCTTGGGCTTCTATTTTACAAAATACATCCCCTAAGAAAACTAGTAATTGCAGAAACTGAAGTCATAATATTTGGCATTTATTGAAAGAGGTAGTACAGAGAGTAAAGCCTTCTATAGAAATAAAATATGATATTTCCATAACAGAAGAAAATATATACAAATAGGTACATAGACTAAGCAAAGGCATCTTTAAATCCTGTTGTTGTAGAGGGATCAGGGACAGTTGTTCATTGTGTTTTTCATTTTTCTTCACTTGCAAACATTTGGCAATACGTAATTTTGCACCTGGGATGAAGATGTATCTTCTCTTAAATTCAGTGTAATACTGAAAGACCTTTAAATTTTCAAGAATGAACAGCAATAGTAGCAGCACCAGCATGGAATATTTGTTTTATTCTTTTTCAAGCAATGTACAAAGGAATATCTTCCCTACTTCAGTTTGAGTACGATGTCTTTTGACTTGATTTCACAGAAGCATCTGCTGACCCAGAGCAGCTCTTGGTTTTTTTGCTGTTGAGCAGTAAGTGTTAATTCATGTAGAAATCTGTGAAATATGAAGCAGGAGCAGTCCAGTTCATGTCCAGTCCAACTGGAAATGTCAGCCTAATAGGTCATGTTTTGTACTTGGCAGTACTGAAAGGCAAGATGTTTATATTTGGATGACCTGAAGACTTCTAATAATTTTTCATATTGTATATCCCTGAAGTCTAAGGAGGAATGCTTATCAGTGTGTGAGCAACACTGGGTTCGAGTGTAAATTTTCATTCATGGCAAACTGAACAGAAGACACTGGAATATACTGAATCTTCTGCCTCCGTCTCTGAGGGCTATGGTCCTGTTTTTTCTCACACATTTCCTTTGGATTTTTCTATTCTCTTTTACTTACATGTTTTGCCTGCTGCACACATTTTAGCAGATGCATAGGCAAAAAAAAGGAAGTGATAAACCATACTTTGATATATTTTGTTTATTTTGAAATATTTTTCTTAGTGAGGAGAAAGGAATATTCTAGATGCTACTTCTACTGTTGATACAAACTGAAGGTCACAGGTTGTTGACCAGAGAGTTGTGATGGGACTGGAACAGACAGTCGAGGGCACAGCAGTTGTCATCATGCTCCACAGAAAGGCTATGGGATGCTGCCCTGCTCCAGGCTCTCTTCTGGGGTGCTGGCAGACTGCAGGGAATTGAAGCTGGCACTGTGTTCTTTCCTGGCTGAATGTTCAGGTGATGAACACAGCCAAATTCTTCCCTCATTTACAGTGACACAACAGGTCTGTTGGTCCTGGTGGGGAGGGAGCTTTTGAGCTGCGGTGCGGTGTCTCTCATCTTCCTCTCCTGTCGAGTCTGTTTAGAAGTTGATGGAGTCAGCAATCTGTAGGGTGATACTGAACCTCTGGCAGAAGGCCTGTGCAAGATGTGTCACTTGCATCACAGGAGATGCCCTTGAAAAAGGTTTATGTGCAGACTCAGTGGGGAGTAAGTTCTGCAACAGCCGATGGAGAGTAAATTTTAAAAAGAAGCATACATCAAGAACATAAAACTTATGTCTTTTGAGAATACTGGGGGGAGCACATGGGTGTCTGACTCAATTTTTATTAGTAGTGCCCTAAATGGTTTAGAAACTGTATTCATAGATTTCAAATCCACAAGGGCTCAGCATGACCATCTAGTGTGCACAGCATAGGCTGAAAATGCAGAGTCTGCATTATTGCTTCTGCATCTGCCTCATGACTTCTTTTTGAGGTAACATACCCTTTTTAGAAAAATTTGCTCTACTTTGATCTAAAGCCTGTGTAATAGACTAATTAGAAAGCTGTTCTGTTCTTGTGATGTACTGCCACTAGTGCTGTTCATTAGAGATGTTTGATCCAGAGTTGCTTTTACTCCAGTGGGAGAGAGAACAACCTGGTAGATGTTATTTTTGGAACTTGCTTTTCAAGATAGTTTGCTAAAACCCAGATTTTACAAGTGCTCTGACACACTAAAATCTTTCTTTGGGTCTGGTATGTTAGTTGATAGCAGACTAAGACTGGGATTAATTTGCTTAATGTGTCTTATGGAGCGAGACTCTTTAGTGTTTCTTCTTGGTGAGTTTTTATGAAGGCAGAAGCTGTGGTTTCCAGTTTAGCTCAGCTCAGAACCCATTAGAACTAGAGCATTAGATCAGGCCCTTTTGGCTTTTATAGGTGATAGTAGTACAGGAGTAATGTACATCCCTTTATATGCTGCTGCACATGGCTCGCTTAGCACATGGAGTTTGTTGCCGTAGCTCATTTTTCCAGATTTTTGCTAAGCGTGTACAACCTTCAAACATACTTTGAATGTGAGCTTGCAAGATGTCCTTTGTTTCCTCCTCCCCCAATAACTGGCAGCACACTCTCTCTTTCTCGCTGCCAAGGGACATACTGCCAGCAGAGAGAAGTGGAAGCTATAACAGAAGGAGATGAAGACAACGAGGGCTGCTGCTGTTGCAAGCCCGGGCACTTGCCTCACCTGCTGTCCTGCAATGCAGCCTTTAACCTGCGCTGGCTGACGTGGGAGATCACACGGACCCAGTACATCCTGGAAGGATACAGCATCATCGACAACAACGCTGCCACAATGTTGCAGGTGTTCGATCTGCGCAGAATCCTTATCAGATACTATATCAAGGTAAACTCTCTGGTAAAGGGTACTTTGTTCCTAGGCAGGCTTGTCAAATAAATTGCCATTTGTCTATAGAAGAAAGAGCATTTGCAGTTTTTTGCTTTATGTTTATCCCTCTGCACTACGGTCTGGCAGTCAGACTGAGTTGATGGTAGATCATAGAACCGTAGAATCATTTGGTTTGATCTTAAGATCATCCAGTTCCAACCCTCCTCCTATGGCAGGGATACCTTCCACTGGAATAGGGATAATCAATTCGTGTCTCCCTCTGCTAAATTTAATTCTGATCACTTACACTTACAGTTAGTACAGAAAGTGGCGGGCATGCTTTAATGGAGATCCAAGAAGGTGAGTTACCATCCATACCAGTGATAAAGTCAGACAAAGTGTTATTACATATGTTCTTATGTTCTTACAACACTTCACTAACAGTTTGGTATTTCTTCTTGCCTTGGCCTTTCTACTGCTTCTTTTTTTACTTCTGGAAAAGAAAGGTATTAACAAACATAAAATTCTTGGGAAACTTCTGAAGAGCTGTTTTTCAAATGTACCTTTTTAGTCGTGTAAACCCCTTTCTTATCTTCTGTTTTACATATATATACCACAACACATTTGAAGTTGGTTTATTCCATTGATTACACAGCAGTTAATTTACACCACTTCTATATTTGCATTGTTATAAGGATCACAATAACCACACAGATACTAATTTGTAAAAATAATTGAACCTTATAGTCTAGTAAGACATCTTCATCCTCTGCCAAAACAATTCCCAATCCAGCAAATGAGGAATTTGTTGAGTTTTATAGTCTTCTACTGAAACAGCAAGAGCCAAGTGCTGCTCTTTATGCACTGGTAGTGCCATGAAGCCAGTTCCTAAAGCTCCAGTCCCTGACACCTCCTTTCTACTTATATCTCTGGAATTGTAAAAATCTGTCAACTTCAGAGACAGACCTGTTGCAAATAAGTTAATCACCATTTTTTGCAAATGAACCAGTGTAGTAAAAAGACGGTCATTGCCTTACAAAGCTGCTTTGATCATGCAGTTGATTACTTCTGGGATTTCATAAGTAATTTTGCAGGCAGTATGGCCTGGTAACCAACCTGTTTTGTTTAATAAACTAATTAGTAATAAAACTGTATGTGAGCATGATTGTTTCATTTCAGAAGGGGGGTTGTGGCTATAAATTATTTTAAAGCAATGTAACTAAACTAAAAAAAAACAAAGCAAAACAAAAAACCAACTCTTCTTTAATGAGTATGTTGCTACAATTGCTTTGCTTCACTTTAAAAGGTAACCTGAATAACTGGAACATAAGCCGGTGCAAGCTGGCAGATGACTCAGCTTTTGATGGGGAATGAGATTGAAAAAATCCCAGTCTAAGCTGCAATCAAATCAGCATCATATTAGTTTAAAGCAGTGAAAAATTTTGCTTTATAAACTGGAACTGTTTTTGTTCCTTAAAATGAATTAATATATGGAGGACTTGCAGGAAGAGTGAGGTTCACCACATGGGATGTAAAACTTAACTGAAAGGTAGTTTAGAGCTTCTGGTTCTGGACACACCTGAGAAGCAGCTGACATAGGTAAGATGGCTTAGACAAACTTTCATCCCATGTGGTACAGGTGTGGTCAGCTGATCCTGTTTTGAGTAGAAGGGAGTGGGTTAAATGCTCTCCACATCACTGAGGTTTGCTGTGGCTCCATCTCCACTCTATGCAGAGTTCATGAGCACTACTGATGCCTCTGAAAGCATGAAAATCAAATCTCTTCTTGTTGGATTTAGTTGAGGGGCAGTATTATTATACTGCACGGACAGAGCTTCATTCTCAGAAAGGTTGGTCTTCATTCTCAGACTGTCAGTCTTTTTAATCTACTTCTCTTTTTAGGGAAGGACGAACAGAAGATAATAAGAACCTTTTGGCACCTTCAATAGAAAATAATAAGAACCTTTTGGCACCTTCAATATTAGCCTGGACTGAGGCTCTCTTTAGTGCAGGGAGGGTGCACTCAGGAAATCCCTTCTGTAGAATGTCGCTTCCCAAAAGTTACCTAGATATTTTCTGCTTGTATTTTTAAAGTAATTGGGCTTTTTTCCATAAACAGGAGCTTTAAAAGGATTTGGTAAAATCTTTAGTACAGCCTTGGAAAGTGAGAAGATTATAATACGTATTAGATCAGCTTTTTTCCTGTTTATTTAATGCTAGCCTCCAAATAAACAGTATCAGACATAGAGGTGAGAATTCATTTCTACCCCAACACTTTCTTCTGGGGGAATCTAGATCAACACTCTGTGCAGTTTCACTGTGAACATATTAAAAGTCCTTGACACTTTCTTTTTAACAGTGTGAACGTAATTGTAAGAAGAACTATAGATAAGGCAGTATTCAGGTCACATAAAACACAAACTCAGAGAACACTTAGGCTGGAATTTCTGCAGGAACTGCACTTCCATTGCATTCAGCATTTGGAGTGTTTCTGGTTTATTCTCTGTAGCTTACAATGTTGTAAATATTTATCATATTGTTTCAGAAATGCCATATAGCTGAGGATGTACTTGTGCACAAAACATATCTTGTAAGAGTTACCAAGAGCAAAATTTAATTAGGTGACAGAAGATTTTCTTGTTTCTGTGTCTGATTGCAAGTCTGATTTTTTTCCCAGCCGAATCAGCTTCTTCGTAAACATAGATGAGGATAATAAAAAAAGCAAACTCTATCTCAAAGATCAACAAAGAGAATGTATGCTTTGTTTTAGTTCTTTTGTCCTTCAAGAATAATTATTGTATTGGTCTTCTAAACAATGAGTTGCATTGAGCATCTTATTCTTAAATCATATTTATTTCTTTTGCAGTTTCGTTGGCAGCCTAGAAATGCATAATTTCTTATTATGAAAGGATTTTTATTCCCCACAAATAAAGTGGGTCAGCTCCTGTAGCCCTTCTGCATATATTTTAAAATAATTTCCTGCCCAACTACTGTGATATTTTTCCCTTGTGCCTCTTCTATCTCTTCTCAATGTATTCTTATTTAAGCATCTTCTAGTATTCAAGAAGTCTGTGTATTCGCTGAGTGCTGTGTTTTCAGCTCCTATTGTTTCTGCATGAATCCTTTCTAAGGAATGTATTGTTCTCCTCTTGCCAAGAAATTAGGGGTTCATCCTGTCTGTATCTGTCTGACTTGTCTTTTTCCTCTGATTGCTTGATTCTCCTCTTACTTATGTATTTTTATACAATTTGAAAGAAAAACTATGGAGACTGTCTGGGGTTTTTAAAGGGGCTGGTAGTGCTTCTGTCCTTTGTAATCCATCATATTTTCATTTTACATTTATTTACTTAGTACTATTTCCATTGACTGGGTAAAGTGGAACTACATCATCTTCAGTCGTGAATCATACTTGCTTCTCATTTGCTTTGGAATCCGACTCTAAATTAATATTATAAAACATTATAATGGGACTTTCCTGCTGATGGAACACACTGGAACATCTTAAGTTTCATATTCTTTTTAAAATATGCTTCAAGTTGTGTTTGTATAGAATTGTTTTAATTACTTTTTTTATTTACTATTATTTTTATGTGTCCAGACAGAGCAGTTAGAAAAACTTAAAAACTCAGGTATGAGATATGAGATACGTGTGTTACTGCTTTCTAACATTTATGTATTTGGTAAAAGAGACCCTGCTGAATGCTGTTCCCCCCCCTCAGTGCTTTAAAAGCAACACAGTTATGTCAGTTATCAGCTTTTTAACCTGACATGTAAGAAAAAAATCTATTATTCTTTACCTGCTGCATTGACAAATAACAGATTTGTGTCATACACATCTCTCATGTCTCATCTTTGTGGCTAATAAAGAATTAGGAAAGCATCATCCCCAGAAAACAGTAAGTTCACTGAGGAAAAAAGAGCCCTATTTTGAGGATGTGGCAGTCTACTACTGTTTTTTCAAAACATGCCTAAGCTATTATTGATACCATCTTCTTGGTGACAGACTCTAGAACCCCACTAGTCTGAATGGTGGAATTCTCTGTTCCTATCACTGTATTGATTTTCCTGTAAGGTAGCAGGATATTAAAAATATTACTTCTTTTTCTGTTGTCTGCTATCAATATCAACTATTGTCTTCTTTCTAACTTGAACACTTTTGTGAAGCAATAATCATGCTAAGGAGTAAATTGTAAGAAAAATATATACACTATTATAGTTCTTAATGGGTTCCTATTTGGCTTATTATCTTCTGTGTAAAATATATCTGCTTTAATCAGAGTTCAGAGTAACTAACATTTGCACATTTTGTCAACAGAGTATAATATACTTTACAGCAAGTTCTCCCAAAATCCTTGACTGGATAAAAGACGAATCCATCCAAAAGATACTGCAGCCTTATGCAAAGTGGCATTATATTGAACGTGACCTTGCAATGTTTAACGTTAACATAGACGAAGATTATGTTCCGTGTCTTCAAGGAATAACAAGAGCTAGCTTCTGCAGTGTTTATCTGGACTGGATTCAGTTCTGTGCCAGGAAAAGGGTGGAGGTAGGTGTCTTTTTTTTTTTTTTCTTTTTTTTTTTTTTTAAGCAGTATTAGTTTTAATTCTTGGGATATGAGTGAAGTGGTGCATGGCTATTCTTTTACTTGCTCAGGATTAGTTGAATAAAATTTATTTCATATAAGCTTTTAGCTTTAATGTAAAAGGAAAACATGTTTTGTGGAATGGAAAAAAACGTATTTTGGAAACTACCTGTGTGCAAAAACTGGAGTCTTAAGGAGCATTAGTCTTTGAATACAGAATCAGTTCTTTACTGTGCAAATTTCCAACAACGTTAATTTTGTCAGCTCCAGAAAGCACAGATATATCAAGTGCTCACAGAAGTACTGCTAGAGCAGGCTCCATTCAGAGAACATCATCAGAGCGTTACAGTTCCTTCAGTGATGCCAGTGATTGGTGTATTTGCCACATGTCTGTGATGTCTGTGTATCCTTTTCAGAAATTTGCTTGTATTTGCTTACAGTTGCAGGATGGTAGGGGGAGTGCCTGGCACACTCCCTGCTGATATAGGTCACCTCTTGAGAGCTCGTGACTCAAGCATGAACCACACCACAGAACCGTGTAAAACCACTCTAAAAGGTCAAGGGCAGATGTGCAGCTGTGCATTTGCATGCTCTGAGCCACTAAGATTACTGATAGTCAGCAGTCATTTGTCAGAAATGCACTACTGTATTTCCATGGAATACTCAAAATAGTCCAGAGGGAGCATACAGTTTCCAAGAAGCATATTGCCTCAATCTAATTTTCTGATTATTGCTGATAGTAGCAAAAGTGGAGAAGTGTCACTTTCCTGGCCACAATGTACTGTATTTGTGCATTTTTTCACTCAGGATCACAGACTGCACATGCCATTACTGACCTTAGATGGTGTAACATCACTGAATCTTTCTTGAAACATCACCGAATGTTTCTGCTCCCCTTTGGTTCTTTCTCATGTCTCTGATGCTGAGTACCATTCCACCAGTTCCCCTGCATATCATTATGTTGATATTGTTTTCACTGAATTGTCTTCTGAGCCCTTTCCACCATCTCCTCCTACTGGGAATACTTCTCTTAATTTCTTTCTCATCTCCATGTCTTGGCTCCCAAGTTCTGACACACAAGGAATTGCATGGTGTGAGGAAAGCTGCTGTTAATTGATGCCTTTTCACTTGTTCTCTGGCTTAGATTTTCAAATTCAACAATAGCTTTAGGGATGCCAATAGGCTGGAAACATGTAAGTGAGGCTTCAAAAGGCAAATTAATGCCTGCACTGGTGCCACACACACACACACACACACACACACACACACACACACACGTATCTTTTTGTTAGATATTTTACCTTTGTTTTTTAATTCACTGACTATTGAGAAGTAAAGTTCATGTAGGAAGTGGGATAAAAAAATCCCAAGTTCCCTGTACACATAACCCAGAAAATCAATGTTTTATAGAAGGAGCTACATTCTCCATTATAATTTAGTTTTAGAGTCAAACAAAGCTCTAAGAAATCACTCATTGCATGGACTGAAATAATAATCTGTATCCTCCTGAAGATTAATATGCATGCAGGGTTGTTCCAGTTTTTTCCTCCTACTTGGTAGCAAAGTTTTCTTTGTGAAAATTTCATTAAAAAACCTCTCCTGAGCTAGTAAACATAAATGAAATGTTCTGACTGCTTGTTAAAGTGGGAAGTCAGTGTCATTAACCATTTAGATAGATATTGTTATTCGCTGAAAGTGTGTGCCTCCAAACTTTTCCAAAGAGATTGTGCTTCTGGAATCTGTGGTAAGGTTTCATAGAAACTCTGTTCCATGGAAAGGATTTTGGCTGTTTCCAATTGCAGTGTCTCCCAACAATAAGGAACCTCTTCCAGTTTAGAATGGCAGTTCTGGGAGGAGTGGAAACAAAAACCCCGCAATAAAACCCCACCACCACCACCAAAAGCCCCTTCCCTTGGGATCTCACTACCTGAGAATAAAATGTTCTGTTTCCAGCCTGTGGGCAAAACAAGCTTCCTTGCATTTTGCAAAAATCCTCTCATAGTGATGGTCTTCCTTCTTGGTCTGTTTAATTGCAAAGGATATTTTGATGTGTAGGTCCAGCTACATGCAAATGTTATGAATGCCACCATTTGTAGCATTGTGGCGATTTTAAATGTGATGTTTGCACTTAGAGTAACATGCTCATCTTAAAACTTTGTAGCACCTGGACAGTGATGAGGATTCTCCTCTAGTGACGCTTTCCTTTGCCTTGTGTATTCTGGGTCGGAGAGCTTTGGGAACTGCATCTCACAATATGGCCATCAGGTAATCTTTAGAATCCTTTTTCCTCGTGTTAAAACAAAAACCTGTTTGCCTTTTTTCATGTGATATGGGATTTTAAGAGATTAGATCAAGGTGAAATCTCATTTCTCCATAAAATATTTTCCGTCATTCCTGGTCATCTTTTTCTTTGTGATTGGCTAAATAACTAATATCAGTCTTTATTTTATAGGGCAAAGCAGAGTTTTTTGACTGAAAGAATGGGTACCAATGGTTATTGCTTGTGTTCGCTCATGCCTAGCTACAGGGATGCTGCCCTACCTCTGGTATTCAGTAGGAGGAAGAAATCTCCAGAAGAGGAAGAAACTTCTCTCTGAGTTGTAGTTAGCTAAATAATAATAAATGTATAAGGGTTCTCCTCTGTCCTCCTAGGGGTGGATTCCTGTTCACTGTGTCACTTCATTCTGGCAACTATTCTCCTCTCCTGAGGCTGCAGCTTTGTCTGTTCTCAGTCTACCTTACTCATTTGTTCATTCATTCAAAACACTTCTTCCTAGGAAGTCTGGTTAATTAAAATATGCTTCGTTGAGATTGTTTCTAAATATGCTTTCCATCTTATATTTTCATTAGGCATTCTTCCATTTTCACTGGGAGTTCTGAGTTCTTTGGGTTTTATACAGTATAATTTACACTGTTCTATAGATGAAACATTTTATTAATGAAATAATAATTATTTTAATGGAGTTTAACTTCCCACATAATTTTAGGGTTTTATTAGATTTATTTGAACCCTCTGTGTGCACAGGAGTTTAGTAACAATGGAGAAGCTGAATAAATGCAGTTTCTAAGTGACCTTGCTGTGTTGGCACAGAATAGTTAGCAAAGCTACCTAGACCTCTATCAACATGCTCCTTAGAGAGGATTTGTCTTACTAACAAGCAAACAAAGACAGCATGTGTGATTTTGAATGCATTTTGTTATAAGATAAAACAGCCCTTTTAAATATTCATTCTAGCTTTGTTATCTGTTGAGATATTTACAACATTTTGTTTTATGTCTTCCATGCAAAATGTTTGTGGCTCACGTGGCTTATTTCTTGTTGTGCTGCTGATTTCTGCTTTCTAAAGTGGCTTTTGTCATCTCTTTTCTACTAGTCTTTGCACATTCCCTTCCTGTAGTAGTTTTCTTTTGGGCTTCATTTCTTCTCCCTTCATATCTTTTCACTCAAATCAGTGTGATGTTAGGTAAGCTGTTGATATTTTTTAAATTGTTCTATTTTTTTGATGATCCAAATTTTAGAGTTTGGCATTATGGGAAAGTTTGTGCATGTATGATATTTGTTGGAGAAAAGATTAAAGTGATTTTTGATCTGGGCCTGCAATAGATAGGTCACGGCGACATTAGGAATTCATCTAAAAATAACACAAGAGCTTCCTAAAACTGTCATCACATTGCATGTACTTTCCACTGGATCTTAAAATCTTCATTACAATGCTTTGGCTCTAGTACAGATACAGTAACAATGTCACCTATTTGTACTGGCTTACGTGGTTAGTAGCTAATGCAAAGGGATGATATTATCGGAGACTTTCCAAAGCTTAACATGGAAAGTATGAATGTTGAGGATAATGATTTGTATTGTGTTCTATAAAGATTTTAATAATAATTTCAGGAGTCAGCTATACCATGTCTTTTCAAAATCTGACAAATACCGATGAACCAAATTACTTCCTCTCTTTTGATAAGTGGACTCTCCATATTTAAAAATACTTTTCTTGGGGAGGAAAGGTCTGCAGAAGGGCAAAAACTGGGGTAGTCATCTGAGGTGCACAGCTCTGACACTTTTTTTTTAATCTGTTCTATATAATCTTCAATTAAGTCCTGGTTTTCTTTTTATTAGGCAAGTGCTCCAGGGCAGTATCAAATCATTGTATTTTTAAAATGTATTTTGTGACATAAAAGGGACTAAGTGGAAGCTTCTGTCGGTATCTTTTCCAATGCTACTTCACAAAAGCTTTTCCCTGGAAAAGTTTCACTGTGGAAAAACTGTGTCACTTCCCCACCTGGTTAAATTACCTTTAATACATTTCCACTGTCAGAAGGATCTGGAGAAATAGAAATCTGAGTAGCACAGCTGAAGTTATAAATTGCTATAGCTACAAAACATGACTTTAGCTTGGTAAAATACATTTCTTCTTGTCTTTCAGAATGTATATATATTAACTGAAAAAAACAATTCAGTTGAAACTATTAACTAAGGAGCAAGGTCGGTACCTTACCCCCCTGACATCAAGATCTTTATCAACAGAAATCCCCCCAATACATTCACTTGAGCATGAAGGGACCCTACTTAAAGTGTTTATTGCTTCAGACAGATCTGCACAGCTTGTTTAAACACAAATGAGCAGTCAGTCAGTGAGATTCCAACAGGAATACAATTATACAGCATGCCAGGGGAAGGAGACTTTGTCCAATGTGTGCGATGCTGGTGAGGCCAGAAGGAGACGCTCACGAGGATTGTCTTCAGGCACTCCTCTCTCTGTGTTTGGCAGAGCGCAGCAGCTCTTGAGGCGATCTTGAGTGTTCCTGCTGGTCCTTGCCCCCAGCTCTCAGACTGCTGCAGGTCAGCATTCAGTCAGATGGGGGAGAGGTACTTAAGATTCTCAGAAGCCAGAGGAATGTTTCCTTAAGTGATGCTTCACAGTCCTTTTCTTTGAAAAGGTGCCATGGTATTTTGAGGACCTTCCGGTGCCTACTGGTGCTGAAGAGGGTTTTAGTTTTCTCAGGAATGGTCAGAGCAGGCAGTCCCACAGCCAGATGTGTGCATGAGAGCAGGTTGTACCACATGTATGAGGCTGGAACTAGATGACCTTTAAGGTCCCTTCCAACCCAGGCCATTCCATGAGTCTGGCTGTTGGGGTGTGGGTCATTTTGTCAGAGGTCAGGGCTCCTAACACATTTTGTCACGCTCAAATGCTGGATTACAAAAATACAGATTTAGAATAATCTGGTAAGCACTAAGAATTTACTTGGATCATCTTGGGACTTTCTATGAATTCTCTCTGTGGAGCATCTTGTGTACGACATTGCTAGAGCTTTTGGGATGAGTTTGAGATGTAAGGGCCAGGTAGGCATCGTACCCTTCTCACTGCATGAAGGGTTTCAGATGTTCAGTGGAAGCAAACCAGCCAAGAATCTGCTGTGCTCTGCAGTTCATGTTACATTCTTAGAGGTGATTTTCTACTATGCAGGTAGTAGAAAACTTTCTCTGAACCAAGTCTAGTCTTTGCTGTGTCTTGGAGGAGTGACAGTCATCCAGCTGGTGTGCAGTGGAGCAAAGGTAATGTTACCGTGGGCTGTGCACTACAGAGTTGAGAGTCAAGTTTACATTGTGTATGCAAACTATCAATTTGCACTCATTTACCCATGATTTCATCTAATCTATTAATCAGCAAATGTCACTGTGTAAACCAAGATTTTAAATGCTTTTATATAATGTATGTAAATAATTATTCACTGTACCTGTTCATGTAAATGTCAGGAGAAACCTAACATTAACACTAGATTACACAATAAATGCATTCATTAAGGAGGCAGAACATTGCAATGCAAATCACTTGCTCTTTTAAACTCTCATTAGGAGGCATCCTGCACAAAATGCAGTTTGAAGAATGACATGACATTACCATTCATTTATTCAAATGTGAATGGTATGTTTAGTTGTGTATTTGTTAAAGAATTACAGAATAATTCTATTCAGCCACTAAAGCTACTTGTAAAGAATATTTAATAAAAATTTCAAATTTGGGAAAATACAAAAACCTCTCAATAAAGCATTTCAACACTTCCAGCACTGCCAAGACTGGCTGCTCAGGATCCCCAAGCTCAGTTTGGACAGAGAGTCATTCCAAGGAATGCCTCTGCCTGGTGGAACTGCTGCTCAGGATCCCCAAGCTCAGTTTGGACAGAGGGTCATTCCAAGGAATGCCTCTGCCTGGTGGAACTGCTGCTCACTCTGAAACCCAGGGAAGAAGCTGGCTGGTCTTGCCCCTTCCCACTTGGTGGGAGTGCACCCCACTGCACTGCCCAGCATCTGAGGGAAGGGGAAGACATAGAGGGCATGGGCCATGGCACCACAGGGCTGCTGCTGGTGCTGCACTGCTGGTGGGAGTTCAAGCACACAGAGCAGCTTGATGTCTGCCAGAGCTGAGCAGGGCAGAAAAGTTTGACTCTTAGCTCACAACCACTGTCGTCTAAAATATCCAATTAGAAAGGCTACCACTGAAAATATTTCAGGTGAACTATGACATTCAGGTTGTTACTAGCTCACAGGCATGCCTGTTCCTTTGTTCCTTAAATAAACCTACAGTTAACACTGGAGAAGGTCTGCAGATGCAAAATACACACAGAGATATTCACCAGCTCATTAGTCTGCATCCACACTGTTTTCAGGCTGGCACTAAATGCTTTTAGTTTCAGCTGTCGGAGCAGAGTAAGGAGTGCAGTAGGAGGGAATATTTGCTTTGGCACTGTTGCCCTCCCTCTGGTGTTTGTGGTGCTACTTAATCCCCTCTTTTCTGCACCTTCAAGGGGCTGACGGTTCCAATGCACCTACCAGCCTCGTTCTAAAATAGCTTGCAGTTGTGACAGCAGCTTTTCAGGTTGTTAGTTCAGAGGGTTGGAAATGTTGCCAGATACCATAGTTATGTCTCTTACAGATTGTTTCTTTGACATGTAATTTTACCTTGTTTTTTAAATATTTTGAACCAGCCTGTAACTACAGCAGATTACTAATTGAGGTATGTTAAAAGTGGGCCAAGAAAACAGCAACAACCTTGAGTGAGGCCTGAGATCAAAGTGGTTGAAGTCAGGCCTGAGATTAAAGTGGTTGACTTTTACAGCTTCGTAATAATCTCATTAGTGTCTTCAGGAAAGAGCATAACAATGGGAAGAATAATGAGAGTTGTATCTTATATGGATTAAGGAGGCTGCATGTTACAGAAGTAATGGCTTGAGATAGTGTCACATTATAGGTAGAATATACCCAAAAGCCTCATTACAATTGTCAGGAGAATAAAAGATGCCCATGGTTCTGTGAATACAGCAATCTCCTCCAGACCGCTCTGGTGGAAGATACAATACATAAAATAATTGACTCTCAGCCTCTCACAACTACTGCCACCACTGATTTGCTCCTTGTAGCAGTCATGTTTGTTCTTAAAAATCCCCTGAGTTAGAGAACTTATTATGCAGAGGGATGACAAATGGGTGAGCCTCCCCTAAGCCCAGGGAGAGCTGTAGGTGCTTCCCCCTGCTCCCTCTGCTGATGCTCGGCTGCAGTTTGCATGGCTGTCCTGGTCCCAGCCATGCCCTCAGCACATCCTGCTGTCCACAGCAGCCTGGTTAGCTGGGGCTGATGTCCATAAGGCACTTTGATGTGAATGCAAACTCCCTGTCTGCTCTGGTGGTCAGATTTGGGTCTGAGAGCCTCCCAAGATGTAAAAAACCAGTTCTCTCTTCTGCCTACTCCTTCTTTCAGAGCAAATACAGGGGGTGTTATGTGGGGAGAAACTATACTATGGATCATCATTAGATGCAGATTTCAAGGTAGCATTTACAATTTCATCCTGGGAAGAATATATAGGTACAGAAGGTTTTTTTTTCAAGGCAAGGATTCAGCTGTGCATGCTGATGTTGTCTGGTGGGTGGGCAAGCCAAAGGAACCTTCCTGATGTGTAGCCTTTTCAAGGGGCTGATAGTCACAAATTTCACCATGCTGGCTGTATTCACCATTCTCCTCCCACCCTCCCAGCTGGCGCATTCTAGGGTTTTCTTAGCTATTAAGCAGGTTTTGAGTATATTATCATTTTCTGAACTGTGGAGATGATGGATTCAAAGTCAGTGGGGACCAGGACCCACTCCTTAAGGACACATAATAACTCCCACTGAAATCAGTGCTTGAATGTTCTGAAGATCTGAGTGTGCCTGTCTCACATAGACATGTTTTAATATGTAACTAAGTACTAATAAATGCAAATCACTTAAGAATCCATAAAAGTTTCTCTTTACTGCTTATGTTCCCAGCAGTGACAGCAGCCCTGCCTTTCTGGCTAGTTTTGGTCCCACTGATCAGTTGATTTGTATTACATGATGCTTTCATGGAGAAAATTAGTATCCAGCTGTTGCTCTGGTAACAACATGTGTATTTCCACTTCAATTTCTAAGACATGCTACCCACCAAGAGCAAAATTAGAATGCCTTTGAGCTGAAGTTGGCCAGGCATTCTCCCAGTTTTTCTTCTTCCTCTCTCAGAGAAGAGAATATATTGAAAAGATTTTTTTCTTTTTTATAAAATAATTAAGAAAGCTCAATTATATGGAAAGATTATGCATTCTCTAGGGAAAGGCTGGGCAGTAATGAAAACCCCTAACATCTTAATACAGCTTCTCTCCAGAGTCTTTACAGTCTAAAAGATCAACTGTTGTAAGATGAGTAAAATCTTAGCACGTGGATGGAAACCATGGATTTGCAAGATATGCCTGTTTTTAATAGATGGGTCTGCTTTCCTCAATTTTGAGATCACTTCTTCAGAGCACCATTGGGACAGCAGTCACCTACAAGCATTATACAAGTGACAGTGGCATGGGAATCTTGTGCAGATAGAATTCAGGGTGCAGATCAGAGCTGAAGGTTGATTGTTTCTCTTTACAAAGCCCTTGTGCAGCCATCTTCTAACAACTACCTTATTTTGTATCTTTTACCTTGTGCTTATATCTCAGGTCCAGGTAAACCATCATGCAAGGCCAGGCAGAACTGCCTACATCTAGTTCCTTATGGTAGAAAAAAGAAACCCAGTGCGTATTTGCTTTAGGGCTCATTGTTTCAGTAGGAAGCACCTGTTGGTTGATTCCTGCTCTCACCTAGTTTGCTGAACAGCTCTGAAATTTAGTATTCTCAGTGCATCTGCTTTAATGTTCACATTTAGGTTTGAATGTTGTGAGAACGGTCTTAGATTTCCTGAAAGTATTTTTTTCTATTATTTTTCACTTACAAGAAGTGCTAACAGGACTGATCAATAAACTTGCAAATAAGGAAGCAGCTTGTGCTGGCTGCATGGGGAGTGCAGCTGGCCCTCTGACCTGGTCTCTTTGGCACAGCTGCACAGAAGCAATGCCCTGAGGCACCCTGTGAACTCAGTCACCCATCCCGAGGACATCCTTCATTCCAGGCGCCCCGTTCATCTCATGGTCAGTCATTTACAGTGCAGGCAGAAGGAAAACTGCCTCTCCCAAGGAATGGTTTTTTTTGTTAGAGAAACATGAGGTGACCCTGCTTTACACCCCCACAGGCACTTGCCCTGGGGCAGAGGATCCCCAGTCACTGCAAAGGTCAGCAGGAGGCTGGAGACTGACAGATCTGGCTTGGAGGGACGGGAATGACTTCTGGGAGTGACTGCTGCCTTTCTCTTACAGCTTGGACTCTTTTCTTTATGGGCTCCATGCACTGTTTAAAGGAGACTTCCGGATAGCAGCCAAAGATGAGTGGGTCTTTGCAGACATGGATCTGTTGCATAAGGTTGTTGCCCCAGCAATCCGAATGTCTCTGAAGCTACACCAGGTAGGGTATTTATTTATGTATTTGTTTTTAACATTTACTATCGTGTCTGTTTTCTTAGGAAAACACAGGATACCTTAGCAACTGTACAAAGGAGGAAAAAAGATGGAAATGGAGTACTTGCTACCTTATTCTAAGAAATATCCTTCACCAAGATAGAAGAGTTTGGCATTTATTTATTTATTTGCATTCACTTGATTTTCTTTTCTGAACCCAAGCTGCCCATTTGAAACCACTTTGCAGAGCTTGACCCTGCATTTTTCATCAAAAGAAAGCAGAAAATCTCGTCATATTTTATTTGTGGGAATAGTATAAAAGTGGTTTCTAGATTGAAAGGAAATACATTGATTATGCTGATTTCACTGCTAATTTCACATCAGGCCCTGTATAGTTTAGAGTTAATTTTGTTCTTGCTCTGACACATTATGATTTAGTATCATATGCTTTTATTGTGAATGATATTTATAATTGTTCTGGATGTTACTGAACTGCTGTGAGTTTGTATCTGATTCTTTGACACAGTAATTTTACAATACTATCACTGGCTGTGGTGCTGCTGGATGAAGTTTCAGTATTGTGGTATTTGCTGATAGATTCCCAGTCTGTGCTATTGTTGGTGGGGTTTTGTCAATTAAAATAAGAATTTCCACAAGAACTGTGGACTGCCCTAGGTGATACCTCTCACCAACTTACCCAAAAGCTCTGCCTCCCATAGTTTCCACGCTTCATTAAAAAAAAAATAAAGGATAAGCTGGTATTCTCCAAGTGTCTTTGTCCAGTGTAGTCATCAGGACAGGTTACAATAAAACCGAAATTGTACCTTTCTATATTGCTGTTAAATGAACCTCCCAAAAGACACTTTATCAAGTGTCAATCACTTGGAGGGGGCCAGCTCGCAACTGTTTGGAAGCCAGTATTTTGTTTACTGTCAGTAGTTTTTGTGTTTTCACCAAGGTACCTGACCTCTTCAATGCTTTTTCCTGTACGACCAGGACCAGTTCACGTGCCCGGATGAGTATGAGGACCCTGCAGTTCTGTACGAGGCGATCCAATCCTTTGAAGAAAAGGTTGTGATTTGTCACGAGGGGGACCCAGCCTGGCGCAGCGCTGTCCTGTCCAACCGGGAGGAGCTGCTCACTCTGAGACACGTGGTAGATGAAGGAGCAGATGAATATAAAGTTATCATGCTCCACAAAAGCTACCTGAGCTTCAAGGTGATCAAGGTACATATGCCATCTTTCTAATATTGCAGCAATTTAGGGCTGTGCTGACTAGTATTATTTCTGAGTAATGTGGCTGAAAAAAGAAGTTAATTGTAGGGACTGGAGGCCAAAAGAGCTCTCTTCAGTGTACTTCCATTTTGCCACCCACGTTTGTGTTTCTGAAATAACATTCCAGGTTTTACCAGGGAGTAGCTGCAAAAGTTCATAAAAAAGCTGTTGGTGCAAAGACGTGATGTGTTTGCACACTCAGCCACTGCCGTTCTACTTAGATCCTGCAGTTCTGCATCTTGAGTAGCAAATGTTTTTGCAGGATCTGCATGTTTTTAACCCACTGCAGGTCAACAAGGAGTGTGTCAGAGGGCTTTGGGCTGGCCAGCAGCAGGAACTGATTTTCTTACGCAATCGAAACCCAGAGAGAGGAAGCATCCAGAACAATAAACAGGTGTTGCGGAACTTAATTAATTCTTCATGTGATCAGCCACTGGGATATCCAATGTATGTTTCCCCCTTAACCACCTCGTACCTTGGGACACACAGCCAACTGAGAAACATTTGGGGGGGACCTGTCAGTTTGGACAACATTAAAAAGTGGTTCAAATCCAAGTGGTTAAGGTAGGTGTTAAATTTTGGCTACGCTGATAAGAGACTCTGCAGTCTCAGTTTCACTGTATTTTCTGTTAAAAGAGAGTAATTCTGTATTGTTATCTGTAAAAAAAAAAAATTATTTGCAAGTAACTCAGAATATAACAGAGTGCTGCAAATAGAACCAAAAGAAAATCTATTAACTCATTCATGACAAAGCTTTCTACATGTTCAACAAGAGCCATTCAAATCACACAGCACTACAGACACTTCCCTTATTCCATGGAATTTTACTGTTTATGCCATCTAAATAAGGGTATCTTTTCTGTAACTCTGAACATGAGTAAATGTGCTGGTGGATTTTGGTGAGTTATGCTCTGGAGCTTTGGCAGTTAGATATTCACCCCCAAGTTACTGTTCTTGACCAACGCACACCTAAAAATGTACTTGCTATTCACCAAAACTGTCTGACTTCCCCTAGCTGTGCATGATCAGTACCTGATGCTGCATCTCCCATTTCTACTTGCACTTTACACACAGCAATAACTCCCTTGCCTCATTCCCTGCCCAGCTGCCAGGGTAGCTGAGGAGAGCCAGGGCATCATGGAGACAAAATGGGAGCCAGCTCGCATACCAAGACCTATGTTAAAATGTCAATATTATATCTAATGACTTACCATGCTAGTTTCCCACCAGCCCATCCCTCTGAGCTCTCTTCAGCCCATTCCTCTTTGCTACTTGGTTACCTCATGCAGCAGTTAATCTTGGGGAAGACCACTGTAACATTAGATAAAGTGCCCTAAGGTATTTCAGGGTTCCAAAGCCACTGAACACAGACAAGGGTCATACACAATTGGCTTGTGTCATATACAATTTTGTTCTAAGTAAGCTTATCACACCATCACCTTTGCCATCTCCTAAAATGTCAGAAGACCTGCAGTGGTGTGAGAGAGAACTCTTTGAGGGCACCTAACACTGGTGACACAAAATTTCACGTGCAACAAGTGGCTGACCCGGTGTGTGTTCCTGCAAACAGAATGCGAAAGGACTGCCATGCGGCAGCTCACCACGAGAGAGGCAATGTTGAAGAGGTGGATAGTGGAGGGGGGTCTTCATCTAGCAACAATTCCACAGGGAATTCAAGCCAGAGCAGTAGCTCACAGCCCACCAGGGATGGAACCCCTCAGCTGCAAACTTCATCTCAAGAGGTCCACCAGCGGGCAGGTATTTACACAATTTACTTTCCTTTCTCTGGAGTCTTCTCCTGGGCGGACACCTAGGCAAATGCTTCTGGGGAGTCCTCAAATCTGGGGGAAAACTAATTTTAGCAAGAGAGTGCAGTTTGTCTCTCCTAATGACCAAGAACATGTAGGAGATGACTTCCTGATACTGTTTCGGGTATTTACTGGGAGGGTATAACACAAAAGTGATTCACCAAAGGTTCCACTGTCAAAGTCCATTATGGGTAATTTTTGCTAACAGCAAAACACTACACACTTCCACCTAGCAGGTGCCACTAAGAATGCCAGAATGAGAAATGCAGATGGGAGGGAGTGTACACATGCCATGCAGGGAGGCTGTACCACGCTGAACCTCTGCTTATTGTTGACTGGGAACAGCAGAATGAAAGCATGCAAAAATCTTAATTATCTTGGAAGGACTGTGACAATTTATTTGAGGAATTGGTTTGGCTGCTCATCAGTGCATGTGGAGAACAAACAAATGGAAAATAGCTTCTTTTGTCTATATAGCAGTTACCAAGAGAAAATTAAATGTTGCCAATCATTCTGTCAACTAACACCTGAGCCCTTCTCAAATTATGGATTCAAAATTGCTTCAGACATATTCACAAGGTAGAACTAGTGGCCTTTACATTGGAAATGTATGTTAAGTAATAAGGGTAAGCAGTTGTTTGGACAGTCACATCCAGAGGGTAGTGGTCAATGGCTGAGAGTCCTGATGGACATCAGTGACAAGTGGTATCCCTCGGGGCTCCATACTGGGACTACTGTTATTTAATGTCTTCATCAATGACATAGACAAAGGGATCAAGTGCACCCTCAGCAAATTTGCAGATGACACTGGGCTGAGTGTGCAGTTGACACACCTGAAGGATGGAATGCCATCCAAAGGGACCTGCACAAGCTCAAGAAGTGGGCCCAAGGGAATCCCATGCAGTTTAACAAGTGCACCTGCATCAGGGGAATCCCCAGAATCAGCACAGGCTGGGGATGAACAGCCCTGTTCAGCACAGGCTGGAGACTGAGAGCAGCCCTGAGGAGAAGGACTTGGTGGTGCTGGTGGATGAGAGGCTGGACATGACCCAGCCATGGGCACTCACAGCCCAGAAACCAAACGTGTCCTGGGCTGCATCCAGAGCCCCATGGGCAGCAGGGCCAGGGAGGGGATTCTGTCCCTCTGCTCCGCTCTGGTGACACCTCACCTGCAGTGCTGCATCCAGCTCTGAGGTCCCAGCACAGGAAGGACATCAAGTTGTTGGAGCAGGTCCAGAGAAGGGATACTGTATTACATATATAAATTTATATATAGATATACACATATATAGATTACATATGAGGAAAGGCAAAGAGAAGTGGGTTTGTTCAACCTGGAGGAGAGAAGGCTTTGGGGTGACCTATTTGCAACTTTCCAGTACCTGAATGGAGTTCACAAGATGAAAAGTGACTTTTTACGAGAACATGGAGTGAACAAGGGGGAATAAATGGCTTCAAACTGAAAGAGGGTTTAGGGGTTTAATTGGATATTAGGAAAAAAAAATCTCTACTGTGAGGGCAGTGAGGCACTGGGACATATTGTCCAGAGAAGTTGTAGATGCCCCATTCCTGCAAGTATTCAAGGCTGGGTTGGATGGGGCTTTGAGCAACCTAATCAAGTAACAGTGTCCCTGTCCACAGCAGGGAGCTTGCAATTAGACAAGCTCTAAGGTCCCTTCCAACCCAAACCATTCCATGATTCTAAATTTGCCAGTGGGTCACTGTAAGATCTATCACTGTGGGATCAGGACTTGTAATTTAAAGCCAATTACCTCTACATTTCAACAAGTTTGTGGTATTATTGGATAAATTAAAGCAGAGAACTTGAGGGGTTTGGCACTTGTTTGTTTCCTGTTAGACCATTTTGACCTATCATTAAAGATAATGGGCAGGACTGGAATAAATCTTGCCCTGAATATAAATCACATTGCAAGAATAAAACAACTGCAGCTTTTAATTGTGTCTAGTGTTAGAGGAATCCCCATGTGCATACTCATAACTTGATACAACAGTAGTCAGAGTCGAAAACTTAATTGTGATATAATGATCCTGAGCATACCATACAATAAAGTAAATTAATTGTGAGTTGTTTAAAAGAACATATTGATTGGGTGCCCAGAAAACCATAATCAAGAGAGAAAGTCACACTTAGATAAGAAAAGCAACCTGGCTTTTGGCAAAATGAAGACATGCATAACAAACACAAGGAAATGGTAGCAAATGGAAATCTGTGTTTGCTCCTGAGATACTGTAGAAAATGAAACAAGAAGGATTTTTTGGCTAGGGTCATTAGGGACAGAAAGATAAAAGTGGGCTTGTGGCTGTTTATTTTTAAACAATATTTAGAAGCAAAAGAAATCCTAGCAGTGGTCTTGATCTGTCACTCTATAGAAAGGCGGAGTTGCCAATATGCAATATATAGAATTGAAAAAAGAGATGTCTGGTTTATACACAGGTAATCTATTTCTACAATCTGATAATGAAACAGTTCCTTCCATCCCAGCAGCTACAAAGAATATGAAAAAGTGGCTTTCAAAGCTATATGCTTAATTGAGCAAAGCCAAATGACTCATTCCAGAAGGGTTTTAAGAGAGCTGGTTAAAAAACAAGCTCTGTTTGATCTTCAATAAGCATCAGGACTTTAAGGCAGTACTACAGCACTGGAAAAGAACTTATGCTATGCCTGTTAAAAATCATAATATTGTTGTCCTGCCACACACAGTCCTAGTGCCCTAATTTAAGGACTCTTTTAGTTTGGAAGCACTTCAAAGAAGAGCCAAAAACGGATCAGAATTCTGGGAAATACATCCTGTATTGAAAGATAAAGCACTTTCAAGCAATTGGTATTGTAAGAGATGCCTTGATCATAGTTTGTAAATATTTACCTGGGCAATGAAAGGTGACCAAAGACCATTGGTCTGAGCAGACTTGGATGTTACAAAACTAAGCAAGTTCAGATTGGAAATCAAGAGCACATTTTTAATATTGAGAAAGTAAATAAGTAGTGAAACAAGAGACTAAGGGTTAAGGTGGATTCTCTGTGACTGGAGATGCTGAATGCATTTTTAAAAATCACAGTAACAATTAATAAAACCACATAGGAATTAATTCTGGAAAGTTCTATGGCCCATGCTATATAGGACAGCAGACTAGATAATCATAGCAATGTCTTCTAGATTCATAATCTATGCATCAAGTGCATTTAACTTCTTCATATTTCATATTGTGTTTTGCAGCCTGGTACCACTGAGTCTGCAAAATTGCAAAATGCAGTGAAAGCCCTATATAAAAGTGTGACCAAAATCAGGAGCACTGGAAACATGTGGGGTTCTCCCCCAAAGTGTCCTGATTTCATGATGCAGTTCATAGAACAGCCTTTGTTTTTCTAAGTGTTTTCAGGGACAGAGATTTTAGGCGTAGATGCGGGTGGTCTGCTGCCCAGTGCTCCAACCATTGCATTTGGGATGAATGTAGAATACTTTTGGACAGGGGTCAGCTTCGCAATTTAAATCACAGATGTTTGGCCGCGTTAGCCACGGCGCAAACTAACACGCCGCAGCCCCTCTGTTCTCAATTCCAGTCCTTTCTTTTTATTTAAGAAAGGTAAGCTATTGAAATAACCATCAGATGTAGAAACCAAAGCACTTAAGCAGACCCACAGGGTTTGAAGAAACTGCATCCCTGTGGAGGCCAGACACACGTGCACAGCTGCGGACACAGCAGCCAGGCCTGGCGCCCATCACAGCATGGGAAGGACAGAGGACACTGGCAGAGCAGTACACAGGGGCCATGGAATCACAAAATGTCCTGAGCTGGAGGGGACCTGCAAGGACCATCAAAGTCCAACTCCTAGTTCTGCAAGGACCAACCCAAGAATCACATCCTCTGCCTGAGAGCCTTGTCCAGGAACTTCCAAGAGCTATGTGCGTCTGTCGCATCATTCTCCAGCAGAGATCTTGGGGATCTTATTACTTAGGAAAGTTTTTTTTTTATTGTTTGGAGTATAAAAGTAGAGCTAAAGATACATTATAAATGAGGTGTGAAAGTGTCCAGTACTTGCCAAACCAACTAGGTTTTAGTGAGCTCCAGTTAGGCTGTAGCCCAGCTCTCCTCATTTGACTTTGTGCCAAGTTACCTATATTCTCTTTGCTTCAGCATTTGAAAAATGGGGAAAATGATACTAGCCTCTGAAAAGCAGGTCTGTGGATGTAAAACAGCATGTTTCAGCCATATAATGTAAATGACCTGGATATGAAATTCTGCATTGCTGGAATCTGCATGAATTCAGCAGTCATGTTTTTAGAAGATAGTGTGAGATTTTTATTCCTTTATGCCAGCAAAATTTCAGTATTTGGAGGAGTTCGGGTATTGGGGAAAACCAAAGGGAAAAAAAAAATTACCAACAGCCTGGAAATGCCTGCCAGAAAAACTAGTTTCTGTGTTGATGGTTCTCAACAGATTTCCTGGCATCAACTCCCCACCCCACAGCTATAGCTAGGAAACCAAAATGCCAGCTTGTGTTAATGTTTGGAGTTTCCTGGAGAGCAAAAAAAAAAAAACCAAGCAGGCACTCTCGTGACTGGGTATTTGCTGTGTAAGCCTGGGTTAGAGCCTGTCTACAGAAACAGTGAACTCTGCTGGGGCCTGTGGCACACATCAACCCATGGCAGAATGCCTGGGTAGAAGCGGGCCTCTGGTGGGTTCAGTGGCCAGTATTTCATGATTTGTTTTTCATTCCATGGCTATTTAAATACACAAGCATAAGAAATACAGAAATTGTTGGCTTGAATGACGGAAGGTGTTGATATAAATGTTAAATATGGGGATGTATTTGTTCAGGAAGGATTTGTCTAGGGCTGTCAGAATAGCTTATCTAAACTCCTTTCTGTATCCAGCAATGGCTGCATTGAGATGCTTCCCAGAAAGGAGCAAGAGCCTTTAGATCTGCAATAGCATATCCTACCTAAAAGCATTCGCATCTTTTCAAGTCTGTGATGCACTGTGAATGCCTCTCTTGGAAGTCAGAGTTTACTGTTAGTCTTAAAAACTTAGTTATGGCTTGAATGCTGTATTGTTCCACTTGGCTGAATTTTCAAATTCTCTCTCCCCGTACGAAGGAGTAATTCTTTTAAATGTGCCATTGTTTTAACTTACAGGTTTTTTGGTTTCATTGTTGCATTTAATTATACCAGGCCATTTAAGGTGGATATTCAATATTCCATTAACATGGTTGTCAAAGGGGAGTAGAGTTACAGCAACACTATGCTCAGTCATTCACTGGGCTGATTAAACTGTACGTAGCAGAACAGCTGTGAGCCTGTGATTGGAGTGCTTTGCTTGGGGTCTCTTCTCATTTCCCTGTCTCTTGACTCAGTGCACAACCTCTAGAGTTATTTTGACCAAAACTCAGAACACCTGTAGTGGAAAACACTACACAGAAAACACAAAGATTCATAGGTTTAGGAGTTCGTTACTTTTACTATTCTTAGAGTTCTTATGCTAATAAAACCAGTGGTCATATGCCAACAGTAATATGTACACGTGGGACACTGTCAATAACATGGAGCTCATCAGAATGCCACTGACTTAAATATATTAATCTTTCTTTTGAAGGCAGGAGAAAACCCAGGAGTCAGTCTGTCCAGGCACACACTGCTTTAAACCAAAGGCCCCCTGCTTCAAGTCACTCTGGACCAATTGTAGAAAGCCGCCAGCCTTTCATCCAAACATCTACATCTGCCCACGAAATTGCCCAAAGGCTTTCTAGTAGTCAGCTATCATTCCACAACTCGGCAACATCTGTGTTTTCTCAGTCCCCTGCTGTTCCTGTTGCTGGCCAGCTGACTGTGCAGGACCGGGCTGCAGCAATGCTCAGGTCCAGCCTGGCCTCCTCCACCAGCTCAACTCTCAGCCTGCTGTTCGGCAAGAGAAGTTTTTCAAGTGCTTTGGTGATTTCTGGGCTCTCGGCTGCGGACGGAGGCAACACGAGTGACACGCAGTCATCCAGCAGCATGAACATCGCCATGGGGCCGTCTGCCAGAGCAGCAAGCCAGGCAGCTCGGGTAAGGCTGAAGCTACAGCAGCACTACTGAGTGTGAGTCCCCTTCTGCTCACCTCCCTGGTTCTTAACTGTCCTCACCACCACTGGGTTTCTTCCTTCTCAGTGGGCAGAAAACAGTTTTTTCCAAAACAGTGCTGGGACTTTGGTATTTTGGGGGGGATTTTGCTGCATCACAATGAGACTGTTTAGAATTAGTGTGTCTCTGAGAGTGTGAGTAACTAATGGGGGGACTTGTGCACACACCTGAAATTGCAAACTGGCGCAGTCACTCTTCCTTTCACTCAAAACAGGGACTTACATCTCCATTTTCTGCAGCCTTGGTGATTAGTACCGTCATAGCAGACCAAACAGCTCCTTCCTTGCCTGCTTCAAGTTCTGTCCAGGACTTAAAATTATTTTATCTGTAGGAAAAGGAATGGTTTCCCCTGAATAGTGCATTTCTTCTGTCCCTCTCTGACCAGAAATTCAGTCTAAGACCTGAAACCTTGTTGCTGAAAGTTAGTCAAAGGAATCCTGTATGAAATATTTACCAAAGGAAACCAGCATGCCCTGGTATTAAGCATTTTCTAACAGCAAAACACTACACACTTCCAGCCTTCTTCCCAATATACCCACAGTTTTATTCCTATCTTCCCAAAAAATTCAATTCACATTGTAAAGTTACTGTTTTACTGTTTACTTAAGTATATTTATTTAACTTTGGTTGCCATCCATTGCTGTCCTGAATTTTGAAAATTGACCTCAAGAAAGCAGAAACATGAGAAGATGGACTAGAAACAAAGGGTGACTGCAATTAGACAACATAATTAGACAGACTTTTGCATCTGGCTATCAAAATGGAAACCAAACTGGTGACAGGGGAAGACCGCGGATATAAGGCCCAAGCACTTTTCTGTTACTATCCTTCTGAACTGTGTATAACTTCCCTAGTTTCCAAAGAGTTCTCCACACCTCAAGTGAGAAAACTTCTTTGGCCTGTGCATATTTTGCTCTCAACCCAAAAATACCATGTGTGGCACAGTTCCCTAGAGTTTCACCATGAACTTCAAGGGGACTCAACTGAAGGTTACTCACCTGGGTCCAATCCTGCTTTGTTACTGTAACAAGTATTAATATTGCTACACATACAGCTGAATATATCCAATGAGAAGGCACAATTCCAACTCTCAGTTTATGGCCTAATTTGCAAGAGCTCAGCTAGTCTGCGATACTGAGTACTAATGGTAGGATTCACCTTGTCCAACTTTCAGCTATCTGAAATTTGGGCATGATGTCTCAGTAGGTCATTGTTCAGGCTTCTGTTTTCAGTGAAGAGGCCTTCATCCACTTCATCCTTGGAGCTGTTAGGAGGAAATTCTCCCCTGGGAGACTTGTATCTCTCTGCCAACCATCGGTAGCCTAAATGACACAGCAAGTCCACACGGTGAAATTTAGATGAGGTGAATCCTGGCCAAGGTGACTGCTCGGAGTCCAAGTGCCCGTTTGATTGAAAGCAGTAAAGAGGAAGCGTTTCATTTCAACATTCACACAGCAAAGTTCTGGAATGCTTTTATCTTAATGGACTCCTTACAGTGGGGCAGCACTGTGCTTAACGTTTTCAGACCTAAAATTGCATTCCAGTTTTAATGAAAAGGTTTCTTTGTAAGTTGGATTTAAAATTTGGTGTATGAAGCAAGCTCCAGAGCAACCCGATATAACAACTTAGAAGTCAGACCTGCTTGAAGCAGCAGTTTGGACTGGATGACCTCCAGAAGTCCTTTTCAATCCAAATTCTTTTACAGTTCTCTATACATGTACATCTGTGGTACTAAACCTGCAGCTCCTGGTCTGCTTTTCCTTCCAAATTTATGCGTTACACAAAGTGTGACAAGTACCTCTTCAGAACTCCCTTGTGAATAATGCATGTTAAGAATCCCATGGAGTTTCACAGAATGACATCCCTACGTCAATTTTTAAACTTTTTTCACCTGTCACTTCAAAAAATAGCTGAAGTGTTACTTAGAAATTTCCTAAACTAGTTGACTTTTTCTGTCTTACTTTCCAGCAAGTCACTGAGACCTGTGAAGCAACAGATGCTGCGGAACCAAGACCCCAGCGGGAGGCGGGTCCGGCCCATGCCCTGTTCATGAGTCGGAACCTGGAGTGCAGAAGGGCCAGCCAAGAAGACATGGCCCTGGAAGACACTGCTTCTCAGCAGAGCCTGTCTGAGGAGCAGTGAGCAGCTCTCCTAGCACAAGGGCCACGCGCTTCTTAGCATTAAATACCGACAGAGTTAGGTCAGAAAGCTGCACATACGTTTAGGTTCTTTCAGATGTAATAAACAACCTTCAAATGTTTATTTTTCTAACTTCTACACAAGAATATTACAGGGCAGATGTTCTTCAGCTAATGGCCTTGGCATGGGTAGGGTTGGAAGATATCCCAAAAAATACACAGTGCCACTTCATCTCAGGTTCTTGTAAATCCTAGAACAATGAATACAACTGTTCAATGTTCCTTCCCCTGGAATGGTTAGAATCACAAACGAATACAGTAGGAAATATTAATACAACTCAGTGAAAAGCACACAAAAGACATCTCTTTCCTGCCATAACTTAACAGCTGATTGCATGCAAACTAACTGAAATTTGGTATATAACATATAGCAAAAGGCAACTAAGAACAGAAGCAATGAATACATAAAAGGACAGTACAGTGTCCTGTAACATTAGAGCTAAATCTGATTTTTTTTTTCCAACAGCAAATCTCATTTTTCTTTGACGTGTTATGCAGGTGCTAATGCTGAAGAGCAACACAGCATCTCAGACTGATATACTACTGCATGCAGCCATACTGAAATACTGTGTGAACGAGCCACGCTACACCAATTAACAAAAGTCAAGTGTAAGAAAAGAAAGTATCCAGTGCATGGAAAGTCTTCAAAGCATATGGTACACCTTATTTGTGAAGCAGCTTTGCCTAAATTAGGTATTATCTCGTGCTCCTGTTTGGTTTACAGCAGTGTTTCTCAAATTCTAAGCAACAGTACCCTCAGAAATTGCAAAAGGGCCATAGGGAATCCTCCTCAAGGGCAGAAAAGTGCAATGCAGGCTGTACTTACTGTCTGGAAGTGTTTATGTTAGGAAGGGAACAGCTGAATACCTTTAATTGCTGGACACAGCTCACTGTCCATAAAGACTTGTAGCCAGTAATTACAAAGCCTTCTGATTTCCCTCCCCTAGAGAAAACTGAGCTGCTGCCAATAGACAGATGATACAAAAAGGGAGGCCATGCCTTCACAAGGTTTGGGAAACACTGATTTACAGGAATGCATGACTACTTGGAAACCCAAAAGGCTACAACACATCCTTCCTCTACTATAGAGTCTAAACAAACACGCGTGTGTTTTTTTTTCCAATTAAAAAAATTGCAGCTATCAGTGTCTTGCTGTTCCTCTTTACTGTAACTACCATAGATTGTTTCTAAATCTCAACACAATGATGTGCAGCCAGGCTTTATCCCAATTAACAAGATTTAACAAGAGATGCTGTAGCTAAGTCTCATTACTGTTAGGCAATACTCAGTTGCATTCTGAGCTTCCTACTGTGCCACACTTCCGATCTGAGTAGTAGAACTAAATAAGACTTGAGTGAAAATAAAATGATCCAAGTATGTTTTGTGTGGCAGCAGTTTCTGGGTCTTCTATTTGCAATTGTTTTCACTTTCTTTCTGCCTTACAAAATTGAGAAACCTGTTCTTTT
The DNA here is from genome assembly GCA_008694505.1 of Cyanoderma ruficeps. Lineage (NCBI taxonomy): Eukaryota > Metazoa > Chordata > Aves > Passeriformes > Timaliidae > Cyanoderma > Cyanoderma ruficeps. The sequence goes on along the minus strand of VZDJ01007749.1, from coordinate 30,966,621 downwards.
TTAGTTCACTTCAGATCTTGATGAGTTGATTATTAATAAAGTATAGCACAACCTAGGAAAAAATCTGCTCATGTTCACAAAGACAAAAGCAGAGTATTCATATACAGCCCTCTAGACACCTGGTTATCAGTGCAGTTCAGGCCCTACTAATGTCTCCTCCAGCATCCCGGTGAGATGTGGAAGAGGAAATTGAATTCATCTGCTCCCTTCTGACCAGTTCTGGCAGACAATGACTCTTGTCTCACCACACTGTTTATGAAGTGCTTCATTACAAATGAAGGATGGAGGCTAAACAGGTAGGCTCCTGCTAATAGCCACCAGCCCCATTTCTGCTTGGGAGGCTTTTGCATGGCACTTCACAGGATAAACCATCACTGCTTTGTCTTCCTGCATGGAGGCAGTGCTAACAGGTGGCTCTGGAAAGCATCAAGAACTTCCCCATATTCACCTTGCATCACTTAGCCTCCAATTTTCACATCTTTAAGTTTGAATCAATTTCCATCAAAAGTAAGTAATTCTAGTAAGTTCCAATCAACCTAAATTATTCTGTGGATCCAACTCAAGTGTACTAAACCAGACTGGGGAATGATTGCACAAATCCCTTCAGTTGCAACCACTGTATTTGCTTAGCATGGATTGAGGCCCAGTGACAGCACCTTCCCCCCAGAACCACACCTTCTGCAAGACTCCACCATCTCCACAGCCTCTGGTACTGCATCCTAAAATAATGCAGCTGCCTCACAGTTCTGGCCTTAGTGCAAGCCACTGTCCCCTGAAGCATAACTCCTTGGGGAGAGCAGTTGTGCCATGAAGTCCAGATGCCTGCTGCACAGGATGGCTGCCAGAAACAGCAGGTTCTAACGCCTTTATGCAGTCACAGCCAGCAAGCACGGCAAAACAGGAGTCAAGGTAAGATTCAAAAATCAGCTCCTTTTTTGTAGCCATGCCTTACAGAGTTTTTTTTTTGCCTTAAAGTTGCTATTGTAGCATAGGGGGTTGAAAAAATCTGAGTGACCCCTAACAAGCGTAATATAGAAAAAAGAAGCAGAACAAGCACAAACTGTCTTAGATTTCTCCATATTTTTGGAGATAGTCTGCTGTTACAGTTATGACACTACTGCTATATGCAGCAGTTTTAAATATGAGCCAATCCTACAGAATAATCTGACATAATGGTTAGAAATGAAACCTTCAGGTAGGCACGAGGTTTTATCAATTAAACACATCTTGGACTTCCCCCATTTTTGCATGAGGTAGAGATACACCCAGTTAACTCTGCTTGTGACAGAAGGTGCATTTAGGTCTGTGATGCACACCAATCTAATAAAATAGGAACTTTTACACAAGGCCTAATTTGAACAATAAGCTGCTCCAAACAGCTCTGTATAACTCCAAAAGGCACCTGGAGTCCTCTGCACCACTGCCTACGCACACATGAAGGCTTTGAGTCATACCGTTATTCCTGAAAACCAGCTTGATACTTAACCTCACACACGAGGTGAGGTGCCTCAGAGTGGCAAGATGGAAGTATGCCACTTCTGGGGCAGGTTTTGGCCTTTAAATGAAAAGTAAACGTGTTTTCATTGCTTTTATGTCATCTGTGACCCTGCTGATGGGTTTCACAATGCCAAACACTGTTAAAACTTGGCCTAAAGTTGCTCAGGCTTAAGTTTGCCTACATGTGTCATCTCTTGCTACAGCTGTGATGCAGGAAGGATGCCATCATCACCATGTAAGGACTTTTTCCCAAGAGTTCCATCACGGTTTTTCACATCAGGTGCTGTGCTTGATACCTCCAGAGCTGTGGAGGCCACTTACCTCATTCAGTCAGTCCAGAATGTTTTTGTTTCTACAACATGAAAACAGTGACGTTCCCATCTTGTTAGCAAGCTGAATGCATCCTTTGAGGAAATCAAGTGCTTGATCCACAAGATCATTTGTACATGCAGTTCTTTCATAGAAAAGTCAGAAGGGATGAAGAAATGGAGGCCTTTTCTGCCTCCCCCCAGCTTAACCTCAGGTAACATCACCACTGCTGGAAAGAAACACTAGGTGTGATTTTATCCAGTCTCAGCAACCAATACAGCAGGTTACAGGAGGGAGGATAATGAGCATATGGTAAAACAAGCACAAACACAGTACTTCAGCCTTTGCACTGAGCATGAGATACCTCCCTCATATTTTGTTTTGCTAAAATTTCTTTTCCCAAATAGGCTCTTGTTTACATCATATAGTAAAAGCCAGTTGCTACACTCGTAATGGTGAAACATGGCCTGATGATCTGGCAAAAAGACTTTCAGTGACTTGTTACTAAAGCCAAACACAGGCTGCTGAACTGCTCCCATCCACCAGGAACACTGGCAGGCCCCAGCCTGGCCTTCAGCCCAGCTGTTTCCCACCACAACAAGCAAGTAGGAACCAGCAAGAGACAAAGTCTGCAAAGTTCATTCCTATTCTTCCAAAAATAAAAACCAGAGGTGCTGGCTGTTCCCTCCATTTTGTAGTGTCGTGCAACTTCTCTGTGAGGAACTGAAGTTCTTGCTGCAAAGTCTCACCTCCTTCCTATAGGCAGAAAATCTTGGCACTCACTTCATTGAAGACAAATCTCAATGAAAAGGACTTACCAGTGTGAATCTTTTTTCCTTGGCATCATGACTAGATACTCTCAATATCTAAGAATGACATTCTGACACTATTAAATTCTTAGGTTTCTCTGTGATGTCATTCACAGCTTTGTATAAGAACTGCTTATTAGAATAAGGTGAGAAATGTCATCTGCATTTGTCTCTAGCCCACCAACTGATAGCTCTTACTGGAAAATTTAAGTTAAAGATTAGCTGAATTTTGTGCAGCTCATTATAGAAGATTAGAATTACCAGTGAGATTCTCCAGCATGTGAAAATCCTCTTCTCTTCAATGCATTTTTTAGAAATACCCAATTATTGCCATATTTAGATTACTCCCTGGATTGGGAGCTGGTATTTAATTACCATGTTTCACCAGTGCTCGTACATCCTTAAATCTGAAACACAGACATAATACTTATAATTAACTTTGCAGTAGGTCCAGTATCAAAGATTCACCTCTCCCACTCAGTTTTACAAGTCAAAAATTGCCTAATGCATGATAAATAATGCAGGCCCTGTTTATTCCATGCTGTGTGCAATTTTACGCTGGAATTACAAGACTTGTGGCCAAAAATGTCCTTGATTCTCAGGCTTCCAGACAGTAATTGGTACCCCACATCTTCCCCTTCTTTGCACCAATTAAAACCTGCAGGTGCACTAATGTTGTCATCTGGAATCTAGCTGGTACATCAGAGGTGCTTTTCACCAAATGTGTGCTATTAATAAAATTGGCCCATCAGGGGAATTCTGAACGCTCCATTTGCTATTATAGTGCTCTCAAGACCTTCCAAGTATTTTACTAGTGCAAGACCAGACAATAAATTTTTACCTTTAAAGTAAACACAGGTTGTCATAGAAACTTACATGCAGTTGGAAATACAACTTTCTCACTCACTTGATGTATATTGAAACAGGCAAGTCATATCTTCAGGACCATTGGAGATATAAAGGCCAGATATGTCTGTTAAGGTCATCTACATTTTCCTGCTGAACACAGATCACAGAACCTCTATTTCTCTTGAAAAGCACTCTAGCTCAGAGAGAAAACAGGCTTAAAAAAAGGACAACAAATTATTGACACCAATCTTGAGATAGGTAGCAGAAAACAAGAGACACCGATGTCACTAGCAAAAATGTGCATTAGTTTAAAAGGGTTGATATTTCACTCACAGTTCCAGAGAAGGAAAAATCCACCTACATTTTCTAGTGACTAGCCTCAGTACAAAACGTCTTCCTTGAACCATGAGACAATGAATTAAAAGTACTATAAGCATTGATCAAAAGTTCCCCAAACTTCTTGTTGTAATTGTTTGGGCTTTTTTTCCCCTGCACTCTACTAAATGATGGGACTACAGCAGGCATCATGGCACTGCATGCAGGGCAATACATTGACTTTTATGGGGAATAAACACCACTTTAAGTGAGCTGTCAGCAATACTGGCTGAACCAGAATTCAGAAGACTGACTCCTAGCAGAACTCCCCTTCTCACCTTCTACCGGAGAAGTGTCAAATCTCTCAATTTTTTATTTAGCTTTAAAGGTCAGTCCTCATTTAAGACTCAAGAGCAGTCCCATTAAAACTGTGCTATATTTTGGGTAACTCTTTAATCATTGAAAGAACTATTCTTTTGCAGCATATTTCACAGATTAAGAGACTTAACATTTAAACAGGAGGGAATCCAACTCTTAGGTGCAGAGGTTTCTGTTCAAAAACCTAAGGCATACAGCCCTGACAAAGTTTATTTTGGTCCCAAGTCCTCCACATCTAAAAAGTAGAGTTGTCTGAGTAGCATGCCTGAAGTAATTTAGGGATTAGTGTGTCTTCAGGGCATAACCTTATTTTGCAAAAAGCAGCCAGAAGCTGTACATTGTCAAGTGGAGACCCTAAGAGGAGTCTTCTCCATATATGATGAAGACAGTGCCATCATCCAAATGGATTTGGGCAAACAGGTACTCCTACCAAGGCAGTGAGGGAATGAGCCGATGGAATCCTTTAACAAACCATGCACCTCCTACCACCCCTGCAGGTGCAATGCTTGCACCAGACCCTAGTTCTGCATACAGGAGAGAAAATGGACATTCCCTCCGTGTTCCTAGCAGCTGTTTGCAGGGTATGTGTAAAAATACCTGTCCCCATCCACCCCTACACAACAACTCTGGGAGTCAGTTTTACAGAAATAAATCAATAAAATAATACTTGAAGATGCTTTTAAATAGTTTGCTCATTTTAACAGTCATTGAATTGAACAGGAAAAAAGTTAAGAAACAACTGAATTTCTAACAACTTCCTTCAGCCAGAGATGAGCAGAAATTTTACAATGAACAGTGTGCACCTGGGAGGGAATTCTGTTTTCACAACATGCAAAACTGATTAACTGGCAGCATTTCTGCTGAACACATTTGCACTCCTCACAGGGAAACACATTGTCTAATACTCTTAAACACTTCTCATTTCACCACTAAGCATGTACAGAATTGAATAACAAAAAGCACCCAAACAAACATAAGTATCAATAAACATAGCAGATTGTAAAATTAATACAGACAAATGCAATATTAAGACAATCATGACTTAAACTCAGCATGAAAAACAAAAGATTTGATGAACTTCATGGACATCGATATCTTTATATACATTATTTGTAAGGGGCTGTGGGAAAGGATTGCCATCAGAAAATTGAAAATTCAAAATGCAGTCCTATTATCAATCAGTGTCTGGGTCATGTAAGGGAGAGTAGATTTGGCTATTTTTCCTCTCAAAATGGAATTCTGTGAATGTCACTCATGACTACAGAAAGTTTCAAGGAAACTCTGGATAACCCTTACACTGCAACTGCAGACAGGGGTGCCTGGGGGTAGGACGAGAGAGCACATCTGCTTATTCCCTCTACCTGCTGATTTGTCAGCGCCCATGCTAAAACACACCTGAACACACCTAAGCTGGGTCACCAGCAGCTAAATATTCCTACATAAATGAGGCTGGACTTATATACATTTTGGACAAGGCTCTGTTCTGTTGCACCAGGGCTATGTTGTAGATATTGAATTGATCTGTAGGCAGAGCAGCCCAAACACACTCAGAAAGACGAAGGTCTTAAACAGATTTTACAGTTAATTGTTTTCACATGAGGTAACTCGGACCAGAGTTGACCACCCAACTTCCAAACACTCAGATTAGAACTGGATGTTAGCTACACATCTGTTCGATTTTTTTAATTCAGTGAACTGAATAAATTACAATCCTGCTATGCCATTTTAGAGTATTACCAGCTTTACCCTGCTTACCCTGAAGGCTCCAGTGAGGCCTCCAGGGGGCTAAAGCAGGAAGGACAGACTCTAAACCATCCATAAAATGTTATAATGTTTTGTTGAGATGAAAGCTTTAGTGTTTACAGGACAGAAAAGGTCTTCATTTTCTGCAGGATTCCACAGCTGCCAAGATGTCTTGCAAAATGCTGTTTCTGTTTTCCTTACTAACCTAGAGAAAGAGAAATTAAAACTGATGTAATTTCATGAATAGCTTTTATACCAGTGTTTACTTCAAAAACAATCAAAGCAGAAATTCCAATGCATTTCTTTTTCAGTGCAGGAACGCTGAGTGTCAAACACCTGCCTTCTTCTGCTACTGAGAACACAGTATGCTAAACCCACAAAAGCCAAAATTGCATATTTAGTGATCTTTTGATTTAATTACCTGTAGGATTTTCAAGTATTATTCAGGGCTTGAGTAACTAACAAGAATCACTCAAAGAACCAGCATGTGCTTTTGTCATTACTAGAAATCCTTTTCAACTACCAAATTTAACTTTCCTAATATAAAGTCGAGTTCTTATGCCTTCATTACTTGAAAGGGTTGTATTTATTAAGATGAAAGACCTAGTCAAAAACATCTGCAAAGAAAAAGAAAAATTAAAACAGGCTTAGCAGTCTAACTCGGTACTCTGAGAAACCTTATTGCTACAGGAGAGAAACACCTTGGGAAAGAATCAAAACTATTTGGGAAAGCTGAGGTGTTCTGTAGCACACTGAGATATGCCTTTGGCTGACCAGTCCATGGGAATGCTGGGCTTTAAGTCCAGCATATGTGAATACAGATGACTGTAAACTGCCAAGGAAGTGCTGGTGCTTGCTAGTCAGCTCAGCTCCCAGGGGCACAGAGATGGGGGCTGTGTGTGTGTAAATTATCCCTTCCTGACAGACTGGGTCCTGATCCAGAGCCCTGTGACCCACGGTGCCATGCATTACTCACTCAAACAAAACCTGGGGAGATGACTGGGGCTGTAAAAGGGTAACAAGCAACTGTGAAGCATCAGCAAAAGCTTCATTTTAAAAAGTCTAAGAAATTTTCCCCACTGCTCAGATCCCTGCAGAGAGGGCAGGAAGAAATCAGACAAAGACACAGGAGCTGAAAAAATAAGTAAGGGCATTCATACAAAGTTGTAGAAAAACTGTTTGACAAGGAAAGACTCACAACACCATGCACAGCATAAAACTCTCTACCAGCAAGGTTCCACTGCACTCCCTATATCTGCATTTAGGATGTGAGCACAAGAGTTTGTAGCCCTTCCAGTACTACAGTCAATAATGAACAGGAGAAAGTATTATTATTATTATTATTATTGTTGTTGTTGTTGTTGTTAAGCAGGTGACAGTTCTATCTGAGGAATCTGGCCCTAGAAGCCTACCACTATTTACAGTCACACACATCTTATCCAAGTGCTGTAAACCAACACTGTAAAACCTACAGTGGTCTCGCCTACCACTGAATTCAAGACAACAGATCAACATGGGACTAATGAAAAAGTGTCACTGAAAAAAACAAACGGTGGGGAGAGTAATGAAAAGGAAGATCTGTCTGAAAATGTCACTGTTTTTATTGAGAATCAGTCCAAGCTTTATAAGATAAACAGAAAACCCCACAAAAACGAAGCAAGCAAGACAACAAAGAATGCTCTTCAGTAGGGCTACTGGGACCCCGGGGTAAACAATACACAGCACAGATGAGCCAAACTCTAAATCTCACAGCAAGTGTACTGATCTCCTGACTTTCAAAGGACCTTCTGCACATTTAATAGCTCTTCCCACTCTCTCACAACCAGCAAAAACAATACTACATTTTTTCTATTCTTTTTTCCATACCTATATGCCAGAAGTCCAGTGAGAGCAGCAGAGAGAAAGTGCCAAGTGCTAGGAAATTTTCACAACTGTTTTACAAAGGCTGTTTGATAGATATAAGTCTCCTCTTTAGCTCGGGAGACATTCTGTGCAGGCAGCTTTCCCAGAGAGAACAAATCTCCCAGTATCTGTACTGAATGTACAAACAGATGGGTATGTTTTTAGAAAGGAGTTGAAAATAGCTGTAGATGCTGCTTATATTAAGCATTTATGTAATTTGGAGGAAATTACCACCTAGATTCCAAGCAGGCAACTATAGAGGACAAAAGCTTTCTTCCTCTAACTGTTAAAAATACCGTCAAGGAAACCACTCGTGTACAATCTGTTCAAATGGAACCTTTTCTTCTCCCTATCCATTTAACTATTTTCTTTCTTAACAGGCATATGCAACCATACTTCACTAATGGGTTTCATGCAAGCAAAATTAATAGATGGGAAAATGGGAGAAAATTAGTATCTGCCAGCTGCTAAGGATAACCTGATCCTATTCATGCCACCACGCCTGCAAAACTACAGATGCAGGCAGTGCAAAAAGAGCCTCTGTGGTTTCACTGGCAAGTTTAGTTCTCAGCAAAATGCAACTGGGCAACAATGGAAAGAAATGTGTTACATATCAGAGCTCCTACCGTTAAGTGCCCTAAACATTATAAATGATACATTTGAGACCAAATGCTGAATTGCTTTTTAGGGCAACAAAATACGCTTTCAAGGCAGAAGGGACTGTAGAACACCAAACAGCTGTTCTCTCATCAGAACTGTCCTTGTGACACTAGGAGCAGGATGAAAAAACTGAGATGAGCTATTTCAATGCAGCCTAACTCCTTATTAAGTGAAAAAGAAAGCAGAATGCTTTTGGAAGATAGCCACCTACTTCTGAACGCTTCCAAGCACCATCCGAGTTAGTAAGAAATTACTGACTGTGAGCTATTTGGGCACTCCAAGTTTTCCCATGCCACAGCCCTTGAAGAGCACAGCTGGTGACCCAGCAGCCACTACTAACACCTCTGACTCCCCACGGGCAGGTTCTGCTCCTGCTCATGCACACACTTCAACCAGCTGGGAAAGAGCATGTAGAGTGACACTGGAGCAAGAGAGACAGATGCTCTTCTGCACAAGACTTCAGCTTAGCAGGTCTGTGACACCTGGGAATGACTGCAGTCTGTCACACATTTCATATCCATGCCTTTGGTTAATGGATTCACCAGAGATCTCTATTTCATTAAAGAAACCTGCATGTCCTAATCTCAGCAGTGTGAACAGGATGGGTCACTGTTTTAGTAAAGACCTTTTAGCTATACAAAACACTGCTCCATTGAAACTTACAGGAAGACTTTTGCTGGCTGGAGTCAGTACTTGAGACAAAGATTTATCAGCAGACGGGTAACAGCTGAAAAGCCAGGGCTGAGTAGCCCATGCCCTCTGAATATCACCTGATAAAAACACACTCTGGAAGCCTCAAAAGCTCCTTTGAAAAGCCAAATGCTGTCTTCTAGCCCCATCTCCTCTCATGAGAGGACCAAATGCATGCACCACTGTCCTGCCATGACTGCAGCCTAAGCACTGAACGACTGGTACCTTCAGTAAGGCTTCTCCATCCCCTCTTCCCCAGTCCTACCCCTGTAAAACAACTCATCCAAAATTCACATTTATGTGCATTTCTGTTCAACAGCCTGACTAAAACCACACATCAGCTCAGTAGTGGAAAAATCTGGGGGTTTATCTCTGGAAGGAAATGAGGGGAGTTGAATGCTTATGCAAGGAAAAAAAATAATCTCTCATCTTTGCTCCTACAGTTGCTTTAGCATTTAATTAAATCAACATTTAATATAAAAATAGAAATTGAAGATGACGATGGGACCCTCAATTAAAGGAAAGTTGAGGAACGCTGAGCACTGCAGGTTTTAAGCCAGCTTTGAACAGGAAACAACATAAATCAAAGGAGTGAGAGGTGCCTTTGTTTTTGTGAAGCATGGAGGACACTTACTGATGTTAAGGAAACCTCACACACGCACTCCTAGGAACAGGCTAAGTTTTGCTGTGCTGAGTTTTTGAGAACCACCCTGTGACTGATCAGAAATGTTCCTCGAGACCCTAATATTCTGAAAATTATGTCTGTAATAATAACAATGAATTCCAAAATTGGTTCACTGACTCCAGAAAAAGTACACTCCATTTATAACTGTCTTTCTTCTATAAATCATTCCTGCAAACTCCACTGCTGCCTTTTTTCCTTTTATTTTTTCCTTGAATATGACTACCGGTAATATTTTTGCAAGCCAGTCTGGAAAAAACCAAAAAAGCTTAAAAATCTGACTGTACTTTAAAAGATTTAACTCTTAGGAATAATGAATACCTATATAGCAATAATACTAAAGCAAAGAAACCTTTTAAAACAACTATAGCATTACTTCTGCAGCCCCTCAGAAGCAAAGCCAGCTGTGTGAGACTGCTACAGTAAGTGCCAAATGGGATTTTTTTTTAATAAGGTGAACACCTGCCCATTAAGAATAAAATGAAAACTAAAAAACTTATTTCATGCAAGCTACCCACAGCTATCAATTGGCAGTAAGAGTTTTTGAACAGAGCCAAATATAAACCAGTAACCTAGAACAGAAGGCTCTTTAAGGATATTAAATATTACTCACATTGAACACTTTAACATCTTTCCTACTTCTTATTTCTTCAACAAGATCCAGTGGCTTTCCCTTAGGTATTGGAATGGTTCCAAGCACCACAGTCCCCGAGCCAGCCAGCGTTTGACGAACAGCTTGAATAAAAGCCTGGCTGAAGAGTTCCATTTTACCAATCTCATCTATGACACAAATTCTTTTCTCTGTGTCACCACCATGGTTTACCTGTGGAAAAGTGCATCAAGAGACTGTGAACGGCAAAACTTAGAACAGGTGACAGAAGTAATCTTTATGCTGACAAAAGAAATACCTCCAAAAGAAACAAATTCAACTCTGATACTGGGGAAAGTGGGAAGTCAAAGCTACTGCTGATAAATGACAGACTTATAAATCTGTAATTTCTTTTTTAGGACAGATTTTTGGAAGGATGGAAACAACCATACAGTATAAATAAATACCAACTACAATAGGAAATATCCACTATATCACATTTCCTTTAAAGCAGAACTCTCACAATGGACCCATATGAGCTACTTGACAATTAAGAACTGCATTTTGCCTAGGAGCAGCTCTCAATCACGAGGGTCAGCAATCTTTAAAAACTTTACTCTTCCCTCTAAATTATGCATTTAGTGATTACATTTAATTATGTGATCAGTAGTCACACAAAACAGGTATCTAAGAAAAGGAAGACTTCCATTAAATCTAGATTTGGAAGCTTCCTCTCTTGTAGTTAGGATGATGGAGCATTTCACTCAGAGCTACTGGCTGTCTTCAGTTTTCTGGATAACAAGCAGGCCATTTGCAAGCCTCTCTCACATCAGAACAGATACATGTTGAGATATACCTTATCCTACAGTCCTAGCCACTGGACAGTAGGAGAGACACAGTTAACCACATTTGAGGCTTGTTTGTTTTTTTCATGAAGGGAATGCTGTGCCAAACAGTGCCATGCTGTAGGTGGCTGGAGCATCAGGGAAGTCCAGGAGGAAACAAGAGTGATTGCTACTTAGGAAAAGGCAGCTCACAAAGCAGAGGAACTCTTCAACTGCACTGCCTAACCTATTTTGGTAAAAGTGACTGAGAAATGTACTCTATTATTTATAGAAGTGAGGAGAAAATCAGCTCAATTCAAAACCATTATAAGTCCATGAATATGTACCAATACAAGCCATATTATACAGAAACTAAAAAAAAGAGAAAAAATATCGGATCATCTCCCCTTGTGAAGGCAAAGTATTTGCTTCTGGGAAAGTGAAGGAACTGTATAACATGCATCCCAAAATCCTTTCAAGCTAAGTCCCTACTGAGTAGCTGTTTTATCTAAAAATCCTTTCATAGTTCAGTGAGCCAAAAAGCCAATACTAGTCACTAGGTCACATATCGAGGAAGAGAGTATTTTGCTTTGAAAAAAAACTGAAAAAACTTATCAGTCCTGCCTGACAGAGTTTGCAGAACCAGAGAGATCTTCCACTGCAGGATCCATCCCATTCTCACTGGAGTCAACAAAGCTTTAAGAGCTGGATCTGTCCTCAAGTCTAAACGGGTATGTGCCCATTCTGTGCTGCTCTCTCATCAAACCAGAACAGACCTATGACTCTCCTGCCCTCATTCTTCATTTGTCTCTCCTTGTTTCAGTCCTCTGATCTTCCTCACTCTTCTCTTCCATTTTGGCTTCTTCATGTGTGACCACATTCCCACAAAACTGATAAACAGCACTTCCTATGAGCATGGACACATGCACTGTGTGACTCTGCTGGCCCCAGTTCTTCTCTTCACCTTCATCAACTCGCAGAGAGCTATACAAGTAATGGAAAAATTCAACACTGCTAACACTTTTCTAGGAAGATCTCTCCTGGATTTCAGCGGTAAAAGGATCTCAAGTACAGCACTGGCCTAATGAAGTATTTTTTAATAAACTATCTATTTACTAACATCATAAATATGGTTACAGTGAAATTTAACATATAAAAGTTGTCCCATTTTTTATTATTTCCCTTCTATATTGCCCCAACATCCTTGCTTTCCTACTCTCAGACTTCAATGTTCTTTGACAAAAACAAGAATCGGATCCTCGACCTCGTTTTTGCTCCCTGCACCTCTTTGGGATTTTTTTTGTTTTAAGTTCACCGAAAAATCCCTTCTTCCTTGTCCCCTTGAGCCTTGGCAGTGTAGAAAAATCACAACAGGATTTTTTTTAGTAGTACAGTTCAGCAGCTGCTGCACACTGTTTGTGGTATGTTATTGCCAAAATCAAATCTGTTCTTGTTTAATTTTGGAGAGGGGAAAGGTTGGAGTGAGAGAGAGGAAGGAGAAGAAAAAAAACAGCGACAGAATATTAGCAAAAGGACAGAAAAAATATTGTGTGGGAAGTCTTGTCACAGCCAGAGCTCTCCTTGAGCAGCAGGCTAAATTCCAAATAATCAGGCTGGTATTATCAGTCTGCAGGTATTTATACAATGGTAATCAAAAATACTCACTGGATTCAAGAAACAAATGCTTCTACTGTAAGAAGACGAGAATCACAGGAAGAGGGGGGAAAAGGTCTGTAAAGAAGAGCAGCAGCAAAAGCCATTTTCTTAGACCCACTGATTCCATCTAGTTCTCTGTGGTAAGCCACTTGTGCATTTTGTTTGCTTTCCAGTATGAGACTGTGACACAGGAAGAAATCTCCCACCTGCTGCCTCTTCAGGTCAAGGAGGTCCTGCTCACAGGACTGCAATCTCTCCAACACCACAATAATGACAAGAGAACAGTCAGATTTGCCCCTTCGACTTCCTGACCCTGAAGTCAATCAGGACTAGCAATACCCAAGAAACAGGCCATTAATTAGTATCAAAAACTAGCTGTATAGAAGGGCCTTCCAATAACACTGACTATCATAAAGCATACATTTATCAGCAGCTTTCATAGAATACTCACATTTCTCAGCATAGGTAGAACCAACTGCTCAAATGAAACGAGGTCTACAACGTATTGTCCAACCCGGTATTCACGTGTTGAAGCAGAAGAATCAGAACTGGGACTGAAAAAGAGAGACACAATTCCTTCAAAGCACTGAATTAAGTGAGAATTCACTGCAGTCATTTCAACAGAATTTATAAGAAGTTATCTAAATAAATCAAATCCCCTTAATTCTTCTTAAAAAGGAAGGGAAAGAAATTCTAAACCATGCAGTAAGTCATACTGCAGATAGCTTGCTGTCAGAAAATAAATATACCACATCACAACTATGCAAGCTCAAATTTCAACAGTGTATAGAAGGACAATGGCATTTAAAAGTCAGCAAGTATATTTACACTGAAAACAAAACTCATGCTTGCAGTTCAGATCTTTGAATTTTGTGATGTGACACTACAGACAGCATCATAGCAGTATCAGCTCAGTATAAAGGGTTGCAAAACCCTTAATCTTGGAAAAATACTCACTTTGCATGTGCTGTACCACACTGTGCTAGGTGCACCTCTGTTATTAACAGAGTGCAAATTATTTTCAAATCAACTCTGTGTGAATGAGGTGCTAGGGCCACACTGGACATAGACTAAGTTTTGGACTAAGTATGAAAATCGGAGTCTAGTGAATCAGGAGAGACTGTGAGGCACTCTGCAATTCAGAGGCCCCCCCTCTGGGACTTTGAAACCCTTTTTTTCTTAAAATTCACAGGCAAGTTTTGTGGACCAGTCAAATGTTCTTTAAAACAATGCTATATGCAATTTCCCTTTTCATTTTCCACTTCTGTCTCCATAAATCAGCTAGTGGGAACACAAAAATCTTCCTCCCTGCCCACAATAAGCTACTTAACTGTATCCCAAAGGGATTTGGCCTCACACTGAAAGGCTCAACAGCGCTTCCTCTATCTGGTGTAAAACAGCCATTATGGGAGAACACTCCTGCCCAGCACATTTTCAGTATTTCACTGTGCAACAGAGACACTGCCCGCACATACAATATAGGTATCAGCCAGGACAGAAAAACCAAGCAAAGAACTTGAAAGCCACGTGTGCTGGAAATCACCTTCTGGAAGAGCATTTAACATGCCAAAGGACTGGAGCAGACACATAAAACAATAAGCTGCTTACAGCTATTAAAACTTCAGTACCTGACTCTAGATAAAGGTCCTCGGTTTCCAGACAGAGTGACAACATCAAATCCTGTTCTCCTGCCACCTTCTCTAACTTCCTGTGTGTAAAATCCATCAATGGGAACGCCTGAGGATTTTAGAGCTTGACTGACTTTCTGGATCAAAGTAGTCTTTCCAACCCCTATAAATAAAGAAGGGGAAAAAGCACACAGCATTAATCTTCTTCTGCACTAAAAGCCCATTTTTTAAAATGCCACAGTAATGATTCAGTTCAGCGGGAACATTGATTACTTTTGAAGGTTGCAAATTACTTTTTCTAAATGGTAGGAAAGAACAGAAGCATCTTTTAAAGTTCATCCTGTACTGACACTGTAAAGTTTCACAACAGAATGGTACAAATATCTCAGGCTACCAATGAATTTGTTAGCTTAGACGATGCATGAGCAGACCACAAAACTTACCAGAAGGCAGGTAAATATGTGATACAAAACTGATACCCAAGCTTGTTGGAAGACTGACTGATGAATCTCCCTTTCTACCACTGATATTCACTACTTTTAAGATCAGAGCTAAGTTCACCCCCTTTTTAGATCAAAAGGTCAAAGCTGACTGCTACTACCAGATGCCTAACTGGCAAAAAGGACACACTTCTTCCACTGATGTCCTAGAAATCAGAAGCACTCTGGCCCTGAGGTATACCAAGTTCTTACAAAGTCCCAACAACAGACAAATGTTTCTTCTGGTAACTGAGTCAAGGGACACTTGACTAGATACAGAGAAAAGCCTGTTTATTGTGAGGCCGATGAAGGCATGCTCAGGTTGCCCAGAGAGGCTGTGCAATCTTCACCTACTTTAATGTTTTCAAGACGTGACTGGATAAAGCCTTAAGCAAGCTAGTCTGGCCTCACACCTGATACTCCTTTGAACATCCTCAAGTCCCTTTTTAAATTAATTATCTTCTGACCCTATAATTCATTTTCTTACCCTAAGACAGGTCCTTAAAACTCTCGTCACCTGACAGCTCTTTGCACAGTCTGATGCACCTTTTACAGCGTGAACGCTGGCCATGCTCCAGCCATCCTTTCAATTTTTCTCCTTTGCCATTGTATAAGTACATCCCTCTGTGATCTCCTTTTAAGCTCACCTTTATTGCCTCTCACAAAATTCAGTGCTATCACTTCATTTTTAATCGCTGCTCTAAAAAATTCAGATGACAGAAAATAATCCTGCGAATAAACCTTCAAATTCCTGGAGATGGGGAACAGAGATCAAATGTGAGATGCCTAATGATGCCAACAGAAATCATTTCAACATGCACATACCAAATTTCTAATTTAGACTTTAAGCAGATTTAGGAACTGCTTTCCTAACAGTCAATACCAATGACAAAATATTCTGTTGTAGTCAAATGCTTAAGCAAACTTTTCAAATTTGAAGCAGGGGGCTTCCTGGCAGCTGAACAACAAAAAAATGACAAATGTGGCACCCTCAGTATCTAACATCTTTTCAAGGCCTTGTCTCTTGTAAGTTAATTTATACTAATTTTGAGAAGTGGATTTGCTATCTCTAATTTGTTTACATTCATTCAGTAAACTGCCAAATAAGCTAGAGTGATTCAAACTAAGTTTAAGAAAGCTTGAAGTTAGACATTTAGCTACTCAAAACAGTACATCCAATTTCAGATAAATGAAGACCAGACCTAAGCAGCCCCAACTTCTGCATCTCCTGAAAGGCTGCCTTTATTCAAAGTGGTTGGAAGTGGGTGGAATGTATTCCTATCTCAGCCTAACAGCAGCATTTTAAATTAATTCCAGTCAAGGCAGGCATCTGCAAGAGGTTCACAAAAAGGAGAATTAGGCCCACTGCTTTACTCCCACACCACAAAATAAAGCTCTGCAATCATACTGGTTAATTTCTTTATCAACCGTAGAGTTTGACCCTCACACTATGTCCCACTCAGCCTCCACAATAATCAGATTCCCTTACCACGACAAACTACTCCACTGCTGCAATCAAGACCTGCTCATCCGGGACACCAGTTATTACCCACACCTGCACTTCACTGGGGCTGTAAGTGCTAAATCACTACAATTAAGTTACAGGAAAGATGAGCCCTCAGAAATTATTAATCGCCGCTGTTTATATGGAAGCAGAATTAGTTGTCCCGGAGGTGGGCTTTTTTGTTTGCTTTTCCCAACACTGAACTCCAGGGCAGAAGCCAGGGACAAAGCAGCAGCGCCTGGAAAAGTGCATGTCTTGGAGGACTAGATGGAGAGGTAAAGGGACATTTCATTAGGAACAAACTAATTAGTGCAACAGCTCCGACCTCGTCGCGGAGGATGGGGGGAGCTCTGGGCCCGCAGCCGCGGAACCTCGGGCAGTGCCGGGCCTAGCTGCAGCTAGAGGCGCTCCCGGGGTTTGCTCGGAGCCCGGGGCCCGGCAGCAGCTGCCTTCCCCGGCTCCAAGCGCCTCACGGCCCCGCTGGCAACGCGGAGGGCCGGGCTAGGCCAGNAGACCAGACCAGACCAGGCCAGACCAGACCAGACCAGACCAGACCAGACCAGACCAGACCAACTCAAGCTAAGCCAGGCCAGGCCAGGCCGTGTCCCAGGGCATTCCCGCGGCCGCACAACCGCCCCTACCCGGGTCCCCGGGCTCCTCCCGCCCCCATTACCTGGGGGTCCCGTGAGAAACACGTGCTTGGACATGACGGGGCCGCGCTCCGCCCCAGCCCCAACCCCAGCGCCGGGCCGGGCCCGGCCCCGCTCCGCCCCCGGCCCGGCCCCGCTCCGCCCTCGGCCCGGTCCCGCTCCGTCCCCGGGCCCCGTCCCGCTCCGCCCCGGGCCCGGTCCCGCTCCGCCCCCGGCCCAGGCTCGCTCCGCCCCGGGTCCGGGCGGGCGGTGCCCCCCGAGGCCTGGGGCGCGGCGAACCCTGCCCGGCCAGGAGCCTCCTCAGAGGCGGGGCCGGGCGGAAGTATTTGCCGTGATGTTTTCCAGAGGCGGTACGCAACCTAAGGTTAAGGAAGAGGGGGCAAAAAGCAGTTAGTTTCTTAGTTGACGGCCAGCGTCTTCTTTATCCAGTTATCTTAACCTCTCACGTGTCTGAGTATGTTAGTATAGTAACAGAATGTTAAGGTGTGGGAATGGACCTCCAAGATCAGTCCCAAGCCTCCCTACCACGGGCAGGACACCTCCCACTAGACCGGGTTGCTCAAGGCGTCATCCAGCCTGGCCTTGAGCACTGCCAGGGTCGGGGCATCCACAGCCACCCTGGGCAACCTGTTCCAGTGCCTCACCATCATCATCGTGAAAAATTTATTTCTAATATCTAATCTAAATTTTCCCATTTTCAGTTTGTACCCATTACGTCCTATCACTACGCTACTGACGAAGAGTCCCTCTCTGGTGTCCCTGTATCCCCCGTTCAGATTCTGGAAGGTTGCTGTAGGTTCTCCACACAACCTTGTTCAAGCTGTTTCTTGAATAGAAACAACTTTTTCAGCCTGCCTTGGTAGGGAAGGTGCTCCAGTCATTTTATCATCTTTGTGGCCTCTTCTGGACTTGCTCTAACAGTTCTATGTTCTTCTTATGCTGGGGACACCAGAACTGTACACATGCTCCAGATGGGATCTCACAAATGCAGAGATGTGATAATAAACTCTCCCCAGGGCTTTTTACCTGTTTCAAGTAAGCAATGTGCTCCAGGGTGTAGCAAACCAGGAAATTAGGAGATGAACAGTTTGTCTGATACCTTGATGCAGACAGCAAATGTAACTAGGGGGTATGATATACAACCAGGAGATTGTTACAAAGCTAAGGAAATTGAGAAGGTCTGGCAGGTTTAACAAAGATGCTGATAGACATCTGCATCCCAAAACGCCGTATACATGTGGTCTCCTTATTTGTTTAGACTTGCCTGATGGGGAGCAGTAAGGGAGCAGGGAAAAGGATTTTTGTGTGGAGGACTGTGGTGCACAGGCTTCTGTCTAGGTGGAGTGATGCATGGACACCAAGAAATACTGGTTCCTGTCTGGCCATAAGCACAAAAATGGGTTACCCAAAAATTCTGGGCTATGGAAGGGATACATTCCAATTTCTATTTGCCTCACTAGAATGGATCACTTCAGGTTCAGCTGATCTTTGTCAGGCTTTCATTTTCCGTAATTTCTCAAGGAGTTAAAGGTTATTCATCATTTTCAAGAGATAATGAGTATCCTTGTCAGCCAGATGAAATGTGCACATCAGCAGGTAGAGTGCACCTCACAGTAGATGGGTATTTCCATAAATTGAACAGAATATTATTGATGTATACGTCACATATGGCCACTCTTCCTTGTATTCTTTTATATTCTTAGAAGGAATGACTACATGTGGAACATGTTTCATGCTTAAATACTTAATTAAAAAAACTTGACAACTCTGGCATGACTCTTGGGAGGTTCAGAGGGTCAAGAAGCAACAAAGGCAGCTTCCCTTGTCATCTAAAATGAAAACTGCATTTTCATAGGTTACATTCCTGTACTTTGTTCTGGTGGCTTTCTAGGATCAGTGAAATTGTGATGTTAACTTACAGCTTCTTGTAGGCATTTGTCAGGCATCTTTAATCTAAAGAGAGAACTGCAGAGAAGAACTGCATATTTGAATGGACTATTAACACAAGAACAACACTTTGACAACTGGCCACTTCACCCTTGCCCTGAACTTCCTGCACAGAGCTTACCATGATTGATTTTACAGGTAGGTTTTCTGTATAATATTAAACTAAATCAGTCTGTTGGCTGGTCTCCCAGGCAGGCCACATAAAGAGACCCAGACAATGTTGTTTTGTTCGATGTTGAGTTTTACTAGGTCTTAAAAATCAGCCCTTTCTTTGTCAGAAGTGCGTGTGGAGAATTTTAAGGCTATCTCTACTGTTTGACAGCACCCGTGTTTTCTGGTATTCTAAGAACTCTTTCATCCCTTTTTCAGATACAGGACTCTCAGAGTTATTTCACTGTGTGGTTTAAGACCTTTCTCTTGCAAACAGATGTGTAAGCAAACTAGTTGCAGCACCAGGGCTTAAATTAGTTAGCATTTTGCTTTGGTTTCCATTGTTATTTCTACTATAAAATGTTTTCTCTTTCTGAATGCTCAGTGAAATACCTTGCTGGTCTGCTCTTCTAGTCTCCCACCTCCTACTTCTTGAAAAAGATAAGAGTCTCCCTGAAACAGCATGACATTTTGTATGGCATTCTTACATTTTACTAGAAATAGCAAGATCACTTTTGCATTCACTTTGAAAAAAAAATGCAGCTTGTTTGTTATGGGATGATAAAACCAGATTTGCTGTGATAATCTGTTATTTTGACAGGGATACTGACCTGAAAATTTCAAATTTCAATTGAATTCTGTCAGATGTCAATGGAATACTCTGTAATTGAGGAAGAACATTGAAAAAGAGAATAAATTGAATTGCATTGCTAAATTTTTCATTGCTGTTTTTTAAGGTGTAACAGTTTTGTCAAGCAAATGTCATTCTTGTGGTTGTTGATTTAAATAGGCAGGAACATAAGTGAATTTCTGTACTTCTTTGAGTGACATTTGGCAGAGTACAAACTGCTTTACTAAAAAGTGCATTAGGTGGTAGTTCTTACAAGACAGTTCAGAGAAACCATAGGATGAAGTCAATTCAAAAATCACAAGAAAGTGAAGCAAATAATCTCCCATTGGGGCTGAGAGAAATACAAGGAAAAATTAAGCCAGTTTGACAAACTGAGAATATATGTGTATTTAGAAGAATATAATTTTGAGATTTCTCCTAGGGTCATGGATTGAGATAAGAACACTTTACTAGAAACAGCAGTGAGATAAGAGAATGAACAGTAACAGCAACAACAACAAAAGTATACAGAAAGAGAGAACGATTCACATGCAGAAATGCTCACCACAGACCTCGGGACAGTGAACAATGTGGGAGCGCTTCCCCACCACATTTTTTCAACAGGAAGGAACCCCTTCTCCCCAGAAGAGCAAGAGAGTTTCTTTCCTGTGGCTGGCAATGAGGTGAGGTGGTATAGAATAACATCGGGGTCCTGGCCATGCCCCCTCAGCTGCATTCCTCCTGGCTGCTGCAGAAATTAACCCTGTCCTGCCCAAACCCAGCAGTATATATATATATATATATATTTATA
>VZDJ01007749.1:30817520-30945929 GCA_008694505.1 Cyanoderma ruficeps | reverse complement strand
TATATATATATTTATACACGCACACACACACATATGTATATAAACGCAATATGGATTAATCCAGGTCCATTTCATGCAACATGAACAGGATAGCCAGAGGCTCAGGCCCAGCCAGCATGGATTTATAAAAGGCAGGTCCTACTTGACCAACCTGATCTACTCCTGTGACCAGGTGACCCACTTATTGGATGAGGGAAAGACTGTGGATGTTGTCTACCTAGACTTTAGTAAAGCCTTTGATACTGTCTTCCACAGCATTCTCATGGAGAAATGGCTTCTCACGGTGCGTGTGGATGGGTGTACTCTTTGCTGAGTAGAGGACTGGCTGGATGGCCAGGTGGGGGTTGGTCTCCTCCCAGGCAACAAGTGATAGAACAGGAGGAAATGGCCTCAAGTTGCACTAGGAGAAGTTTAGGTTGGATGTTTGGAAAAATTTCTTCACAGGAAGAGTTGTCAAGCATTGGAACAGACTGCCTAGGGAAGTGGTGGAGTCACCACATACAAAAAATGTGGTTATGGAATCTGAGGATGTGTTTTAATGGTGAACACGGCAGTGGTGCTAGGTTGGTGGTTGTACTTGATCTTAAAGATCTATTCCAACCTTAACAATTCTATGAATCTGTAATTTGCTATTCAGCTTCTGACTAATTTAGCATCAGTTGCAATCTTTGTCACTTTACTGTCTACTCTTCTCTATATAATTTGTGATGAAATTGAATAAAATAGCCCTTAGTGTGGATGCCAATGGACATCTGGTGATGAACTTCGTCATTATGAAAAGTGTCCATTTTCCCTTGCATTTTCTTTCTTTCTTGTATTTTATGTAATTATTTATCTCTAGTAAGATTATTCCATGGCAGTTTGGCTCTTCTGTGGCCTTAGGTGAGTGGCCTTTCAAAGGCCTGGTGGAAACCCAAATGAACTTTTCATTCAGATTATCTATTTCCACATGCTCTAATAAAATCTAGGAGATCTGTGAAACATGACTGGTTTCTTGCCAGGATCAGACACCACATTCTTGGAGTAAGTCTCCAGACATGGATATATCAATAGAATAATCCTTGCAGACAATGAGGAAAAGTAGCTTATATGCCTGGGCCATCAGCTTCAAGAATTTAATTTCTCAGACACTTTGTGTCCCATTTTTTTAAATTAGTTATTACTTTCAAAGGTTATAAAGTCTGAAGAAATGGAGAGACAGCGTAACTACAAAATCTAATTTCCCTAAAACAGGGAGTTTCCAATTTTTCCAGCCTTATTCACACTAGTGATACCTTGGAATTACTTCAAGTTAGATTTTATTATCCAGTAAAATACTAATCAGCATAAATGAAGCTATGAGATGGCTACATAAAAAGCTGCCATATATAGTTCTCTTGTTCTTTTGTATATTCAGGTTGGATTGAGGTTTTTGATCACTCAGGGTCAGCAGAGACCATTATAGATATGTAATCATATCTGTGTTATATCAGATGCCAGGAAATATTACCCATTTATTCTGTGTGAAGTCTAATGCATTGTGGTCATTTGAGGGTCCAAGTGGGATGCTGAGGAATCTGCCAGTACATTTCAATCAAATAGCCCAGTAGTTACCTTCATTTAAAATTTGCATTTCTCTTTCTGGTCATATTTTTCTCCCTTTGGATTTCAGCCAGTGAATCTTGTTATGTCTTTGTCTGTTCTAGAAACTTGACACCATTCCACTAATCTGATACTATGTTTACTTACATTTGTGTCATTATCAAAAAAACGCTTGTTCATTTCTTTTGTTGCATCCTCTTCCTCACCTGTGGTGTTAAAAGAGACATCCTGTACCCCTGTGCTTATGATAACATTTTCCCAAGAAAATTAAGTCTCTTGTAGTTACTTTTCTATTTCTTCTTTTTCTACCAAGAAAAGAACAAGGGAAAGAAATTTGCCTGCTGAATAAATTCCTTCTAGTGCCACCTATGTTTTTGCCCTGCCACAAAGAGGAAAGTCACAGAGAGTAAACAAACAGTCTCTCCTGTGCTAAAATCTATACAATATCTGCCATGGCTGTCAATCAAGTGTTGCTTGATATGAAAAACAAAACCCTATTTCAGCATTAGCAGTTAATGGTATTGACATTTCTGAATAGCCAATTCAGCTCAATATTACTGGGGAAAAAAATGCCATTCGAGCAATCAGATGGATGAAATTAATTTTTAAAATGATAAAGCCATATTCATGGTTATACTTTTCCCTAGTTACCATTTTTTTATCATGTGTTTTTTAGCATAGCTGCATTTGTCATGTTACTGGTAATGTAGTTAAGTTTAATTTCTCCTATAAACCCTTGTAGAGGGCTGTGTATAATTCTGTTTGTGTCATTACGAATTCTGATTCATCAGTTTTAGATTGTTGTTCTGAAGTCTTGGTTGCTGGAAACAGTGATTTTCCTCCTTGCCAGGAACTAATGATTTGTTTTCTTCCCAGAAGAAAAGCTTGTTATTTACTTGTTCATAATATGTGCTTTGTCTGCCTGACTGATATTTGGAGTCCATTTGTAGCTTAGGTGTTTTTCAAGTAGAAATCTTTCATGAGTGAAGCAAGTGGATCAACACCAAGTGGGTAGATTTAGCAAGGCAATGCATTTAACATTTAAAATGTAATAAAGGGTGGATCTCTGCCTCAGGACATTGTTGGCCATCATTCTGCAAGCACTTAGGTTTGTATTCAGCCTTGCCACTGTTATGTGCTCACGAACCAGCAATGTCATGGCCTGTTCCTAGGGGTGGTGGAAGGCTCCTTCCTTTTAATTTAGTTTGAAATACCTACCTTTGTGTTAGGAAACTTCTCCCCATTTATTATTTTTCCTATTCTGTAGGGGGAGAAATCAGTGTTAACCTTGAATTAAGTCTAATTGTTGGAAATCAGGTTTCGGAAAGTTAACACCCACAGATCACCTCAGCATTATGGTGTTAAAAGGAGGGCTGACTGATCTGACTTGATGAGTTAATGGGAGATTATGTGACAAAAGTACCTTTCTTAATTAGGGAGACCATGAGAGGAAGAAAACATGGATGTGAGCGAAACAGTTAAGGTTCATTAAGATACTCTTTTTCCCCTCAGTCATGTCTCTTTTACCAACAAATGAAAACATCAGACTAGTGTTGTGCTGAATGAATAGCAAGNTTGGTTGGTTGGTTGGTTGGTTGGTGTGGTGGTGCATAATTTTCATATTACCTTTCTTTTTTTCTTCCTTCTTTTCAGGACTCAGCAGAAGTCCTGAGTTTGCTCCTGTTACCTCTTTGGGCAGTCCTGTTCCTTTTCACCTTTATGGGAAAAAAAAAGCTTATGTAAGTAAGGATGATGGGACCAAGACACAAATTGAATTAAAGAGGGTAGTTGAACCTAGTGAGAATTATCCAAATGCATGTAAAATACAAATGTTATTCTATAAATGCTGTTTGTCCGTGTTATTTGATTTAAAGTCCTTCTTGTTTTACATTGGATAGCATTAAAAAGCTAGCAGTTACCAACTTTTTAATGTAACTTACCTGGAAACAGCACTGTCAAGTTCAGCTTAATGGTTGCTAATGTTTTATAGGGCAGCCTGTATGAGTATACATTGAAAGAAACTAAGGGAGAGCCAAAAAAGTCCAATGGGGACTTAAAAACAAATTGGATGACTGATACTATGATACATTTTAGAAGTTACTCTGTTAGTCTCAGCATCCTGACTAGAACATGATTTTGATTATTTATGTTCTGTTTCTTCAAATTCCCCACTATGTTTTGTACTTAACTGTTGAAGCACTTGGCATTGCCTGTCCTAAGCCATTTTGTTTGGGATGTCGCAATTCTCGTAGCACAACATTTTCCTCCAGAAGTGTAAACAGCTTTTCCCACTGTAAATTGGCAGAAGAGAAGACACTTATTCCCATGGTATGCACAAAGCCCATAAATGAATCCTTCTGCATGAAAGATTCTCTGTAAGTGTAAGATCATTATCATGACTGCTATAAAAACCAGAATGCTGCTTGGAGAGTCTTAAATATATTTCTGACACTCCTTCCTAGAGCTAGTTCTTCAGTGCTTTTCCTGCTCTTTCATCCTAATGTTTTAAAGTTTTATTTAAAGTGAAAAAGCTGAAAATCCTAGCTCCCACAACCATTCTTCAGCCCAAACTGGTCCCAGCACTTTTTACAGTAGGTGCTATTAGCTGTTATAATACCTGTATCAATCAAAGCAGCATACAAAGAATATATCATTACTTAAAGTAATTCACATCTTAAGTTTGGCATATAATTCCTCAAGGGATGGAATGGCATTTAAGCATCCTGCCTAGTGAGCAGTGATACTAAATGTTCCCTGAGAATACCAGTCACTGATGTCTCAAGTTACCATGGTCAATAGTAAGCCAAGTTCTGGCTAATAGCTATGTCTTATGGGAAGTGCTAGTAGTGCACAGGCACTGACACACACACATATATATCCTGCATGTTGTCCTTCTACTAACTTGTTATGTTGTCTCTTGACTCCTGGTGCCCTCTTCTGCATTTTTAAAATGTTTATTCTTGGGGATTTTTTTTGCTGTTGTTTTTTCTTTCCTGCCTCATAATTAATGGTGCTGTAAAGTCATTCCTTCCTGGGAACTGCAATCCGAACAAAAGATGGGCTTTACCTTATGCTCAAGCTTCCTGCCTCAAGGGCTGGAAACTCTGGGTGATTGCAGTTACATCCCATCAGTGTGAGACATCAGGCTTGGTGCTGCCCCTGAGCCTGGAAGTCTGACCCCTGTGTCCTCCACACAGGCTGATAGGGTTTCTGGCCTTGGAAGGGAAGGAGTTCTTTAAACTACAAGTGTGCTCTCTTCCCTTCTCACCTGTACTTGATCAGCTCTTGTAGTCCACTGACCTCAGTAAATGAAATGGTGTTCAGGTCCATTCCTGTTATGTCATCCATGATTTCTGCTTCCACTCTTTTCTTCCAAAGTTTTGTTCAGAACTCTGGCTGGAGGCAAAACCTGATGGTTTGATTAATGTGGACATTTGGGGCTTAACGTTGTATGTTCTTTATGCTTTTCTTTCAAGTGCTATTCATTATACAATCCTTTGTATTTTACAGTGCTTTTCTTTGAAGTTCTAGATGTGATTTACACAGATTAATCTAATTGGGGTGAGCCTGGTCTGGTGGAACAGGTAGAAAGCTGATACTACAGTTTTACAGATAGTAACAGAATAGCACAGTTGCACAGCCTGGGACATGAACTAGCTTTTAATCATGTGCTTTTTTACTGTAGGGCTAATAGCAGTGTCTCTGTGGTCTCTTAGGAAAGAGATGTCATGATTAACTTGGCTGCTGCCATTATCTTGCCTAGCCTCAATTTCAAATAGCACAATTTAGTGTCTTCAATGGTCTTGTGATGATTTGTCGTAATTGTCACAGTTCTCCGGTTTCCTTGTTGTTATATAGTTCTTAAATAGGCTGTTTCTATTATATATTTCATACCCCAAGAAGGGATTGCATGTCTGAAAGCTTATTCAAGTTTTTCAAAAAGCTGTACCTCTTGGTCTAATAAAATAACTTACATTGACCTACAAGCTTTGTCTTGTCCTTAGCTGTAGAATTCTTTTCATATTTTGTGTTCCTTGAATGCTGAAGAGGGAGTCTCAAACTGGGCCATAAAGTTTCTATTAAAAGCACAATGATTAAAGACATGTTTGTAGTTAGAATGTGGCAGCTGGTTTTAAGTTTCAGATTGTAGTTGTGTTGAGAGGACAAGGTGAGGCAGTTTTTCTGGTGATAAAGAGAACATCTTTTTATCCTGTCTAGTCTCCAGTTACAGTAATTTTGGACCTTCCAAAGTAGCAAATTCAGGGGGAAAAAAGAAAGATAAGAAAAACAAAATATAAAGAAAATAGTGTTCTTGTTCCTGCAGTCTGTAAGAAGCTGCTGATAGATGAACCTTCAAGGATTTAAAATTCAGTCCAAATGAGCATCCAGCACTTCATATTGTTATCAGATGAACCAGTCAAATCTAGAAAGACTTTACATAGGTTTACCATTCTGCGCTGTTAAAATGAAATAGCATGAGGATAAATTTCTTAATTACATTTCACCATTTGTTGTATAAGAACAGAAATTGGAAGCTGTCTGAATATGAACTGCATGTCAGTTTAGAGACAGAGAAAAGCCAGAGATTTTCTGTTTATTTGTAATATTTTGTTCTTTCCCACTAAATATGTTCGCTGGGACAAAAATCCAAAATGTAAATACCTGACTGTTTATATGTGCACAGATGTGTGTGCTTCCATCAAATATACATTATTTATCCACACATCTATGTTATAAGAGAATGCTTAGAGACACAATAACAAGCGTTATCAGTATATTGTTATTTCCACTTGTGCATAAAGATCAGCCAAAGGTTAACGTTGCAACCATTTTGCAGCTATTTGCAGAACATGAATTATTTCTTCTCACTTCAATATGTCATTGTAATTAATTCACATTGGAGAATAACATCCCATCTTTAATTTAACTAGTTCAATTTAATTCTGAGTCCTTGTTAGAATGTAGCTTAAACAATGACCGCATCTTATGAAAATATATAACAAGAAAATAACATCTGCACTATGCTGGCAAACACCAAGGCTAATGAATGGTTGTCAGTATCAAAACAGATGTCCGTTTACAGTTTAAAAAATATTCTTTACCAGTCTAAGTAAATCCCCAGATTAATTAAACTCTTGTTTGCAGTGTGTGGCTGAACTTGCTTTTCTATGGTGAGGCATAATGAAAATATTGGTAGATTGAAAGGCTTCTGTTCCCCTTAAGAAGTATGACTTCAATGTGACATCCTATTTGGCTTGTAGAATCCATAAAAACAGTTTGATTTGATGAGGATTATCTTGTCAGTAGGAGAAGACTTTCCTAATATGCTGAATATAATTATCTGCATAGGAGTATTACAGTTCAAAATGCTGGAGGGTTTTCATTGAAGTGGAAAAGGAACATTTAAAGGAAACACAGGAACACAGACAGCCATATTGTGTAATTGAGTGAAATAAAATGGAAACAACTTCAGTGCTCTCCACTCCATACTTCATATTCTTATGAGTTCTCAGCATATAGACCTTGGATCCTCTTAGGTCTACCCCACTTCCCAATGTAAATACCGATGCTCAGAACAATGAACAAACTGCACACAACATCCCTAGGCTACTCTTCCATTTGTCTCTCCTAACTCAAGTCATATTAAATTCAGTTCCTTCTTTTTCCTGGAATAACAAGTTATTTTAAACCTTTCTTGGTTATCCAGGTCAGTATTAGGAAAGTTCATTTTCTAATGAGGAGTCTTATTTTTTCAGCTGAGACATTCAGTGTACAGAGTCAGAGGTTTGCAGGTCAGGACAGAGCCACCAGTGCAGATTCTAAATTATTTCCTTGAATGTATAGAATTTTTTAACCTTGTAACTGTGTCTTCAGCCTGTCAAGTTTCATGGCTCTAAGTGCACTTTCACGCAAATGTCAGCATTAGACATTATATTTTGACCGCTTTTTTCCATAATGGTGACACTAATACTTGAATAACTTCATCATGACGTTATTCTTTTTCCTTGATACTTTTTCCCCAAAGCAAACAGCATTTAAGAAGATTAATTGATTTTTGAGAATGAGTCAACAAATTACATGTTGTGTTTTATCTTTATCATACACAGAAAATTACTGCTACAGTGTGTCAGTAATTCACAATGACATATAAATTAGACTGAATCCAGCAGAGATCACAGCATGGAGAACACTGCTCATTATTCAATTTACTTTTACGGACATCAAGAGGAATTAAAAAGGAGTCTGTAGGTGTTACTGAGGCTTTTGCTGTTTTGCCAGAATAATCCCTAAGTATTGCACATGCTTAAACAGTTAGGAGTAGTGCACAAGGACTGTGCCACTTACTGTAAGCAGTCTTTCACCACTTGCACTGTTAAAACCTGCTGAATTGCAGTATTATTCTGACTGAAAAGTGCAATCTCTAATTTTGTACCTGAAGTTTTAGATGTATCTTCCTGTTTGTTGTAGATACTGGCTTGCTCATCATAAAGGCTTCTCACTAAGATGCTGAACTCAAAAACATATCATAAAACCCATGGGAACAAGTTTTTCCAAATGATTTTCTGTCTCTACAAAGCGACTTCTTCTGAACTACTTACTACTTCAAAACTATGGATTTGGGTTTTTTTTAAATCCTCTCATCTTAGTTTCTAGCAAGTGTGAGGCACCGATTATCTTGTAGAAACCACTGAACTCCGACTTCTTATTCCTTTGATGCTTCTCATACTGAATTGCTTCTCCCAGCCAAGAGTAGAAGCAAGACAAGGAGAGGACAGGGTACAAGGAAGGAGAATGTCCTGTGCTTAGAAATTAAAAAAGCCATGAATTATAGTTTATCGCACAATTACAGTTTATGGTACACTGGATGTACGTGGAATTCTGGAATAATTATGGTGTGTGAAAAGTTGATTTCTTTGGTTTCTCTTTGTTCTTCTTTTCACACAGAATCAATTTTAAAATTGCTTCCTTCTCTTATGCCTGGCAATAGACTATGCATTTTACAGCATCACTAAAGCCAAAAATAAGAGACAAACTGTGGCCTCTGGAGAGAAACTGAGGAGAAAGTTTGGCTGGGGTCTGAGAGGATGGCAGAAAATCATCTTCTATTCCCTTCCTTTTATTCATGTAGACTTGTAAGAACCTCTCTTCTGTATATTTTGTCCTGTGACATGGAGGGGCAGATTTAGGCAGACAGAGGACCTCCAAGATTGTATCCCAACTTCTGTGTCTCCGTGCCCTTGCCAATCTGTCACATTGGGCTCTTAGGGTTATACAGTAGAGATCATCTCAGCTGTTGTGCTGCCTCTTACTCTGCATTGAAGCCACATCGGTGTAGGAGTATTTTGAATATGAACATACACTGGAGTGCCCAGGAAAACCGGAAAGCAGTGAGTCCCCAGGAACTACAATATTGGTCCAGGTTTGGAGGATCCTGATAACAGGCTGGCTGAGTTGCTAACAAAATGTCTAGAACTGTGTAGAAAAGAGAGTGCTGTCCTTGACTCTGGAGAAGAATTATTTAAGAAGCATGTAAGGAAAATTATTATCTGGAGAAAAGCAGACTTTAGAAAAATAATCTGCTTGAAACATTCATATTGAGGAGAATGCCAATCAGTGAAACTTTTTGTTCAGGGTAATCAGTGTCTTTCATTCTACTCCTCCAGTCTTCTTCATGTGTTGCGGAACATAGTTTGAAAGAGAGAACTGCTGGCAAGGTACACTTAAAATAGTGACAGACAGACAATAGATTCTATACATTTCTTTGTATTTTCCTATCATAAAAATACAGATGTGGTAGAAGACCAATTCTGACTTTGCTGAGGAACTTTCTGTCAAAAGAATTTGCTAAATGGCACTAAAAGAAACAAGCAAAACCCAACCACAACAAAAGCCCATCAGAAACAGTAACATTCCTCTTTTTTAAAAGCTCATGTGATTTTGCCAAGTCTGTATTTATAAAAAAGATGTTTCAGCTCATAGTTCATAATAAAGGTGATAGTAATTTTTCTCTTCTTACTTCTTTCCTAGATATCCTATGGTCCTAGTAAATACCAGAGCATACATAGCTCCAAAATTAAGCTCTTTATGATTAAAATTAGCTATGAATTTTGTATGCTTATTGCACATTGGTAGCCACCAAATATCACTTTTGGCAGTGCCCTCAGTTAAAGAAGAACTGTGAGGCTTGATTTGTTTCTTTAAAACAAAATAAATTGAAATGAGCTATGAGGAGTGAATGGAGGAATTGCCTTTTGCCTGTGTTTGATATCTTGGTGGAACTGTGGCACGTTCGTCAATAGCAACACTGATTTCCTTAATGCTGCTGGCCATCTTTTGTACAGAAAATGTGCCAGTCTTGCTTGCAGTTTTTGAGATTAAGGAAGATTAAGTAATTCTCTCATCTACAGAATTAGTTTCCCTCTGTAGCATGAAGAAAATATAAGGCATTGTGTGAAAGTTTGGAGGTGATAAAATTGGTGGGATAAAATAAATGAAGGTGCTGCATTATAAACTAGGAGCACTTGCACATGAAAAATGAAAGCATGTGTGTTTCAGAAGCACAAAGATGTTGATCCCACTTACATAGTGGGAGCTGCATCTTCAGAAAGAAAGCTTCAGAAGTAGCAGGGAAGGGCCAGGGGTTGAGGGGTGGTTGGTTGAACATGTACTTCTAGTTTTATGCTGAGGCTGAGTAGCTATCACAGTCCTTGTAGGGAGTGTGGCAGAAGGAATCCAGAGCAGGGATAGAAGAGCACATTCCGCCATTATACAGCCTGTTACTGGGTTCCTTGTCCTGTGCTAAGTTCCTTATCCACTTAGGAAGGAAGAGACGAGAGAAAAGTGTTATAGAAAACGCATTAAGTCTCCCAGAATAAAAGGTAAGCTCTCAAATTTACCCACTGAGGTGACTTGAGGTGACATATCAATCTTAATACACACAGGAAGATTTGTAGTATGGCAGTTTTAATGAGCTGTAATAGGGGAATTGGACCAATTCATATTAGAAATAGAGTGCCAGATTTTATAATGGGATGGTAATTAGCTCCTGGGTCGTAGCAGTCATGATGGATTTTCCATCACTTCCAAGACCTTAAATCTGATTGTGCGCTTCTCCATACAATTAGTTTTGACTGCAGCTTATTAAAGTGACTTGGGAATTGTTGTGTGAGAGTGTCTGCTCTGGCTGGATGAGTGTTTTCTGTTTTCAATTTACTTGTAGTTCATGTCCATTTCTAGTCAACGGAAAATTCCAAGCTTCAATTTTACTGAAAGTACAAACCACCTTTAAAACTGCAAATCCCTGGAATAGTTCCTCTGTGTTGGAAAGAACAGAAACACTCTCCTTCATTGTGGTTCATCTCTCAGGGCAGTATTACTTTTTTTTAGAGTGGTCTCTGCTCATCCTGATCACCTATGTCCTCAGTGGATCTCCAGTAAGACCTGGCAGATTACAAAGTTCTTGCTACACTTTTTCAGCAACGCTTGAGAGTGATTCCCTGGACTGTTTCTTAGCCCTCGTGGAGAGTCCTCCAAATTCCACTGAATACTGCCATGCTACTTGTAATGTAACAGATTGGAGATCAAATCCAAACCTCTTAAACGGTGTGTACAGCTGTGAAAGAATTTGATGCTGCTAATTTGGGCAATGTTGTTCAGCATTTCTGTACTACTCAGAGGTTGTTATGATTCTTCTCATTCTTCAGATCTTCTGTAGCTGTAGTTTTCAAGCCGTTTCTGTTCACTGTAAAAGTATATTACTTTCAAAGCTGAAAGAAAGTGCTGCAGTTGCTTCAGCAACACGACTTGCAGTGGTAAGGGGAAGTAACCCCTCTCCTCCCCAAAGAAATGGATGTCTGTGGGACACATTCTGCTCTATGATAACTTTGTTACTTACATGGGATTCTACTGATGTGAGGCGACAATATATTCTATGGTGTTCTTCCCACAGACAGGTTTGTATTTGATGAGTTACCCGTCTCACAGCCAGCATGGCTTCCTGAGAGAGGGAAGTCCTGCTTGTCAAGCCTGTTTTCCTTTTATGACAGGGTAACCCACC
Source organism: Cyanoderma ruficeps (assembly GCA_008694505.1). Taxonomy (NCBI): domain Eukaryota; kingdom Metazoa; phylum Chordata; class Aves; order Passeriformes; family Timaliidae; genus Cyanoderma; species Cyanoderma ruficeps. The sequence goes on along the minus strand of VZDJ01007749.1, from coordinate 30,934,291 downwards.
AAATTGATCAAGGGAATGTAATCTTTTTTGATTTCAGTAAAGATTTTGATACTGTCTCTTACAGGATCCTTCTGGACTAAATGTTCAGCACACAACTGGATAAACACATCATGAGGTAGGTGAGCAGCTGGTGCAAAGGGTCAGGCATAAAGGGTAACAGTGAATGGGGTGACATCAGACTGGGGACCTGTCACTAGTGGGATTCCACAGGGCTCCACCCTCAGCCCTGTGCTCTTCAACATCTTCACAAATAACTTGGATGCAGGACTGGAAGGGACACTGAGCAAGTTGACAAATGATACAAAGCTGGGAGGAGCTGTTGACTCTCTTGAGGGCAGAGAGGCCCTGCAGGGAGACATTGACAAATCAGAGGGCTGGGCAATCACCAGCCATATGATGTTCAACCAGGGAAAGTGCTGGATTCTGCACCTGGGATGGGGCAACCCTGGATGTACAGACAAACTGGGAAATGGGACACTGGAAAGCAGCTCCACGGAAAGGGACCTGGGGGTCCTGGTCAGTGGCAAGATGAACATGAGTCATTGTGCCCTGGCAGCCAGGAGGACCAACCCTGTCCTGGGGTGCATGAGGCACAGCATCACAGCCAGGCAAGGGAGAGGATTGATTGTCCTGCTTTGCTCTGAGCTGGGGCGGCCTCACCTCGAGGGCTGGGGGCAGCTCTGGGTGCCACAACGTAACAAAGACATTGAACTGTTAGAGAGTGTCCAAAGGAGGGCAGTGAAGATGATGAAGGGCCTTGAGGGGAAGGCATTTGAGGAGTGGCTGAGGTCACTTGGTCTGTTCAGCCTGGAGGGGAGACCTCATTGCTGTCCACACTTCTTCCTGAGGGGAAGTGGAAGGGCAGGCACTGATCTCTTCTCTGTGGTGACCAGTGAAAGGACATGAGGGAATTGGCCTGAAGCTGTTTTGGATATTAGAAAAAGGTTCTTTACCCAGAGGGTGTTTGGGCACTGGAACAGGCTCCCCAAGGAAGTGGTCATAGCACCAAGCCTGACAAAGTTCAAGAACAGTTTGGAAGATACTCTTGGTCACATGGTGTCACTCTTGGGGCTGTGCAGGACCAGGAGTTGGACTCAATGATTCTTGTGGGTCCCTTCTAATCAGAATATTCTGTGATACTGTGTTCTCAATAATGCAAGAGGGAGCTCCAGGAAAATAAAAATCATGTTTAATTTTGCAAGATGGAATGTGTCTCATAGGGGCTACTGTTGTCTTCCCCCCTCCTCCTTTCTTCTCCCTTCTCCCTCCACTCCCCACTGCCTTGTTTTGACTTGTACTCTGCTTCATTTCTGCCTCCTGTGCTGAAGAGATGCCATCCCCAAGAAAGCCTCCCATCAATGCACTGGGCACAGAAAAAGTTCTGGTAGGATCCAGAAGCATCTTGAACTTGACCTGGTTTAAACAGTCGTCTAAAGATAGCAAATCATCCATTATTGCAGCAGCTTTAGTTGCATTTGTTCTGTCTCATAGAAAAAATACCTCTGAAGGGAATGATTTTATTATCTGTAATTTTAGCTAAACACTTTACTCCCTGTCGGAGTAATCTCTCCTACTTTTATGAGTCACTATTGTAGGATAAATCTTTTAATATTGTGGTTTCTGGACTAACTTGCTGGTGGCTCATCACAGCAACGTTTTTGTTTGTTTGGGTTGTAAAACCAGGGTTTTTTCAGTCAGTTTGGTTTGGAGGAAATTGTTTCTGGTACAGTCCCCAACAGGGGAAAAACATATTAATTCCCAAAGCTATGTGAGTAGCTTCCCCAGGGTGCCCAGAATCACACAAGAAAGTGGTGCAGTAAAAGAAATCCCTTTTGCCCTTTGAACATTTTGAATGTATGGGCTCGGAGAAAGAGTCTCAAAGAGACTCTTGTCCTTCTTTTTAATACAGTCCTGTTCAGTGTTGTGTTCCGTTCACATGTTAGTCTTGTTTCAAGACTAAGGTGATCGTGCAGACCCTGAGATGAGCCCAGCTGATTAGAGAATGGTGCTAATAATGCCAGATTTGCAGGTTTAAGACCCCCATGGGCCATTCACATAAGAGCTGGGCTTGATGTTCCTTGTGGGTCCTTTCCAACCCAGAATATTCTGTGATGCAGAAGAGGAGAAAATCATCCATTCAGCTTCATAGATGTAGTGACTTATGTTGTAGTTTCTAAGTTACTTGTGTCTCTGGTTTTCCATGGTCCTAGCTGCAGTTGAAGGATGATGTCTCCTGTACATGATAGTCCTGCCCCTCTCTCCCCACTGTTCAAACCTGGGCTGATCCTGTCTGAGAACTGAGCAGTTCTCAGGGAATACATCTCTACAATTGCAATAGAGATGCTAAAGCTATAAATGACCTGGCTTGGTATTATCTGCTCTAGGTTTGTCCATGTGCAAATTATAGTCCCAGAAGGGAGAAGCACAGTCTTTGTATTGCAACAAGGCTCCAAATTGCAGGAAGATATCTTGGAGTGCTGACCTTACTTGCATTGTATGTGGATACAGAGCATGTGAGGCCTGCCCTTGGCTCCCAGTGTGTGTTGTTGATGTGTGGCCTGACTGCCTTGGAGAGGTCTGATTTGGTTATAGAAACCACAGGTTAAAGCAACAGTATTGCTTATGACCTGTCAGGGCTCATAAACCAAAACATTAGCTCTTCAGAACTCTTCCTCACCTGTTCTTTCTAGCATCCATAGCTAAATGGTTTGTCCCCAATCTTTCATCAATGTTCCTCAAAGGCCAACACCACAGAGTGCTACACACAGCTGGGTCTGCTTGTCTGTGAGTTCACCCCCATTAACAGAGACTGACTGTCCTCAAACCAGTATGTCTTATCCACAGAGGACTACAAATCTACTTAAAATATTCCACGTTTTTTCTTGTGGGGTGAGGATGTGAAAAAAAACCCAACAACTGATCTTCCCTATTCTGGTACAGAGGATTTACATTAACTTGTTCTCACTGTCTTAGGTCTGTGAAGGAGGTGCATTTTTGTCTTGCTTTTCTGGCTCTGTAGACAAATTGTCCTTACATATGCATGCAGCTGTCTGAAAGTTTCAACAATACTTTCTGAGTTTTCCACAATTGTGGGGTCTCTGTCACACTGTCACACAGTACATACTGATTTACTGTATTGTGCTTTAGAGACCTTCTGCAAATTCATTTAATACTTACCATTTAGGGTTCGTTTTTTATTGCACTAGCAAACTTTCGAAGAACGGGGTGATGTAGATTATTAAGAAATATTTCCTGCCCCTTCATTCAGGGAAGATACAGATAATTTAAGTAAAGCAAAGAAAAGCAAAGTTGCTTTTATTTTTATTTAAGTAAAAGCAAAGATGGATGCCTGTACACAGCAAGGAGAGTGTCAGACAAATTACAGAAATTGCAAGTCCCGCCCTTAATTTAGAAATAACAATTCAGTCCTGCTGTAAAAGTCTATTTGGTTTAAGTTGGGGGTGATTCTGTGAGGTGGTTTGCTGGTTCTGGCTCCTTGCTATCTCACAGCAGCCACAAAACACAACCACAAATCCCATGGAGAGCGTGGCTGTAGAAAAATCTATAGGGGGTTCTTTATCTGGGGACACAAGTGCTGTGTCATGCTGTTCTCTCAGACTGGATTTTGAAAGTGTTTCTGGTGCTGAATATTTTTTACATCTCTCTCAATGCAGTGTGAAGGAGTACAAGAATATCTTCTACCTTTACACAGCTGTCTTGTCTTTTTACAGCATTTTTCAAGCAGGTTTTTGGGATCACGTCTACTTGCTCCATGAACAACTTTTGAGGTGGACCAATATGTTCAGGCAGATTGGCAGGAGGGCATTGATCTCAGGGATGTAATAATCCCACAAGCTTCAGGAACAAGCCAAGGAGGAGGGAGAGAGACCCCTTATTTAGTGTCTCCACAAGAAAAATAAATAGCTGTGGACAGACTTGTGCCATTTTACAGCAAGAGTACACTTAGGAAAAAAACCAATATAATGTCACACTCTTGGTGGTCTTCTTCACTTATCCAGTGGCATGCTTTACTTGTTAGCATCTATATCAAATTTTGTTTAAATTGTCCTTATAAATTGTTAATTGTTAGTTAATCGTTTCAATTAAAGATTTTTAAAAGATATGTAGAGGACATACATAGGATACACATAGAAAGCCTGACTCAGATGTAAACTAGATGCCTCTTGAAACTGGCAGTGGATAGTTCAAACTTCCCACATGTCAACAGTTAAAGAATAAAGAGCAAAAATAGGGAAATAGTCATAAAATATTTTTTCAGAAGAGTGTGGTTTAGAAGGAGGCAGTACTCTCAGTGCACCACCGTTGAGATCAGTGTAATTTGCTGCCATGTTTTCCTTCTTGTTTGATGTGTTATCTCTCTGGGACAGCACCATACTACTATTCCACCTTGTAGGTTCAACATGATAGAGCTCCTCCCAGAGGTGCTGCTGTCTAGAGCAGGTTGTGTGGTGGTATGCAGTGTTTGTGTTCCTTGTTTTTAACCAGATTCATTATATCTCTTCTCTGGACTTTTTCCTGTAGCCATTTCAAATTGCTGCAAGGATAATTCACAGGTATTTGAATAATGTGTATTTGGTGTGGCTTCTTGTAGGAAGTGATGTCTGCTTTCAGTGTCTGAAGGGGGTTATTATAAACAGTTCAGACTACTGAAAGAAAAATAGATGTGCTTTGGATTCCAATTTGTTATCCAAATAGTGCCATTCAGTTCTATATGGGGAACAATTTAGAAGTGTTAGTTTAAATGTCAACTCTACCAGAAGTTCCTTCACAGCCTGGCACCCTGGTAGGCATTTTTTTCATTCAGTCTCTCTGCTTAGGAGTGGAAGCACTTATTGTCCTTAACCAGAGGTGTGGAGGCTGCTCATATTGTACCTTAGCATAGAAATGGACTGTCACCTTCCTTCAACTGCCCCAAAAGTCACTTATTTTTTAATGGAAAGAAAATAATTCAGTCGACTTTTTAGTTTGATTACTCATCAAAACCAATGACATGTTTGGTATCTATAGAGAATTTCTGATGACAACACAGCAAATCAGAATTTTGTAAGAAGAAGATTATTATTAACATATTTATTACCTGATTATTATAACTGAGGAAGAAAAATAAGAATACTTTTTTCTAGGAATTGGCACAGGAAATAGCATTTTCTGATTGTGCATCTAAGGAAAACAAGCTTAGATATGACCTAAACATTTCTTTTTGCAGGTTATAGTTTTCTGGAAATACATTTTCTTTATTATCTGTAACTCTTGTCTGCCAGCCCAACATACTATCAACTGGTGCTCTGATGACTGTCAGCACTATTGCAAATATAATACTGGATTTGTGGGAGTTCTTACTGAAAGTTTATTTGCCGTTTAATAGCAAAGGGTTAACTTGAAGCACTTTGTATTAAAAATCACATTTGTTTCCTGATGTCATACCAAAAAGCAAGCCAGTATTTATTTTCTTCCAACTTAACTTTGATATAAGAATACTGTTTCTGAATGCCTCCCATCTATGTACTTTTTCTCTCTAAGTAGTCTTTGGGTTTTCTGAGCATGAGTGCTGTGCTTTGGGATGGGTGTGCTAAAAGGTTCCTTAAGGCTAGTAAGTCCCACTACTTCATACACACATTCCTAATCACTTTGAAAAGACAATAAATATCAGCTCATAAATTAATTATTTGCATCTGCCTGCTAATACTACAGTCAGTATGTAAGAAGCCATCTGTGGGATATGTTGATTCTTTTCTTGTATGTGACAAATACGGACAGATAATCCAAGATGCTTCAAAGAATTGGTCAGGGAATTGCTTATTTTCCTCATGAAAATGTTTGATTTTTATGAAAAGCAAACAACTATAAAAAATCACAAGTCCCAAAACTATGTAGGAATTTTCTTTGAGGTGAAAACCAGATCTTTTAATGAAAATTTCTGTATTTTGACTTTTACAGTGCAATTTTGTTGTTGTTGTTGGGGTTGTTTGGTTTGGTTAGATTTTGTTAGTTTTGGGTTTGATTTTGTTTTGGCAAAATAGCAAGTTCCAGCCATTTCACTTTCTGGTTTCCCATGTTTGAAAAAATGTATCCACATATATTGAAAATTGAGGTATGTTTTATAAGACTGTAGTATTGAAGCCTTTTTAACATTAATTGAAGCATTTTTTAAACTTTTTTTAAAAATATGAAGACAATTTGACCAAGGCATGCAAGCATGTCCCTTGTTAGAAACTAAATGTGGATTTTTTTTATCAGGAGGAAAATGTTTTGGAAATGTATGTGATACTATTGTACTTCAGCATTCCTAAGGCAGGTAAAACAGGTGCTGTCCAGTTTGTTGAGTGGAAGTTTCCTGAACAGTACAATAAATTGGAAGCTTTGGTTATGCTGCGTGGCGTTCTGTGAGAATACTTTTTTCCTCCATGGAAAGAACACAAGGTTAAAAAAACCAAACAAACAAAAGAATATGATGTGTTTTATGGGCACTGCCCATAAAAAGGTTACATTCTAAAAATATGCAAATATATCTAAAAGGCCTGGGAGCATATGATGGAAAATATAAGACATTAAGATGTTTCTCTACCTTTGACTGTAAAAGTTGAATTTCTTGGTCAAAAGAGAAGGGTTAGAGGGAAAGTTCAACAAACTGTAAAATGGGATTAATAAATTCAGGATGTTAACAAAGTATGGAGGCTACTTGGAAGGATGGCTGCCAAGCACACGGGAATAGGTGAAAACTATTGAAGTGAATACATAAAAGGTTTCTGCTTTTCTTTTGCTAGAGGGAGATACCCTTCAAATAAAGGTGAAGGAGGTTCAGCAAGGTGGGGAATACATTTGTCCAGGTACACACTAAACTTGTATTTCTCAGACTGGGGGGGTTTATAGAAAGGCAGTCTTGAAGAACTGAATCTATGTTTTAAAACACTTTTTCTCTACTAGGAAATATTTCTGGAGAGCATGCATTTTTTTGCTTTTACTGCCAGCAGCTGCTCAAGCTCTAGAGCAGGTGAGTCAGTATTTAGACTTGTAGCCAATATTTGCAGATGCTTTTCACTCTCACAGTCTGGTGGGGCTTAACAGCTGCTCCCAGTGGAGAAGTGCTGGTCAATATGGCAGTGGCATCAAAGGGGGGAATTTACTGCTGATAGCTGTGTAGGCGTGGTTTGTGTGGTTTCAGACAAAGTTTGTTTGAAAGAAGGGAAGGATAGGCCCATATAGATGGATAGGCTCAAATAGAGAGGCATGCCTGCAAAAAAAATGTAACAAATTCAAGGAATACTGGTTTCTAGAATCTTACCATGAGACAAGGTTTACTCTGGCTTTGTCCTACCCTACCCTGCCCTACCCAGAGTAGCAGGGCTACTTTGAAGCTAAAACTTTAAAAATAAACAGAGTGTAATACATACACTCAATAAATGTAAACAGTTTGTTTAGCCCTTTCAGAATGGGGCTCAGTAGTGGGTGTGATACACAGGAAAGAACAAAACAGTGGTTTTTTGGTGTCTTTTATCCTAGCCTAAGTGAGATGGACTCATCAGGACAGCTTGACCTCTGAAGTCTTTTATTCTTTCCAGTCTGTTGATACTAATGAGGGTCTCAGGCAGAATGATCTCCCCTCTTCTGTCATATCTTCACTTCATCCATTCCTGGCACCCTGTCTCTTTGTTCTCCACACGAAAAGCTCATTTACTTGTTGTCTTGCTGGCTGTAACTGCTGGGGTTCATTTCCTTTCTGTGCATTTTCTTCAAAAGGCTTGAAATGTCACATAGCTACATGTCCTGCTGAGATGCTCTTGTCTTATTAATGTACCAATGGGTGTTTTTTAATGAGAAAACATGAAAGTACCATGAGCCTTCTCTGCACCTCCCCAGACTGATCATGAGAATTTGATGAATTGTGTGAAGTCTGCAAAGACTTGGGAATTCATTTTAAATGTGTTTGGGCAAATATGCACAAATAAGAGTATGTTCTTTAGGAAATGGTTTGAAATTGGCATTTCCAAATAGCATATTTTGAAGAGGGCTCAGAGCTCTGAGGCTGAACACAACCTAATACAGTATCCCCAGAATAATATGACTAATTTATTCCCCTAATGCAATAAAGGCAATTTACATCAGAGACGCTTTTATTAACTGTTTTCACTGACTTCCAACTCTTGAGTTAGTAATTTGGGGCTCATATATATTCTCTAGTAAGAACCATAAGATGCTCATGGGGTGGGTTCTTGCTCTCCACTGCTGTCTGAGGAAGTGACGCAGCATAGACCCACTGATGGGGACCAGCTTCCTCATCTCAAGACTGGGCTACTTGTAATTCTGATGGTGGTGGTTGTTCCTTCATTGTTGGCTGAGACAATAGTTGTCATTCCAATAGTGCTCTTGAAGGGAGCTCTGGTGGGTGTTTACTTGTAAACACTTGGGAGCTTCACTTTCAACTGTCCAACATCAAACTCTTGGTCTAAGTGATATTTGCTTTGGCTGCACTTTTTGTTCCACAGTGTTCATTTTATAAGAGAGAAGAGAAGGCAGGAGAGCAAAAAGAAAAGGGAAGGCAGCTGTTTAATCTCTGTACTGTGTTTTAAACAGGTCTGGAGAGACCTGTCTGTCTGTCTACAGTTACCCTGTGAGGCAGGCCCATTGCAGCTCACTGAAGAAATGGTTTGGTGGTTTCCTTAGTGGACATCTTCTTCTCTTGGTTCTTTCTACCTGTCATGTATGGACTGTGCATGACTTTGAATTAAGGGATGCGGTTGGTATCAATAGGAGTCACAGTACTTCTAGAACAGGGCAAATTACCCAGGACCACAGATTTTAAACACCTCAGCTTTGGCTTAACGATGGGGTAATTGCTATGACAAGGTGGAGGGGTGTGGGGGGGGTTGTTTGTTTGTTAAGTTTTTTTGAAAGTATGTCAAGCTCAAGATGTGATATCATGAATTGTTTGTGCCTACATTACTTTCAGGAGAAACTGAGGCACAGATTCTGGACCCAGGGGGTTTCAGAACAGTCACACTGTTGCTATGATAAGGTGGGAGCATGTGCTAGGCTGCAGCTGCGGGACTGCTGTATGCCTTTCCTGAGCAATGTCCCCTGCCAGGATACCTCCCACGCTGCAATGCGTGTCCCTGCTGCTCCAGGGCCTCCCCATGCGCAGTATTGCATAGTTCCAACCCCAGAGTGAAGGCAGGAGAGTTGGAACTAGCTAATCTTTAATGTCCATTCCAAGCCAAGCCCAAAGCTATGGTTCTATGATTCTATGGCAGATGGAGGCACTCAGCACAGCCCTTGCCCTTGAGGCTGCTGGGTGCACTGTGGGCACTCTGAGCCAGACACGTTGCTGTGCTGCAAACACGTGAGAGGCTGAGCTCACAGCAAGGAGCGGGTCCTGTGCTCCCTACCTGAGATTTGCTGGGGCCTGCATTGTATTGTCCACTTTGTAGCTGAGACTAATCTGCTTGCATGAAACAGGAACAAATGGGGCAGAGTCCATCTTCTGTCACCTACAAGCAGTTCTGTGTAAGAAAATGCAAAGAGCCAAAGACAGGAGAACGCTTCATCTAATCGCTATCCTGTTACTGATGGTAGTCAGCTGAGGAAGACTGGAGAGGAATATAAGAACACAGCAAGCCTGTAGTGATCCCTCCACAGAAAATCCAGGGATTTATGGCTCAGGTACTCCCTAAAGACAATGGTGGTAACTTCATATTCAGAAGTCCTTGGCAGATTTTCATTGTAAATTTTCCAATTTTGACCATATACACACTTTTACACCTAGTCCTGCTAAGATGTTTTGCATCTTAACCACATATTATGTCATCAAGAATCTCTCATTTGCATTGAACTTCTTGGCACCTGCTAATTTCATTGAATGCCCACAGTGGGAATAATACTTTGAGACCACATGATCCCTTGCTGAGCATGTGATGTGTACTGAAATGTGTGCTGCAAGGGCAAATGGGAGCCATAAAACAGAGATGCTTTTGGTCTGTGCTTTGTGAAGGCATGTCAGACTACCACTAAAACTCCTTTTTCACTACAAGAAGAGTTTCCAAGGAGTGACTCACTTTGTACTGTCAGGTAAAAAAAAATTAATCCTGAAATCTAGTGTGAAGCCTAGGGGAAGAAGTGTGGGAAAGGAATGATGAGGAAGTTTCAGATGAGACCTTGTCTTGATACATGCATTAAATATTGTGACCTAAAATCCATTTATAGTTAGGTCAAAAGTTCAGAAGAAAAAAAAGCACTACAGGAAAAGTACGGCAGGGATTTCCCTTACAAAAATATGTCTCAAAATGTGAAACTGTCCTTGAAAATAAGAACAGTAAAATGTAACAATGGAGCACAAGACTGGATACATAAGTTATTGATGGCAGCAGGTCTTTAAATGACACAGAGCAGTGGGGAACACCCAGCATTAAAAGACAACACATGCATATCCGCATATTGACACATATTCTTTTTTAAAATCTGGCCTCCTGTGTTGGTGTTTTCATTGGCAGCAGCAAAATAAATTTTGCCTAATCTCTGATTTTCGTTCCAGATAGCATCTTCCTTTTTCCAGCTGCCAGTAGTTACAAGGATGTCATGCAACAGTAGTACCTTACCAGTACGAACGGGTGCCTTGGCCTTGCAAATCTCACAGTCCTGACTCCTGTTTTGATGAGCTGTACTATTTCTTTGTGGGTTCTGTACCTTCAGGTTTCAGGGGATTACCTGCATGAGTGAGGCTTGTGGAACTAAGATCATTATGAGTGCATCCTGTATGCTCAAATTAAGTTTTTGTGTTATAAAAGCATATCATTAATTCCTTCTATTTCATATCTGTGTATGTGCGTGTGTATCTAAACCTTATTGTGATCATAAAATCAAAAGGGAAACCACTCAGGAGCTTCTAGGATTGAGGCTTCTAGGATTGAGGTTTCATGATGCCTAACATCCATACTTTCTCCTACTTACAGCCCCACACGTTTTGAAACAAAGAAAGCACTGTTTCGGTGGGTTAACACATGAAAGTTTGGGGAGTTTCAGTCATCACAGTAGTATGCAAGCAAATGTAGAAACATCAATTTTGAGGTGTTTTGCCCATCACTTTTCTTGAATGTCATCCCTGCCAGCAGGAGTCTGAACCAGACAGCTGCCACTAAAGCAACCCAAAAAAATCTTTCCTAAGACTGTAAATACAGGATCAATAGAAACTGTGAGAGTTTCTTGAATCCACTCCCCTTTAACTGTTCTGAGCAGATTATTGTCTAATCTCCTCTTAAAAACCTCCACTGATGGAGATTCCACATTTTCCACACCCAGTCTTTGAGTGCTAAACTAACCTTCCCACTAGAAAGCTTTCATTTTGTCAAATTTGCATCTCCCTTGTGCAGTCAAAGCCATTAGTGCTGTTCTATTGCAGCAGGCATTGGGAAGAGTTCCTTGCTTTACAGTAGCATTTTATGTACACAAAGCTTACAGTTTTCCCTTTGCCTTCTCTTTTCCAGATTAAATCTCCCCCATTCCTTTGATCATAACCTGCTGTTCTCTAGATCTCTTCCTTGAAGTGGGCTACCAAAAATGGATGCATTAATTCAGATCTTACCTTAACAGCATGTCACAAAGTAGAAGTTTTAGAAATTTCTTTGAATGTATTTCTATAGGTTAGTGTGACATTTAGCTTCATCCATCTAAGGTAACCTTTGGCTTCTTTGTGATAGAGTGGAACAGTAACAGGAATGGCAAACCTGTGCTGCTGAGTCACGTGGTCTGCAAGGGGAGCATGTACTGGGGCTGTGTAGGGTACTTGGAAGCATTCCCTGTGACTGGAGCCAGAGAAATGGCTCACACACTAGAATTCGTTCCTCAGACTGAAGTGTGGAAGACTCATTTTCAATTTGGATTGAATCCTACAGTTCTCCTTAAGAAACTGAGCTTGAAGAACTGGGATGAATGCTGCTGCCAGTTGAAGGCAGCCAAGTAGTCACCCAAGCTACCATTGTAAGACAGGGTAGTGGTTTTCCTGACCATCCCTGCTACAAAGACTAAAATCTGGCCAAACACTACTCATTTGTAGTACTTGTATTTAGCTACAAGGGGGGCACCGTCCAGCCAGAAATGGTCTAAGCTGAAGATATCCAAAGGGACAATTTCTGCTGAGTGAAGTCCACTGGTTATCACTGATAGAGAAACAGGACTGCTGAGCGAAGAATCATTGGGATCCATTTCTGTGATGCGTAACACTGCAAATATAAAACACTGTCTAGAGCTAGCCTTAGATACAAAGTACTGAGCTGGTGTGTTAGCAGTCAGCACCAGTGTTGCACAGCTCCATGAGAAACCTGCCAGGACCACTTGTCTTCCCAAGTACACACATGCATTTGCAGCTGTACACAAGCTTTTCTCTATTAGTCCAACCTATGAATGAATAAACACTGATAAGAGGTGCTTAAGTGTTGTGCCTGCACTTTGTTTTGACAGTTGTTGCTTGTACTGTCTCCCTCTAGGTCTATCTTTTAATTACATCAGTTAACACAATGTTTCATCTGTCACCCTTGGCAGATAGCGGGAAGGGACAAATTCAGCCATGGAATGAACAGGTTTAGCTTTTGTCACTGCCAGGATGCAGTGCTTGCTGCTCTCCTCTTGAATCACTCATTACACATAGTCAGTTATGATGGTTAAAAAAAGAAATGGCCTGTCTGAGGGTTGAGCAGTGGTTCAGGGAATTGGCATGTGCTTAATATGACATTGTGGTCCAGCAGCTAAAGCATTTTTAGCTGAATCTGTGGCATGTGATACAATTCTAAATCCCAAGGGTTAACTGTATTTTCATCACCTAGAGGTGTCTGAGAACTGACTGGAGAATGAAAAAAAAGTAGTCTTCGCTCTTGATCAGTTACTTAAGCTACGTACACATCTTTCCATAGACACTTTAGTGTTGCTGCAGATAGGAATTGCTCAAGCATTCCCAGAGAATAAAATGAAGAGCCTTCGAAGTTAGTGTTCCCTCTACAGACTTCTAGATGGGGGTTGTAGGTAATTACCTTTAATGGCAAGTTTATGGAGGCAGGATCAGTCTGCTGGGGAAGTGATTCCATATCACACATCTTCAGTGAGTTCTGTAGTGTTGCTGGGATCTTGCATGTGAATAACAAGCTGTGGAACTAGGCATTGCAAGTGGGTTGGCTGCTGGAGAACAAAGATTGAAACCAGTTCAAAGAAAAGTATCCGCTAACAGCTTGGAATATAATATACATTTAAAATGACCCTGGAAAATGAATTTCCTTTGGAAAATTTGTAACTGGGAAGAACTCAGAATAGACTCTTTGCTGACTGCTGCAGAACTGTATTAAGATGGAGCAAAATATAGTAAGGTACAATAAATGTTACAACTTGCATACAGAAGCTCAGAGTATTGCAAGGTTTTCCAAATTGAAGAATTCTAAATTTAAGGAAGACTGGTTAGATTTTCCCTACCTTCTACCATGCAGTAACGTGCACTAACAGAAAGTAACGTGCACACTTAGTAGTTTCTTTGAAATGCATCATTAATTAAAAATAATGACATTTCATGATAGTGATAATTCACTGGAGATGACAATTTGTTATTCTTATGATCCAGACTTTATTTTACCTTTGTCTCTTCCCAGATCCAGAAAAGGGAGGGGGTTATTTTTTAAATGAAAAATGAAAAGTAGTTCTACTTTTATGCATTCCAGCTCCAGCCAGTTCTGCAAAGGCCACTACAATGGAGGTCCTCTGGCTGGCTGTCAGCCTGGCACCCTTCATGGTCAGTGAGGTACTGGTGACACAGGACAGAGCACACCAAGGGGCTGATGTCAAACAGGGCAATTGCAAAGGACTGTCACTACTTTGTGTTTGCACAAAAGACTGAGTTTCCAATTTCTGTCACACAAAACTTCACTATTTTTTTCTTCTCTTCTTGTTTGCTCCTTCCTTTGCTTCCTTTCTTCTCTTCCCCTTTGCTTTTAAGATAGTTCAGACATCACCGAGATAGCAGACTGAATACAGGTAGTTTTTCTCAGAGAAGTAATGACTCTTGTTTTTATGTCTGATCTGGCAGATTTATTTTTTTTTTCCCCTCCACCATTTTTTTCAGTAGCTGATAATTTCCCTATTCACCATCACTGCCATGACAGGTGTCCTGTTTCCATTCTGGACTGCAATCTCTGGGGGCGGAAACTGTAGATGACTGAGCATTCTCTGTTCAGAGAAAAATCACAGAAGCACAAAATATTTGTAGTTGGGAGAGACCCACAAGGCTCATCAAGTCCCACTCTTAAGTGAAAGACCCATATGGGAATCGAACCCACAACCTTGGCATTATTAGCACCATGCTAACATCCCTAAAAGATATTCTCCCCCCTTGCTGGAAGGAGTTGTCGCAGGTCAAGTGGGTGAGTTGGAATGAATCACAGAGGAGAGAGTGAACAGTCAGTTTGGGGTCATCTCTATTCTACCTTCCTTGTCTCTTTTCTCCCATTTTTTAGTCTTATTGAAGTAAGTTCTTTCAAGATCTTTCCTGAGAGCAAAAGGGGGCAAAGAAAGCACATCCCTCTCATTTTTTCCCTAGCTGTCAGCCAAAAGCTAGTCAGACTTTAGCACCCGTGAAGCTGTGAGGAGTCATTTCTCTGCTTCTGTGCTAGTTCCTGCTCATCTTGGTGAAATGCCTCCTACCTTTCTACTTTAGTAAAAAGGAGAAGCTATCTGAAATACTCTGCATACTGACATAAACCCAAAGCACTTTCCTGGAGTGAGAAGAGGTTTGTGATAGCATGAGTGTTATGGAGCCTGTGCATGCTGCAAACCTGAGACTTCCCAGCAGCAAGAAAGGAAAGGTTGGAGCACACAGTGTGTACTGCAGCTGCTCAGCAGACTTCAGCTTCACCTCCCCACAGCCCTGGAACCTGGCACAAGGGATCGAGGGCCCTGTTCCAGCCAGAGGGCTGTGGCAGTCCATCATGGCAGTGGTACTGGTTTGCTCTTGTTCAGTGTTCCAAGGAGTGGTAGCCCTGCCCTTATAAATCCTGCTTGCCAGAGCTGCTTTGCTACTGCTCTGTGCTGCAGTGGGCAATTGCAGCTGCACCTACATGCTGGTGATATTGCTGCAAGAAGCATTAACTTTGACTAAAAAACGTGCTGGTTGTTAAAGGTAATTCTTTTTCCAGGGCTGGCTGGCTGCTGGCTGGCTTCTCTGAACAGATTTCAAACTGCAGTGCAAATATGGAAGAAATTCTGCAAACTTAACAGGAATATGGGGCAAAGCTCTTTCCCATCTCATCTGTGCTTTTGTCTTGTCCTTTCTTCCAGTTTGCAGAGCCCTTTGCTCCTTTTCTTGCTGTATAGTAGATGGGAACATTTGGCTTTTTGCAATCAAAGCAGCTAGGGGGGGTCTCAGTGGGATTATTTTTACATGTAAGCATTGCACAAGTCCAGCTCCAGGAAAAGAGGCCAATGTTTTCTTTAACACATGCTGGTATAAAATAAGAACAACTCTTCTAAAAACTTAAACACTGAGATGGCCTTGAATTAGATCCAACGGCCTCAGATTAATTACAAAACTAAATCAGAATGAATGTTCTTTTATAGTTCTGGTGCACAATGGTTCCTGGACTAAGCGAACTTGGATGTCAAATATATAGATAAGGAGGATCTATATTGAAGCAGAATAAAGGGCACATTTATCTTACTGTGAATTAAGGGTCCATTCTTTGTTAAATTCTGCTGTTACTTTACTGTATTTTAATAAATCTAAGAGCAAAATCAGATTTCTGCTACTGAGGAGAGGATGTTGCAAGGCATATGCAGCTTGTTTCACTCAGTTGTGCTCCTTTGCCAGAAATTCGTCTCTTCTCTCCCAAAAATGGTGCTGTAATGTTTCTTGTGCTACAGAAACCTAGAGCAGATGCCACAAAGGTCATCTGTCCTCCTTCTCATTTAAAGGCTGTCAGGGTAGAGCCTCTATTAACATTGTAAGTTTTAACTTGCAGAGCCAGAACCTGAATAAATTGTAAAGAACTCCCATTGCCTTTCACAAAGAGATGAACAGTCCTTTTATGCTTTACGTAACCGCAGAATGCTTTGGAAACAAGGTTACATCTATTTCAGTCGTTATGACCGAGGCAGCTCAGGCAGCACTAGCTGCAGGCAGGTTTCCAAGCACAGAAAAGAGTTGGGGCCTGCAGCATTTTGGGAAAGACAGCATTTGGGAATGAAGGAGCCCCAGGACCTACACTTGCCAGGAGCCACACGTTCACACAGATGCCCGGTACTCCTTGTAGGTTGATTGGCACTGTCACCCACTGAGAAGGAGGCATCTCTTGCTGGCTTCCTACCAGCACGCAGAGTCTCTAATTTAGGAAAGCAGAGTACAGTCTTGCATGCCAGTCCTGAAAAGCTACCAACCCTGATGTGGAAACAAGGACAGGCAAATCTGTAAATCTCTAGCCAAGAATAAAAGCACACTCGATTCTGAATGGAAACAATTTCAGTGCCTGGTGAGATGAAGGGACTTTGTTAAGCCTGGAGGAAACTCAGGGAGATCTGCTTGCTGCTTGCAGCTAGAAAAGGGGTGAGGAAATGGAGCCAGGCTCTTCCCAGAGGTGCACAGTGGCAGGCAGACAGTGGCATCAGTCACACACTGCAGTGAGAAACACTGGCTTCATACAGGGACAAAACTATCACAGCCGGGGGGACGCAGCATGGGGACACATTGTCCAGGAAAGGTGAAGGGTCTCCATGCTTGGAGACCAGTCAACCTTGCTTGACTGGACAAGTGTCTGAGCAACATGCTATGCCTTTGAAGGTATCCCTGCAGGGAGTGGAATGCTGCATGAGACAAGCTTCATGCCTCAATTTTTTCTTTTGATTCCAGGTTGCTACTTTTGTTATTTCTAACTGAAGTGACTGTGGAAAGTCACTCTTTCCCTCTGCTTCCTTACCTCCATATTGGAAGTATTATTTTACTTACATGAAGCTTATGTCCTTCATTTTTACTGACTTTTTTTCGTTCCAAGCTATGCTTGAAGGTATACAAACTATAAAGAAAATGCTAAACTTTAGGAAGGCAAATACTGAAAAAATGGCAGGCCAGTAGTTCAAATACCCTGACACTGCTGTAACACCTTAAAAAAAAAGGTTTCTCGATGATAGGGATTGAAATTTTAAAGTATATTTGTCACATTTTCCCCTTTTAAGTCTCCAGAAACAATTCTGTTTACATCTAGATAAGCACCACTACGTGGAGCAAAAATAATACCATCTGGTTATTCTCAATCATATCCACATGCAAATTTGCTTGAAATGATGTAGGACCGCTCCAGAGCTTGTGGGCATTTGCAATGTGGGGCTGAATTTAAACAATTATAGTAGCTGCAGGTGGAAGGCAGTATAGGGCAGGATGTCCTGGTTACAGACACTGAGAGAGAGTTCAATTTCCCAAAATGTCAGTGCTGTCAAAAAAAACTTCTACTATGTAGCCACAACCTCTTTCTTTCCCCTTAGACATTTCACCCTTAGAAAAAGCCAAGCTTTTTCCAGTAGTAATGCTGGAAATACTTCATTGCCCTTCCTGCAGGCAAAGTTTTCTCAGTATATGGATACATGAGAACGGTCAGATAATGAATGAGCCAATTGGCTGAACATCTGCAGGTGCTCTATAATGACAACAGTTAAGCTATTCTCAAGTCGTTACCATATTACATTAACTTACTACAATACTATTAATTAGAATTCATGTTCTAGAAAGGAAACAGAGCAGCAATTACACTGGTATTTAATGACCTGTAAAAGTAAAATATGAAAATGGTAAATTTCTTCATGTAATTAATTTAAAGCTGGAAGATGGTGGGCCAGACTGCTCCCCGGTGTAACTCCAGCCCCTTCCGTACTTTAGCAACATGAATGATTATACTTGTTACCTTTTGTCCTGAAAGAATGATTATTTGTATCTAAATAAAAAGCTCTTCTAAACAGCTCTTCAACAGATGTGCCAAAACCTAGGTAACAAGCAAAATTCAGTACTTCACACTAAGAAGTCTAAAATTTAATACAATTTTGGGAAAAGACTCTGTAAGGTTTGTGACTAAAGCTGTCAGTTGATCTCAGCAATTTATATTTTACAGACAAGATTTAGCAGTGATTACTGTATTGAATAACATTTAAAGGGTCTTTTTACTAATTTTCTACCCCCCCACATTTTGACAGAAGTAAATATAAGTGGTTTTGAGTTATTATTTGACACTGAAATTCTCAGATTGTATGACACGGTGATTTCTTCAGGGTATGTCCTTGACAAGTGAAACAGATGTGTCCTGCCTAGCTCTCTGAGGAGTTACAACATCAGGTCCTCTCTGTCCTGGGATGCAGAAGCCTTTGCAGCTGTGGGAGTTTCATGAAGCAATGAGTTATCTATCCTTGTGTGCTCAGCATGGACATGCTGGCAGCTCTGAAACAGAACTGTTTGAGTGAGCCCAACCAGTTCAGTCAGGAACCCCTGAAACAGGTCTTGCTCATTATTTTGGGCTCCCTTACAAGTGGGAGCTGTATACCATCCAGTCATGAATCACAGCATTGTGAAGCGAAGTAAAGAGAATAATCTGGAGCAACTGGAACATGTTGTGGGTTGCTCTCTGTAGCAGCCATAGAAACTGGGCTAGACAGCTCCTATCATCCAGTATAGGCTAAGTCCACAGAGCAACTCATGAGTGTTGCTTTTGGTCTGAGGGAACTCTGAGCCACAGCTTCTTCCAGCTCTCCTTGATGATGACTGTTACAAAAAGGGTAGTTGTGATGCATATTATACTTCTGTAATACATGGCCCTCAATCCTGGCTGCTTTTCCGCACATTTTCTACTGCATGCTTTTTGTGGAAAATGCAGAACTATGGCCCTGGGCATTTACAAAAAATTATCTGGGTGAGAAGCTACTATACTTACCCAGGGTTCTTTCATAACAATGCCCATTTTCAGACTGATTTTCTTCCCCTGGTGAGAGAGGAGAAACTGTGGGATTTTAATGATTCATTTTATTGAGGGACCTGAGTGTTTATTGTTGTTTTAACTATAAAAATGTACAGAGGCTGGAATCTATCCAGAGAAAAGAAGGCGATTTCTTTTATTTCCTTACACTGCATGGGGCAATTGCAGGGGAATATTTCAGTCCTTATTACAATAAGCATTTCCTGAGCAACAGTGAGGCACAGAAGTCTGCAAACTTGAAGAAAAACCTGATGGCAGTCAAAAGTCAGAAATGAACATTGAGTTGTCTTTCTTTCTTTGATGTAAGTGCTTGGTTTTCTAATCTTTTCTCTCTCTATGCAATAATAGTCAAAGCAATAATAGTAATTTTTAAAAAAAAATCTTAGCAGCTTAGAACTTCAGGTTGTAGTCTTCTTTACATCTGCTTTTCTAAGGATTGATGCAAGGATTCAGTGTATCTATTTTTAATTGCAGTAAGTTATTGTATGTATGTGTTACCTGCTTACATGAAACTACAGATATAACTGACATAGCCTGTATGAAAACCCAGGAAGGCAATTTCTGTTTAAATATTAAACACAGTTTAGCCTCAAGTGTTTTAGATCAGGCTTAATCCCTTTTGCCTCTTATCCAGGCTATAGTACCCCATCATTTTAAAAATAGTTTCATATACCTGAGCAGGGAAACATAATCTAGACATGCTGCCCTGGTTGTCCTCCTAAACTTCTGAGGCAAGCTTTCAAACCTTCAGAGCAGGCATAATGGAAAAAAGAAGTCAGAAAGCCTGTGACTCTCTTCTTGAATATATAAAAAAAAAGGACAATGGGATGTTGCAAAAATGGATTTAAGGATTGCACCCGAAGCTTTGTGATACTTCAAACTGAGCCATTATAAACGTTCTGACAATTTGACCTTTTGCTTAGTCTCTCTTGGAACTCTTCCTTTAGACTCTGTTGCAGGAGAACTGTGAGACAGAAGTTCCTTGGTGAGGCTCTCATGTGGAGCTCAACTTCCAAAACAAATCGTGTTCTGTATTAGTATTATTTTAATTGTTATTTGATAAAAAATGGCAATGTGCTTGAACAATTTTTCCTTTTAGTGTAGATGGTAGAGGCTCAGAAAATAAAATTGCTTATCTCACTTTGGGGGCTATTTGTCCAAAGCCCAATATATTTTGAAACGTATATTAATAATAAAATCAGACCTAAATTTGTTCCTTGCAAATTTGGCACTAACTACCGTGTCCCTAATTACAGGAAGTTCCTTGTGTTAGGGTGCTAAAGTTTACTGGGGAAAAGGTGTCTCAGGTTCCATCATTTGTTGTGTGGATTTTCACAGGATGTGGACAAAAATCCCAGAACTCTGCCTAACACAAAGGTCTCACTGTAAAATCTGCTGTGGACTCCTCATGGATGCACCTTCCCTTGGCAGGTTTTTAAATTCAGAAATATTTGATGGCATAGTCTCTGAAAGCTTAATGTTATGTCCCAGGTGTCTCTCCACCTCAACAAAGCCGTCTATACTTCCTGCTTTTGATGATCAAACAGAGCCATCAATCCATGAGACACAAGTATGGGAAACAAAATGCTTGAAATAATTTTTCTCTACTACACAAGTGAGAATTTGGTGTAAGGTTCTGAGCCCACACAACATTATGGATACTAATTTTAGATACTCACCTTTTTGACACTTTATCCTAACCTAATTAAATGTCTGTTTTACCCTTAGGTTTGGCACTTCTAGTAGATGAGATAACAGCTGCATCTCTGTGAGAAGTCTTGTGAAGGGCAAAATATTTGTTAGCAGTTGCTATTTTCAGCCTTGCCAGAATAAACAAAGAAGGAGGCACCTGCAGTCATTTCTTTTGAAAAGTCAGCACAATCTGTACGTGCTCTGGGGTCAGCAGAGGAAGGCCAGGGGGGATGGGCAGGTGCTTCTGGAGGGACTGATGGGCTCTTCAGCTTGGAGACATATGGAACTCGTAGGTAATTAATAACACTCTTGTAGCAAGGGTGAGGAATGCACAGAGGAGCAGAGTGCTTTGAAACCATTAGTGCATCTCGGGACAGCCCAGTGTGAGATCCACGCTGGCTATAAACAAGAGAGCTAGCACAAACAAACTGGGGGAGTTCAGTCAGAGGCAAAAAAGAAACCAGATTTTTTTTTCTCACTCCTTTTTATAATTAACCACAACTAGACTTTAGGACACATCATTTTAGACCCCGATTGTCTAAACAATATATCTTCATCCTGAGAACAATTAGGCATTGGGCTTAACATACCTCAGGGTTACATAAGCTAGATCCAGGATAACTCCTTACCCAAGAAAAACATTCCTGACTGTGTGGGAGAGCAGATGGCATTTAGGTAAACTGTATTTGCAGGAAACCCCCCTGTGCCATGAGATGGCAAATGGCTACTGTCACTGCTGTTCCCTTGCTTGGGTTTGTGGGAAGCTATGGAAAAAAGAAGACCTTGATAAAGTATGCCAAATGCTGTGGGGATGAAGCAGAGTGTTAACCTGCAGGCAGTTTATGACAGGAGTCAGCACTGTTGTACATTTACAAGTGTCTGTAGCTGATGTGCCACATTGTACTCTATCCTGGGCAAAGGGGGAGGAATTAAAGAGGATTTGTGTCCTCGCAAGGGAACACCAGGAGTCAGTGCAGCCACAGGTAGGTTTGGATGGGGAAGAAGTATCTGCAGTTGCTCCCCATCTCATGACTGAGGGCATCTCGTACTGGGAAGAGCTGTGTGGGTTGGGCTAAACACCTGAGACTCTTAAGCAATCTCATTTTGAAAAGCAGTAGAAAAACTACACAAAAGTGTGTCTCTGCATTTTACACCAGCTATACCTTCAGTGGGAAGATCTGTGTTGTACTGGATAAAGGTATGAGGAAGGAGAATGGCATTGCCCTGGAGGTACCCACAGGTATTTATGGCCCTGATAAATCTTACCTGGGACCACTCTGCCCATGATCCAGAGCCCCTTTTAAATCCTTGGGGTTGTCAGTCCCTGCTCTAGTTGTGTTGCAGCAGTTCTGGTGTCCGTGACTTTGTTGAGGTAGGCCCGTGTCCTCGCTTGTCCCTGTGGTGACAGTCAGAGTCCAGGGAGGAAGTCACTGCTTTGAGTGAACGTAGAATGATGGGCCACTGGAGTGGAGATTTGGTGGATGTTTCTGTAGGTTTTAGACTATTTATCTCTGCATACTGA
This sequence comes from Cyanoderma ruficeps, assembly GCA_008694505.1. Taxonomy (NCBI): domain Eukaryota; kingdom Metazoa; phylum Chordata; class Aves; order Passeriformes; family Timaliidae; genus Cyanoderma; species Cyanoderma ruficeps. Next base: position 30,912,088 of record VZDJ01007749.1, on the reverse strand, counting down.
GAGAACTAGAGGAGAATTAAGGGAATTAGACTGGAGCTGTTCACTCACAGCTACTTGGCTGGGTTGGCTTTGAAAAAAACTTATTAGTGTCTGTTTTCTGCTGCTCTGCTTACCTGAAGACTAAATTCTCTATGAAACTTTTTTTCCCAGATATAAGTTATGAGTGAAGAATTAAACCCTTGTGACTCAGTAACCATGTGGAACATTTGACCAAGAAATTTATCTCATCATGCTGATTTTGGTCCCTCATGGTCGAATGCCTTTCCCACAATAACCCTTCAGCCTTGATTTGCTGCAGTTACTCAAGGGTTTGGATTATTTTTGAGACTATTTTTGTATTATTATTATTGTTACCTGTAGTACTTTTAGAGGAGGATGGGTATTTGAGGGTGGGGAATATACAGATTTGTGGAGAAAATGCAGTATTTGATTGTGTTGCTATGAGTAAAAAATGCCTGCAAAAATTCAGATTTTCTAGGTCAATAAATGAATATTTATTATTCAAAAATCTATTGTGACGAGGAAGAAGTTCAAGACTTGACAATGACGAATAATTTGTATTGTTTCTGAAGTCAGAGATATCTAAGGGGAAAAGAAATGTCTTTTTATAGGAAGAGACTCTCAAGGGACTAAAAGAGACTGGCAGAAGCTATATATTCTACCTGCTTGTAGAACCAGTGCTAAACTACAGATGATTTTAAAGGGCTAGTGATATCTTTTCCCCTTCAGGTAGTTTTGCAGTGTTTCACAGTCTTTCACAACTTAATACTAGGTTGGGACATTGTGGGAAGGTAGGGATGGAGGTGCCTGATCACTGAACCTTCATGTTGCCAGCAGCTATTCCAAAACCAGAGCTCTTCCAGCACTCTGTCAGTAACTCCATCTCTTCATTTGCTTGGCTCATCCATATAAATGAACGCCTCTTGCTTTAAAGACAGCACGTTCAATTGAACTTGTGGAGAAGCAGCTTTCCCTTTGGCTTGTACATCATTGCCATTGCCAGTGTAGAAACTTAGGAAAATAATCAGTCATTCAGAGGAATAACATTAACTGAGTGCCCAATGCTTTTGGCACCCAAGAGATGGACAGAGTGCCATTCTTGATCAGCCCAGAAAGCAGAAAAAGATGCTACTCACAAGCTCCCAACCTATCTTTGTGTTAATCCAGCATTCATCTCAAGACCCAAAGTTCACCACAGTAGTGCTGGAAATAAAGACTGACTAATGGTTTGTGTCGATTGCTGGGAGCAATGGCTGTAATTTAAAGGAACCTAATTTAAGCTTACAATCCTTCTTAGTTGATCTGGAGTATATCAACTATCAGGTCAGCCTGAAAATATCTCCAGTGCTTCAAAGGTAGTTAGCCTGATCGGATTTCTTTTCCAAAAGTAGAACTAAAGTGTGTGTTGTTAATTATCCTTTGGTTTTGCCATCTCTCTTTTGCACGAAGGGCTGTGTTTCCACCACAGGCCCTTCGAAAATAAAGGAAGACAGAAGGACCTGAGAGAATCCCATGAGTGCTTTCCCACAGGACAAAAGGATGGAGCAAGGGTGTCTGAGGTGCAGCTGCCTGAAATGATTACTTTAGCACTGCAGGGATCATCAGTGTGTTGTCAAGGTTGCGTTGCTTGGGCCAATGCATCCAGCAAAGGCTGCGTGTACACTGAGGAAGGGCTATTATACATGTGACCTTTTCTTAGAGTTTTTACTGGACCTTTAGTTACATCCAGTACAGCCTACTTTATAAAATCCTAGATAAAACAGCTTTTAAAACTTGGCTTATCATTATTTAACTAAGTGGTTGGTTCCCAGTGGAAAGGTTTTTTCAGTTTATCTTTGAAAGACAGGCTTTATTGTGCTCTGGCTCTGTGATAACTTCTCCAGTTTGTCCTCTGTTGAAGGGAAATCTGTTCCATAATTTACAGCTTCTTACTCTTGAATTTGCATGCTCTGAGGGCTAACACCTTTAAATGTGGTGCATCCAAAGGAAATTAATCTAAGAATAGCTGACTTGAAAAATATGCTTATTAACTGCATTAGTGAGATGACAGATTCTCCATATTGTTGCTAATCTGCATCTCCCCATCTTCTGGCTTGCACTAAGTAAGGACTTGCTCCTGGAATTCAAAGTTATTTCTGTTGTTAAATCTGATAGGTTCCAGCTAAGAGTTGACATCAAATGAATGTATCTCCACTCTGTAAAAGCAGGCAACCCGTTTCTTTTTGCCTAAGGGAGAGTAACACAGAAGGCAAAGCTCTTGTTGCCAAGAAGCCTCCAGTCCAAGAGCTTGGAAACTCTGACTTAGTAAAGAAATTTTTAATCTTTTGTTTACAAGTTAAAAATTCACTTTTTCTACAGTAGATCCAAGCCTGAATAATGTAATAGGAACTGTATTATAAGCTCTATATCCATGCTTATTCAGTAGCAATAGCTACTGAAATCCCAAACCATATGAGCAAATCTGCTTCAGATTTGGCTTATTGTACTTTATTCTTTTGAGAACAGAAACAAAGTTTAGAGTCAAAAGTTAATTTTTTATGATGTGCCATAGAAAAAAAAGCATATCACACAAATGTATTCTGTGCCAACCCAGTCACTATGGAATAGCTTTCTATAGGGAAAGAATTAAGAAAAAACATTAGAAGTTCTTGTATCACATCTAAGGATTATCCATGAACAGTGAAATCAAACTGAATCACAAAATGCAAAATACATTTATTTGTGCTGCTGTCTTTTTCCCTTGTGAAGTAGGAATGGGTTGAAATTGTTGTGGGGCAAATTTAAAGTTAAAAATTGCAGTTCCTCCTCCAATTATTACATGTTTAAGTGTGTATTTAAAAGATACATTTTGGATGGTTAAAGCAAAATTGGTTCTAAATACATAAGTTATCTCTTTGACAGGTATTTTAAAAAATTCATTCTGAATACAAGGCTCAGAATGATTTATTAGGCCCGCTAAAGCTGGAGTCATGCATAAGCAATGAAGAGAGGCATGCTGTAGCTCTGTTCTAGCTTTGAAAATTCTGCTGCTGGTTTTAAAGTTCCTAACTTTTAAAGCAATCTTCCTTTACTGAAATGCAAATGTCAGGCCACCTGTTGTATATCATATGCTTTTCTTAACAATATTATTGTTTAAATGTTCATTTATTGAAGAAAAATATCTTGGAATACTCTCTTCTTGCACTCTAAAGAATCTTGTTTTAGTTTTTATAGATTCCACCAGTGTTTGCTGAAACATAAAACCTAACTTTTGACTTTGATCAAGCTGTCGTTCAGCTGTATTCACACTGGTGCTCAATACACAGTAGCTTTTCAAATAACAATAAATTGGAAATGTTCTCCTTAAGAATTATTTTCTAGGCATGAAAATGCCAACTGAATAGTCAAAATGAATGAATGGAAAACTCAAAAGTTTGGCAAAGCTATTTCTCTTTTGCATGAAGTATGTGACACAGTGGTGTCTTGAATCCAAACAGTTTTAAAAATTAAAGAAGGAAAGGATTTGGCAGCATTTTATTTGGGGAATATATAACCTGAGTCCAGCTGTGAAAGAGCTTTTACAGTTTTGAAAAGAGAATGCTTAAATGTTGGCAAGAAGGTAAAAGGTAATCAAGGGATACACAAGTGAAAATAAATAGTGGAGGGAGGTTCAATTCAATGATTAAGTGAATTGGTTCTACTGGATTGAATGAAAAGGAATTCTGGAGGTCTCAGATCCAAAAAGAGGTAAAGAGTGGAGACAGTGGGATCTGTAATCATGAATATTTCTGCTTTATTTTTGAAGTTCATGTGAAGAGCTGCAATGTCTGCCCTTCCAGCTACATTCAAGACTTTTGACCACAAAAGCCGGGATTTGGAGGGGCCCTGTCCTTTGGGGAGAAAAGATAACTTTGAGATTATGCCCTTCCATAGGGAAAACAGGTTTATATCAATCTCTCCTAGATTGCGGACTGGAACCTGCCATAACGTGAAGAGGAATATGCAGTTCTTGAATGGGACAAGAAGGGAGGTGTGCTGCTGTACACAGGCATGCACTAGGATCTGTGGGCAAGGCCTGTAGGGATTTGGGTCCTTTTCTCCACCCTTTCTATGTGAACCACTGGATGTCTCTTGATGTGGTAAGCAGAGAGAAAGCTACTTCCAGGCTAAACCAAAAACACAGCATTGGGATGGCACTGAGGGTCTGGTAGATACATGGTCTGAGCTTGTCCCAAGTTCTCAGTAGGGTGCTTTACACCACTTTGGGAACCCTTTTCTGTTTCCAGTCTAGTCTCCAAGGCTACATATTTAACAGTAAATACAGCAGGCTGTGTTTACCTTCCAGCCCATCGTCAAGTGGAAGAGTTGCTATTATTTCAGCATCTTCACATTCTTTTTCTTCTAGACGGGGACAGTCTTATGCGGTCTGTTTCCTGGGAGCTGGCCCCAGCCCATGCTGTCCCCCAGCCCAAACCTGCACATGTGGGACAGAGCTACTGGGTGCAACTAAAGCCCAGCTGGTGAGCAGCAGGCTGGTAAACAGCATGGCTGTACATGTACCAAGGCACAGGTCTCTGCTCTGAGCCTACTTAGTCTCTTATTTTTGACATAGCCCAAGTACTATGTCCCCATAAGCATTTGAATTCCTTTCTAATTTGAATTCTTCTGTTGCCAGCAAGAGCTGGTGCTTGATGCTCTTCCTGATTACATCTGGAAGGAAATTTCTTCCTGAACATTGATGGTGAGAAATCTGTACTGGAAGTCATTTCCAGCCTACATAGAAATGCATTTTCTATTTAGTGGAATGCAATTTTATTTACTTCTCTTTAGAGCCTCTTGAACTGCATGTCTTGTTAGTGTAGTTTTATAGCAGTTAGGTTATCCTGTTAAGGCCAGGTTGTTCAGGGATTTGAAGGGATCTGATCATACTGCTATGACTTAATGTTATCATTACTAAGTTTTTGTATATTCTGGTGAGTCTACCTTAACGACTAAAAATGAGTAAGAAACATGAAGGATTTCTTCCATCTCACAGGTTGTTTTGTTTTTTTTTTTCTTTCCCATTCAACTGCACTTTGTTCTATTAGTTTTGGTTGCTTATAGACATAAGCCACTGAGGTAGGTTTTGTTCCCTTAATTTGTTTTTCTGGACAGTATGTCTTTACTACCAATTACCTGCATGTTGCCTGTTTCCCTTTGGAAATCTGAAGGAAAATGCTGTAACAAATATTCACAGAAACATTGTATTAGTGCTTGAAAGTTGACAAGGGAAGGAATAATAGCCAGCATGGATTTGCCAAGAAGAAATTATATCAGATTAATCTTTTTTTTCTATGACCATACAGACAGGCTGTTTTGATGGGGAGAATCAATAGATGTCATGAGGCCTGACGTTAGAATGCTCTCACATTCCTGCAGATAAGCTGGGGAAACATGCTCTGGATGTGAAATTTCTCATGTGGCTGGTTTTGTGTTCTTAGTGCATAGCTCTCCATGGGTCACTGATCAAATGGTGGAAAGCAGTAGTAAAGCATTGTAAAGGTCTGTTATGGGCATACTCAATCTTTTAATTAGAAATTAAGTGATAGGAGAGGGAGAATGGGTATTATACTTGCAGGTAATACTAAACAGGGAGAGAATGAAAAGTGTGTGAGGTCCTAGAGAAACTTCCACTGGAATATCAGTGTATAGCTTAGGATACTGTATCCCAAGGAAGATGTATATGGTGCTTATTGGAAAGCAACAAGAATAACCAGTGGCCTGTGAAGGAAGGCTGAAAGAGCTGTGATTGCTTTGTCCAGGGAAAAAAAACAAGAGGAAAAGACAAGTCCTAAGTATGCAGAAAGCTCTTTTAAAGAGGAAGGGAAAAAATTGCTCTCTTTGTCTGTGGCCTGTAAGAGGGAAACTAATGGACTTAAATTTTATCAGAGGACACTGAGGTTTGACACTGGGAAAACCTTTTAACATTCAGGATAATTAAGCACAGGAACATGCTGCCTTGGGAAGATGCAAAATCTCTCTTACTGATTTTTCTTTTTTTTTCCTAGAAGAGAGTAGACAAAAATCTGTCAGGACTGATATAGTTACAAGCTGATTTTTGCCTTAGGGCAAGGGGATGGGTTAGATGAATTTTTGATTTCTTCAAGCATTATTGCCTGTAGTTCTGTATGTCACTGCTGAATTCAGCACTTCCATATTCATGTATAAAAGCTGGCTGAATATAAAGGGAGCCTGAGTTTTCACTCAGACCTCTCCCCTGTGCTTTCCTCTAACCCATAAAATGAAGCCCAGAAGGAGTAGATCTAATTATGTTTTAGTTTAGAGGGGCAAGTATTAGGGAGGTAAGAGATAAAGAATTTCGGGTGAGAAATGTCCTGCCTTCCCAGTGATGTCCTGCCAAGTGTACCGAGTTCAGTATTGTTATGCTCCCAAATGACCCATCTATGATTGCATTAGCACAAAGTATCGCTGTCTGAGAAGAGTTCACATGCAGAATTCGTTGAATTAAAATTTAAGGCAATAAATGAAGCCTTATAATGTATTGGCAACATTATCAGTAGCAAGATTGCCAGCATATTAGTGACTATGATGGATTGACTGCTGGGGAATTCATTAAATTTACAAGTCTCCTCAAATGAATCCACTGGCTAAAATACTAATTGCTGCCCTTGGGAGCACTTTGGCCATTTAGCTTCCAAGCAGAGCTTACCCTGAGAAAAGAATTATGCTACTGATGTTTGCTTGAATTTAGGAGTAGAGTAAATTTATGTTATGGTTTTTCAACATTGACAGTAGTTTCTGTTTGTACAAAGCTTGCTGCCTTACTAAACACAGGGCCTAAAAGAAATAATTTTATGAGTGAAAAATACATTATTTAACATAAAAATGCCCCAAAAGCATAAATATAAACACTAACCAACATTATATTTGTGCAATGAAGCTTAATCTAAAGGCTGTGATTATTTGGTTTTGCAGAGGATGGCAGTGATTTCTGTCTGTGCAGTCACTTTTGCGAGGAGAACTGCTGAAGCTTTAAAAATGAATGAAGAGAAATCCTCTACTTCTTAAGCTGATGGACACTTCAAGGTTAATGTTGCAAAATCAAGTGTATCTGTATATTTGTGAAAGTGCACTGGAGAAATTCTCCAAAGATTGAAGCTGTAACTCTCTTCAGCAGCATGGATCTGTGGAATTTTCTTGGATTAACCCAGAGTGCAAAGGGTCACAGTCTGGATTTAATTTTCTTATTTGCAAATTCTGATTCTGGTTTAGACAACTGGAGATGGTAGAAGCAGACCAGACGTTCTCCAGGCGCTTGTGATTGAATCGCAAATTGGTTTATTGACTGCAGAATTGAGATCTTTAATAACTTTCATGGGTCAGTACCTGCAGAGCTGATGCCTTTAGTAGAACTAGAATTATAACTCCACTGTAATGTAGAAAAGATGGACCATTTTTGGATGAGGAGACTTTTTTTTAATAGACTCTTAGTGTTATATACTAAATGTTAAAGATAGCAGTAATAGTTACCAATGGCTGAGAGAAGACAGGAAATCTGGGGCTTGTTCATCTGCTCCTGATGGGCTGCTATTTTGGGACCCTGAAGACCAACACCTGAATGAATCACTGTCTGATAGTAAGGTGAGTGCTGGGGCAGGAGAGAAGTTTTCTTACACTTCTGAGCTTTGTTTCACAGCTCCAGGTAAACCCAAGTGCAGTGGTAGCTGGAATAGTCTTATTGTTACAATACAGTCTTTCCTTTGGGCTTTTATCTTGCACAAGATGCAATCCTGGCATGCCAAACCTGGGGAATGAGTGACTCATCTACTGTATTGCCTTGTTCTCAGTAAATTGCAGTGGGATTCCCAATTTACCTGCCATATGGTCAGTTCTTAAAATTCCAACTGCACAAGCAATTTATGCCTAAGAACACGGGGAAGGAGCACATTACTTACGAAATAAGTAATCAAGCAGTGTGATTCAACCCATTAACTGGGTGACATCCTTCTCTTTATGTGGACAGTTTACTGGCTCTGAGGTTTCAAGTGGGAGCTGTCACTTACACTTTCTGATAATAAAACTTAATTAAAATTTCATGCCTGTTCCAGCAAGTGCCAGGTCACCAGATGGTTCCTAATAGTTATGTCCACATATTTTGTGCTGGATTGCAGCAGACAATGTTTGTGCTAATGTTACTGGGACAATTGCTGTATGTACTTTGCAAATGTTTAATAAGCATAACTTAGTGTTTAAATAATGTAAAAAGAATCACTTCAGTATTAATCCATGTAAAGTAATAAATGTCCATGAGACCCAAACAACTTTTTAACTTCAATAAACTAGTGGGTCTTTATTAAAAAATCAGAATTTCAGAGATTGTAAAAACTATAATCCAATCAGGGTGGTAATTCAAGTCACACTGTCTCATCATATCAGTACGTGTAATATAAGTAACAATTGTCCTGAGGCAAATGATTTCTGCAATATGGGATAAGATACCCAAACTGGGAAGTTAGAGTAGATGTTGTCAGGACAAAGAAATTAAGGAAATATGCTGAGTACAGCAGGTTTATGAAAGGTAAGGAAGGATACGTACCGAGAGCATGTGCATCAATAACTTCACACTTCTGGGACTCTTGCTTAGGACCTTTTGGGCCTGGAAATACACTCACTGTGCTGGGCCTAGAAGTGTGTGTCGTGCTCCAGGCCTATCCTTGGCAGAAAGGGAGGATGATCACTAAAGCCTGGTAAAGTTGCAGGGATAGATTGGAACGTGCTTCTCTGCCTGCCAGTGTCCTTGGAGCTCTTCTCCCTTTTGGTTGTGCACATGAAGAAGTGGTAGGTTGGCCTTTTTTCTTGTAGCTGGTTCTGCAACTGTATGTGGGAAAACGAAGGAGGAGAAGATGAAGTGGTTGCAGAAGATTCTTGTAAGAGCAGACATGTGGGCTGCTCTGAGTAAATGGCAAGAGGGAACTGTCAAGCAGAAATGCACAAAATTATTTTGGTCTCTTCAGCAGTAACAAGCATGATACTGAAAGACAGAACCAGCTACCCTCCTAGACCTAAGAACTGAGGACAATCACAAAGACAGCTTTTGGAAAATAAAGTAATAATAGATGATGTGGTGACTGATGGATTTCCTGACCACTTCCTTGAGTGGGGACAGGAGGTTTCCTAGCTGATACATTTGCTTCAAGAGACATTTTTAGCACTTAACCTCTGGATGTGCCTGAAACTCTTGCTGATATTTCCCAATGCTGTCAGGAAAATGATGAAAAAAGAAAGAACAAGGAATCCCCTGTCACTAGTGACTTTCTTGCAATTTCTAAACTTCGAGTGGCAGGGCTTTCCTTTTTGCTTCTTTGGTTGATTTTGCTTTACTCTTTTGTCTTAAGTTGGGATATCAGAGGGTATGTGGTGATATGTGTGTTTCTGTGTGTACTGCTTGTTTTTATCCACAACAATTCCCAGACTGAAAAGAAAGAAAAGATAAGCAAGTTGTGGTGTGTTGTGCTGGAATAATCAAAATGTCATTTCTGATATAGTAACAATTTTTATTCAGACCGTCTTAAAAGACAACTTCTTCCTTGTACAATCAGGAAGCTAACTGAGACACCAGTTGAGATGCTTAAGTTAGCCAAGGGAGAAGCAAACGGTTCCATCCAAGAGGGACTCATCTCCACAAAACTTACTTTCTCCTTCCTTTTATTGTCTGTCTTCATTTTAATGTCCCATGGATCAAAATGCAAGGCCCATGGCGCTGTTCCAGAACCACATACTTTCTTTGACCTGGAGTGTAGAGATCAAACTCTTGTTACTATTGCATCAGTACAACTTTAGTCTGCTTTCTGCTGTACATCTTATCCATAACTTTGGCATTTACTCCAGTTGTGGAACTGTTGGCAGGCCTGTGTGAAATGGCTCCAGTAAAAGCAGGATTGCTGGGATCTACACTATTGCAAAACCCAAACCAAAACAGAATGTATATCTTCACAACTCTTCCTACTGAGATCAGAAGTAGAAGTAATAAGTACAGTGAAGGATGCTGTTCTCAAATTATTTGGCATGTTAAGTGGAATGGGAAAGTGCTTGGAAATATTTCTCAAATGGTTTCTGTAAACATTCCTTGAATAACTTTCCTGTGTCTAGGCTTGGTGTGTGTTTAAGAAGACAGGGACATTTCCTAGAAAATTAGTCTTGTCTTTCCTTTTGTTTGTTAAAAATCTCATAGAGGCTGGGGAAACAAAATTTCAGTTCCATTTCAAGGCTTCAAAAGAAGCAAAGAAAATTTCAGAGCAACATCTGGAACTTAGCCCCCAGCTTGACACACTTCTCTACGTTTGGCCATGACTCACTGTTCTGGACATATATTCTGGGCATATAAATGTGATCAGTAGCTGACAAGGGATGCCTCTTTGTCTGACTAGTGTGCTGCTATAAGGTTTCAGAAAAAGAAAAAGCAAATTTCAGTTAGTTCCGTGTTGCAATTAGTGCTTTCCTTGATGCAGACCTTGACAGTATCAAGCTATACTAAATTCACATGGCATGTGTGTAATTTAACAGAATTTAATCAACAGCTAAAAATTTGAAAAGAGGATGCAATTAAAAAATGGTGTTGTAACCGTGATGAATACCAGGGAAGCATCAGGTTAGCAAATCTGCTGCTCTCATTAAAAATGAACCAAATCTTTTGTTGATAAAAGGTTTTGATACTGGTGAATGTGCTACAATAATTTGTTATTAAAAATGGCTATGTAGGAAATCTACTGAAGTACATTTGAGTTTGTGTGCTTGCCTTTTTGTTGAAGGATTCCAAACCCTGTTGAAGGTTGTTTTGAAGAAACCCTATACATGTACTCTCCACTTTACAAATAAAGCCACACAATGTTTAGAGGGCTGTAGAGTAACACTGCAGGAGCAGCAGGAGATGAGAGATCTGCAACAATCAAAAGGCTGTTAAGAAACAGATTTTCATATACACAGTAATTCCATTGCTAAGTCTTGTTAGAGTTATGGATAAGAAAATAAAAACTGCATTCCCTGGTACATCAGAGCTTCCCTCATATCTGTGTTTGATGTTAGCAAAGTCTGACAATACATCCTGAAGAGTTTCCTTCACCACATGTGCTAGTAAATTTGATCATTACCTTAGTCTTAATCGAGCATTAACACCAGCTGTCAGGAATAAGTACACAAAATGTTAAGGACTGCAATATAGAGAAGATCAGTCATGATCTGATGGTTTCTATCTAAACTTTTATGTCTTGCATGTTCCTGTGGACAAGAACTCTAGGTAATACAGGTACCCACAGAGAGGATGATTAGGGCTGATGTGAAGGAAGGAAACACACGTGTACAGCAACTTCCATGTTTTTGGGGTTTTTTTAATGGATGAAGGTAGAGTTACATAGAAAGGGGTACAGAGAAGGAAACAGGTTCATAGAGGCAGGAAGGGCATAAACCATGCAGAGCCTAGCAGACAATGGTCAAAACTTTAGTCTGATATCAGTGAAAGTGTCTGGGAAGTGTTAGGAGTTTTTCTGAATGGTAAGTAGGGCAAGATGAATTCTAAAGATGGCATGAAATATGTGATGAGAAACTGGAACAGGCAAGGCATCAAGATGAAAGGCATAACGGGGCAGGCAGGGGGAGATATCTCTGAAATAAGGTTCTGGATATCCTGATGGCATGGTAATTTAGGGAGGAGTCAAAGGTTAAGTACTCGCTACATAAGCATAAGGGACAGGAAAAATACTGAATCTGCCAACAGTTAAAGACAAGAGAAAAAGGGCTGGAATATCCTTGACACCAAGGGAGTTTCTTTCAATCATGATACCACTAAACTGTCCAAATGCCTCTGAAAATATTTGTTGAAGCATGACTTATCTTCTTCCAAAAACATTTTTGCATTCCAAGTGATAATACAGTTAGAGTCCTCTGCATGGGTTTCCATTCTGAAACCAGTTTTGAGCTGACTAATTCTCATGGAATTTCAGGGGATTTAACAATACCTTTACTTCCTTTTAAAAACCTGCTACCTTCTGTTAATAAATACACAGAGAACATGAAGGAATTTTTTAGGCTAATACCCAAAATGTTTGTAAAATGTCTATGATTAGAATAAAAATATATAATAGACATCTGAAATTGTTTTAGTTAACATTTTAGTGTTTTTGGGGGGTTTTGTTGTTTCAGGAGGGAAGGTGGGTTTGTTTGGCTTTGGGGTTTTTTAGTCTCTGTACCTGAATCAATCTTTAAATGTTCATTTAGTTAGGAGTAATATGTATCTCAGATGTTATTTAATCACTTCCTCTACCAAGCCATGTTATTTTAAACAATTGGTAAATGAATCACTTGCAGAGGTCTCTGCAGAATTGAAGATTAATACTGTTTTCTCCAGCATGAGACACTCAAATTTATCCTCTAGAAAACAACAGAGAACACTGAATGCGCTTCTGGGAATATGCAAGCAATTCTGTAAAGTCAGGGGAGGTTTACATTACAATTGCTATATAAAATTCAGACAAGTGAAATCATAAAAGCCAAACCAAAGCAAAAACAGTTCAATGCAGGTGAATGTCAACACCAAATAAGAAAAAGACAGTGATGTTGCAGCTTGTCTGGGTGACTTTAACATAACAGAACTGCGTGCATACAAGGGATTAAACATGAGGGACGAAACTCAATGTGAACAAAACTGAAATTAAAATTGAGCAGTAAAGAGTGAAAAAGAGGATGGAAAATGTAAGCAGCTATGTGGTAGCAAACATTAGCTATAGCAGATGTGATTGCCATTAGCTCTAAATGCATATTAAATTAAAGCCAACATCTGTTCTCACAGAGCTGGCCTCAGTCATCTTAAAAATTAATTTGGAAATCAAAACCTTAGAAAAGGACTAAAGGCAGGGTTTGATAGAGAAGCCTGATGTCTGCCATGGCAAATGATAACTATGGGCAAATGTTCATGGTCCTGGACAGTCATTCTACAGCTCTGAATGACAGCAGCTGGTGAAGGTCCTGTATATAGAAGTTAACAAAACCTTTTAAGGGTGTAAATACAGGATTCAATGATTTGACTTCTTCTTAGACAATCAAAGATGAGCAAGTAGTGAAGTAGATGCTGGTGACAAATGCTGAGAAAAGGAAAGCAAAGTCACAAAGATTTCTAAATAATGACTAGCATTTAACTCTGAGTAGCACTTACACAAACAGGAACAAAATTATTACAATACCAGGCAAATATTGGAACCTAGAAAAATGAAAGTAGTAAGAACAAGTCAAAAGTTCAATCTCAGAGTTACCAAGGCTGGATGGAATTTCAGAAAACTGAGGGAAAGGATTTCCAACATGATGAAGGGATTACCAGTAGTAAATAGGTGGTAGGAACTGTCATCAGAGAAATCACAGAGTATTTCAGAGTACAGAAACTGTATCATCTAATCACAGTGCTGAGCAATAAAAAAATGAAGTGGAGGAAACTTACCTGGCTGGGACTTCTTAGCACTGTTCTTGGCCATCAAGTAATAAGACTTGTAAGAAGTACTTAGCAGCAGGAAAATATTGCAATAGAAGGGGAAGAGTGCCAGAAGCTATCAGTATTCGGTATCCCGCTCTTCCCACTGCATCATCAATTACATGGTAGTGGCTCTCTAAATTTACTTTAATAAATAGTACACTGAAATGACTATTTAAAACCAGTTATAGCAACAGTCATAAAATCTGAATTAATGTGTAGATCTGAGTTTATTTCTTGTTTTGGGTCTTGTAAAACATAAAGTTCAATTTTATTTGGGCAGGTTTAACTACCCTTAACTTAAGCAATGCAACTATGTTTTTGAACACCCATCTAACTTACTTCTAAAATATCATGCAGATATTAAGCAATCTTGCTAAAGCAACAAGTCGAAATTAAGAAGTTAGGTCACTTTATTTAGTGAGGACCTGTAAATTTAAATAATTACTTCTCACCTTTTAATTTCGCTGTAGTAAAGTTTAAAGTTCACAACAATATAAAACTTGAAGGAACTATAGTTTACTGTTTAATAGTGTACAGGCTACTGTTATTTGCTTCCCCCAGCATATTGTCATGTCCCCTGCACAAACATCATCCATGCAGTTCAGCACTTACAGTTTAGAAATGATGTATTTATGAAAGAATGGTTTAATACCTCCACTAGAGAAATCTCTTCTAAACCTATGATCTTAACTACTTGAAAACAGGGGTACAGGATGCAAGTTATAATGACAAAACTGGCTAGCTAGTATAATGTAGATGTAGATTATTACAGGAATTGTACAAAAGGGAGTTTGCTGTGACCATTTTAAAGTAGTTTATATTGGTAGCAAATATCTCTGTTTTGTTCTGTTATCAGATTCTGCTATCTGTTATTTTGTTCTTATCATTAGCAGCTATTTCTTGCCAATATACTGGTTTGTGAGTTTTCGATAATAAAGTTCTTTCCCACTTTTGTTGACTGAGAGTTGCTGTGTGAATGTTAAGTAAAAATTCATTTACTCTCACAAGGCAGTAATACCTGAAAAGACTATTATCCCTGGGGGTAGAAACTATCTGCTAACCTCTCCATGCAGTAATCACTACCTGGAGTATATATTTGAAGAGAAAAAAACAAGCTAAGCCATGCAAGCATGATGTTGCAGTTTTGTTCTTGTGTAATGTCTCCTGTTGTCTTCCTAGTACACATTTTTTGTCATTTTCATCATTCTCCTGATAAAATTATATATGCTATTACACAGTAAACATTAGAAATGTTTTTCCAAATAAAAATAGCTGAAAAGAGATTAGTTTCATTATTTAAACAAAAGAAATATTGCTCCTACCATATTTGCTTCTGGAAATTGAAAAGTGAAGATGGAATAGGGGATAGAAAAAAGACTGGAAGTTTGCCCTTGCGTTTCAACCCATTTGTAGTTGAAATAAACGTTTATTTTTGAAATACAATTTTCTTAAATATTGTTCTTCAAATTGTGCACTTGTAGCATTAGCAACTCATTTCAATAGCTACACTGTAAAAATGGTTGGTAAGCAATGTATTTTAATAACAGTTTTGCTCATGAGACATGCAACAGATTACTCCACCAATAAAATCAGAATACCTGCCATGTGTAAATGACAGTCTGAATCCATGTGTATCAAAGCAGTCCATGGCACTGGAAGAAAAAAGAAAAAAAAATTTGCTCTAAAATTGTAGCTGATGAAAGACACCTTTAATAAGATTTAGGAATTGCTCTGGCCAGAGATTCCTTTGCTATATAAAGCTGCTTACCTTTAGATTAAAAACATTAGTATATTTTAAGAAGTCAACACTAGATACTCCAATAATCCTCACAGATGTTCATGCTTTTAACAGGAGAGGTAGTCATTCCTACAAAATAAACACATCGGAAAGGAAAAAAACTCCTCCAAGATGCTAAAGTGTAAACATGGGCTCTTGCACTAAAGTACATGGAAAATTACAGTGAGAAATGATGTGGAAAAAAGTCAGACTGTAAATTATAAAGAAAAGGGGAGTGGATAAATCTGTCATTTAACCCTGAGGATAACTGTCCTAATTGATGAGATAGTTAGGAATGTAAAGCTAACATAGGAGATGAACTACTCAAAGAGAGGGGAAAGGGGGGTACATGAGACTAAAAACTATGGCAGGAATACAAGTCAAAAAACATCTCTAAAAATTGTGACTGCCATATGAACTCTAGAAAAACCCCTGTAGTTAAGCAGAATACATTAAGTTCAATGATGAAACTGGAAGCCATAAAAAACGAACCTGAAATCAAAAGCAAGCATCAGTTCAACTATCTTAATGGCAAAGGAGACATGGCAAATTTCTCATTACCTCGCATCTTTACATCATGACATAATATGCTCGCTTGTTCCAAGTTTCTGGACTGTGGGTGCTGACCCCACCTCTTTCCCCAGAGTCAGAGAATGCAATCAGGGGGTTGTGAAGTGTTGAAGATTTACTGTGCTCTTCCCTACTCCTTGCACACCCTTAGTCTTCAAGGTCAAGTAACTTCCATCCACCTCTTAAAGCTTTCCCAGATTATATAGATTTACTATCACCAGTAATTCTTACACTATTCTACAATAAATTGTGAAAATCTGACTTAAATGAAACTTCAAACTAAGAAACTCTAAAAGAACTCATCCAGTTCTAGACACTGTATTTAGTGATGGAAAAGAGAAACAAACATATCATTATATGGAATAGTTGATAGAATTCTGTGTTGCTACTGGCTGTGACTATATGTTTTAAATAACTATTTCTAATGAAAAAGAAGCTTGGAAATTTTCAGGATGAATAAAACCATCTGTTTGGTTAGGAATTAATTTTGTATTTGGCTGTTCTGGTAGCATGTTACTACTTCTACCCTGGAGTACTTTTGTGGGTACTGACTGCTTTTGCTGCTCCTGTCTTCATTTCTGCTTTGACAGTAAGTTGTGTTTCATGTGCTGTTTGAATTACTTTTGTGTTAAGATACTGATACTGAAGTCAGACTGTAGACACCATTTGTTAGAGATTCAAATAATAGTTTATTTTAAAAATCTTGTGACTAAATTCACTGATGTAATAATTGTGCATGATAAAATCTTAAATTAGCTTGCACATAGTGCAACTAAATATAGCAGGATTTACAAAGTTTAAATATTGTATCTTAAATCAGACAGTGAAACCTTGTAATTACATTGTGTATCCTGGGAGCTTGTTTATTACAAGTTCACTGATGTCTTTGTACTGATTAGGACCATGTAGTTTTTCCAGAAAATCATCTTCTTCATCTGATATACTGTTTTCCAGGACACTAAGTTCAAGATCAGACATGGCAGATGGTAAGTAAGAGCTAACTTGAGTTACTGACTCCTTTTGTCCTGTAGCAGTCTGGCCATTTCCTACATTCAGATCAGTATCAGATTTAACTTGTTTGCTCCTCAGTGTAGGTATTTCTTTATTATGTTGATCACCCCTGTCCTCTTCCATACTCATCTGTTGGGCTTTCTGCTCTTCATCTAATAGTGATGCCTCCATCTCAGCAAGGTTAAGTGAATCAGCAGATTCAGCACTAGTTCCCATGCTGGTTTTAAAGTCACAGTTTCTCCTCAAAGAGTGGACTGGAGATGAAGCTGAAGGAACTGGCACAAGATCTGAAGTACTCTGAGCTCTTTCACTTGTCTTTGAAATTCTGGACCTGCTGGATTCTGGCTCTTTATCTGACCTATCTTGCTTTGGTCTTTCAACCCACAGAGGTTCAGGACTGCTGTGAAGAACTTTCGAGTCTCTGCCTGCACATTCAGCACTGGTGAAATCTTCTGAGTAAACTGTGTCCTCTGGACTAGCGACAAAGTCATCAGAGTATATGAATTCAGAGTTGTTTTCAACACTCCTGCTGGGGCTTAGTTTATGACCACTTACAAGAGACACATCATCAAGCTCCGTGGTTTTATTATGGATTAAGTCTATTGCATTGTAACCTCCTTTTGCATTAACATTTGATGGTAACGCTGCTGGGAGTTGTGCTTTTGCATTTTCTTCCTCATCTGCAGACTTTAACACAGTTTCCTCTGGTAGGGGAGCTGTAGTTATTTCATCAGGACATTCCTTTCTTGCAATTGAATCATTCCTGGATACACTTGCAATAGGCTGTTTCTGCAGGCCAGGGGACACATCTCCTGCCACAGAAATGGACTCTGACAGAGCACTGTTTTCTAATGAAGTCTGAACAGTTTTATCCAACTGATTATTCCGCTTTGAATTGCCTCCTGTGCTACAATGCCTGCAAGACACCACATGCTGTTCTTCAGTATTTCTGACCAGCTTTCTCTTGGGTAAGGGGCTTCTCTCTTTCAGCATCTCCATTTGCTTTTTTCTGTACTGCTCCCTCCTTTCATGAATTATCAGCTTATCTGGGTTGGTCTGCTGCAGCCGTAGCCTCAGTGTATTTGTCAGCCCATACAACAATTTCTTTCTGGGAGGTCTGTTCTCCTTAGCTTTGCAGTTCCTTTCACAGGCTGGCTGTCCCTGGGGCACAGCTTTCTTAGGTTTTCTCCCAACCCCAGAACACCCTGGGGAGGTGGCCTTTTGACAACCTTGTCTGAACTGTGGGCTCGTAGCTTCACTGCTCCTTCCAGGCTCCACGGGTGTCTCTGCAGGCCTGGGGGCAGCAGAGCGACTGGGGGGTTGTGAGGCCGTGTCCCCACTCCCCGGGGCCTGGTAGAGCCCAGCAAGATGGGGCTGGACAGCAGCAGCTGGCACAGCGCTACGAGTGAGCACGGACAGCTCTGCCAGCAAGGCACTGAGTAGCGGCAGCTGCATCAGCATATTGTGGGGCTGTCGAGGGCTGGCGGGGTGCAGCAGCGAGGGCCCAGCACTGGGACGTGGTGGGATGTGGCCCTTGTCCTTCTCCTGCGGTCTCTGGGGCTCGACATGCTCCCATAGCCCCATTGTTGCTGGGGGCCGCTGAGGCTCAGCCGGCTCACGACTGTAATAGAGCAGCGGAGGGCAAAAGACGTTGCCTTCCAGCTCCTCACCCTCCTCCTCCTCCTCCTCTTCCTTGTCCTTGTCCTCCTCCTCGTCTCGCGGTTCAGGGGAGGTGGCAGGCGGTGTGGCAGCGCGGGGGCTGGCAGGACTCGCCCCACCGGCCTCCAGGCTGCTCAGGCGGTAGCGCAGGAGCAGCTCCCCGACGGGGCGGCCCGCGGTGTCCCGCAGCGCGAAGCGGCCGCGGCGGCCGCAGGAGGAGGGCGCCCCGGGCCGCTGCAGCAGCTCGGCGGCGGGGGCCAAGGACACGGCACAGCTGCCGAGGAGGCGGGGGGGTCCCGGGGCGAGCCCGGCGGGCAGCGCCAGGAGCAGGGCGCGGAGCGGGCGGCGGCGGAGCGCGGCGAAAAGCGAGTCCGGGCCCCAGCGGAACAGGCAGCGCTTGCCGCGGCCGAAAGGGAAAAGCTGCCCCGGCCGCAGGGGCGGCGCGGCGGCGGTGGGGCGCAGCACGAGGGTGGGGAAGTCCAGGAGGCGCAGCGCCACGGCCGGGAGTTCCGCGGGTCCCGGGAGCTCGGCGGGTTCCGCCACCCGCAGCGCCTCCACCAGCAGCTCCAGAGCGAACAGCCCCTCCATGCCGCCCCGCGGGCCCCGCTCTCGCGAGAGGCCCGTGTGTGTGCGACGTGCGGGCGGCGCGGGCCGCTCTCTCGCGAGAGTCGCACGGCAGCACCGCAGCCGGCGCGGCGCGTCCCGGGAGCCGCGGTCTCTCCGCCCGCAGCGCCGGGGACCTCGGGCCCGGGGCCCTCAGGGTGCTCGGCCCCGCGCCATGCGGGCGGGGGCTATGGCTCCAGCAGCTCCAGTGTGCCTCCAGGAGCCATGTTGGCCGCCTGCCCTAGTGGGGGGCAGCGGTCGCAGCCCACGGAAACCAGGTGCTCCCTGGTGTTCACTCAGGAGCGCCTGGTGTGTCGTGGCAACAGCCGTCGTGTCCCTTGCCCTCGCCCCTGAACACCCTGGTCGTGTATTCCCCACTCTTGTTCTCAAGAGACAGGAGCGGGGGCGGTATGGGCCCTGTGCTCCGTCATGCCGCAGGGGTGGTTGTGGAGGCATTGAGGGACCTTAAACTGTTTTCACATTCACAGACTCACTGAATCAGTTGGGTTGGAAAAGACCTATGAGATCATTAAGTCCAGTCTTTGACTATGTCAGCCAGACCATGGCAATCAGTGCCATGTCCAGTCATGTCTTCCAACACCTCCAGGGATGGTGACTCCATCACCTCCCTAGGCGGTCCATACCAATATCTAATCACTCTTTCTGTGAAGGAATTCTTCCTAATGTCCATCTAAACCTATTGGCGCAGCTCGAGACTGTGTGCTCTTGTCCAATCCGTAGTTGCAGCCTGTTCCTGCTCCAAGAAAAACATAGGGGTCAGTGTCAAGGGCTGTATACTGAAGAGCCTCTCCGCCGTATCTTGGATATGTATTGATAAATTCATATTTTCTGTCCTGTCTGCATGTGAAGTGGGAGTTGAAGTGAACACATCTGTGAAAGATTTCACTCTGTAGGCTGCTGCCTGGCAAAGAGAATGCCCTTCCCTCTCTGGCCGTCCTTCCCTTACACCACAGTCTCCTTGCCACAGGCACAACGAATATTTGCTCACCGAGGAAGAAAAATGTGTTGTTTCCTTCAGTTAGTAAGTTGACTCTAAAACAATGTCTCCTACACTAAGGGTGTTGGGTTAAAATTACAGTACACCCTCACCTTTTATTAGCAGGAAAGTAACTAAAAGAAAGACCAGTCCCCTTTCTGATTATTTCCTCCTTTTTTTTCTCACCATCCTTCAGCTATCAATTCACAATTTTTAGACAAGTAGAAACCAACAGGAGGTGGTCAAAGAATCCAGCCCTTCACTGTTTGTCAGGACTCTTGATTATTATTTAAATGACACCTTTCATTAGCTGTTATGTCTGAGAAGAGAGTTGAGGAGTTTGACTTCTGTGTTGTGATCAGGATTTACTAATGATGTAATTGACTTCTCAGTTCCTCCACTGTCACTATTCTAAGCACATGAGTCTGAGAGCTACATGTCCTCTGCCATCAAGGCTGCCAGTGTTCACGTGTGGCATTGTACTGGCATTGTGGCAGACAAGACAAATGGCCAGTCTGTTTCACTATTGCCTCCATGTCCTGCCATCTGTCATCTGCTTTCCTTGTTTCCTTTTCCTCCAACCAGTTCCCACATCAGGAGGGCCTGACAGTGTAGTAGACATTGTCTATAAAGGAGAAATGGCAGAAGAAAGATTTCCCGTTACACTGAAATTGGCAGAGATTTCACCCTGGTCGGATAGTCACTCCTAAGGTTGCCCAGAAAGACAATGAATCAGCATTTTGCCCATTTTGTAGATGGACTCTGAGGCTTAGTCCATGATTTCTATTCTCTTATATTTGAAGCCTCCAATCTTTGTAGAGGAATATTCATCTTTCTGTATGGTAACTGCAACTGGAGTTAGGGGGTGAATTATGGAGGAACCATATTCTTGTTTTAAGATGCAGAGCCTCTGCACTTTGAAACTTTCAGAATGAAAATCAGACAATTCCTGTGTTTTTTTCTGCACTGACAATATGAGTAAAAAGCACTGAATACTTGTGAAAACTATAGGTGTTAATAAGGTGTGTAAAATCAGTCAGCAAGCTAGTGAGAAAATTATTTAAATAGAAAGGAGAAAGGAATTTTAAGTTTGTTCCAGTTGGTGTGTTTTATTAAGTCAATCCTCTGGTCAAGAGGGCATATTTCTCTTCTAAACAGAAAACAGCATTTTTGGTTTTGAGTTGCAAGTTAGGAGAAAAAAAAGGTTCTTTTCTTCCTAATAGTCTTTCTACTAACCACCATTTAAAGGAGACCTGTGATAAGACTTTTTTAGATTGTGTATCACTGAAGTGTGATTTAGAAAACAGTCATGCTGCAGAAGTAGGGTTATGGAGCCAGGTTTCATTACCTCTACCACTCCAAATACCGCAGGTACATATTTGGATCTACATTAGTTACATTTAGTAATCTTTTTAAAATAGCTCTGCTTCTTCTCAGTCCTCCTTTCTTATAAATAGACTTCAAATTTTCTGGCTTTTTTCTAAAAGATTGAGAGACTGAGGAATTTTGCTGATTCAGTGAAATCTTTCACTGACCTTGTTTGTATGTTTGAAGTACCAACTTTCTGTCTCAAAAAATTCCAACCCAGACAATTGGCATCATTAACAGCAACTCAGCAACTTTGGTTCAAATCTACCTTTTGAAGGCTTTGAAATGTCTTTTTTTTGCCCTTAATTCCCGTACAATTTCAGATTTATCAATCTCTCTACACAGAGAGATCTGTCTGTACAATTGTATGTCTGTTTATGGATTGAGACATACGACACTTTAAAAAAATCTTGAGAAAGCATGCTAGATTCACAACTTAATCTGTCTTTTCTGGTGTTGTAAAGATTGCCTTTTTTAGAGATCAAATGCTGGCATAAAGAGCCACTGTTTACCTGCATATAAAATTGCTCTTCTCTTTCCAGAATGTACAGGGCAATGCATGGAATTTGTGCAAATATTTAGCCTGGTGGCACTCTGATTCAGAAAGGAGTCAGACAGTCTGCTGGAATATTCAGCTGCAACATAATAGCAGTTCTTAAAATACTCCAGCTTAAAATGCCACCCAGAGAAAACTTATTTAGTCTTTTCTCAGTTGTCTGTTGAGTCAGCCACTTGTGAAAGGGCAATAAATAGGAAGAAATTCAGGAATTAGCATGGCAGTCTTCGATAACTCTCTTCATCAGTTCAGAAAAAATATGAAAATTTATAAAATACATGAGCAAAGCATTTGAGGTTTTTGCAATTTATTTAGGTTTCTCTCTTGAAGAATCTCAAAGTTTTGAAAAGGAATAAGGTCAAATAAGAAAGCTGAATCTATTCAGAAATTGCTGTTTGCATATGTTTCAGTGTATTGTGGAGAGTGCTTTAGGGAACTTTGCTGTTTTCTGTGTCCAGTTTCTTCTTCATGGTCCCTAATTTCATGCTGACCCAGATCTAGTGATGCATGGAGCAGTCTAGGAACAGTTGCAATGGTATTATTGGCACAGGCATTTCATTATCCATCAAAACGAAGGAAACTGAAAGGAAAATGAAGGTTTTGCCCCACTTCTCAGTGTGTACCTTCCTGTCCAAAAAGTGCCCCATTGTTTGGGTGGTCAGAGCAGCTGGTACCGAACCTACTCAGACATACAGCTCCAAAATTCCTCCCTTGTGTTGCTACCCTGAAGATGCTTGTGAACTCCTTTTACTTCAGTGTGATAGCTCTCACGTTTATTTTCACTCTCTACTATCTTTAGCAGACTTTGGGAGTGCTAAAATAAACATTCTTTGCCTAGTCATGTGGCCCTTCTCCATTTGGCAAACACCCATCTGTTTCCTGTCTTTTTAATGATTTCATTGCTCTCCTTAGTATTTTACTTTTTTCAGAGTGGTGAGAGTTGGGGCTTATGGCAGAGCTACTTCTTCCAAGTCAGCAGGGGTGGCACACAGGATTGGTGGGGGAAATGGTCGGCCTTTGAGATGCATGTTGTTTTCACAGCCAGCTTGGAAATACAACCCATGCCAGGTTGTCTTCTGATTCCAAATTTCTTCAGGGATTAATGGGACTGCGGCAAAGCACAGCTTCTCCTTCTATACTGAGCAGTCATCATCATCTTTCTTAGATGCAGTGAAACTCAGTCCAAAGGAAACAAGGAAAAATCTGCTGAATACCGTGAGACCCAACAGGGTGCAGGTTGTCACAAATGCAGGAGTTCAGACCACTATATTGAACATGACAGTGAGACATATCCATAAAGGTCGCATCTGAAGTGAAAAGAGAACTTTTATTTGAAAAGAGTTCTTATTAAAGCAAATAAACATTTTTGCTGAAAACAAAACAATAGTGAAGGGTCAGCCTCAGGATTCAGCTAATTGAATATTCTTTGTATGATTCCCAGCAACATTCAAAACCTATTTCCTTAAATATCTGTGTGTTTTTAGCACATGGAAGCTTTTCTGTCAGTTTCTTATTTTATATAAACCATCACAAACTCATTTGGTATTTACAGAAATTCCATGGGTTGTCATGCTGTGCTTTATAATTAATTAATGTATCATTGTTTGAACTGTGTTACTTCCAATCCAATAGCTGTGAAGCTCTCATAAATCCTCAAAAGGATTTGATTTATTTCCTTTGGCTTCATGGTTGCAGCCCATACTTGTCATGCACATATGTAGTGAATGAGGAGAGGATTCCAGGTGCTTAGTCATCCGAAGAGGACAGCTTAATCACACAAAAGAGCAGAAAACCAGCAAAAGTTTTTGTCAAGGTGTGGGGATCCTTAAAACTCCTGTTGTAACTGTACTGCCAGAGAGGTCCTCGGCACCTCTCAGAGACATTGTCTTTGCAGGCAGTCATTTCTCAGACTCGACACCTCCTAAAAGGATATGTTTACAGCATTTCTCTAGCTCAAGCTAGGAACCATTGGGGGGCAAATTGCAGTTCAAATATCTGACAGGGCTTCTGACAGTGAAAGCTCTTGTGAGCCTTGGAATGGTTCTTAAAATCAATTCAATAGTTAGATGAGATTTCATTAAAATAAAAAATCAGAGATGTCTGCAAATATTTGTGCAGGAAGCAGCACTGTGTGCTTTGTACCATCACACTGATGACACTCATTGTTTAATCTGTCACAATTACCATTGTAAAGTATGTTTTTTCAGAGTTTCTTTTTACAGTACTGCTGTTTTGTTCGCTGTGCATTTTCAACCACTGATGTTTCCCTTTTTCCCTTTAAAAACAACTTAAAATCAATTTGACTGTTTTGAGAGATTTCCTTTAGAGAGAACAAAATAAGAAGAGACAGGCATGTTGCTGTGCAGAGCTGGACCAGATCCTCTTCACTGGATGTGCATGAGTTACATCCAGGTGCCTGTACCTGGTAGGAAGGGGGCAGAAAAATTCCATCCCACTTAGTGAATTGGACTTATCAAGCTGCTTGTTGTGGTTGCAGAAAGAAGAACCAATAAACCCTTGTCTTGGTTTGGAAAGACAGGTGTCTGCCAGGGAAAGCTGGAGCTTCCCTTGGAATGGAGAATGTAAACCCCCTTCCTCCAAATTACTGTAATTTTGAAATTAAGGGGCTTTCAGGCAAAGCCTGAAAGAGGAATAGGAATAACAGTTCTTTACGAGGAATATTAAAAATAAAAATACAGTAGTACAAAAAAAGCAAACAAACAAAAAAGAAAACACTGACAGAGTCAGAACACAACCTAGCGCCCTGTTGGTCAGGGTGTTGGTAGCAGTCCAGTTAAGTCCTCCTGGAGTGACAGATGTGGTTTTGTGGAGCAAGATGATCCTGTAGAAGGTTGTAGTTTTCCTCTGAAGGTCCAGTGGTGGTGAGATGGGTCCAGTCTTCCTCTGGGAATCCAGTGGAAACAGGCTGCCTCTGGTGTGGTGAATCTCAGATTATATCCAGGTAGGAGTGCTTGGCTCCTCCCACTGGGTGGAGCATCTCACAATGGGATGAGGTAATTTTACCAGTCATGCAGTGAGCCTTAATGGCCCTTTAACAGAAGGTATCCCCCTGGAGAGAGGATGGGTTGTGGAAGAGATAAAGAAAACATCTCCCCTGCCGGTTTCCGCAGATGGCAATAGAATACATACTTTTGGTTACATCTTGCATTGTAACCCAAGACAGGCCTGTATTTTTCATCTCTTGTTTTCTGAGGAGACATGATGGAAATCCCACGGTTCAGTAAGGTGGGTTGTGAGAGAGATGGCTCTGTCATGAATGTTTGTCCCTGGCTTCCCTGACAGTGGGACTTCCAATCAAAAGGTGAGGTCTTTTTCTTGGCTAAATGTTCCAGGGATCTCAAGAGTATTGTCCCTCCCTTATGCTTCATCTCTTCTAGCTTCTGTCCTTACTCTCGCTCTGCCCGGCAGCAAGTGTGGGGTACTTCCCACTTGGTGTGCTGCTAAAGTCTGTAACTTGCTGGCTCTTTCTGATCATGGTAGTGGCTGTGATATGAAATTTAAATATACGGACAGGGAAAAATCATGGCCCATTACATGGCTTTATTGATTAGAAAGAAAGAATAGACTGTATTTTGTGATGATAAATGTGGGAATCTGTAGATCTAACTTCAATTTTCTCTTTTGACGTAGATCTCCTTGGGAAGATTTAGTTTCTCTGTGCTTGAAATCCTCTTAGAAGACATGACCAGTGTTTCACAGAGGTGCTGAGTGAGTAAGTATCCCCTGGAAGGGAACAAATATCTGATTTGCTGGGAACACAGCATGCTTGCCCACCCCGCAGACCCCTTTCCCTGGGAAATGATGGCAAGTGGCTGTCATCTGGATTGTTTTGCTTGCCCCTGAAATGCAGTACCTCAGCACAGTGGTGAGGCCACCAGCCCTTCCTCAGCAGCAAAGAGCAGCTGGAAGCGAGCAATTCCTTATTGCAAGACCGGCCCAGATCTGTCCCGCGTTTCAGGAGTGGCACTGCAGCACAAGGGGAGCTACTGAGGGGCCGGTGCATCATTCCCCGTGTTGCCATGCAGGGCTCTTAGGCACTGAAAATGTGGCAGCCTGTCTGAGCTAATTATTTCCCCAGCTGCTGAGAGGGCTCGTCTGGGCACAGCACAGTGCTAACACAACTGCACTGCTGCTGCTTCCTCAGCTGGCCCCTGCTGGGGATCCCAGTGCTGTGCTCTGTTGCAGATTGTAGCTGTGCCTGTAGGGACTTCTACAAGTAGTTTCAGTGCTGGAAAAGTATTTAATTCACTGCAATGCAAATAGCCCTGTGGGCTACAGCTAGGGAGGAAAATAGACTTGTTTCTCTTGTGCTACACTGTGTAGTCTGTATGGCAGGATGACAGAGTGCTGTCTTTTGTAAGCCTCTGACACAAGGTCAGGCAAAAGCTGTGCCAGTGCAGAGGCCTGGCTGGCCAGACTCCCTCCTTGCTAGCTCCACTGACCTTTTGTGAGCTAATTCAGGGATGCCTTTGGCCCAGTGAGTTCAGCTAAAGGATCTGTATTGCCATAACACAAAACTTCCTGGTTTTGCTGGAATGTATTATAAGCTTATTGCTATTTTTGTGCAGTTTCTTGCATTTCCTATTTGAACAGTTCCTGTTGGAAGCATGTATTGTTTGGGAAGACGTGGCATTAATTACTGTGTGAATTGTTTGTTGTGTGGGTACCATGGAAGAAATACATGGGAACTGTTCCAATGAGTCTTTAATGAGTTCAGTCATCCAAGATCCCGATTTCCATCTCATAAATAATAAACTGTCCTCAATATGCTAATTTAAATTTGCCTTTAAATTGCTTATTTTAATTTTGCAGGGGAAATAATCAAGAAGAAAAAGTTCTAAAAAATGCAGGCCTGCACTGTTTCTTTACTGGGTCACTCAGGAGTACAGTTACTCCATGCTAAATTCGGAGACAGCGCACATGTGACTAGGCTGGTAATGGTTTCATGTGAAGAGGGAAATTTGAAATACAGTGAATGAAAATACATATGAAATCTTTGCTCCACAGAATATAACCTTATGAGGCAAGCTCTTTGCCATCTCTTTTTTGATAGAATCTCCAGTCTCGATTGCTGTTTGGGCCAATGGAGGCCAAAAGTGTTGCTCTGACAATAGACCCAGCCTCTGGCAAGGTAATAGTGTGTGCTCAGCAGTGACCCATCTGCTTCATTAAATGCAAGGTCAGCAGTCTTTTAGATAAGTCTCATCCAGTCTTGCAGTGGTGGTGGAAGGTTTTTCAAAAAGCCCCCTTGTATTTGCGGACACTTGTTCAAGGCATGAATGTTCTTGTATCTGGACTAATGATTTCTCACTGTGCTGACTATAAATAAAAATGTTTCTGCTCCAGGCAGGCAGATCATTACACTCAGAGGGTTTAGTACCAATATAACAGTTACCCATGAGATTTTTCTGTTCTGAAAGCATCCTTTTAATACTCCTTTTTTTTTTTTCCCCCACTCGGCCTTTTAGCTTCAGTAAACACATATTATGGTTTTACATGAACCTGTGTTCTCTGGGCTCTGTAAGTTCAGACTAAACAGTAGTGCATAGCATGGCAAAAATTCTTCAAGAAAGGAAAAACAAGTGTATTTTGAACGTGTACTAGCTGATCATAAATCATTCAGATTTATTAGGATTCAATACCAGATAAATAGACAGGAACAGGTTTGGATGGTTGTGCAGACACATCTTACCAGAGTCACCAAAATTTCATTTCAAGAGGCAAACCAGTGAAAAACCCAGAGAGGTTACTCTCTTCCCCTGGAAGAAATAGCAGCTTTTTAAAACACTGACATCCTTAGTCAGGCATCAGAAATATTAGTTCTCAGTTCCTTCAAGGGGTAAGAAGAGATAAAAATAGAAGCCACTCTGAGACCTCTCAGAGGCTGACAAATGCATTCATTCATTTCCTTATAGTGACATCTTTCATGAAGGCCTTAACACTGGAAATTCTCGGAGGAAGATTCCTTCCTCTTAATACCTTCTCACTTCTGTTGAAGGCTGTCTGTATCATTGCAAGCAGGCAGTGGGTAAAACACTTTCTGAGAACTCAGCTGTGCTTCTGTAGGCTAATCTTAAACAGGAAAAAGGCTCATTCTGCTGAATGCACCAGGTAGGTGGTGCCGTGACCTCTAATGCCGAGGGAGTGCCTGGTTGTGGTGGGACAACAAGAGAGGGGATGGCTGTGTGTAACTCTTAGTAAGAGGTGAGCAGACTGAAACTCCTTCACCTCTAATCTGTGTGTGGAAAACACTGCAAAAAACAGATGTCAACTTTGCAGTGGCTTTCATTTCACTCTCTGCTCCTCTCATTTGCACGTCTACCCCGTTTCTTCATCTCTGCTCTGCATTCATCCTACTTAGTGGAGGCAACCTGGCCATGTTGGCCCTCTCCTGAAAGGGATGAGAGACTTTTCCAGAAGTGTCATGTCTGCAGATTGGCAGACTGCCTCTCTGAGTAGCCTCCTGCTATGTGTTGGTTGTACAGGAACCAAGAAATGTTTAGCTGCCTTGATTAAATATCTGCGATTGAGTGGGGTGACTTTGAATGCTAAACTTTGATCTTTGGTGAGGTTGGCAGACAAACAGAGCGGTCAGTTGCTTTATTTTTCTTGCCCTGGATTTTGAGAGTATTTTTCACAACCAGATAGTAAAGCAAAGCCAAGAACATTGATGCTGAGATGGAGCCTGAAATGGTACTGTTATTTCAGGTGGAGCTTGCCTGACCAAATGCAGGCTGAACATAGAGATGAATAGAGATGACCCCCGAAAGATTCTGTTTCACTTGCTACACTATAAATGAGCCCATAGCCAATAGCACAGGGGTAGTTATGTGCATCTAGGATTGCATCCACCATTCCCTGCAGATGTCTCTCCATGGCAGTCTTTCCAGAGCAAGGGATCAGCCACAAAGATAAACTGAAGACAAAGGACTGAATGGCACCACCCAAGTTGTCCAGTCAGTGCCTCTCCAAATGCAGAAAGGCACGCTGCAGATGCGCAGTCATGTGCTCTGTGGCTCATATCACCCCAGGATGCTGTACATTTCCAGGCTGCTCACAACAGACTCCAAGTCTGTGCTAGAAGACAAAATGCCACAATAATTGTGTCACAGGAGGAGGAACAGGAGAGATCAAGGGCACTTCTAAGTCCTCCCAACTAGCAGGAGATTTGCTGGGTGACATTTGCAGATGCTTCTGGACCCTGCACTGTGCTGCAGAGAAAGATAAACAAAACCCAGCAGTCCCTGTTGAGCTAATCTGAAAGGGGTTTGCTTCCCAGTTCCAAATCTGGTGATTAGCTCAGCCCTGTGCATGCAAACAAGCAGACAGCTGATGGATGCTGATATATCAAGGAACACTGATGAACCTTGCATCTCTAAGTGACCGTGTTTACATCCTTAACTGACCCAACATGAAGTAGAATCCTCTATCGTAAATTTCTGTGGGAAAAAAAAAGATAAAGGGGATCAGGAAAAAATATATTGTTCAAGAAAAATGCCAGCCTTAATTATTAAACTATACTGCTCTAATTTTACTCCTATGATTTCCTGTGTACAAAAGATCTTCAGTAGGAAGTTATTTTTTCTTTAATAAACAAAGGCTTTGCTTTGCAATGTACTGCAGATTGGCACAGTCACTGTATAACATACAAAGGCAGATCTTTTAACAATGTGCTGTGATCTTATCTGCAAGCTGGATAATATATCATCAATATAATTTGTGGCAGGGTATTTATATAGGTGTGGTGAGGTGTATTGGAAGCTCCTCTGAAATCACACAGGCAAAAAGGAGACAATATTAGTTTAAATAAAAGATGCTATCAGTTTAACAGCTCCATGAATCTGTGTTATTACTAGAAGAGGAAATCACAGTTTGCAGGTACTTAGAGCCAGCTAAGAGAAAACACGTTGGCTATGATTTTCTGTCATGTTGAATCTAACATGTTGGATCATACAGGGAACCTGTAATTACCTACAGAGATATTCAGCTGTTGTTCACAGGCTTGTGTGTGGCTTTGTAATTCCATCACTTGTATCCAAAGGCTTTTTTTGGCACCAGAGAAAGAAGGGCTTGAAGGGCTTGGCCCCAGAGAAGGGGGGCTGCTGAAGTCTTCAGTAGTTGAGAGGTACCATTCTGCAAACACTCACTTCTACCACAAACAAAATTAATTGGTTCTTTTGCTGGTATTCTTGAAAGGATGAATGGACATTGCCAGCACTGTTCAGGAGACCGAGCTAAATTATCCTAATAGACCCTTCTGGCCAAAAATTCTGTGCGTCACTGGCAGGTGCTCCTTTTCTGTCAAGGGTCAAGATACCTAATTGTATAAATTAGGTACCAGCAGCTAGTTATGGTGTCAGTGACTCTGCTCATACTGTGGATGAAAATATACTTTAGCTTTTGCTGCAATAATTTCATCCTCTTGCAGATACTCTGTATTTGCTTGAAGAAAATAAGCTGTCGTGTACAGTTCATAATAAAGGGCTTCTCTTTACTGAAAAGTACCTAAAATTGTAACCTAGCAAGAATACCAGGGAGGCTGGAAACATCAACTTTGCCCAGGCAACCAAAACTTTTCTCTTTATTGTGCCAGTGGTTGCACCTTCTAGGGCCCTGATGCTGTAATGGGATGTGTGAAGGCTAGAGACGGAGTGAAGCTCCAGATGTGGAGCTGAAGCTTCCCCAGTGTGAGAAGTGTTGGTGTTGGTTATGCTTCCTATTTAGCTGCTTTTTAAGTTGCAAAAGATTTCCATGTCTAGTATAACATCCTGTAAAACAAGAGCATGCGCTGGCTTCTCTTGTTAAAATTCCTTTCAGTTTCTTAGTTCTTTTTCCACGGTTTATTAGTTAGGAATGGTAGAGGTCAGTGGAGCTTTGTAAAGGACCCTTTCATCAAGGGCGAAATATATTAATCATGCTGCAAATCCTGCCTGCTGGCTGATGGGGTGCTTCTTTGTGCTGGTGTACAGGCCCGTCAGAGCCCCAGGAGAGCTGTAGGCACATATGTGCACCTGATGTATGGGTTATCTTGCAGGGATGGAGAACAGCTGAGAGTTGAAAGAATGAAAAGCAACAAAATTCTGCCAGATGCAAAAAGTAAATGGGTAGAAGAAAATCCAAAACTACACATTTGCTTTGTCACTTTCTTTGTTACCTCTTTCCAAAATAGCCACATTTTTGTTTGTTTTTTTTCTTGTCCTTGACTGCATTTGTATCTTTGCATTTATTGTTAGGTTATCAGCTATGTCATGTTATTACCTTCTAAGAGTGGTACGCCAAATTGGACATTTCTGCTCAAACCATTAAGTCTCCAAATGAGACAAATGAGTTTAGTTCCTTCCCTAAAAGTTAAAAATGTCCTTGCTTGCTCCTAGGGTCCTCTTTAGACCGCTATTCTGGTTAAATTCAAGAGCGTAGTTCCGGAGTCTTTACTCCATGAGGGAGATCAGGCTTCTTCCTTTGAGAGTTTGCTCCTGACCTGAATAACAAAGGAACTGAAACAAGGGCAGGGTGAGGCCAGGGGAGGTTTGCTCACTGGTGTAGCTCGTTAGGGGATTTTGCTGCTTTGCTACTAAACCTTTTGGTTCTGCCAAGTTTCTTGACAAGAACTGCAGGACTAACAGTGAAAAAGTAGGTCAGGAGTAGATCTTGTAAATCTACTCAAA
Organism: Cyanoderma ruficeps; assembly: GCA_008694505.1. Classification (NCBI taxonomy): domain Eukaryota; kingdom Metazoa; phylum Chordata; class Aves; order Passeriformes; family Timaliidae; genus Cyanoderma; species Cyanoderma ruficeps. The sequence goes on along the minus strand of VZDJ01007749.1, from coordinate 30,880,366 downwards.
GGGCCAAGAGCACAGTTTGAGTAGGAAAAGAAGAAAAGAAGATAAAAAAGAAAGATTTTAGGGTGAAAAGGACAAGAAGGCTAGAGGTTGGTAGGACTCCTTAAGTGAATGATGTATAATTATACATCTGATTACAGATTACTTTCTAATAGGGTCTGAAAAGTTCTTTGGTTTCTTCAGCCAGGCTTTCATTAGCACTTGGGAATCTTTTATTCTGCAATGGCTGTTAGCAGTGATATCCACCTGCCTGCCTGCCAGGGTTTTTTCTCTACAGTGGGTGAGCACTGTGCTGGCCTGCTGTAGACACATTCAAGTGTGTAGCTGCACCCCTACTGAGACCCAGGAAAAAGCAACACCAGAAAACCAAGAGTTTTTGCAGGATGGATCCTTTCCTTTGAAATGTGATAGGTAAGTGATTTCTTTAAATGGAAGAAGAAAACCGATAGAAGGAGTTTCAAGGTTGGAAAAAACACCATCCCCAGTGTCGTCTTTGGGAGCAAACTTCAAAGCACATCTCAGTTTGGGCAATGTGCACTGGTTATCCAGCACATACACAGCATACACCTCAACTTTTTATTCAGCTGAATTTCTAGTATATAGCTGGTGTCATGAGTTTTTTATATTTTATATATTTTATATAGGCCTAAATTCTTAAGAGGTTTCTGTAACACACAACTCATAACACATTGAACTCTAATCTGATTTCAAGCAAAATCTGATGGTGGGTTTTCCACCACATCCATAATTCCAGCTAGCTTCCAGCAAATATTTTATATATTTACATTGGATATGTATTCTGCTTTATAATCGAACTCCTGTTAACTCTTAGAGGTTTTGCTATTCTTTTTTAAAAATAATTTTAACTTTTTACTTGTGTTTTCCTAGCAGTTAGAACACAAGCTTTAAAAGCATGCTAATGTGATACACCACTTCAGCTGAAGTAAAAGCCCTTTACCATACACACTTACTCAGAGAAAGTGGGAGTGAGAGAGCAGCAGGATTTATTCTTACAAGTATAATCCTTTCATGTAGAAATTTCCCCTTAAAAATGATTTTGCATTTGGGACAACTTCCTGTGAATCAGGCGCTTTCTGCGTTTGGTGTTACAAACCAGGATGTTTTCCCACCCTCAGTCAAACTGAGTGCAGTGCTGCCTGCTGGTTTTCCCCTATCAATAATTAATACATCAGTTGATGGGCAATGAGCATTTTATAGAGGCCATTTTAGCAAAACAGAACATTGTCTTCCTTGCATCTAACAATGAGAGACATTTTCATCTGTCTTCTAGAAATTCTCTCATTTCCCTTCTGAATGTTGGAAGCCTTTGCCAAGAAAACACAAACAGGAGACACTTCATTATCATCATAACACAGTTTTGAAGGAACACTCTTAACTTAAATATCTGCATTTCTGCCTGAAATATTTTACCTCCTAGTATTACAAGGACAGCATGGAACTCACTGAGAGTTTAGGGAGATAGATTTCTCTTTGTTTTCCACTTTTACTTCCTCCTCCTGACAGCTTTCTCATGATGTAGCCTTAAGGTTTGCCCCCAGCTCATTGCCAAGCTCCCTGTCCTTGTACAGTAAGGGCACAGGCCAGTTTTAATCATAGAGGTGCAGAGCTCCAGCACATGTGCAGGAATCACAGGTGTACAGCACCAAAGCTGTTTTGAAATTAGGGTTGGGATTTATTTTGTTCGTAGTTTATCTGAAAATCTTGGTGGCTACTCTGGAAACAGCTCTTTATTTGTCTGGAGAATGGGTTTGATGTGGGCAGGGATAGTTTTCATCCGCAACTGCACACTACAGTGTGATTTGGAGGCCTCTGTAAAGGCACAGACATACCAGGAGAGGATAGGGCAGTCATACACTGAGGAGTCAGTAATCTGCAGGAGTGCTAGTGATGGATAGGAGCTATTTATATTTTGGGCAGTGACCACAGAAGTCCATCATGTAGAGGCTTGAGACCACTGGCTGTACTTGTTTCTGCACTGGAAGAGTCCCCAGGGAGTAGCATGCTGAGTGACCTCACACCAGCCTTGTGAAAATCTTCCTGCATATTCTCACTCTCCCTGCTACAAGTGACAAAATGTACATTTACTCCCCTGACAAAATGTTCTCTGCTCGGGGTAGAATTTGAAACTTTTTTTTTTTCCTTTGGCCATCCTCTGAACTTGTAATATGGCCTCAAAGGTGATGTGTGCTCTTTTCAGATGGCCGGAGGTGTCTGTCCCATCTGCCAGGTTCCTTTTGTACCTGCTCCACATGCTCTTGGTGTAGGGCTGTTTATGTGTTGTTTGTTTATCACTCTTAGTATTCCTGTGTGCAGTGGCAGTATTTGAGCTGAGTCACAGGTTTGTAATAACTCTTACTGGCTGAGGATCTGGACCATCATGTGCTGCAGTGTCCTGGCAGAAAGAGTCCAATAAATGAATTGGAGTATATAATCTGTGCTTTGCAATGAAGGGTTTAAGTAATTTATTTCTTGGTATTTTATGCTTGATTTTTGCATGCTTTTCAAAGCAAATCTAACAGTTTCTGGACAACATCAGACTCTTTCTATTTTTGTTACATTTCATGTCTTTTCCTCACACTGTCTTTCAATAGCTGACATTTTCCAAGTGTTTTCTATGAGAACTGTAAAATCTTAGGATTATAATAGGTATATTAGAGTTGATGCAGTTTTACATAGCTTAATATTTGTACTCTACTTTAACTTAATGTGCCTTATGAGTTACAAGATTTTCTTTAATAATGAATTATGTGCCTTGCTGAATCGGTTTTCATTCCATGGAGCTCAATAGGAGGTTTTACTTAAAGGAAATCTTGAGTGTCCATTGTCTTTCCCCCTCTCTTTTGTAATTATTATTATGAGTTCTAGGTTGTTTTCAGCCCAAATTATGTGGCAGGGCAGTGAGGAGTTAAGATTTAAATAAAGCAGAACTGATAAACCAGTTACTATTTTGGGGATAGGCACAGAAATACTTGGAATGTTATCAAGAAGTTGTTATGCTCTTTTAACACCTCTAAGCTGGGAGTTGCTTGGGTGGTGGGACAAAATTATTTTTCTTCGCATTAGTGGCATGATGCATGTATACAGATTACTTACAGCTGTATGAGCAGAATAATAATGATCTTACTGTGTTCTCACAGAAGTATTTCTCATAGATTTTCTATATACCTGTATTTTGTCACCCATCCCATTGCTGAGTGTTTTAATTAAATTTTACCCTGAATTGATTACATCTACATTTTCCCATGGGGCTGTAGATGTGAATTTGCTTCTCCTATCTGTACCGCTTGTTGTTTAAATCTTTTCTCTCAGTCTTCTTTTTTTTTCTTAAGAAGGTTTCCTGGTTGCAATTTGATTACCTGCTCACCATTTTACAAATTATGTTACCCTAATTTAGGCCTAGAAATAGAAGTCCAATAAATGGCTCTATTCATAAATGTTTGATTTTATTTTATTGTGTTGATATCAAAATTCCATATTAGAGTAGATGATTCTTTTTAAGCTGTAGAAAGCACTAAACTAAAAAAAACTAAGGCAGAATACTTGCATTTTTTCAGTAACTCTTCTTAGGGACTGCAAATGTGGACAGGTACTGAGTCAATTGCCATTTTCAAATAAGAAAACTGTTATCTCGGTGAAAACAAGGACTTTAAGAGACAGTTTCAAAACATCTCCTGAGGAGTTTAGAGGCATGAGTTTCATTCAAAGGCAGATTTACACCAGTCAGAGATTTCTCTTACATGGAGGGGAAGGGGACAGTGGGAAGGACGTTATCAGAAGGATAGAAAAATTCACTTTGTAGATGTCTCTGAGTGAATTTTGCTCTTGGGCAAATCTGGCTATCTGCAGCAGAAACTTGATATTCTTCAGTGCCCCAAGCTGTCCCAGTTTCTCATTTCAACATTAAGTTGTGCATAAACACTTGTGTGCCTGGAAAGGCTTCTCTTCACAGCATGCTTTCCCAGCACAGCAGTCCCAGCAGCACCATCCCCAGAAATGTGTGTCCTATGTGTTTCAAACAGAGGCATTTCCATATTAACCATGTGCTGTTGGACACCTTGGAGCTGGCTGTTCTATGGCTGTTCACCTTTCGGATCCATGCTCCTCCACCTTCTGACATACAGTGCAGAATTCATGTAGTTTGCTGCAGCTTAACTGAATTACTCTTCTGTCACCCAGGCTCTGTAATGCTATAAAGGCTGGTTAACATATATATGAAAGCCATGGCTCACCACTGCACTTTCTGTGACACATGCTCTTGTCAAAGCCTTTCATCACAAAAAAACATTAAAAAGTCGTGACCGCTACTGAAAAGATCCAGAAATAGGACTAACAAGTAAAGATGTCAAAAAGAGCCCTACCCCCTCCTTTCTTGGGTTTTGAATGGGAAGAGAAATCTCTTTTTAGTCACTTTTTATTTTCTGTGCTTCCTCAGCACACGGTGCTACAGCAGTTAATGCCTCACTTGGTTCACATGAAGGCCTCTTGCTGCCAAACACCTGCAATAAGTAGCTCACCATTTGGCTGGGCAGTCAAAGGCTAGACACATGGAGTGCTGAAACCACATCACTCCCTTCCCTGAATGCTGCAAAGCTGCAGGGGGGGCACCCCTTAGGGTTTGCAATCAGCTGTAGAGCATGTGTTGGTCTTACATGTGCTCAGCAGTTATGAACAGAGAGTTTTTGTGGAAAGCATTGCATCCCTCAGGATCAGAGATCGTGTGCTACCTAGACAGGATGGAGACAACAACCTTGCTGAAGCACACAGAAAGCCAATTTGTAATATGTTGCTCGTGTTGTTCTCTCAAACAATTATTTTAATCCATGTGTGTGTAAAACATGATTTTTGTGGTTTTATCATTAACCATAACAAGGTCAGTGTGCTCCCCATATGCACTTCCATTATCCAGCTCGGCAGGGTTAGAGCACAGGACACATCACAGAGGGGGAGGAATGTTCCAGCTTTGCTGGTGCCTGAGGAGAGCAGCAAGTCCTACAGATAAAGCCTGGCTGTGGAGAGGCACTTGCTTTGCTGCAAAGGGAAATGGGGAACCACTTAATCTGCTGCTGCCCAGTTGCTGTCGGGGAGGGAGGATTTTTCTGCCAGAGGTGTGAGTCCTAGTAAAAAGCCATGTCCCCAGGGAGTGATGGTGTCCAAAGGGCAGCATGGGCAGAGCGGCTGCAGCCCTATGTGGGAAATACTTCTTTCCTCTTGTATTCAGCAGTGTTACTGCCAGTTAGTACCTGTGGAAGTGAGCGAGGAGACAGACTGTGTTTTCAGGGTGCTGTGAATGCAGAGAGGTAGTTTTGAGGCTGTTAGCCACTTACACATGTAGCAGAAGTTAAAAAAAATGCAGACTTTAGACTGGGCTGCAAAGGGTCTGCCTACAGGACTCTGTATATAGAGTCTTAACAGTCATTTAAAATGTAACAAAAAGCATGATTTGTAAACATAATCTTTTCTCTTCTTGCAGCTGACAATGTTGCAATGGTTATTTTTTTGACTGGAGTAGGAAAAAGCTAAATACTGATTCTTTTACCTCCAGATAAGACCCCATCAAAACAGTTTCTGTGTAAAGATGGTGACTATTTACTGTATTCAAGATGTCTAAGCAGATTTAATGTCTTACCTAAGGGGCTAGAGAACACTGAGTCTTCAAATTAAATCTATGTGATGCTGAGGGATTTAAGACATTACTGAGCAAATGTCTAAGGCTAATACAGTAAGACCAGGGATTGAATTGATACCCAAAGTGCAGCAAGACTGCTTTGCTCTCACTGTCTAGCTCATGCTGCTAGAAAATAGTGTCCTTTCCTCAGCTGTACTCCAGCAACCTTCATTGAACTGCACAGAATCTCACACCTCTGGCTTGGGGAGTGTCTGCAAGTGCCTGCTGGGGGATGATGAGAGTACTTGCAGCTGCTTCTTACACCATTGGTAGTAGGGATAGCCACTGAATATTTTGGACCTTCCTTTATGCTTCTGTGGCTTTCCTTCCTTACAGCACTGAATTAGACTCGGGAGAATGGATCTCAACCTGTCCTCCTTGGTTCCTACATTTTGGAGATTGCCTGATCTTGCTCTGGGGGTCTGGACAATGCAGCTCAGAGGCAGATGCCCAGCTTCATTCTCACAACGTGCTGATTTGGCCCTAATGGTTAGTGATATTTGATGTAGTAGTCACTGATAGTCACTTAGGATAGAAGTATTGAGGTATTGTCTGGGCACAATGCTTCCCAGCTTCCTACTTCCACCTCTGCCCCAAGATGTTAATGATTTTCCTTAGATCTTCCTTTATGTTTATCTACATAATATTTATGTATGTGGGAGATGTATTTAACTTCCTAAGAAGGATTGCAGTAGTTCACCCATTCTACATGGACTTTGTTGAGAATCACGAGCCAGAAGCTGACTCTAGTTACAGTTTCAGGGAGATTTACACTGGCTTTGGACAAGATACCAACAAACTTTGAGCAAAAAACTCAGGATGTGGTGGAGATTTGTTCTAAGGCCACTCAATTTCTGACATATGTGCTCTAGTGTCCTTGTGTTTGCTTCATCTGACCTGTTACTGTCCCAGTCATCAGCCCCATTCCTCTGTCGAAGGACAAAACCAACAAATAAGTGGTGGTGGAATAAACCGTGAGGTTTGTAGCCACATCAGGTACTAGTGTTGGTGTTTCAGTGTGAACTGCCATTCAGTGCTGCTTTCCTGTGCAGGGTAGCAGGCCAGGTGCTCATCTACTCAGGTGCTCAGTGAGTACTGCCACTGGCTGGGATGAGGGGATTTATGGCAAAGGGCAGGGCTGGAGAAGTTTGTCCTGGTTTGGGGAAGACCCTGTCCTCTAGCCCAGATGTTGACATTAACCTCAGCACAGTTTCAATCTACTGGTTCATTTTCTTTACCCAAATACCTGTGCAAAAATAAATAGAGAAGTTTTAATGGGCCTTTCAGAAGGCTGGTCACTTAGCAGTGTCATCAGGCAGTTGACTGTGGACATGTTTGTCAGTGACCCAAAGGAGGGAAAAGTCATCTTTCTCTCTCTCTCATTTAGCCTTCTATAGATATAGATGCTTCAGCTTTCTTGCGTGGCTGCTGCAGGAAACACACCTGAATGCAGTTCTACCTGTGAGCAGGAGGACTCAGGGCCTGGGCAAGGTGGCACATCTGCTTAAACCCAACCTGAGCAAGCACTGGAACAGAGAAGCTGTGGATACACCCTTCTGGGAAGTGTTTGAGGACAGAATGGATGGGGCTCTGAGCAGCCTGGCATAGTGGAAAGGTGTCCCTGCCCATGGCAGGAGTGTTGGAACTAGATGATCTTTAGGGTCATAGCCAAGCCAAACCGTTCTATGGTTCTGTGATATTCTAAACCCCTTGCTGTGTCTCTTATCAGCAGCAAAGGGATTATTGATGAGATTCCTGAGGCTGAGCTGTAGAGCTGAAATCAGTGACAGTTGCACGCCTAAACCTGCCAGCTGGCTTTGGGAACACCAGCTTCCCTCTGTTTACTGGAGAGCCCTGCTGTAAGAAGTTATGAAGTAGCAGAGGTTGCAGTAGTATTTAGTTGCTGCTGAAGCTAAAGAGAATTAGGTGCTCTTTTTTTGCCAGATTCCCCAGCTGTTGTAAACTGCTCTCTGCCAAAGTCAATAGAGCTACACTGATTTGCTCCACCTCAGGATTGGACTCTGTGAGGCTGTATCAGAGCATGTGTCACTTCCCTTTGCAGGCAGGTGAAACAGCAGTGAATATAGAAAAAGATCTTGCAGCCAAGGGAATTTAATAGCTAAAACTATACTAACAAAAATCAGTGCAGGGTTGTGCCTCTGTCAGCATTTGTTTTGTGTGTGTGTGTCTGTCCCACCCCATTCCTTCTTTGTTCGCTGTGATTGCATCTGCATCACTATGGTAACTGATGAATGACTATTTAATTTACCAATCACTGGAAGCAGCAGTTTAGTGTTTAAAATATTCCAGCACTGTCTGTCATACACATATGCACAACCACATACAATCTGTCACACAGGAAATGTTATAGGTTCTTGATACTCATATTTTAAGTGAAATCTATTTACCAGTCTCTCCAAATGGGAGATCTACTGTGGCAATGGCCACAAGCTAAACAGTATGTGCAGATAATCATTGTTGTATTATTTCACATTTGCTGTCTGTATGTTTTAGCTGCCAGCCAGCACAGCTGAAATAAAGGCAGCACCACTTACATCCCAGAGGATTTCTGCCCAACTCCTAGGTTTTAGGAGTTATTTAGAAGTTTTCAGAAGAAAAATGGTAGTTTGTGGTTTAGGGAGCCAGTCTAAAACTGTTATTTTGGTGTAATGAAAGGGGAAGAACTAGCTTTTCAAAGGGATAGTGTGTGCCTTCAGCCATTTGAAGTCTTCAAGAAAAGGATAAGTAATTGCTTGAGGAATGCTAGGACAGCTACATGCTCTTCTGTGGGGCTGATGTAGGTGGGCACTGACTGGGAAAGGTAGATTACCATCTACTTTCATTCTGTTTTCTCTCAGCTCTCTGCCTATTTCAGTGCTGTGATAAGGTAGAGCTTTTCAGGAGATCCCTAGACACCCAGGTACATTTTTGCTTGAAGAGGACTTGGTTTTATTCTATCCTACAGAATTGTGCAGCTGACTTTTAATCTGCAAAGGGAATACATATTCAGTAGAATATACTCCTGCTACAGGTGAAGCAGATAGTTTAATAAAGTTACTGGTTTCCTTTTTTTTTTTTTTTTCTTTCTTAGACCACCTGAGAAAAGATGTAAAAGGTGTAAAAGAGTGAAGGGAGAGGAGTGACAATATCCATCCAGGCATGAAATGCCCTTATGCCTGAAGAAGTTCTCCTGGGCCTAAGGAGAAGGAGATTTCAGATAACCTGGGAAGAGTTCTGAGAAGTTTAATGCTACGCAGTCCTCCAGCTCTGCTCTAAATGGAAACCACAGCAAACTGGACTGCACATATACCTTGGTGCCCATGAGCTGTGGAAGGTAACCTGCTTCTTTGCTCATCTCTTGAGCTATCCTGGGATGCCCACAGGTAAAAATTCCAGGCTGCAGGCAGTTGTTCCCACATCACTTAGCTGGATGTGCACATATGTATGTATGCAGACTGTATTTGCAGTGACCCCATTCAGAAACAGCTGGTTTGGGTATGTGAAGCTCGAATCTTCTGGGTAAATGCCACTTTGCCCAAATACTGGCCCTAAGAGCTGCTTTTGGCATGGTGGATGTGCTTCCTTGCAGTTTCATATCATAAACAGCAGGACCAAGGACTCCTAAATCATGTCCAGTTGTTGATATATAAGTGAGCAGTGATCCAGTCAGGTAGTTTTACTGCAGGTTATGTGAAACAATAACTGGTTGTATCGTGGCCGCTGGTTAACCTGTGGTAAGGTGAAAGCAGGGGCACTGGACTAGAATGAGCTGTTATATCCCAGGGTTGATTTAAAGCTAAAATGGGACCTAGATTCACCCCAACTGTAAAACTGTGTGCTTGCTCTACAAAACATGTTTAGTTTCATTGCCCATATCTAAAGCAGGCTGCCTTAAAAACCTGCCTTGTTCCTGAATCTGGATCCTGGTTGCGCATGAAGCAGAAGAGCCCTGGTAAAAAGACTGAGTACAAACCCTGCAACTTCTCAGCTCATACAGCTCTCTCCCTCCATGTCCCTGTTAAAAGTGTATCTCTCTTCCCAAACTCCAAGGAGCTTCATTTACTCTGGCCTTGATTTAGAAGCCCCTCCAGTTCAGGACATGTCCATTATGTGCTGCACTGCTGCTCGCTTGGAAGCTATTGTGTGTTCCAAAAGAAAATTACGGCCATCTCACAGGGATGAGTCATCTCTGATGGGTGGGTGAGAGAGGATTTTCTAGCTGTACACAACTTTGAGGTTTAAAAAATCCCTAAGCCCTTTTTTGTTCCACATGGGGCTGAAACCAAGTTCCTTCTATGTGGGAAAAAAAAAATGAAGAAAGAAAGATCCTCACTTAGCACAGCCAACAGTTCATGAATCAGCTCACATCAGGTGAAAAAGATTGAACATTGCCAGCCTCCCACATTCCAGAAACGTTCTCTGACCACAGAAATATTATAGATAGCCTTCAAAATCTTTTCTTTTTTAAATTTTTTTTTTCTTTATGCTAAATGGAATGGTGCCAACCTGTGAAAGTAAGAGGTTGGCTTTGGTAGGTAATTGATAGCTTGGTGATTTATACTACCTGCCTAGTACACAGGGGTCCTAAGTTCAGGTCTGTGAGAGCTCAGGACTTTAGGCTATTGTTGATTGTAAGTCTCTCTTGGGTTTTGATCATAAATCACACCCTAGAGATGAAAAATCTTTTCTCACAAAAGTTTTGGCAATGCTGCTATGTTTGCCTGCAGAATGCACACTTGTTTTGGTCACTTGCCATTTTTTTCTGATTAAAAAACATTTAATTGAAAAACTTTATGAACTCTCGCTAAGTGTTTGACAACATTGGGCTTTCAAAATTTTCAGTAAGATTAAATTAATTTTACTGAATTTTAGACTGAAAAGTCTTTCCAAATACCCTTTTTTTCCAGGGTGGTCCATTTTATATCACTAGTATTTGATACGCATTTTTGATACCTTAGCTTTTCAGAGGACTTTGGAACACAAGACTCTTGTGCACTGTGTAGTAAAAAGAAATAAAATTTCTAAAGCATGAGAAATGTACATTTCTGTGTGGATGTAAAATGAGAGGAAGGAGCTATTTTCTCCCCTTTTTGATAGAGCTAATTGAGAGAAATCTAATAGAGTATTTGATGCTGTAGAAGCATTTGGGCTGGCTGATTACAAAGGGTAATTTTGTTATCTTTACTGGGATTCTTGTGGGCAGATGAAAAATTGCATCAACTGTAAAAGCAGAGAGGCTGTTCTAGTGTGTGTGGTGACCGCTGGCATGGCACAGACCAGGAATTCCTCAGCTGACCTGGTTGGGAAAGGAGAAAATGCATACCATCTGAAAAAGTGTAGCTCTTTTTGATCCTAAGCAAACTGCCCCACTTGTTTTCTCCCCCAAGAGCTCTCCTGTGCCTCAGAGGACTCCTTTCTGGGATTTCCCAGCTCTTAAACAAATGAGAAAAGGTTGATGAATCTAACAAATCCTTCCCTTCAACTCTTTATCAGACTGAGGACATAAATAACACTGGCAGCCCCATCCCAAGTGGTTTTGCCCAAGACAAATAGTATCTCAGTTACTGAGAAGTGGCATTTTTCATTTTGCCCAAGAGACTCCCTTAAACCATTCTTTGCTGTTGGCTGCAGCCCGTTATTGGGACTTGTGTTCCTGATTTCAATGCAGAGCTGACTGAGGGCTCTAAGGTGCTGCTTGAGTCTTACTTTTATAAACAAGCCTAGCAAGAGAAAGCATAAAGAGAATTTAATCTGCCTGTCTGCTTGTGGACACTGTACCAGTGAGGGAAAAAATCAGTTTAAGTGGAACAGTGAGGATGTAGGCAGGCTGAATCAAGGAGCAAGAAAGTGTGGTCTCAGCAGTGCTGACCAGGAGGATATTTCAGAAGGACTGCCTTCTGAAAGGAATGGATTCAAGGGGAGAGCATTTCCTTCACCCCACACTAAGGCTGTCTCTGGGCTGAACAGCAGTAAGGTGGTGCAGATATGGCATGGTGCCTCAATCCTGCTTATGGGAGACGTGCACTTGGCTTGTGTCAGCCAGGTGTTCTGGCAGATGCTGTGCTCCCTGTGCTTTTGCTGGCTCTGAAGCTAGCTCAGGCATCTCTGCTCCATACTTTGGCATCTCCTTGGGACTGAAGGAAAATCTTTGGGGGACTGCAGCTTGCATTGCTTAGGGGAATTGCCTGCATGTGTTCATGGGTATATGACTATTCTGTGTGTAACTAAGCTATTTTGTACCTTGAGATCACTCCTGAAGTGTCATTTCTGTGCTGTTGGTTTCTTGGGTTTGAAAAAGAGTTAGCTCACTAGCTTACATATTTTTCTCTTTACTTAAATATCCTTAAAATAAATCTTTTACTTAGCTATCTTTACTCAAAACTCTAGTGGTCATGACTAGAGTCAGCATTTTTAGTTAGTTTTCTACTTAGGAAGTGCTGATACAACATGAACAAGGGCATAAGGGTCCTTTCCCCTTCTGAGTACTAGCTAGCAGAGCTAGGCTTTGTTTGTGAGCTTCTGAAGTAGCCAGGGACACAGAGAGATGAGCACACTTTAATGCTGTTCCTCTCAAGTGTCACCTTGGGGTGACTTCTTGCTTATAAAACTGCTTGGGGTTCTCTCAAGCTAAGATTGCTCCAAGGCAACACTTTTGATCAAGCATGACAGTGAAGTACATCCACCAAGGCCAAATGTTTTATGTGTCCTGCACAATGAATAGCAGCTGGGTACAGAGACAGTCCATGGCAAATCACTGTGGCTATCACACAGCATTGTTCTCTGTCCCATGGACACCCTACAGCAGTCAGGATGTGCTAGTGGCCTTCCCTTGTGCCAGTTGCCAAACTGGGTGCAAGTTTCAAAGGCAAAAGGAGAAGTATCCTGAAATGTTTGTTACATTTTGTCTGTCTGTTGGACTTTTCATTTTTTTCTTAACACTTCAGCATGAAGCAGCTTTGCTCTGCTCTGCTCTTCCCTGCCCATCTCTGGCTGTCTGTTGTTGCCTGATGTGAGTATTTTCAGTACTCTTTCCTTCTTCTTGCCAAATACAGTAACAGGGAAGGAGGAACAGGCTTAGGTTGGTAGCAGTCTCTCTGTGCCTCCACTTTGCAGAATGGGGAAATGGATGCTTCTTTCTTTTGTCATTTTTTACCACATCATGTTGAATTGCTGCTCTATGCTGAGAAAAAAGCAGATTCGTAATTTTCTCTTTTGCTACTGCTGGGCTGTAATACAAAAGTGTAAGAGTCTGAATCTGTTTCCAAGTTGATGTGAAAAGGAATGTACTGTCCAACCAGGATGGTGTGTACTGAGCACAAATAAGGGCTGATGTACACTTTAAGCAGTATATTTAAATGTGAGTTTCTGTCTGAATATCAAGGACACACTTTTTAATGTGAGAATAACTGAGCACTGGCACAGGTTGCCCAGGGAGGTAGTGGAGTCTCCATGCTTGAAGTTATTTGAAAGCCACCTGGACATGGTCCTGGGCAAGCAGTTCAAGATGGCCTTGTCTGAGCAGGGGGTTTGAACTAGGTGACCTCCAGAGGTCCCTTCCAACCTCAACCCTTCTAACCTCAACCCTTCTATGATCCTGTGTTTATGGACTTCAGGTTGTTATAGCCATAACTGTTTTCGGAAGGGAGAAGAATTATGGAGAATGTTGAATTCCTTTGTAACTTAGGAATGTGAGCCATGTGCACAGTCAAGAGTGTCCTCCCCCTGATACCAGTACCTCCTTTTTCTGAGGGAAAACCCTCAGTGTTCAGATGCAGAAATGGAAAGCCCTCAGGAAATAAGTTAAAAAGGAACACTATTGCCAATCTGAGTCAGTTTTCCAGACAGTTGCTTTGGGTTAATATAATCCATTATGATGAGATATAAATGGTCTGAAGGAGTAGGGAAGTTTTTAGCAGAATTGTTGGATTAGGCTTTTTGAATCAGCAAAGTAGGTCCTAAGGACGTACATGTGACCAGAAAGATATTCCAATGAACAACATGAATTTCAAACATGAGGACCTTCCAAGTTCTAAGTGAGACGCTCAGACATGAACTCTACAAAATGCATAGCAAAGCAGGGGCTGCACTGTACTTTCCAGACCAGTGCTGCTGGAAATTGCCTCACTACAGCCAGCCAGTGATTGTAGCCTCTGCTTCTTTGGCCTTGTTCAGTCCCATACCTACCCAGTGTGTTTCTGACACATTTCCACAGTGTTTAAATAGCACCTCCTCTCTAATATGACCAGTTTGCCAGAAAGGGGTGTCTCTCTCCAGGGGAAGCTGTAACTTGGTGCTAAAAAAGATTGACTTGAATGAAATGTACCCAGAGATGCAGAAGTATGGAAGACAGGAAAAGAGAAAAGGTAAATAGGCCATTTTGTGACTTGCAGATTGACTTATTTAATGACATTTTCATTAACAGTTTTTGCTGGTAAATGCCATGGGTTTCTCTCTTTAGAGCTGTCTACAGTAATAGTGAGTGACTCCACTGGGAAGTGATTTACATAAAACATGCTTCACTTGTTGCCGGCAGGAGCTCTGTGCTGGGCTAGAGAGGGAAGGAGCAGAAAGGTAAGTGCACTCTGTGAATGAGGGGCAGTTTCGTAAGTAAGTTGAGTTGTGAGCACTCATGAAAAATCACCCTCCTCTCCCCTGCCACCTTGGCTCGAAATGTCTCCCAGCTGAGTCACTGCACCGAGGTGAATGTTTTTACGCAGGTGTGACACAGACTGCTGTGGAGAAAAGGTCAGGATGAGCTGATGCAAATTAACTGTGCAGAGGAGCTGTAGACAGGAGCAAAATCAACTTTCCCTGAAGGGTTTTTACTGCACGTTTTGTGTCACTGCTGTGCAAAGCCTCCAATCACAGCCGTTCTCATTTCTCCAAATTTTAGTGTCAGAGAAATAGATCCATTTTTTGTGGTCTGTCAAGTTCCAGACAGACACCGATGTTAAAACATGACAAATAGAAAACAGAAAATGAAGTACCGATTTTTTTTTGAACTTCATAAAAATTTATTTAGTTAGTTTTTTCTTTAGTAGGCCTGAGACTTTACATTATGGCTTTTTCCTGGAGTTGGATACAATGCAGTCTGGACCATTTGTTACTAAGTCATCCCCCATGTGTTTTTTTTTTTTCTTGTGTATGAAATAGTTTATGTTGACTCATAAATAGAGATATATAGCTTCTTAGCTTCTTCCCCTAAAATTGCAGTAAATTAATAGAAAACATATTGCTGAGACTGTGCTCTTGAAGTGGATTCCAGTTAAAGCAGATAACAAGTGACATCTCAGTTAAGCTGAGCTTTCTAAGAGTTACTCATCTAAGCTGTCCAGTGCATACTTGCCTAGAGGGCAAACTCCAAAATGGCTTAAGTCCTTTATCTAAGACACCTATTTTAAGATAAAATTTGTTTTCTGAGGGTTCTTATCTCTCTCCATTGACTATGTAGAAAGCTTAGTGACTTGGATCTGAAGAATTTTAAAGACTACTTTGGTAGCTTGAAACATTTTTTTTAAGAGATGACAGAATAGTTTTGAATTGGAAGTACAGCTGCCATGAGTCTAGTTTAATTTTCTATTTTAATTTATATATATACTAATAAACTATATGCAAATACAGATTATACACTTAGCATGCTTTCAAATTTTTTTACCACAAAATGTCCTTGAAAAGGAAAAAATTATCATCTCTTGCCTGTGGTAAACATTTATCCCATTGAAATGAGGTTGTAGATACAGTCAAACACTTTGATTTCTGAAAAAATTAACATCTCATGCCAGTGGGAAGTTGCTTTTAGGAAAATAAGGCATAATTAAGTAAACAATTCCTGTTTCTCACATCTCCATGGAAATAGGCTTGTTGTTCAGATCATTAGAAATAAACATTTTGCTGGTACTTCAAGCAGGAGGATTAGCCTGATGGTGCTAGTAACAATCAGAGAAGAAATCAAAGACTGGAAGGTAAGAACTTTTACTTCATCCACCCTTGTTAATTTGATAGTTGGAAGTTAAGGACTGTTAATGAAATCTTGCACTGGCACCTGTATTCATCTCACATAAACTGCCAATAAAAAAATTTGTTAATGCTTTTAAATGATAGATTTTATTTGGGAGTAGTTAGAAGGGCAGTCTTGTGTTCTCAGCCATGATGTCTTCTATGAAACTTCATGCAGACCAAAATGATTTGTCCTCATAAGTTTATTTGCTATGTTTGGGCTTGTACTAAATCCAAAGTGTTCTTTCAGCAGAACAAATTATAAGAGCTGCAATTCACATATTTTCATATTTTGCCTTCCTTTTCTTTACCTAATTTTTATGTCAGCTAAGAATGTCAAAATCTAAAAGGTAAAGTATCCCTGATTTTCCTGGGAGGTTGTGCTGATCAAAATTTCTGGGAAGTTGACTGAAATCTAATGTATGCTTTAGATTCTTTAAATGATCTCATTGAAATGTTTGCAGTTTTTATGTATTGTATCTGTAAAAAAGTGGGACGATTAGATGTGAAGTTTTTCTTGAGAAAATCATATTGCTGTCTTTTAAATTAGTTCTGCTGTGGGCACGGTGCCTGTAGTTTTCTTAATCTGTTAAACCTTTTTTATAAATTAGTATTTTGGACAATGATTAATATAGATAATTTGCATCGACAGCTTTCATGTTGTATGTTCACTGAGCTGGATTTACAAAGGCATCAAGCCAGGATGTAATTCCTGGCTTTATTAGGTTATAGAATAGAATCTAGCCAGAAGATATAATGTCCTTAAGCTGTAACATCAGCAGCAACAGACAGACCTTAATGCTGCTGGACCTAATGGAATTAAATTTCATGTATGCTTAATGAATGCAAATGCCACTTAATTTTTACAGCCTGAGTTGTAATACATTGCGTGACATGTCTACTCCTGAAAAAATTATTCAAATGTGTGATTCTTACACCCAGTGTCCAATTTCACCACTGTAAAATGCATCCTCTTAGGGGAGAGGGAGTGGAGAAACATGCCAGCAATATTACTGCATAATTTAAAGCAGCCACCAAAGAGGAATGTTAAAATATGCACCAGGCAATTACAATTGTTGTGTATGTTTTTATGCTCCCTTGCTGCTTTTCAACAAGGACCAGTAAAAAGATTTAGAGCAAGTGGCAACCATAGCAACAAGGAATTTTTGGTTCAACCTGGTGCTGTGTAACTTCTGGCAGAGAAACACATTTCTGGATACTCTGGCAAGTGTTGATTCTTCCAAAAGATACGTGCAGCACTTCAGTTCTGATTCTCAAACACAAGTCTTATGGACATACATGAAGCCAGTTTTGGTGCAAGCCCGAGCTGAAGAAATATAGATGGGTTACACCAGAGCTGGGTGTGATACTTGTTCAGGAATACTTTGGGCTTGTTAGTTACCAATAGAGATAACAATTCCCATTCTGCTCCCCATGAGGGAGAAGGGAAATGGAGGTGATGTGGAATAAGGTTTCTATCCCATACCAGTCCCCTGCTCCATCCAGCTGTGGCTATGAGAAGTCCCAAGCACAGCTTTGCCCCTCTGACTTGATCACACCAATTAGCCTGTTCTGAGGGGTGCAAAGACCCTGCTCAAATACAGCTCCTCAGGAGTGGTAACTACCAGACCCACTGTGTCCTTAGGCTTTTGCATTTCCTTGCAGACAACCAGGTGGGAAATGACCTTGAAAGCAAGTAAGCAAAAATTCAAGGGACATATGGGTGGGATGCAGAATTCAATCATGTATGCAGAGAGCCCAGAAAATGTATTCAGTTGATGAGGGTCTGGGAGGTTTTAAAATATAGCCAGTGATCAGTCCCTGTGCCTTTCACAAAATAAATTGGGTGTCATAATATTGATGATTATGGCAAACACAGTAGTTACAAAGAAGTCTAGCTACTGATTACAAACTTAGCTGTGTGAGGTCAAAAGAATCTGTGGCTCTCACTTATGTGAAAATCTTGACCGTCACAGCCATACACCAAAATTAAACATCCTTCGCTTCTTGTGACCAAGAGTAAATTTGCACAGTTAATTCTGAAATGAAAACAGGAGCAAGATGACAGTACAATGAATTACCATTCATGGTTTTCAGTATGCAAACTGAAAGATGAGATCGATGTTATTCCAGAGAATGTGTTAGAAACAACTGTAATTAAATGTAATTTTTTTCTAATTCTTTTGGAAGCAATCCTTCTACTTTACTGTATAAGTTGAAAGTGTTCTACACACCAAATTAGAGTACGCTGAGGGCTCTTAACTCTGATTTAATGGCCCAGGCACATCCTCCAGTAGATGCACTGAGGTACATAAGCCTCTTTCATTAATAGCCTTGTTTTCCTTAAGCTTTTCTCGTGGTCACCTTCAGAAGATACTTTGCATGCCCCATGTCTGCAGATCCCAGGCATCATCCACATGATGAGGTGCCCCTGGAAAGCCCCTTATCCTGACATTCATTTCTACCTTTGAATAAGTTTTACAAGTAATTTGCCCATTGCTTTCTTCCAGACATGGGGAGTTGGAGATAGATCCCAGAGACAATGCAAGTAAAGTATGCACCTGACCATTTTATCTAACACTCCTTTGAAGGCTAGTTATCACAAAAGCTGTGATAGCACATAGATCTCCTGCACCTCATTACACCTCAATTTGGGAACTTGAGACTATAAAATAGTTTCCTAAATTATCTGGAAATAGCTATGTCTGACTTTGGATCCCAGAGGGGGAAACCTATTGCCCTTTGGAAAGACATATGAAGTTACCTAAGATCAAGGCAGTACATTTTTAAATACGTTGTCTCTGTATGTGCAATCACTTTATCAAGTTGCAAAAGTAGGAATTAGAATAGCCACTTAAGAATATAGATATTTAGAAAGAAGTGAATTGAGGCAGAAATCCAGGATCTGCTACTTGCATTTTTTTTCAGTAGCACCATTTCCTTGACAGCCTGGGTTAAAAATAGCAGAAGGTGGGTAGCATTATTTGAACAAAGTTCCCAGCAACTGTTGCACACGGATCATGTTTGTACTGTGCAGATTGTTTTCCTCCCCACACGTTTTGTTTCTTGCATTGGAGCTCTTAAAGCATATCCAGAAGAGTTATAAATCTGCATAAATATTTGATGACTCTAATTGGGCAGTCTGCACCATACTTTTGCCCTTGGGCATGTAGTGCAAGTAAATGTGCATGGCACCCATATATGAAATGTTAAGGTGATCAGGGAATCTGTGAGACTGCCTGAAGCATCAATTTAAAGCAACAGCTCTATTTGTGCTGTTTCAAAATCAAAGGAAAAATGTGTTCTTATTTCATAATTAAAGATAATTGCCGTTAAAGGATTTTACATTACTTGTTAAATTAACATTAATATCATCAACTTCTCATTGTCACTTCAATTATACACACGTGTCCTCCAAGGAATATTTCACATGTGAAAGTCTCATCTTTGGAAATGTACGCAACATAAGAAAGGGGTTTGCAGCATAGGATAGTCTAAATACCATTTTGCTTCTTAGCAAAAGCATTTTTAGCCATGGTTTTAATTTATTTTGAAAAGAGATGAACTATAATTATATCTCCTAGAAATGTGTACTGCAGGATATCTCTGTTTATCTCTATTTATTTTCTGCTAAATATAATCTTTAATCAAAAAAAAAAGGCTATTTTTATTTTGAAAAAGCTGTCTCTGAATGTCTGTCCGTTGACTCTGTTCTTCCTGAACCATTGATAAATTGAAATAGTAATACTGAGAAAGAAAAATCTCCTTTTTTCACTTCCTATCTACATCCATCTTAAATGCAGAAAACCTGAGGTCATTCTTGTGGGTGGGCATAAGACCATTTCTCATCCTGTGAAAAGCTCTAATACTTCTAATTATTCTTCTCCGTGACTTGAAAAGTTGAGACAGTTTAGGGAAGTCCCAAACTTTCCTGTCTCACATTTAGTTGTAGTACTTGTTTAACTGAAATAAAATACTTCTTTTAGTCTTTTGTTTGGTTGGGTTTTTTTACCTTCAACGTGTCCAGAAGGCTGAGAATATGAGTCTTGTGGGACTTTTCCTTCCAGCTCTTCTGCTTTCAACTTTTCTCCCCAGTCTGAGTGTTTTGAACCTACTTGACCACGCCACAGCCATGCACTGCCCATCTGTGTGTAATGTTTTGGCCAAAGGGGCAGCATGAGAAAGGTCCCCCAAGGGAATGCTTATGTTGTGCTGCAGTCTTGTGTGCAGCATTGCAGCAATTCAAATGGACACAGCTTAGTGTTGAACTGACACTCCACAAATTCATCTGAGACATTTCTATCAAGGTTGACATGATTCAAAGGCATTTCATTTCTGTGTCTAATGAAAAAGTGAAAAATTACCTGTACCCACAGAAACTTAATTTTACAAAGAGCAGTATTTCCAGTAATAAAAACAAAGGCATTTCTTCTGAACAGCATAAATCAAAGTTGTTTTCCTGTTTACAAACATCCCTGTCTTGCCTATAGGGTGTGTGTCTGTATTTCACTGTAACTGCTCACCCTTGGCTGTCCTCATCAGCGTGGTTGAGTGTAATGGGAAAGGACTTATATTTAAAAAGTAATGATACACACTTTCTCCTTTTCAAAAAGAAGAAAATGTATGTGAAGAGTGGTCCTTCTTTAATATGTCTCAGATAAACTAGGCCAAGCCCTTGGCCTTCTGCTTATATATCTTCCCTTTCAATCTGTCATAGCACCTGGGGCCATTACCAAAATGAAGGCAGCAGGCGATCCCTGTGGAAGTCTTCTTGCTGCATGGGAAAGTCTTCAGTCCCTGTGAGCTAGGCCAGTCACCCTGCACATCTGTTATTGTTGAGGGAAGAAGTAGTCTCTTTTATGGCTCTTTGCCAGGTTTTTTGCCCTGTCCTGGCACCCATGTCAGTACAGGAACATCATGCCCTGCAAGCATTCCTTTGCTCTGCTGTCTGTGCAGTGACTCAGAACAGCTCTAGTAACATCTGTCTTTTGTTAAATTAGTCAAGGAGCCTGACAAGATACCTCCTGACTCCAGACATAAGGACATAAATGACAAGTATTTTAAAAGTGGTAAAAATCCATCGTTATAAATGCTCCACTGAAATTGGTTTGTTAGTTGTTACACATTGTTACATTGACCTTGTTGTACTCTTAGTAATATACTCTTAGCCTGAGAAATGTTAATTACTGTGAATAAGTGAATTTCAGATCCAGAAGCCATCAGCTTATGAAAGTTAAACATTTGCCCTCAGCTTCAACGGAGCTTTTTTAATAGTAAAAATAACTGGATATATGAAGCTACTGCTCAATATACTGGAATACCCTTAAGTAGTTTTGGCAAATGTCTAAGTGGCCTGGCCTGTTTTACATTGAAGCATCCAAAATTCATCAGAGTTCTTTCACATGCATCCATAAATCTGAGAAGGTACATTTATAATCAGTTATCTATTTGAGGTTGCTAAAATTTTTAATTTTCTTCTGAAGGTGAAGACCTCAGTGGCAGCTCAGAACTAAATCATATAAACTGAGGGATTTCCAGGTTTTTGAACACACAAATGAACTTAGCACCTAAGGAAATGTTCTTCTGTCCCTACTGTAAAATTGGCTTTAAAATGAAGCAGAGGGAGAGAGGGGTTGGATATGGAGTCTCCTGTGATAGTTAGGTGAGGTTTTCACAGGTAGAAGACTGACTACTTTTCTTCACTGGAAGAAACATGATTTGTGAAACAATTCAGCAATTTGCAATCATTTAGCATCATTTGAGATGCTCTAACAGTATCCTACTTAACCTCTTCCCTCCCTCTCCACTGAGAAATGGTGTCCTAGAAGGCCTGCATCAGATTTGCCTTGGATGTCCTAGGATGTCTGAAATGGTGCTAGGATGTCTGAATTGGTGCTAGATTTGTCCAAAACACTTTATATCTCACCCCTAGAGAAAAAATCCAAAGTTCACTGCTTGAACCAAAGAAATAGCATTGTAACACCTGTGGAATGCTCTTTTTAACCATTTGCCATCCTGCTTAATAGCAGTAATTTTTTCTTTTACTAAAGAAAACAATACAAGTAAATGGTGTTTCAGCTAATTTTTATATGTATGAATTATATGAATTCTACACCGAATATTCTGAGTGCACCAAATGTGCATTTTTTCTTGAGAATGACAAATATATGGGGAAATGCTGGGTTTTCTGTGGCAGAGGAGCAGGGCAGACAAACCTCTGAAGTAAAACACACCTTTAAAGACTTTTATTCAGTAACACCGTGTTTGGCTTCCTATAAAAATTAACTATGAGGACTGCAGATGATGAGTACGATGTTTCTGAAAGCATTTGCTGATGTCTTGAGGCCTAATTTGCTGGGATGGTGTTGCAATTCAGCACTGTGCTGCACTCTGCAATGCACGTGGGTGGTGTTTGCAGGCCAGGCTTCCTGCTGCTTTCTGGGTGGGGAGGGTCAAGCAGAGGAAGGTGGAGAGGTCAGTCCTAACTGCCTCACAGCTGAGTTTGTGATTGGAGCCAGCCAGGATGCACTTAGTGTAAACTACATAGGAAACATTTGAAAGAAATCAGAAATTTGGGTAATTGAAATGTTTTTAATGAATTTCAACCATTGCTTCCTTGAGCACATACAGCTTCATTTTAGCAAAGCATTCCTGGGAACTGTCACTATAAAAGGAGGAACTGTAGGACATACATTGGAATAGGGGTTGTGGTACATTCCTGGAATGTAAGTGATCAATCTCACTGCTATGAGTTAAGACCAGCAGTCGCATATGGAAGTACCTGATATTAGCCCTAGTAAAGTAATATTTAGGCTGCTTTATATATCTGACAATAAACCTAGTTGTCTCCAAAGGCAGCCTTGGTGCTTATTAAGGACAGAAAGTGCTGCAATGGCAGTGTGTTTGTTGCCTTTCATCTCCAGCATTTGGATAGCTTGCTCATATCAGCAGAAGTTAAGGCTCAAGTTATGCCAACCTATGGCACCCTGGCACCAAGAGCAGTGCTTGCTGCTCTGGTTGAGGATCTCCAGGGAATCTTGCAGGCAGCAGTGGATGCTTGCCCTTCCAGAGGTACCGTGTGCTGACTACAGGCAGTGGAATATAGCTTGTTCCCAGGTATGCTTATCCCAGTGCAATAGATGGCAAAGGAAGTGGCAAAAACTGACACTATGCAGTCATAGAGTCATTAAGGCTGGACAAGGCTTGAGAAGGTCATGTTTTCCTTGGATATGGAGGTCTTAGTTTTGAAAAGGGATCTTGGAGAGGGTCTAAGATTTTTACATGGTTTACATATGTGTGCCTGTATGATCTGGATGAGTTCTGGTAGCACACATTTAAAAGGAGTGGTCCTGATATTGGGGCCCAGGACTTTTCCTAACTTGAGCTGTCATTGGGTCTTTATCTGGTTTACCAGCATTCCTGCTTTTCCAGTCTTAGGTTTTCCCTCAGGTGTGTTGCAGGCTGATGAATTTATGGTGGCTTAAATGGTGATGAATGACTGATTGCCAACATGAAACAGATGCTATTTGTGATATTATGCTAGAATTGGGCCTTGCTGTTGAAAACAGAATGAATGGATTAAGCACTGTCATTACTTTTGCCCTCTTGAGAGATGTCTGCTTGTCTTCTGGAAGACTGGCCAGAATGTGTGATTGCTTGTGACACATTGCTGTGATTTTGCTCACCGCTGCAATCCCACATCACTTTGCAGAGTTTTAGGTACATGTTGTTCTGTGCTGAAAATCTAGGCTGCAATAGAGGTTTACCACTGTTCTGTACTTTATTAGATAATCATTCTCGAAGGTTGCCATAGCTGCAGGTGTCACATAATCAGAGTTTTTCATTTTCCATGAAGACTTCACCTTCTTTGTCAAAAGACAGGAAGGATTTTTTTTCTGTCATTTACAGCAGTACTTTTACCTCATCATTACTAAAGAGAGTGTAGCAAGAGTGCAGGAAGTGATTCACAGTGTGCAATACAAGAGATAGAAAGATAGTTAAGAAAACTATGTCTAAATTACATAGACCAATGAAGAGGTCTGCTTTTATACTATCCTATTTTTATTCTCTATTATTTTCAGAAAACAGTTGTGTAAAGATGGAAGGCCTTCTATTCTGTTTTCTTTTCTTCATACAGTGTTTTTCTCCAGTTCTACGTAGTGCTAGTTTAAAGAATAGTTCAGGTTTCTGAGGCTCATTTTGTTCTATGGACAGTGACAGCGCCATAATGATAACAGCCTTCTTGAAATCATCACTCTGTCACAGGTGCCTTGAGGGAAACACTTTGAATCAGTGACAAAAGAGAGAGTTTTACCATCACATTAACCAGAAAGTCACAACCAATTTGAATTTTCACTAATGTAAATCAGGACTGAATCAGCTCTACACCAGTGTGATTTCAGTGCCAAGCACATTGTTAGTCTATGTTTCTCACATTGACTGCTCTAATAATGCTCACTTATTTTCCTCCTGTAGTAAAGTAAGTCCACATTTCTGTAGGAAATACTTTTGTGTATAGAGTTACCATGCATATTATATTAACTTATAGCATGGATAAAATCAGCAACTAGTCTTTTGAAGTTTGTTTTCCCTGAGACAGGACATATTTTTACCAATACTTCCAACATGTGTTAAAGGAAGCATTGTTGAGTAAATGTAAGTCAAGTCCGTGCTCCAAACCATAGAGGCGGGTTTTACAAGGATAGATTTTGCTAAAGTAAGAAATAATGGAGAATATAACTATTCAGTCTCTCCAGGGTTTGTAGAAGAAACAATGGTAGAAATTTTCCTTTGCTCTGTTCCACTAAACAGTCAACTTAGATAAAGCCATCCCTTGTTAATATTTCTGAAACAACCCTATCAAGCTAGATTTCCCTTGTAAAGTAAACTTTACTACTTTTAGACCAACAAAGCCAACAGAACCTTAGTGTGGATGGTGATACAATAATCTGGCTCTGCAGAGATTAAAAAGATAAAACAACTCAAAACAAACAAACAAACAAACAAAATAACACAACCAAAATTCAAGTTCTTATCATACTGAAATAAGGAATAAAAACCCCTCCCTGTGCTGAAAGGGAAAATAATTTGCAATACAAAGCAATTTCACTTTCAAAGAGTTCTTTTTATTTTGAATGAATATTCTCATTTCTGTTTAGTTATGGGGATTGCATTGGTGAGTTTTACCTAAGTATTTTGAGTCCTACAATGTATTTCAAATGGGAAACTGAGTAATATTGTATTGCTTATGTCTGAGATGTGACTTTTCTGCCTTTCTGCCCTTTTTTTTTTGTTTTGTTTTTGAATTGGCAAATGTTAAACACTAGCTTAACATAAATGACTTTCAGACTGGAGAAACCAGACCCATCAATCCCATACTAATCAGGCATTGTCCCTGTGCCCTTGGCTCTCACAGAGCCCCAGCGCTGCGTCCTTAGAAATGGGTGCAGAAGCCAAGCTTTGCATGGGCTTTTCACAATCTGTAGGCAGCTGCTCAGAGACTCACTCATGGAAGAGCTGAGCCCTGTCTTTGGCTTGAAATTCACCAGATTGCCCTACTTCTGTAAATCTGGCCGTGGTGGAGCTTGCTGCTTTTCAACTTTGGCTTCACTGTCTTTCTTTCTGGCTCCTCAGGAGTCTTGTGTTTTGGCTCATCGATACGGACTCCTCTTCCAGCTGCGCTGCTGCTCCCTTGGGACATTCCTTACAGATTCCTTCTCAGGGTATCTGATCACCAAGACATTCCTCCCCCACTGACTAAACTCTGGCCTTCACAGTGGCCTGGCTACAAGTGTCCTGGCCCTCGGTCAGCTGCCCTCTTCCTTCAGTTTCTGCCTCTCACAACTGTCTAAAGCTCCCTTTTTCAGATGACTGAAATGGCACGTTTTCTCCACAAACCATTTCATTGGTGTCAAATGCCCCTCTCTGCACATTCTAATTGTAAGTACTGCAGGCCTGTCAAGTCTTGCGCATCTGAAGCTTTGTACCTTGAGAGCTCTGAAGTGGAAAGAAACAAGTCTGTTATTAATGGGTTCTGCTTTCCCCTCCAGAGCCAATTCTTCTGGATGACCTACTCCAGCACTTCTCTAATCTTCCAGCTCACCTTCATCACTGGTTTTCAGACATATGAGTCTGGTTTGACTGGTACATATTTGAGAAACTGTGCATATTTCTCATCAAGCCTGGAAAGGAGGGCAAGGAGGCAATGAGCTGCAAGGATATAGAAGCAAGAATTGGGAAGATAGATTAATTACTTACGTTAATTAAAATGAGGGCAGGTTGTACTGCATGAATATACCTGATATTGTTCACAGTCTGTGTTATGAGATACAGAAATTTGCATGACAAGTGTCTGCCCTGAGGTCATCAGGTGACAGCCATATCCTGGTGATCCCCTTTTGCTGTATGTATTTGTTGATAAGTCGTGCTGGTGAAGGTAAAAATGTAAAGACCTAAAAGCAGAGGGGACTGACTGCATAGCAACATGAACAGAACTTCATAAATCAATCTTTCCTCAGGAAAAAAAATCCCTACAGACTCCAGCCTGCTACAGAGGGAGCATAAATATCTTTTAAACACAGGAAGCGGATCACGTTTCTGGAAGAAGTTTTACTCTCCAGAGTTTATATGTTACAGATCTTCTTTCACATAAGTTAATGTAAAGCTGGGCTAAAATTGTTATAAGTGAGATCAGGCCCTTTGTCAGAAGCTGAGATATTTATAAACAGCTTTGTCCTCAAACAATGTGGGCCATCCATCATATGTTTCAGCCTTAGAAAGCAGTGCATGGTTCTGAAGAGAAGGGCTGGAGTTTAGTTTGCTTTGAAGGAGGCAGTGTTCAAAGAAAAATGTCTTCTTCGCTCTGCAAAATCTGATTTCCGTGGTACCACACCAGGCATGTTCTAAGGGGATTGTTGCTCCCCATCAACCTTAGCCACTTCTGCTGCTTCATCAGCTGTGTGAGGGCTCTTATTACCTCAAATATATTAAGCTACATATTTCTCCCTGGCAAGCCCAAGTCAGCTAAGAAAACAAAAGGAATTCAGTAAGTGAAATTTTGGAAGGAAGAGTGTCATGGCCATAAAAAAGAACTCCCTACAGAAATATACTTTTAGCAATAAACTCTGAGTGAGCCGGAGGAATTATTTATTAAATGGACAAAAAAACCAGTGAAAAATAGGTAGTGACATAAAGACACTTTGGCAAAAATTGGTTAGAAAGTAGAAATTCAAGTATTTGAAAACTTACACTCTAAATAGGAATCAAAGTTTTAAGAGTATATAAAAAGAGATCCCTGCTTTAAAAATAATTTGAAAATATTTAATAATCTCATTCTGTTTATATTTCAGTTGTTTAATATCAATTATTAAATTTAATGCTTTAGTATTTTAAATAGCAAGCCAAAATAATCAGGTAAATGTAAACACTTTAGCATCACATGAACAGTTTCACCTTAACCGGATGGAATAGCAGATGTAAATTTTGTGGAAATTTTTTTAAGCTTTCACTTATATTAAACCTGTCCCAAATCACTGGATTCCCTTTCAGAGCTTCACTTTGGGAGAAGCTTTAAAGGAACATTTGACCACTAAATATTTTTTGACCAACACTAGGATAATAAGTTTGTCCCACTAGTGGACAGTCTGGCTCACAGTTAGTCTGTGAAATGGTGTTTCTTAGAAAAGGACAAGTGTTAGGGCACCCTCTCACCAGTTTGAGATTCAGCCTTACAGCTGCCCCTCCAGAGCAATAAATTTCTGACCAAAATCATTCTACTTTCTGCAGTCTTTTGAGATCTTGAAAAATGTGCATGCTTGCAATAACTAGATGTCTGGCTTGGCTTGATTCTCTATATTAGAGCAATACACAAGCAAACCAGCTTCCTTTCTGTTAATTAGATTTTACTGTTTCCTAGAAGTGTGACAATTAACAGCACTCATAGTAAGAAATCCTGTGGGTCACTGGGACTTTAAATAGTAAATGTGATAATCCTCTTATATTTATACTTCTCCTTCTAAAAGGAAATCCTTGAACCTGTGGTACTATTCTCATTTTCCATACAGAAAGTGCAAACAGTCCACTAATCTTAGAAGCCAGGTTCACAGAAATGACCAAAATAGACTTTTGATGAAAGAATGGAATAAAAAACAGTTTGCAACCCCCTCCTTCTCACACTTGTGAGTTAGAAAACTGAAGCCCTGGGATACATGTCCTCTGTTCTTTTCTTTATGGGGACAAATCATTTGAGATGTAAAATAAGCAGATATAATGCCACTATATGTGCTGTTGAATATTAATATGTATCTTTTCACATGGATAATTTACTCCAAGATTTTTGGAATATGCTGTCTCTTTTTCCTTTTTTTTTTCTATTTTTAGCATGCCATAAAAATTAATTTTAAGAACTTATTGCTTTAATAGATTTTATAGTAGCTTCCATAGTGGAAATATTATTTCTTCTGTTGCATCATGCAGTAATGCTTTAGCATATTTTTATTTTCTTTTGCACTTCAGCTTTACTGCCTACAAAATTAAAATAGCAAGTTACCTCCTATGAAAGGCAGTATACATGGAGCAGCGTAAAAGATCAAGATATTAGTGCCCTTCCTGTTTTTATCCTTTCTGACGCAAGCATTCAGCTAAATATAAAGTGTCATGATAGATTGTTCCCATAGCCAGAGAAAATGGTGATGGAATCAAGGGTTTCTTTTAATTTCTTCTTTTCTGCCAAAACAGAGTCTTGGTTTTCTGATGGCAGAGGGATTCCAGCTGGTTGGCACCCTTGCCTGTGGTGTTGAGCCCCTTTCTCCTCAGCACATAGGCGCAGAAGTTTCTTTGTTTTAGTTTTCTTTAGGACTGTGCGCCTTGTGTTGTTCTGACCCTGGTCTGGTGTTTCTTGGCAGCCTTGTCCCTCAGCTTCTCTATTTCTTTTCATGTTTGTAATTGATACTCAAGCCTTTGCAAATAAAGAAAGCGTTCTGCACACGTGTCTTTGCTTTGGGAGACCTGGGCTTGCTCTTGGGACAGGGGATGCCTTGGACTCCCATTAGGGCTGTCCTGGAGTTCTCTGAACTCTGTGGTAAATGATGGGCAGCAATTACACCCCACCTTTACCATCGTTTTAAGAGGATAATAACTATTGTGAAAAAAAATTATCAGTGACACCACTGCAGCATCTGATCACCTAATTGCATATTTCATCTTCTGCTTATATAAATAGCAGCCATGAAAGAAATATAATTAATATTGCAGCAAGGAAAATGTTCTAGCGGCTGTAATTAGGGCTGGATAAATCATTAACTGTGAATAAATAATCCAAAGCATTCTTGATCCTTTTGGTTTGTGAATCAGTTAGGGAGTTCAAATGTCTCTCTTTTCTCCTCTTTCCCTTTGTTTTTCCCTGTAAATGCGGCTCTTACAGACATGGCAGAAAATATCAAATTTCCATGGTGTTCAAATGTTCTGCTTCATGGGGTAGAATTCCTTAACCAGACTCCATGGTTCTGGTGGGTAAAACTTTCTGAAGAGTATACTAAATCAAAATACACCAGTAATGGGAAGGGAGGGATGCAAATCCTGACAAGGTGCGATTTTTGAAAGTGGGTGAAGACATAACTTCAGGTGTCATTGGTGTCTTTGCCAGCATGGAGGAGTGAGCACTGGTCCGTGTTCCCAGGGCTTCCCAAGCTTTGAGGAGAATGGACTCTTGTGAGTAAATAGCAATTAATAGCAGAGATGTGTGTGGTCAAGGTGAGCTATGTTTGGAGTTCAGGTGAACGACCATCGTGGCGACTGGTCTGGATTGCTACTGTTCTGTATTTTATGTTGATATTTCTACTAGCACGGAAGGGATCCTGTATGATGTTAAAAAGTAAGAGAATAATTGTTACAAGTTTTCCTTGGCATGAATATCTCTGTAAGGTCCCTGACACTGAAGAGTTCAGCTTTGCCACAACATTTGCTTTGGGTCTGGTGTACCCAGCTTGCACACAGACACTGCACTGTACTGAAATTTTAGACTCAGCTTGCTCTTTTTCTCAGACAATCAGAATCACAGAATATTCTGAGTTGCAAGGGACTCACAAGGATCATTGAGTCCAACACTTAAGTAAATAGCCTATACAGGGATCAAATTCACAACCTTGGTGTTATTAAAACCAAGCTTTAACAAACTGAGCTAAAGAAAAATGCACAGAAGGGTACTCCAAATTTACTGAAATGTACTGAAAATATTTCCAAAGTTGTTATTGTTTTGCCACAGTGAACCCATCCCTCTGGTGGCTGCTGTGAATGGGTGATGGGAACCACTTAAAAGCAGATGTTGCTGCAGAAAAAATTTGGTCTCAAAAAACTCAGTAAGTTATGAATTCCTCATTTTCCCCAATTTCCCACAAAGGTGAGATTTCAAGCAACCTGTGCACAGCATTGGCAGAAAAATCACAGAAGGCACTTCACAAGCTCTGCCTGTCAGTTGGGAGGACTGGCTTGTCAGCAGTGAACCTTGAGTTTTACTGTTGTTAAGTACCAATTGGTCCAGAAAGATGCAGAAGGCGTGCCAAAGCATTCTGTTTGTTTTTGCAATTGCTGATATAAATTGCCTAAACCTCTAATTACCCAAATCTTGGGACTAATAGTTTACATACTCTATTTTCCACTCAGTAAAATTTATTTGAGACCCAGAGGAGCACAGACTTTAGCTACTTAAATGCCAATTTTGAAAGCCAGAGGCTAACTACATGTACTTTAACATGTGGGGGAGTGTCAGAAGCATTCGGGCTCAGCCTTGAGCTGACTACGCTGACTTTGCAATTTAGCCTAGAGCTTATCTCCTGGTTTTGGCAGAAGTGATGAAATTTATGATCTGTCCTGGTGACATTGGAAACAGCCTCATGAACATGTCTGAGTTGTTTTGTTAGCTTTGCAAATTCATGGCTGAAAAGATCGTGTCTCACCTTGAAGAAAGACCTGAATATATCCTGTTTCAAGGTTCTGTAAAAATACCAAGGGAGTAATCATATTTATTTTTTTTATAATAAGAGACTTTAGGCAAGCTATTCTGCTGAGATAGGTAGGATATTTTCACGTGGTGGGACAGGTGATGAGAGATGCTAGCTGTATTGATCAAAGATACTGTGACAGAGAAAACCAATAGAGCTGTCTCTTTGCCTGACCTGTGTTCCTCCCTCCTTAATCTAAACCACCAGCACTGCTACATTTGGTATTCAGATATGAATGCTTATTGACTCTGACATGATTATGAGCAAGGGAATGGTTTTAGACATGACCTTCACTACAAAGGCTGCTGGGTAGTTCAGTCTGAGAGATCCATCATGTGTGCTTTTAAGCCTCAGCCACCCTGCAACTCACAGTGAGGCAACTCAATGAAACAAACCAAAAAAAAGTCAAAGCAAGAGCAGAGAGGATCATTAATATCATCTTGGTTTCCTTTACAGGGGCACGATTAACATTTTTACATAAACATGCATTTTTTGACATTCTAAATAGCATCTGAGAAATATCTCCTGGGTGAGTGGGAAGCTGGGAAGCTGTACTGTGCAAACAGAGGGGTGACAAGATATGATACTCACATGTCATTCATTTGTTCACCTTGTCCTTCTGAGATGTGTCGGCTTTACCCTCACTTGTTTTTGGGGAATTATTCTTTCATATGCCATCTAGCATGGCATTCCTATCAGCAGGGAGCAAATTAAAAATCCCACCATGGGAGACAGCTTTAGCTATTACTGCTACAGGAATATCTAATGTACTTTCCTGGGAGGTTTGGGGGTGTGATGCCCCATACACAAAAGTGTGAGTGTGCCAGACATAAAACTGTGCTGGTAACCTGATGGGATTTTTGTTTCAGTGGTTCCTGGACTGCTATAGTATCACAGTCTAGGCTCCTACCTATTCCTTCTGCCAGTCAGACATTTCATGAATCCCTCTCGTATCTTCTCAGATTAAAATTTCTTCCAGTACTTTGTAAAGAATACATATCAGACAGTATGTGTGGTTTTCTGCAGAAGGACTTTGCAATGTTAGCTGATTTTTTTTTCGAGTCTATGATATAAATTGCCTAAACCTCTAATTTTTCGAGTCTATGATACTGGTTTTCCTGCCTCGCTTCCAGCTTCCAAACTGAACCAAGAGAAAATTTGATATGGTTGAATATTTATGATTTTTCTATATTAAAAAAGTTCTTGAGCTGACATGAAAAAGCACAGTTATGAACAGGAAGAGGCAATCTGTAAAACAGAAGGTGAAGGAAAGGTCTTTTGCCCACTGTTAAATTCCAGCCTATGCAAACAGTAGCTATATTGGAAATCAATAGCAAAACCCCCATAGACTTTGATAGGAGAACAATTAGGTCACTTTTAGTTGTCTTTGAATTCCCACACTGGATGTCTATTGTTTGCTTGGTTGGCATTGTCTTGAGAGACCAACTGGCTTATTTTCCTTTGTTTCAGCTTGCTTATATACATTAACTGCAGTAATTCTTATATTAAAGCCTGCTTGTAATGGTCAGGAACAGACCAACTTTTAAATTGTATGGAACTTGTTTCCTGGCCCTTTTGTGGTTTGAAAGGCAGTCAGCACAGCAAAGTGTTCATGTAACACCTTAGACAGAATCAAATAAACACAGTTATTTGAACCTTGCTATGTATTTCTGTATGATTGTTGTGAAAAGAAGGATAATAGCAGTTTGCCATGAAAATATGACCCTCCCTTGAGGCACTCTTACCACTGTCTGGTGGTGGTTTGCACCCACTTATGGTATCCTCACAGGTTCCTCAGGTGTGACTAAGAACTGAACCAAGAGTTAGTGGATTTGCTCATCTGCTGCAGAGAGAGGGTGTGGTGACCAAGGCTGTGCTGTGTCAGCATTAAGTACCCCTGCACTGTGTGTTGGCTTGGGAAATGGAAAGAGTTGACAACATTTTAGTTTAGTTTAGTTTAGTTTAGTTTTTGCTGGATCCGTCTGTTCCCTTGGTTGCCCTGGAGGCAGACAATCACTAAGGATAGAGAGGAGGAGGGTGTGGGGTGTTTCTGGAGGTGGGAAGGAAGGTGTGCTCACTCCCTTTCACAGCAGTCCTGAAGCTCAGCTAAGTTTTTCAGGGATATAGGAGCCTGGGCACCTCATGAGAAGGTGCAGGAAGTCCCCAGTGGAATGGCCCCAGCTGAAGACAGAGCATTGCTGGGCAGGGCAGAGGCTGCACCATGGCTGCTTGGGGTGAGACCTTTGCCTGCTTGGGCTCCTCCCTTGGTGGTGGGTAAGAGCTGAGATATGACATCCTCAGCTGGCCTAACTTGGGACAAAATCACTAAGTCCAGAGGAGTTGCTCTATCTCAGTGAGCTGAAGCTATCCCCCTTTATGGCTGTGTAAGACCCAGCACTGCTGAACACCAGGGGGAAGTGTGAGAGGGAGGGGTGGTGTCCGCTCTTGCATAGGTGGAAGGCACATTTTCACACATGGGGTTCCCCCTTTGTTTAGTGGTCTGATCTTACGGGGTCCTCTAAGCCAGGGGTAAACTGCACCACCTTCATGTTTTGTCAAGGCAAGGTTTTTTGGTTGGCTCTGTGTGTTCCATGGGGGTGAGACTGAATTTAACAGTGTGGGTAGGCTGCTGGGTTCTCATCTCTCTAACAGGCATGTAGTTATTGTTTTCCTTTGTGCCTCAGGTTTTTCTCATGTCCTGTGTGTTTTTTAAAGCTCACACAAAGCCTTGTTCTGGCATTACCCTGGAATTAGGAAAGAAGATAAGAGAGCTTCCTGTTCGAAGATACAGATATTGATAAATGTTTCTTGGTGGTTTTTCTGCACAACATCCTCTTTCTCTGTGCATATTTAGAGAAGCTGTTCTTCACTTACCCTCTAAAATGCTTCTGTGTAGCATTGCTGATGCAGAATGGCTGCCATGTCCCCTGCAGAGGGGACTGATTGATCCCCATATATACAAATACATAATCTATTGAGTGATTCTTCACAATAAGAGGCACTTTGCAGAAGTAAATTATTATTACTATTGTACCATTACTTTACTCCTTTGCAATAAGGCCATTTTTCCTCCACAAACTATCAGCATTCCTTGCTAGACAAATAGTAGTGCAGATACTCTCACTATGAGTCACTGTACTGCAGCTCTTCCTCCGATAAGAAACACATCACCAGTGCAATGCCTTCGGTCACACCTGACTCAGAAACTGGAATCCCAAGGCTGCTTTTGAATCCACATTGGTATGATTTTCACTACTCTGCCTTAGCTTGCCTGAGATTTTCACTTATCATGATGTCAGAGCAGCACCTGTGTGTCTCCAGTGGACTCTGAATGACTACTCTAACCCATTATCCTAGTGAAAATAATTCCAAGGTAGATGCTTCCAAAGCTGCGTTTATACAAAGCCACCCCATGGGTGAAATGGCAACCTGAGAGTCATGCTAAGAAAATTAATCTTGAAAGTCATACTTTTACATCTGGTAATCTAAACAAGTGTTTAGCTGCCAGTCCCGGTAATGGGATGCCCTGGCAGCAGCTTGGTGTTCTTACCTCCAGATATCCCCCTAAGGAGTTACCTGCAGACTCATCATCTGTTATCCTGTTCTCTCAAGGATAGGCACAACTCAAAACTATTTCTGTGCCTCATTCAAAAGCTTCGCTGAAGAAGAATTCAAGATGGCTTGGCGATTTGTTCCTTAAGCAATCCTGTAGCAGTAATGTGTACTTTAATGTATAGTGAGGAAGATCTTTAGATCTTCACTTTCTCCTGACTTTCAGTGACCAGAGCTTTGGCTGTTTGTAATTTTTAGGTACTTTTTGTACCTGGGAAGACTGTGGATTGAGCTAAACTGCGAGAGCAAAGATGCTTGTCTGAAGGATGCCTACCTTTTTCATTGTACTGTCTGTAGTCACTGTGGTGTATGGGACAGTGCACTCTGTCCTGTTGTGTATGGGACAGTGCACTTTGTCCTGTTGATGCATTAAGTTTTAGCTTTCACGATTTTAAAGATTCTGTGTTGCCTAGATGTGTAGTTCTGAGCCTCATATTAAGTGTTGGTAAGCTCTCTTCACAGGGTAGGTGAACAAAACAAATCCTTTTCTAGAGGGAGACCAAGGATAACTGTTGCAATTTTTCAGGCCCAAAAGCATAAACAACGGTGGACTGAAGAGAGAAAACAAGGATGAGACTTCATAATCTGAAACTATAATTGGGCAATTAAACCCCAATATGCAAATGGTCCAAAACTTATAAAAGTGTGAGACCTCATGACCAGTGGTCCGTTTTTTGAGCATTTTGGGTCCCCTTTGGGTGTAGCCCTGGCCAGGCTCTTGCGCTGCCCAAGGCATAGCCTTAAAGGCCTTTTAATAAATATCTACTTTATTCTCTTAGCTCTGTCCAGTCTCTGTTCCAGGTCAGCCTTCCCAAGGCATCACTGTAGTGGCAGAAGTTGGTGCAGTTCAGTGTGCTGTGGTGCCTGAGCTGTGGGTACCAGTCATTGATCTGTGCCCAAAAGCCTTGGCAGACAGTGGTTTGAAGACTGGGTGCCAATACCTGCATGTTTGCCTCCTCTGGGCTGACATAAAGGACCATATCTCTACATCCAGAGCCCTGTACAAGTGTGGTAATGAAAATTACCACAATGTATAGAACAAGCCTGTTCTGAGGAGCAAGGCACACTAATTCTTGCCAACCAAACTGCAAGAAGGTTTGAAAAAACAGTTAAAAAACCATATTCAGAAACCAGTGATAAATACGAAACCTGCTTGCCCTTAGGAATTTGTCTGATTTCACTACCTTGATTTAAGAATCAGCAATAAAAGAGAAAAGGCCAGACCTGCAAGATGGCACAAGTCAGTGCAATTTCACTGAACTAAATGGAGTTGTGGTGTATCACTGAGTCATACAGTTCAAGGCCTTAAAAGCTTGAAGTTGATGGATATTCCCTGCTGATGGCTGATTATTATTGGTACACTTTGGTACATTGCCTCTGAAGTGCAGTACTCTACCAATTCAGCACATTACATGAGCCTCAGGCTTGCTTCACTTTTGTTCAACTTTTTTTTGGGGACCAGAATTTGCTCTCATATCATGGTGCTGTAAGTTTGGAATAGAGCCACAAAGCACTGGCAGCATTCCTTCATGTACGCATTTGTGCAAACAAGAATTATGTTTGTCCCAGTCTGAAAGTCCTTACTAGTTTGAGAAGTTGGATTTTTTCAGGTTATTTTTATTTCTCTCTTTTCTTTTTCTTATTGCTCACTTGCTAGAGCAAAAGGGCCAGCTGCACTTAGAGTATATAGAGATATACATGCCTTGGTCTCAGATCCCCTGCAGGCAAATGATGATAAATGTGGAGGAAAAGAAAGATGGCTTTTAGAGAATGACCTTAGGAAACAAAATCTGCAAAAATAGTTGCTGTGCCTCGTGTTTTGTGTGTGAATACCCAAGGAAATTAATTGAAATGCAAATGGGAAATGCGTCCATACCTTTGGGTAGAAGAAACTGAGTATTTTTTGCACAGCAGCTGGTTCTTCGGGGCCAGTCTTCTGGATCTATCCATGGATCCTTCCAATGAAATGTGCAGAAACTGTTTTATTGCCTAGTTATTGATTATTTCTTGTAATCTGGTCTCCCCTTGGCTTCAGAAGCAAGTGTCTTCTGAGGTCTGTCTCCATCACACTGTTGGGTTGTTTGTTTTATTAACTATTTTCATTACTTACATCTTCTTTTTCTTTCTGTGAAATACATTTACAGTGTATTTGGCCTGATTGCCTTTGGCAGTGATTCTAAATGGTATGTGACCCAGCAGGATGGTTGCATCATTGGACATTTATATAAAGAATTGATGTTTGTTTCATTAGTTCCACAACTGACAGTGGGATCCTGCAGTAAACCTATTGTTGCCTTTGGGTGTTTCTTCCAGAATGCTTTTATGCATACAATTCTGACATTCTCCTTGTCAAAAAGGAGAAATGAAAAAGTCAAATAGCTACTGACAAAAGCCCAGGACATTTAGTTTGAAATCTCACTTTTCTTTAGGAGCATAGCTGTTCAGTGAAGGTTAGCTATGCACACAGGGAGAGAGTTCTGCCTTGCTCTTCAGCAATGGAGGTAGAAACTCTTTCCTGTGCTCATTTTGATTTCTGGTGTCACCTGAATATTTCTAATTTCTGCAAGCGCTGCCATTTTCTGACTGCCATTTCTTGCTGAGGCGAAGGGTTATTTGGCAAAAGCACATTTGAACCTTATGGAAATTTCAGCTTTTTCAGAAGGTAAAGAAGAACGGCTTGAAAGTCATGTTGAGGGATCTTGAAAGTAGGAGAGAGAGAAATAGTAAGCAGTAAAAATAAAGCCTTTTCTGACCTTCTTTTTTTTAGTTACTTTGACTGGATGTAGCGTTGTTTGCCATTGGTCATACAGACTGGATGTTTCTCATCTTTAAATCTACGTCTCTTTACGTGTGTCTGTAGGAAAGCAAATTCCATCTTCTAGGGAAATCAATCTCAACTTGTGCTGGGCTATGAGAAATCAATAGATGTAGTTCATAAATTATGCTGGGACAGAGCTACTCTGAGTAGACATCTCTGAGTTAGTAACCTTAACTTCTCTTTAAGGTCAAAGAATTGTTTTCATTTCTTGTATCCAAAACTGCTTGGATGACTCATTCCCTAAAACTATCGATTTCTCTCTAAAGCTTATGAAGAGATCCTAGCTTAGCTTAGCTCAGTTGTAAATGTATGTTGACAGATGCCTTAAGGTCTGGTGAATCCCACTCTTGGTAGCTCTAAGAATGCAAAGGGGAGCTGAGGATACTTGCAGTTTGTAGGCAGCACCAGCTCAAGATTTAAAATGAGGGAATAGCTGTTGAAATTAGATACAACTGACAAATCAGCCTAAATTCACCAAATTGCTAGTAACATCACACTCAGCACTAAAAGAACATGATGTTTCCTGCTCTCTGTAGGCTTTTTTAGACATGGGAAAAATTCTGATATAGCATAAAATTGTCACAGAAGACTGCATATGGCTGATGCCTTATATAGCTTTAAAGGAAATTCCCATGACCGCATTTGACCTCTTTTTTTTAAAAACACAATCACCATCCATAAAGTTGTGCACCTGTGTATTATCATGTATTTTGCACATGATGACGCTGCTGAGTTATGTTAAAATTGGCAGGATGCAAGTTAATACTCCCACCAAATCAGGAGAAAAATAAGTTGTCTGTAAAAAAGCCTTCACTTTAACAAAGTTGGTTCAGCCATGGAATAAAACACTCATCAGAGTACTAAATAAAATGATAATTTCAGTTGATACAGAAAGAGTACCAGGGTGTGTTTTTTGAAATACACACTCTTCATGCAATTCCCTTGCTTTATACTTTCTTCTGGAGAAAAAAAAACCAACATTGTTGTACATGGTTAATTTTGCTAGCAACTCATCTCATTTATTCACCTGAGTTGCATACAGCTCAGTTTTAATTCTGTAGGAGGAAAATTTACCATATAAAGGATGGGCTATAAGCTACTGTTTGACTACACAGCATATCATACTATACCCTGAATAACAGACTTTTTTTTTTAACTTATTGGTTCTTTATACTTCAGTGAAAAGAGTGGATGACATGAATAGTTCTCTTGATTTTAGACTAGGGTTAGAATGCCCAGAACCTTGTGGGGCTGAGTATCTAAGAATTAACCTGACAAGATTCATACCCCCAGTTAGCATCAGGCTCTGTGCACAATCCTATTGACATCTCTGGACACAGATGCCCAGCTTACAGTTAAGAAGTCTTTGCCCAGACAGAGTTTTAGCTTCCAGGTTGATAATTGTGTATTTTAAAAGCAGCACTGAACCCCACAAAGGCTGGGTTTTAGTTTCCTTTCAGCTCTAGATTAAGTGTTACTTCACCTGGAATGTGACTCATATCTCAGAAGGAAAGTGCTGTTTGACCAAATTGAGCAAATTGAATGCCCAGGATACAATGTACTCAAACTACAATAGACAATTCCATAAATGCTTTGAATTTATATAGGAAGAAGTCACACATAGGAATCAGTTGGTCATTTATTTGTTTCTTTACTTATTGACAGGGTTGCATTTTGGTACTGAAGAGTATAAGTCCAGACAAGTGATGCTGCACTTCATTGGATTTGACAGACATTTTATTTCTAAATGTTTTATCAAGTTTTCTTGCAGCTGCAGAATGAGGACTCATCTGGTCTCAGCTGCTTCAGTTTGTAGTGTCACTGTCATAAAAGAAAGCATGGGCAAGTACACATTGCCACCGTCATGCTCACATTTTGGGATCTTTAATGACATAGAATCAGGAAGCAGGATCCTAAGTAGAATGGATGACTAGAGGCAAAAAGTAGGATCTGAAACTATTTCAAGGAAAATACAAATGTGATTCCAGCCCTGTGTGTAAGAGTTTTCTCCTGGGAGAAAAAGAGGATCTAATCTCACCCAATGTTAGACAGCTGCAGTGTAGGTGGCTGCCTTTGGGATAAGCTCCTTTATAAGTGGAGTGAAAGAGAGGGCTAAGGGTCATAATTATTTTCTCTGTTCTACCATCTGTCTTAGGATGAGACTGATCACAGCTGCAGTTACAAAAGCCTGGTTGTTCATTAACTGAGAAAGACCTTGGAGGATAGCTGAGGTGTACATGTGTACACTGCAGTCCTCTACAGTTAAAGGAGGTGAATGTTACCCCTGCACCTCTTGTCCCAAGACCCTTCTCTATCCCTGCAACCGAGTAAGGTAGCAGTGTTCATCTGCTATGAAGTACTTCCCTAAAATTTTCCCAGTCCTTCCGTTGAATTTCCCCTAGCCAGTAGGTGACAGGAAAAATGCTTTCAAGAGGCCCCAGTTTAAATCAGGTACATAACTTAAAGGTAGGCATGTATTGAAATTACCTGTAAACCTCTGTCTCATCAATTTACACATGACTTACTCACCTTTAAGCAGACTGTGCAACAAAGAAATCAGATCCCAAACCTATCAAACACTCATATGTAAAAAATACTGCATCATAGGTAGATTCATTTCAGATTGTTGCAAGCAGTAAGTAGAAGGTAATTTTATCTACTATTATGAAGAAACTGTTGGAACAAATTGTGCAAAGCCTCTGTTGTAACCACACTGCACTATTGTTTTCCCTGAAGTTGATAATGAGAATGCAATAATGCAAATCCCTTTGAAAATGAAAGATAACACATAAGATCATTGATTCTGTGCCCTTTGGTTGCAAAGGCTAAAATAAAAATCTAAGTCTTCTTCCTCTTCATTTCAGTATCCTGTCTCTTTGCACCCTTAGTTTTATTTTATCCTCAAGTTCATAAATCTCATGCAAGTGGTAAGGATTGTAAGGAGAAGAAAATCACTCTATTAGGTGAGTTTACGTCATTCCTCCTTGTTGCCCTTGTGCTCAATTATTTTTACCCTTAATGGTCTTGTTTTCCCTTTATATAATTCAAGCTACATTTATGTACAAAATTAAGTATAAAAAATCAGCTTGCTTTATTGTGTCATGAGGATGCGCTACAGAGGTATCTGATGCTCCTGGAATCCAGGGAAAAGTACCTGAAAAAGAATTACCATTTTGTGCAAGATTTTCTTGATACTGTCTGCACCTTCTAACTTACATCTTTAAAAAGAGGGTCAGTGTGTACTGGCCTGTATATCAGTGGGTACTTTGGCCATGCCAGGGGAAGCTGACAGACAATAGGCCAAGTTCCTTAACCTCTGTGTTTGTTTTTCATCCAAATACTTGCCTTTTAAAAGTTTCTCATGTTTCACACCAATAAGACTTCCTATCTGGGGCTACAGCTATTTTGCAATTTTCATAAGAAACTTAATGGACAATTCTAGGGAGAACAAAGATCCTAATTTATCTTTTTTACACAGGAGTTTTCCACTCAATAAGTTGAGTTGGAATGTAAAGTTATGCTTTTTGGGTAAGTGCATATGATTCCTTAAAAGAGCTGGCAGGTTTTCCTACTCCACTCCATTTTACCAAGTGGAATGGTGTTTCAAACTTAGCATGAACTGTCGGTAAGCTTCCCAGTCCCCTTGTTTGAACAAGCCCAATGGTGTTGCCTACTTGTTTCATTGTAAGCTTTACCTAACCCATTTCCTTTTCTTGTACATTTAAAAACACTCAAAAGAGTAGGATTCTGATTCTGATAGAGGCCCTTGGGCGTTGCTGTATGAAAATCATAATAAATATTCAACTGCTGCAATCCTTCAGTCCACGACAGAGTAGATCAAATATTTGAACTGAGGTAAAAAAATGTTAAATGACACATTGATTTGGAAACTATTTGATAGTCTAGAAACAGGACTGCATTTTAAGTGGTATAAGTCATAACTTTTTTGAGGTCAATGAGTTTCATCCTAATTTAACTATTACTAAACATTTGGAATGGTTTGGAATGAATGAGACAGCTAAAGATTTTTCTGCTATAGATGATGCCTCTTCTACATGATCTGAAAAAGCCAAAGCTTAAAAGGAAGGAAAGGCAGAAACCAATAGCATGGCCATGAGAAATCAAAGCATGCCTCTCAGAGGGAAAAGAGGTTGAAGCTGTAGGGCTCAAGATTTGTGATCACATTTGGGATACTCTGCTTAGAGGAAGACAAAATGGTGACTGTTTAGCTGTCTGCAAAACAATGGGGTATTTTCTATACAGAGATCTTGACAGCAGTGCTTTATGAGTCAAAGAATATTTGTTTACTAATGATTTTTAAGAAATTAATGCTTTTTTGCATTGCTAGTGCTTAACTATCATTGCATTAAATTGTTAAATTGTTAAATTGTTCTCTTGGGAAGCTCTCTCAGCTTTGTCACTCACTGGCTTTGACTTGCTTTCTTTGGTTTGTTTATTTTAATTCTTCAATTTTCCTTCTGCTGGAGTGAGCTTCATGCTTGTGCTTCCTAGTCTAGGATAATGATTTATTCACAGAAAGCTGTGACACTGGCCACATAGGTGCAGGCTTCTATAGTCCGTCCTGGCACTTAGGTTTTGGTTTCCACTTTCCAGTTATCTACACACCCCTGTCCTCTTAAGTGATCATTTGACAGTAACAGGGAGCACCAGTTGTGACAGCAGTTTCTGCATCTTGATCACTTACCTACTTTGTATTGGATTGACAATACCAGTTTATTTAGGACAGAGCTGTGTGTAGGCATGCGGCAGTAAAAACACACTGAGTTTTATTGCTTTGGGGCTGTGACATTGGATAAGAGAATCCATAGGCCCATATGGTCATCCATACCATTCTCCTTTGAGAGATGCTGGGACAGTCAGCACCAGGGAGGCTGACTTAAGCTGTTCTCTCTCCACACTTCTCTGCTGCATGGATTATTTACTGGGGTAGCAAAATTCTGTGGATAAAACACTGGACTAAGATCCAAGAGGAACTCATGGAGTCTCAAAGGTTACTCAAAAGTAACTCTTGCCTTGGCCACAGATGGTCCCTCTGATCTTGAAGCTGTCAGTGTCTCTGTGATCATTTATAAGAGCTCTGCCCTGTCTCACAGGAATGTTGACAGAGGGTTAACTTGTTTGTAATTAGAACCTGCTGAAATTGTGCCTTGGCGGAGGTGCAGAAAACAACAAATGAGAAGGAAGGCAGAAACTGCTGTAAGGGATAATCTGAACACACGGGCCCAAGGAAACCAGGTTACATCACTCGGTTTAGTAAAGAAAAATTGATTAATCCTTATGAAGTGCTGAGATATGTAAAATCCATAGACAATCCCAAATACAAATACACTGAATAATAGAATGTTTGCTTGCACTCCTGTGAAAATCCCTGCCAGTTGTGGGGTTTTTTTTCTTTTTCTGAAACTGAACCTAGTGTTAGCAGCAGCATTAATCTGCAGAATTACGTAGTGCAATATTCAGAGCTGGGAAAAATGTTAAATTCAAATAAACCTCAGGATTGAATTTTTGGCTATAAAACAGATTGAGCTGAAATTTAATTGCATCCTTGGAAGCTAATCTAGTGGCCATTTGCAGTGTGGGGGCACGTTAGAGAGTTTTTTCCATTCACAGCTTTCTTTTCTAATATATATTCAAATGTAAGAGCAAGTTCTTATTTTAGAAATAAATCCAGAAATAAATCCTGTTTCACCAGAGCAGTAACAGAGCCAGGTCAGGGGAGTGAGGAGTTACACTTGCAGTTCTACTTTTGCTGCTTTTGAAAGTGTCACCTTCACACAAAGCATCAATTTGTTCCCCACTGCAGAGGCCAGAATGGCCTTTGCTACCTGTAAAACACACCACACTGCTGCTGATCCCCCATTTCTGCTCTGATCAAAGTTCTGTGCATTGATTCCTTTAGTTGCACAGGTGAAATCTGAATTAAAATGGATGCTTTATTAGTTTCAATCCCGCTGAATTAGCCTACAACAGGATTCCCTTGATTTTTGAAAGTGCTCAAAGTCTTTTATATTCTTAAATGAGAGAGCTATTTTTCCACAGGCACTCTTCAACTAGAAAGAAGAGTGATGGGGGGTGAGGGTTTGTCTGCATTTTTCCGAACATCCTGCCAGAGACATACATGGAAAAAGTCATCTACCTGACTAATGAGGAAAGCAACCCCCCTCAGATATTTGGTTTATACTTTTGATAGTGTTTCTGGGAGGTGATGTACATAGAATGGCACATTAATGACTTGCATCAGTGACTTAGGGGCTTTGCAAATGTGCTGAAGTTTTTATAGTGTAAACAGACTTTGCAGGTGGATGCCTGACTGCAAAGAACTTTTCAGAAGTGCTCTGAAGGCAAAAATTTCTTCATGCTGGCATACCACAAGTCAGTCCTTTTACACTAAGTAAGGACTTGGGTCTGTAACTGTTGTATGTCTTCAGGCTTCATAACTCAAGGAACCAAGGGTGGAATAACAGGCCATTAAGAAAGAGGCCCTGAGTCACCTGGCAGCTACAGGGGGAAGCAAAGGCAGGCAGGGGCCGTGACCATGTGGATGTTGAAGCAATGCCAGGGACTCCCTGAGTTTATTGTGCTCTACTGTGCTGAGAAGCAAATAGGCCCCTGTTCAACCTTTCTCTCCCACCTTCCCCCTTTATTTTCCTTTTTTCCCCACCCTCTTTTTTCTTACTCTCAGAAGTTGCTTCTTCATCTCCTAAAAATCTGCTTGCCTCGTCATGACACTTCTTGGCAACTCTGTGTGAACAGCACAGTTACCAGAGCACAGACATGAAATTTGGCCTGACAAAGTGCTCCCTTGGCTTGTAGTCTGTGCCCATGAACTCTTGTAATGCCATCACAGCTTGCCACCCAGAGAGCAGAATTAAGCAGGGAATATAAAGATAATCCCTCTACTCTCATCAGCTGTGTTTGCAGAGTTAGAACATGTCCACTTTTTTATCTCTTGCTCATGTGTGATAATCCCATCTGCCTCAGGATTTATTTCTCGATAGTGATGAAAATTCATTGTTTATGAATTCCAGTTTGCAGAGGCGAAAGAGTTGAATCCAAAGGACTTTCATAAAGAAATCAGTGTTTGCATCAAAGGTCAAGGGAAATGATCAGACAAATCATCTTAGTCCATCATGTCCATTTTGCCTTATAGAGATCAGATGATCACACATACTTACTTTTGACTTCAAATTGGGCTAAGATCTCTAATTTCTACCTACTTATTCTAGGTAGAAAGTAATTAATTTCTTTGTTGTTACACAAAATAAACTATAAGTTCTTTGTGAAAGACGTACTAAAGGTAGATGTAAGTCCTAAGCCTTCTGGTCAATTTTGATCAGAGGAAAAAAGAGCAGCACAGGTTAAAAAAGGAAAACAAATAAACAAAAAAGGAAACAATGAATGAGCGAGCCTCTCTTTAGAGTTACAGATACCATTTTGATAAAATTACATTTTACATAGATTGTGAATGTTCCTCTTTTGCAACCACCTATATATTTATTTTACCTTTTTTACTAAAAAAAAGTTGGTCTCCAAGTAACCCTGAAGCATTGGAAACATCTTTTTCCCATAGTGAGAAAGAGCACAACCTCCATTGGAACTGGTGTCTCACAGCCCATGAACACCTCTCACCTGGAACAGATAGGCCTACTGCACTCACTCCCTTTATTTCTGTCCTGTTGATGCTGACATGACAATTCCATGCATTGTTTTTTCAGTGAAAAGAGGTCAGTTTTAATTGTCATCTTAAATGTAGCTGCCAATTCCAGCTGAACATTTGAATACCTGTTTTAGAACCTTTCTTGTGAGTGAAGAAAATTTCACAGCCCCGATTTCTAGTGTTTTGACACTATCTTTTATGAA
This sequence comes from Cyanoderma ruficeps, assembly GCA_008694505.1. Taxonomy (NCBI): domain Eukaryota; kingdom Metazoa; phylum Chordata; class Aves; order Passeriformes; family Timaliidae; genus Cyanoderma; species Cyanoderma ruficeps. The sequence continues at coordinate 30,835,380 of VZDJ01007749.1, read as the reverse complement.
AGTGTCAGTCTCTGACTTGTAGTTCAATTATTGCAGTGACACTGACACCTGTACATTGGTGCTATTAACACTTCCATTTCATATTGTCTAGATAAGAGCCGGCTCTTGGAAATCCTTCGGTTGAGTTATTTGCCTCAGGATGTGCCTGCAATGCCAAGATAAACAAACATAGGGTTTCAGCCTTTTTAAAGCTGAAATTAAAATCTAAGTTGTCTTTAAATGTGACACATTCAGTGCACGCTAATTTTCAGTTGAAACTGCATTTGTTATAGGTGTTATTTAATGTGTGGTGTTGATTAAGAGATACAGAGGACTAGAATGGTTCACATTAATTTCCTGCAGGAAACTCCTTTATAAAATACAGGACTCAGTTCAGATTTTTGCAGTAGGTATAGAATTTGGCACTTTCTGGCTGACTAACTCTATGAATTTGTATGTATTATTGCTGTCCTGGAGGGGAAGGGAAGAAATGCCCTTGCCGTGGAACTTCCAAAAGCCAGAATTTCTCAGTGTCTCTAGGACACAAGTAAAACTATAGCCACAAACATTCTCTCAAAAGCTAAATAAAAAAAACACCCCAATAACAAAAACAATCCCACAAAAAGTTTTCATTTCACTGAGCATTGCTTTAAATGGTTGCTTTAATCCAAAATAAACTGTGCTGCCATTTGTGTTGCCATTTGTGCTACCATGGGGTCATGTTCCATCTCGTAATCCTCACTAACCTCCTGTGCCTGCTGCTGCCTCTTTTGTGGTGACATGAACATTGATATGATTTATGATGAGTCAGATGGGAGAGCAGATGGAACTGAAAAGTGCCTCACCTGAAAATACAATCTGCTGGGTCACTTGCACATGCTTGCCCAACACTGGTGTTGGTACAAGGGAGGCACTGAGAGCAAGGAGACAGATGAAGAAACTGACTGGCCTTGGCCTTGGTTCTGCACTACAGAAAATGAATAAAATGTACTTCTATCACAAATATTCTCAGAAAGGGTTCAGCTGGTCCTGCTGCAGAGAGCAGTTTGGTTTGTCTAGTCAGAAGAGTGGGTGAAGAAGAGTGAAGGATCCTCAAGTCCAGAATCTTATGCCAGTTCATGACTCAGATACACAGAGATGTACCAAGCTCAGCATCAAGCTCAGACTTTCTCATGGTTCTCATCATGATTCCCACTCAGCTTAGTTCAGTCTGAATCAGAAGCAACTCTTTGATAGTCAGCAGAGTTATGCTGTCATAATACCAGCATGACAGGACAATTAAGCCTTATGTCAATAATTACCCAATTTCTTCACTTTGAGCATTCCCAACCATTTTAGCAATGCTTTCCACATCTTCCCTGTGGGAAATATTAAAGGTAAGGAGGCTTTCAGAAAGGTGTGGAAGCAGGGCCCAGAAACAGAAAGAGCAGAAGAATTTAGAATTAGCTGCAATTGCAAAGTTTGAAATTAGGAAAAGTTACAATAGTACAGCAAGCAAGGACATGAAACAATAGTCTGAGTCTTAGGTTTGGCTAGGATAGGTCTTAAGGTCGCAGAAAAATATGCTTAGCAAGATAGTAGAAAGTTTTAATCTTAATAATGGAATATTGTGTATTGTTAATAGAAAGCATACAAGGAAGCATTGTTTGAAGCAGATGTACATGTGCTTTCAGTGATTGGTTAGAACAATTGTCTGTAAGCTTTAGCAATATGCTCTTGGCTGGAAAACTTTTTAAATGCCCTGTAACAAAGAAATCTTTGGCTGCTGCTGGCAGATGTGACCTGTTGCCATCCTTCAAGTGTCTAAAACCCTGTTATGAGGTTGATGCTGCAATAAAAGCACGAGGAAAAGTCTCTGAGTGGCCCTGTCCAGTTCATGCCCAAAGCCCCAACATGCTTCCTCTTGTGTTATTATCTTGTCTGGCAGACTAGGGTTGCTTGATTTTCCCCTGATGCCAACTGTTGTCTTCAACATGGCTTTTGTGGCTTTGTTTGAGGAGCAGAGGGCTGCCAGTGCTGCGTGGTGGGTTGGCGTCCTCCCCTTGTGCAGTCTGGGAGAGTGGATAGATGATGCCTTAACCATGATGCAGACAAGGAATCCTGCTCACTTCCCTGCTCTGACTTTCACGACAATGAAAGTCTTTTAATGTTCTCTCATCTGAGTTGTCCTTTTGAACTCCAATTTCACTTGTTTGGAGATGGTTTCTGCATTAATTAGTAGATCTCTGCTCTTGAAATTTTCAAATCAAACAATTGACAACACACACACACACAAATACATCTATGCTTATTCATTGCTATTAATATTTTAAAAAAATATTCTGGGTCAACTGCAGTATGTGGACCTGCATAAGGTACCATAAAAAGAGGATAAATTAGCAGTCCTGGTAAAAATCTCTTTTGCAGTAAAGTACATTTCTTCATGCTGAGAGCTGCTGAAATAACAAGTTTTGATAATCTTGCATCCACAATTTTTTTTATACATCTTCCTCTTTCCACAGTGCTGGTTGTGAGGCTTATTTAATAAAATATAGCATGTACACATTATTCTGCACTCCTTGCAGCCTCCTGGCAAAAGAGCCAATGTTCATCTCAGGAAATTCAGAGGTGCATAATCAGAGTTGCTAAAGGGTTTGAGTTAACTTTTTTTGAGTTCATTGAACAAATATTTTATTTACCTGGAGGAACCATCAGATGCAACATAGCAGATGGCTAGATATTAGTGCTTTGCCTATAAATATTTTAGAGACAAAATACAGTGCATAGCTTTTTCTTAACTTTTCTTTCCCTTTTTTGGGCAGCTTAAGCTACATGAGATGATTGTACCCACCGTGGCTTCCCATTGCTGCCAAATGACTGAAAAAGAAAACTTGAAGCTAAATTTGAGTGTGCTCTGTCTTTTGGAATACATTTAATATGCAGTTCCCTTTTCTTTCTCAATTCAAGCGGAGCTTCTAAAGCATATCTGTGAATCACTCTTAAAAGCATCAACCACAGCCATTTCAAAGCATTGCTGCTTAACAAATTCAAAGCAGATTGACCTGTTTGCCTGTGCATTTTCACTGGCTTTTAATTTTAGGTGATGTTCCCAGACAGTAGCTTTCTTATTTCTAGAGCCTGATAGATGTGATTTTGATGCCCTCAAGTCAGTAATAATTCACCCTACATATACTAACATAACATTAAGTGTGAAGAAGTGTGTCACCATCGAGCCTTACGTAAACTTGTTTCAGGCTCACTCAGTACTCTTAATAATGTCTCTCCTCATTCTCATTTCTCTATTCCCCTTTGATTTTCTGATAGTCTTGTGTGTTGTTTCAACAGCGCATTCTGTCCTCTAGAACAACTCTGTCACTGCTCCTTGCCTTTTCAAATCATTCTATATGGGGTCTTATAGAAACCTGTTGTCAGTCAGGTGTAAAATTTAGGTACTGTTAGAGAAGCAACTCATGTCGGTTTTACATCACCTTGAGGTTCCTCAGTGTTGGCTGGTCTTCCAGAGTCCAGAGCCTACAGATGTGAGGCTGGCAGAGAATTGTGGGAGGTTGCTCATACAGATGTGCTATGATAGAAATAGAAATTGCTGAGAAACTATTTTAGGGACTGAAAACAACATAACTTAAAAAAAACCCCAACAAACCAAAAACAATAAAAACCCAACAAAACAAACAAAAAAAAAAAAACCACAAAAAAAAAAACCCTGCAGCACAGAGCTGGTCTGCTGCCTAGACCAATAGGAAATTTCACTGGGTAGAGCATCATGGTTCTGCAGCTTTCTGGGCCCAGCCCTGCCCCTGCACAGCCCCTGCTGAATCCCGGCACTGCAGCCTTAGAGAGGGAGGAAGCAGGGTGAGGCACTGGAGACCTGTGTTCAGCTCTCAGCTGTGTCAGGGTTTTACTCTCACCTTGAATCATGTCCTTATCTTCTGTTACTATTTCCATCTGTAAAATAGGGAGAACATGTTCCAACTCCTCATTCAATAATTGTGAAAGTAAATCCGAGAAAACATTCAAATACCATCATAATAAATAATAATGTTGGTAATACTATTTATGAATGGGGTGGAACTGAAGTTCCTATTTTTACACAGGACAAAGCTTATTCCAATTTCCTTTTATAGTACTCTTTACTTTTCTAGAAGTGTTTCTGGCTTCTTGATTAAATAGTTTCATAAAGAGAACTCTTCTTCTTTGCTAGTGCATTGTAACCCAACAGTAGAGGACCCTCAACATGTGTGAGGCTCCTGGGTATCATCTATTAGTCATGGATCTCTTGTGCTTCTACTTCAGGCAAGCTTTGTGTGTAGCCTTTTAAAAGATGACCATAATATGTAAATAAAAAGTTGCATTTTGGGATCATTGAAATTACCTCTGTCTTGTGCTTGATCCTGTTCCCACCAGAGGTGATAGAAGCTTTGCTGCTAATTTCAGAGGGAAGGGGTCTGGGGTGGACTAGCTGTGATATTCAGAGAGAAACATTGCCAGCTAAATAATAACTTCCAGAGCACTGGGGAAGGCAAGTATGTTTTGTATGCTTCTGTCTGAAAACACAAGACTCTGACTAGTGCACACAGCCAGGGGCAGATTGCAGAATTAACATCTCCCATGGCTGGGGTTTGCTAAGCCATTCTGCAAGAAGATTTCATTCCCATAAAGGTGCATTTATCTTTCCTCTGTATTCCTGTCTTTCCTTCACCAGTGCAAGGCAGGTTGGCACCTGAGCTGCCACACTGCATCCAGTGAAAGGAACTGCACTTGTGCAGGTAGCCAGAGATGGCAGAGCTAAACCTGGTTTGCTTCATTTAGCACTTAACCAGAGTGAGCCTCAGTTTGCATGAGGAAAGATGGATCTGATCAGGACAGATTTAGGAGTATGCACAGAAGCATTATCTCATGATACTATGTCTTCATTATTTCAACAGTGGCCTGTTTCAACTGGCTGTAAGACAGCACTTCATGAGGCATTAGGCGTAATTAAAATTAGCTTTTGGCTGCCAAAATAAATAACCAGATTAAATGCATTTTCCTTTTTTTTTTTTTTTTTTGAGTTGTTTTTGTTCCTTTACTCAGTGGTACAGTGGTCCCTCAGAACTGTTTTCCCACCCCTTCTCAAGTCAGAGTAATCTGACACAGAGAGCAGGTGATCACCTGCAGTATCTGGGCTTGGTTCCATCCACAGTAAGAGCAGATGCAAAATGAGGTGGGAGTTCCTGTCTGGGGAGAAGTGAAATGCACAGTGCAAAAACAAAAGCCAGTTTACAGCTTTTCTGTAAGTCACCATGGAGTGACATTGTTTTGACAGGTGAGAGGCAGTACAGCTCACTGTAGTGAGGGAGATATTCTGAGTAGCCAGAATATCCCTTTGTAATGTGTGTGTGAAAAGGAAAGTAGGCCAGAGGAAGTCTCCTAATACAGCCATTCTTGCTCAACAAAATTTAGAAGATAGTATCTACCAAAATACCAACCTTTCAAAGCAACAAGCATTAGGAGTTTACCTGAGCATCATTACTTCATTTACCAAATCTGTGAAAAACTGGAAACTCAATCCACATGCCTGCTAATTTTTGGCTATTTTGCCAAAAGTAATTACATCAACCAAGCAGTGAAACAGGCAAAAACTCATGGTGAATGCTACCATTTCACGGATCTATTTACTGGATGAATGACCTTTTCATTTCATTGGCATCAGACCTGTAAAATGAAGTCAAAGCAGAAAAAAAGAGTCAAAGTGAAAAAAAAGAGGATGGAGATGTTTGCTTTGTTCTGAGGCACCATGCAAAGACACACTTTTGACCAAGGCAGCAATGAGAAATGCATGTGACCAAATACAGCCCTGCATGGATCTCTGTGCCCTGAAAGCACCACAGCCCTGTGATTGTTACTCAACCAGACTGCACAGAGCTACCCCTCAGCAGGGCTTATCTTGGGTACTGCCCTGCACCGCCTGGCTGGCACAGCTCCTGAGCTGGCACTCGGGCAGCCTTCTTTAGGTTTACACCAAATCCATGGTGATTTGTAAACGTACCCAAGCTCTGAACCAGTGTGATGTTTTTTCTGCAAAGAGAAGAGAGGAAAAAGACCTATTATGTCTGATATTTGAAAGCTGTGTACCTTACCTCTCCTTCCTTTTCTGTCTATCAGACTCTTGGTGTAAGACTCCAGTAGCAAATGCACTGAGGAAAATGAAAAGATTTCTACAACATCAATGAGCTTTCAGTCATGTCAAAAGAGCAAGGTTATGTGGTTGCCTGTCTGTTCCAGTTCCCCAATGTCCACAGGGGCAGGCTGTCAAATCCAGTAATCCACATTAAATAAGCTTCTAGCAAAAAAATGGAAAAAGCAACAGTAACAAATGATAAAAACTGAGGGGAAAAAGAAAAAAAACCAAACCAGTTGTTTTATTCTTCAGTTTCTCAATTACTCAAGTAGTTAACGATCAAGTAGCTACCACTGACAATATCATGACTCAGCTAAGGCCCTGTGTGTCTGTCATAATTCCCCTGTGGTGCCCCACTAGTGGATCAACCAACCCAGAGAATCTCTTTTCCAGGCCTGGAAGAGGGTGTGTGTCTCCTAGTGGCTGGATGATTTTGCACACTGTGGCCACCTCAGTAGCTGTGGGTAGCAGAGCTGCTCAAACTGACACAGCAGACTAAGCAATAAAGCCTCTGCTGCTCTCTGGGGCTGACTACCCCAGACTTTTACTGCTCAAGCTCCTTGTTGCCCCTGCAAAGAGAGTCTGCTCAGAACAGACACACATCTGAGCAAAGCTGATGTTGCCCTGGCTCTCCTGGGGTGCCAAGCCTTGCTGCCAGAGTAGTGCAAATTACTCATTGGTGCAGAAGAAAATCAGGTCTGAATCACTTACAACTTAAACACAGAGAAGCTGGAGGGTATTAGCAATGTTTCTTCTGTGGCCTGTTCATTTCTGAGCAGAGTGCTCAATGAATTCACAAGTTTTAATGCAGTGTCAGAAGAAACATAAAGGTAATGTTGTACTACTCCAAGTGCCAGGTGCAGAGTCATAGCAGAAAAAACAAACCTCACCAAACTGTTAGATGACTCACAATAGATGAGTCAGAAACTCTTTCTTTCCTGCTATACTGTTACCAATTTAGCAGGCTGCAAAACGAGAAAATGGAGCTGTGGGTGACAAAGAAGAGGTAATTTGTGAAAAATGCCCACAGCTTGTGGGGTAGATGAAAGACAAGATACAGCAATTAAAAAATACCAGGAGACACACTATGTGGGTACAAGGTGTGTCCGGGTTCTTCAAGCATTTGAGCAATTAAATCCAAGTTATCATNCAATTAAACCCAAGTTATCATTTTTTCCAGGTGTTTTCAGTGAGCAGAAGCAGGTGCCTTCTCCAAAGACCACTAGTGGGTACATTAGATGCTGGCAGTGTCTGGCACCAAATTAAAAGCAAACATGGATTCTCTTGTGATCCTCAGCTTGCATCCTTTGTGAATTTTAGGGGCAGAAAGTGTTTTTTGCTAGAAAACTGTAGAAAACAGTGCTATCAGTAGATGTCGTAGCACTGAATAAAAGTAGAATTTCTGAGGTTATTAGGAGGCCTAGGTTCGAGAATAGTCACCTTTGCTTCTCTCATGTGGGCCAGGTTAACCAGTGAAATATGTTTCATGTGTGTGTGATCCAAGAAAGGCTTCATCACCTACCACGTAACACCAAAGATAAAGAGTTAAATACAGCTTTGGGCCATGTGAGAACCATGGAAAGTAAGTGAATTTGCATTTTGATTACACTAGAAATAGTTTGGTGAACTAAAACAAATGACTTCTCTGAGATTTGTGATTCCTCCTGTGAATTAAAATATTCTGTATTTCCCCTCCAAGTGGTGGTCAGCAGGACAATGCTATATAATAGGCCCACAAAATAAGTTGTGATTGTTTCCTGTCATTCTGGTCTTTCAAACGGAATATTTTAAAATAGGAATTGGGAGATGTGAGATAGAATAGGAGCTTAGATTCTAATGGCACAATTTGAAAGTAACAGAAATGGTTCAATAGCAACTTAACAAAGATCCTTGCTTGCAGAAGGCATCTCCCCGGGGTTTTTGACAGTATGGCATCTACATTCTCCTACATTTCAGGAATTTAGAACGAGCTCAGAGGGAAAACAATTCAGAGAAAAACCACAAAACTTATTATGGGAAATGAAAAACAGATCATAGCAGAAAACTCTCATTGCCGTGTCTATTTCCTTTATAAAAGAACGGACTGAGGAGTAACACAGTTACTGTCAGTAAGAACCAGCACTGAGCACACAGCAGGAATGAACTTTTCAGCATAGTGGACAAAAGTATAACAAGATACATTAACCGAAAGGTAGACGGTTCAAACTAGGAATAAGGCACACATTTTTAACAGTGAAAGTAATTGAAACAATGTACCAAGGACTTCAGTGAATTTTCCTTTAGTGAGAATATGTATAGAACGACTGGAGATTTTTCTAGAAGACACATAATTGAAACAAAAATTAATTCATAGAAGTTCAATGACATGTCATATATAGGAGGTCAGAGTAGATTATCAAAAATGGGCCTTTGGAACTCTAAAGTCTAGGACTTTATGGAACATTGAAAAAGTATTAGCTAATTTTCTTCTAGTAGAATGTCCTTAACAAAGATCAATTTCCCTACCTATCAATGGATTTTCCATACTTCTCAGCACTGTCTTAAGTCTTTCCCAAATAAATTAGTTCGGTGTAGTGAGATCAATAGTGATTTCATAGTGCCTTCTCTTCCTCACCCTACCTTAGTTATTGAAAGAACTATCTAGTCTAAATATATACAGTCTTTTATTCCATTTGAGAAACAAACCACCCAATTATATCTCATTACAGCGTCTTAAAATGAAAATTTAACAAACACAGTAAAACTGCCAACTAAGAAATGCCAAAGCTTTCAAACTTCTTAAAAATAGCTCTGAACATTTTTCTATTAAGAACTAAGTAATTTTTTTAAAAATAATTTTGTTTAGTTTCTAATTTCAGATTTTTTTGAGTTATGTCAAGTGCAAAAGTTTTGGTCAGGCCATGTGGAAAATAATCATTACATGCTTTAATTGCTCTGCTGATTTTCTTTCATCTTTCAAAACTTGTCATGTGCTAATACCAAGTCTGGAAAATGTCAGTCCCAGAAGACATGTTTGTCAAATTAATAGCAACCAAAAAAGAAAAAAAAAAACCCAAAACAACCAAAAAAAGGAGTGGTCATGTTAAGAACTGAACTCAATGATAATTATAATGGAATTTTAGCACATATTATCAGTTTGCCTGACCTAAGATGCAGACATTAAGAGAGCTGCCAGCAGAAGTTGCCCTGGAGATGTGCTGAAGCAGCCTGTCTTTTGATGCCTAGACTGTCTTTTCTCCCTGGCTGACTTCATTCACATGCCTTGTCATGCCAATTTACTCCAGTTCTTCCCCCTCCCTCCTCAGCAGTTGGATGTTGCAACCTATTTACAGTGAGGAGATTCCCTTACTGGCTGAACTTTGTGTTACCTGGCAGGAGAAATTCCTTGGGAATTAATGCAGTCTCAGTATCTGTGAAACAGCTAAGGGATGAGAGATGTCTTTTTAAGACATGGAAGGTTTCTGATAAAGACCACAGCAGCATTCTACCAGAACTGCAGAACAGTACTGATCCCATAAAAAACTGTGGGAGATTTTGCAAGTAGAAACTGACCATCCATGTTAGCTATTCGTTAATACTGCTCCAGTCTCAGTGAAAAGAGATGTATACAATGGCTGCAAATCCCACAGGCTTTATGCAACTCTAATCGTGCTGCTGCAGAGAGTTTTTACATTACCCAGCATGACAAGGCATAAAGAATTTGGACTGGAAATATCCAAGGTACAGTGAAATCAGCATGGTGCAAGAAAAAACATCTTTTTTTCCTGCCTCCGTCTGCCTCTTTTTTTTCTCATCTGTACTCTTGAGGTTTTGTGTCCATTAAAAAGACCCCCAGGGGAAAGCTGAGGTAGAAATGCATGGAGCCAGGGGCACCCTTGTCCCACTGCCACTAGAAAGAAGCCACTTGGTGACTTTCCATTAGCTCCTCAGCAGAGCAGTGGCCACAGCTGCCTTGCTCTGAAACAGTCTTACCCTTGGAGATACATCCACTTCCAGGACACTCTGCTTCCACTTCCTAATACATTCAACTAGGGTGAGCCTGGATTACTGAGTGAAGTGCATTTCAGTGAAAAAAAAAACACCAAACCTAAATTAAATAAAATGGCCTGTCGCAAGTGAAATAGCTCAGGAATTAGTGATGTATTGCAGACTTTTAAGAATGGTTTGTTTCCACAGTGAATGGAAGCCAAAATGGCTGTGAATCTCATTTCAGCATCTAGCAAAAAAAGCTGTCAGACTGGTTATAGTAAAGATGATAATATTATGTTGTTTAATCTTATCTGGATATATCCCCTCCAGTGGTTTCCTGCTGGTAAACCACAGAGAAGAGAGGCAGTAGTAAGTAAACTAGAGGAAGTGCGATGAAATATAGTATGCTCTTTAGGTTAATAGGGGATTCATGTGGAGGATATTGCTAATTAAACCAATGGTATTTTCTGCCATCTGGGCTTTCAAAACTAGTTTCAGAGGATACAGAGGATGTTTTGTTTCACTGAATTGGTCATATCTTAGGAAAGCCACTGGGATGAAATATCAGTATTGTGGTAAACTCTACTTGTGCTTTAACAGCAACATGTAAAATAAGCACTTTATAGAGTGTGAATACATGGTTTCACCCACATAACGTCCAAATGAAAGGGCAGCTTGGGGTTAGAAGAACAAAATCCACTCAGCCTGCTCTGAGGTACAAGAAACTGCCAAATCGTAGTGGTTACTGGAATAGGAGCTCTTGTGTTCACAAGGCTATACAAGCGTGGCTCCAGGGCTGCTGGATCTGGGGAAACATGGAGTCTGGGGACTTGCCTGCAGTGCTGACCTTGGGACCAGCCTGTGGATGGCATGGTGATTCACTGGGAGCATGTGAAACCAGGGGGTGCCTTGCTGCTACCACTCACAGCTTTCCCCCGGTTGACCAAAGGGAGTTGAAGTTGCTCTAAAGACCTAGCCAGAATTCCCAAGTAGAGCACCTTACCTCATTAACTGCATCAGGAAACACTGAGCAACCTCAGCAAAAAGATTTGTGAGTGAGATGACATCTTTATGCATCAGTGAAATCTTGTGCTCAGCACGCGCTTACTTCATCTGGATTCTAGGCTTGTGCCCAAGGCTGAGGAAACAAACCTAAACTTTCTTCAGCTTGCCTATTCCTGAGTGCCTTGTGTCAGCAAAACGAGCCTCATCATGTGGCTACCGGATGTCTTTTCCACCTCCCACACCACTTCAAGGATCCCAGTCAGACACACTTCCCCAAGAATGAATGAAAAGCTCCCCTTTTGTTGCTAGGGTTGTGTTTGTGTGACTGGAAACAAACAGTTAGTAGGCGATGTTGGAACAATTCTTTGTGTGTTAACAGTGTCTGAAGACTGGCTTCACATGTGGCTGAGATGGGTACTTTGAAGTTAAATATGAACAGGAGAAGTGAAGAAAAGATACTGCAGGAAAAAGTTGGCACCCATCTTAATTGGAGCTGCCCAACCTGTAGCCTATGGGATGTCTGCTGTCTGATTTCTGCTTGCATGTTATTTGTGTAGCTGAGCTGTTATAATACCTTCTGGGTCCGTATTGTCAAAGGCTGAACCGTCCTGCTGTGATTTATCCCAAATCTGCGGCGAGTGGCCTTCACTAGGCAATTTGAATAAATATATGCATCCTGCAAGAATTAGAACCTGAATGGAAAGTCAGTGTCCCCTTTTTTTCCACCCATTTCAATTGTATGTTTATCAGTCTTCAGTTGGGGCAAGAGATTCCTTTTGCCCCATTTGCTCTTGTGCTCTTGAGGCTTGAACATTCCTTTATTATTGCAAGAAGCTTCTGTTTACCTCTTTTCACCTGTGTTCTGGTTTCTGGCCCTTTTTCTTCTGTTGTTGACTCCCTGAGGGTACACAGATGGTAGCCTGGAAGCCAAAAGGAATGATACTGGAGGAGTGAGAGAGTGAGAAGGAAAAGGAGTAAGAGAGAGAGAAAAAAAAATTTAAAAAAAAAAAAAGAGGCAAGCAAAGCAGGGATCACAGCAAGATTCCAGACTGTCCTAACAGCAAAACCCTAATGCATATCAGTGTGCTGGATCTTGTCAAGACACAGGTAGTGATTATTTTTGGGAATGCAACCTAAACACCATTTAGTGTGTTGGCTGTAAATGTTTAGACCTGTTAAGTAAGTCAGTTATCACAGTTCCATCACAAAGTACATTCTGTCACTGAGAAATACTTTTTTTTTCTTTTTAAATTCACAGGCATTACCACAGTTTGTTCTTTAATGGTGGACGTCAGTCTCAGAGGCACCACACAGCAGAACGCCTAAGCATTTCTCATATCCAGATTAAGCCCCTTTAGACAGGACACTATGCAGAGGAATGAATGCACCCTACGTGCAGGAAGGAGTTAATCTCACCACTGCAGTTGGTAGGGACTGAGTAGCATTTTTTCAGTGGATAAGGAAATGCAGTGACTTCCAGATAAGATGTCAGGATTTTTTTAAGCATAGTGTTCTTTAGGATAGTAGGTGAAACATCGAAGTATTCTTGGAGGAAGCTGATTTGCATCCAAAGTGTTTTACAAAACGAGCCTTTAAAAGAAAACAGAGTAAGTATATGCAAATATTGTTCTTAGCATACAAAATATTGCAGCTATTAGTACAGTGCGCTACCGCCTTCCTAAGTTTGCACATGAAACGTAGACAAGCTTATAAAAGAACCATTTAGCTGCACTGAGGGTGCAGGCGGGAGAAAATCGGCCGCAGCCGAGGTGGGTCAGGCACTACCTACCCAGGGCGAGTTCAGCGGAGCGGAGCGAGAGCGCGGCCCGGCGCGGCTGCCAGAGGACACCTGGCGGCGGCGGGCGGCGCTCCCGGAGCCTCGCACCGGCCTCACGGGGATGGGGAGCGGCTCACCCAGCTTCCCTTCGTGCTCTGCTCGCCCGGCTTCCTTTCGAGCTCTGCTCGCCCGGCTTCCCTTCGTGCTCTGCTCACCCAGCTCCCCTTCGTGCTCTGCTCGCCCTGCTTCCCTTCGGCGCAAGAGATGCGGCGTGCAAGAGGAATGACAACAAGGAGAGAAAATCGAGCAGTTGCTGCAAAGTCTGTCCTCGGAGAGAGGGACTCATCGGAACATGCAGGCAGAGCCCTCTGGCACTGAGGACTTGGTCAGCACGGAAATCAGAGACAAGCACTGCCTGCCATGCTCTGTGCACACTCACACCTCTCCCAGTTCCCTCTATTTCCATTTATATTTTCTGTCATTTTGTCATTTCATTCCGTTTTAAAGGAATGAACCTTCCAGGAAGGACACTGCCTATAACAGGACAAAGTGAAAAATACACCATTCCTTTCATTTGTGCGTTTTTCTGAGGCTTTTTGTTAGGACAATAATAATGTTATTTCTGTGGTCATGTCAGTACACAGACAGTGTGCTGCCTAACTGAACTAGTGATTTTGGGTAGAAATTATAACATTCTAAAATAACATTTTAACCAAAACAATAACACTCAAGCAGGCATCCAAACCCTAACTAATGAATGTAATGCTTGCCAGTGCTTTTAATCTTGACACCTCGAAGTTTGTTCTAATAAGCCTGCATGAACCTATGCTTGGATTTATGACTGTGGACTGTATTTCATGTTGTAAAATGAGCATTAAAGGAACAGTTAAATGCAATAACCCAAAATTTGGCGTTTGGATCTTTAGCATACACGTGACAGTTCCTTTCCACTTCTGCTCTGTTTCCAGCAAAAGGTAGTCAATGAGAAATTTACTTGGCAGTAGAATACTTGAAAATGTCAACATTCAGCCTGTTTGCCAGAGCTGAGTGAACAGGTACAACCAGAAAATTACTTACCCATGAGAGGTGGGTATGGGTGGAGGGGAAAGAAAGCAGGAGAGGACTGGAAAAAACATAAAAGAATCCTGGATTGTTTCTGTGGGGTTCTGTAGGAGTAGACTTTATTCCAATGGTATTGCAGGCCTCATCATTTGGGGTATGCAGATGGGAGCAGCCACATCAGTCCTGATAACATCTTCTATTTTGCAGCCTCTGTGTAGAAGTGTATCCTGTGTTTACAGATATGGTTCTTTGCAGAACTAGCCCACAGAGTAGAAATAGGGAAATTCAGATTCTGAAAACAGCCTTTGGTTTGCTTACCAGAACATGTGGGGGAGGTGCAGGAAATGTGGATTCCTAGCCATGGCTTATTTGGCAGGCAAACTAACCTGTTCAGGGCTGCACAAGACAGAGGAGAAGCTGCATGCTCCTGACCCACGTGAAACGTAAGAGTGGTACACAGGAGGCAAAGCACTCGGGGCAATCCCGAGAACTCCACTGCCATGTGTTTCTGCTCCATAGGTATCCCCGGTTTCAGGATGTGGGTAAGAGCACGCGCCAAAGCGGTGCAGACACAGCATCCCTGCCGCAAACCCAGCGGCTCTCAGACGGACTTTCACTGGGGCAATGCAGAGCTTATACGATGACACAGAGTCCCTGTCAGCCCGCTGCTCGCCACTCCGGGAGCTCCCGCGGGAAGGAGCCGGGGGTCTCAGGAGCCCGAGGGCGGCAGAAGGGCAAGGGCGGGGGCCGAGAGCGGCCGGGCCGGGCGGCGTTGTCCAGGGTCTTGAAATCGGAATGCCCGTGCGGGGCAGGGGCGGGTGCCCGGGCCGCTCTGCCGCGCTCGGCTGGGCCCGGCAGCAGCTGGGGGGCCCGGGCCGGCTGAAGGACCGGGTGCTCACCGGCTCGCTGCCGGGGAGGGCCCTTCCCGTTGTCCCGCATGGTCTGCCTCTCTGTTTCCCTCACCCCACCTGTTGCTCGCTGCCGATCCCGAGCTGGCCGCCTGTCCCCTGGGCGCCCCGGGGATCCCCTCCCGCGCCCCCGCCGCGGCGGGCGAGAGGCGGCGGAAAGGCGGTGTCGGGCGGCGGGGCGGGGCGCGGGGTTCGGGATGCGCGACAGCGCCGGCGGCCAATGCGGAGTTGGTCCCCGGGGGCCGCGCCGGCGGAGGCGCTGGAGGCGGGGCCGGCGGGCGGGGCGGGGCCGCGGGCGTGCGGGGCCGGCGAGCGCGAGTGTGAGTGTCGCTGCTGCCCCCGCCCTCCCGCCGCCGCCCCGCCCTCCCGTCCGGCGGCGGAGCCGCACTCCAGACCCGAGCGCCGGGAAGGGGTGGCGGGGGAGCGAGAGGAGGAGCAGCGGCGTTCACGCCAGCTCGCAGTACCCCGCAGCACCCCAGCGGACGGCCCCCGGTTCCGTGCGGGGCTCCGGCGCCCCGCGGGTGGCGTGTGCTGCGGGAGGGGAGCGGAGCGGAGCCGAGCCCGTGTGCGCGGGGGGCATGGGGGTCCCGCGGCCGGAGCAGCCGGAGCGCGGGCAGCAGCAGCGGCGGCCGCGGCAGCACCAGGTAAGGAGCGGCGCCCGCCGCCGCGTCCGTGCCCCGCGGCCGTGCGGGTGCCTTCCCTCCCGGGAAGGGCTCGGGAGCACTTCAGGGAAGGGGGTTGCTGTGAGGGCCGACCCATCTCCTCTTCCCTCAGGTGCCTGTGGGAGGGAGGGTCGGCTGCTCCGGGCTCGGTGGGAGGACGGAGGGCTGGGGCGGGTGGGGAAGCGGCGGGGAGCCGCGGGCCCTCCTTCCCCGGCGGCACCCCGACCTCGCCCCGGCCGCAGCCACCCCGCCCCGGCGGGCACCGTGCGGCGGCCGGAGCGACTCGTTCCCGCACGTCGTCTTTATAAATAGCGATGCGATCCGCCCCGTAGAGAATGGCCCGGGGGCGGCAGGGGTGTCCGCCGGGTCGCCAGTCACCTGCGGGGCGGTTCTGCCGCCGGCTGCGGTAGCCCGAGCACCCCGCTCCCGTCTCCGAGTCTCACTCCAACAATAATGGCAATTACGGAGTAAGTTTGCCCGGATCGGACATCTCTGGGGAGAGCCGCTGTTCAGAGCGGGGACGGAGCAGCGGGGACCGCCAAGCGCTTGGGGTGGCGGAGGAGAAGCCTCTTCAGCCTCAGCCCTTGCAGTTTCCTTAAATTATTTTAATCCCTTTTTTTTTTTTTATTTTTGGTTACTGGGTACAAGGCGCAGGCTGCATCCTTTTGCACTCTTTGTTACCTTGTAATACTCCCGTAGCTGTTCAGGGGCTCGTTCTCCAAAGTTGGCGTTCGATTCGTTAAATAGCAGCCAGCTCGGCTCAACTTCGCCTCCGATTTTGTGCCGGGGGCTTCGCAGCCCTTCTGTGCTGGGCGGCAGCGCTGGGAGAGCCCCTGCGGATGGGGAAGTAGCGTTACGGAGGCTTGACAAAGGCAACTCCGAAGCTGACAAATTACAGATATGGCTGTTAAGGTTCACGAAGTAGGTCAGTAAACTACCTTAGTACTTCTTGTTGCGTTATTTTAAAACATCGGTAGTTTGAAAACTTGCTTTCAGCCTGGCTTTTCTAGAGGAAACGAGTTTTATTTTTTTTTATGATGCAAAAGACATGCAAAGTTAAAGGGAATTGCACATGTAAATTTTCCCGAGCTCTTTTGTGCGCAGTTTTCACTTCTGAAAGTTAACACTAGATGGCTTTCTTATATCAGCTATCCTGCAGGGAAAGAAAGCATGTAATCTGTCTTCTCTGCAGCCTGCTATTTCTGTGTTTGTCTATTCTTTTTTTCCCTCACATGAAGGGTAAACTATCTTCTGGTCAGTTCTGCACCGATTAGACACGAGCAGATTTGAAGCTTGCTTACTAGCTGACATAATTTGTTGTTTGGATTAGCTCATGCTGCTGCTTTAGACTATTTTACGTGTTGTTACTAATATCTAAAGAAAGTTTGTTTAGTTGAAAGGTAACTGCATAATATTTACGTTGCTATAAAGGAAGGCAGCTGGATAATGCAGGATGTTTGAAAATGGGGAAAAAGCCAATAATTCAGTCTCAGTTGTTACTTAGTTTGGTGGGCTTATTTTAAAAGGGACCATAGTGCATGAATATTGTCTGTTCAGCTATTTTTTCCCCTAGCTACCTTAGACTGAAACGTTTGGGAGTTGCATTCAGAACCATAGTGCTTCCCAGCCTGCTGGATATAGAAATGCCTAGGCTTGATGCCTTATTTCTCTGTTTCTTGTGTTTTTACAAAACTGTGCCTTTTGTCAGTGGGAATGCACTATTTGCCCTCCATACATTTCTTTTGTGGTAGCTCCGAAACACTTCAATTTTCAAATTTGATCTTTGAAATACCTTTGATTATTGATGCAAACATGTTTAAATCATCAAGAGCTCTTATGCATTATAGATATTTAAACATCACTTAGGGTCCACAAGAGTTGATTTATAATTTATGTGGCATTCGTATAAAGCTAGATTTAGAGAGGTCTCTGCATGTATTGTCTTGGTTTTGCATGCCCAGTGGGTTACCTTAGCAGGTCATGCAGCACTCAGATGTAACAAGAAGGAATGGTTGTAAGGATGCCAGACTGTTTCACCAATCCTGTTGGATCAATTAAACATCATTTCATTCATATATGCCAAGGATATGATGTGAAGCTTAGAGCTAAACAAAAGCTCAATTCTTTGTAGGTGGTATTTGCTTACTGTGCATATCAGAGTAATTTTAAAGGTTTATATTTCATTTTCCTGAAGGAAAGATAATATCGTCTCTTTTTGTAGGCATTTACTGACATGCCATTACTCAAGTGCATTGTGAAATACTCTTGCAAATGAAGAGAGTCAAATGAGGAATTAGGCAAAGCAGTGGTCAAACAGGCAAAACCATCCCCGTTTTTTTTT
>VZDJ01007749.1:30490350-30817472 GCA_008694505.1 Cyanoderma ruficeps | reverse complement strand
TTTTTTTCTGCTTTTGACTTTTATGACTGAACCGAGGCAGTTTGTTTTTCCACTTCCATCTTCATACTGGACATAGGCAGGCATTGCACCTAAGCTCTTTATCTGCAGATCACCTGTTCAAACTGCAGAAGAAAGGAAGTGTTTTCTCCTTGCCTTGGCTGGAGCGAGGATTATATTTAGATGGTTGGATGTTAAAATATTGTCAGTAGGTTCCTGCCTTTTACTGCTGAGAGATCTAGTTTGGGTATATATAGAGAGAATTGCTATGCTGTTATGGTAATGCAAGTTACAGATTGTGGAAAGAGGGTGGGGCACTGGGTTATCTAGTTTCTCACGTTAGTCATCCAAGATTACCAACAGTAGCTGTTTTGACAGCTTGAAATTAAATCAGGGTTTGACAAATGCTCTTTTCTCTTTCCATGCAGTTTTTGCTTTGCAATTTAAAATGCTTTGCAATTTTAAAATGTTTGGGTAAGCTGGGTTGTGGATCAGTGAAGTGGAGGTTGCTGTTTATTTTCTGTGTGTTGCAACACTGTCCTCAGAGTAGAAAATTTTTTGTATTAGGTAACATAATTTATATCTGATTCTTTAAAATGTTACCTCTTGCAAAGTCAAGACCAATTTCACTTTATCTTTTTATTTTCAGCACAATTTTCATCCTTTTATAAATCTGGACAGTTCATGAAGTTTAAGGTAGGGGTGTCCTTGATAATCTTTTTCAGCCCTGGTTTTTCTACCTGAATTTTGAGAGAAGAGTGTGAGGACAGTCTACCTAATCCAATAAGAAGAAGTTAGGATGTAATTTGTATTTAGTAGTTTGAAAAGTATGTTTCACAGCTGTTCATTTGCTTGTTTGTTAAACACTAGTTGTTTACATAAATTGCATTGAGAGTAACATTAATTCCTGGTGACATTCAGTGATGATGTCATATGACTGGTTAGATTTTAAAGAATTGTCAGGATTTCACCTGAATAGCTTTTTTTTTTTAGTTTGTTGAAAAAGAGGAAACTTAATGTTAAACATCTGATATATCCTGACAGAAGTAAATGAGACAGAACCTGCCTTCCTTTGTAGTGAAGCACTGACCCTGGATTTAAAGTCACTTTGAGGCATAATTGAATGAGCAGAAGATTGAAAAGGATTATTATAATTGGTGGTACTCTTCTAGTTTTTAGTTGGACAGGACAGCAGTAGGCAGAAATGTCATTGTGATTAGTTTACACCATAGTTCTTACTAGAAGATATGTAGGCTCTTGTTTGGATCATGAAACTGTAATTACATCGGCACTTAGCTACTCAAGATTTATAAGTGGGTTCTTCTGGTTTTCTGGATTTTCTTAAATAATGAGCGGTGCATACGTAATTAAAGGTTTTGTTTAAAAAAAAGTCTTGAATCCTTATGGAGGTAGTATTCTGAACATGTAATAAATGTAAGCAGATGCTGTTGCGTCTTTTTGGACATGCAAGCAAACAGTTTTATTGGATTTGATGCTTGTAAGACGTTTTAAGAATAGTAGATGTTGAAATGAAGTAGGCATTTATTTTAGTGCTCTTAACTGGGGATTCTGTGTTCCTTTGGAAAAGGACCTGTAGCTACTTTTATTTATTCTTTTTTTTTTTTTTAGCTGTGACATGTAATGTAGAAAGATATCACAGCTATTTTTTGAAAGTGAGGGAATCTAGAAGGAGACTAGAGGAGCAGTAGTAAATTGGCTTGTAGTAGCTGGGAGGCTGGAAGGTGGCAGCAGCTGAAGTTGTCTGGCTGCCCCTCCCCCTCAGCAGCTTAAATAAAATTCTGAGCACAGGACTTGGAGTTTTGCCATTGACTTTGAATCTTTTCTTATATAATGTCTTCATTTTTTGTTTGGGATCCTGCAAAGTCGCATACCCAGCTCTGCAGATACTTGTGTAATGCTCCCATATTGTTTGCTGTTTCTTCTTTCCTCCCCCTCTCCTTTTGCTGCCTGAATTCTCACTGCATAGTGGCTGTGGATTGTGATAATGCCTGCCTGCGTGTTGTGTGTTGTGTCCTCTAACATAAATCCCATCAAATCATTTCCATATAACTTGCACCTGAAAAGTCATATTGTGAAATACCTATGCTTCAAAGACTACTTAAAAGATTAAAGATACAAAGCTCTCATAAACCTCATCAATTTGCCCTTCCATTTCCCTTTAGGCTCACCAATTTTTTTTAAACGTGATACAAACTGTTAGAAACCTGATAGAACTGTTTTACAAATTACAGGAACAACAGATTATAATACTTTAAATGTTTTTCATTTGGAAAGGTACTGTGAGCGCATGAGACGTTCTGTGGCAGGTTAATTTAAATGCAATAAAATATGTTTTAATACATTTATAAAATTTTTCTAGTGGTTTGGCATTTTTTGGTGTTTTGTTTTGGGTTGCCTTTTCTTTTTTTTTCCTTTTGTTTGTTCCATATATATGAGATGAAAAGAAAATTCTGGGCCTCCTTATATTTCATTTTGGGTTTTTACTGTCACTTCAGTCAAATCTGGTAAATTGTGAAGAGGTGTGACAATGAAATGGCAATTAAGGTGAGTAAGGGCAGAGTGAAACATTCTAAAGTATGTGTTATAAGTGCACATACTGTTAAAATATTTTTAGCTAGCTTTTTCCTTTTCATGTGGGAGAGTAAAAAGAAGTACTGAAATTAATGCATAGTTAGCAAAATAGTCACTGCAGAAAAGCAGCTCTATTTCCGATATTTTGTGAAGAAGGTACTTGTGAAAAATA
This sequence comes from Cyanoderma ruficeps, assembly GCA_008694505.1. Taxonomy (NCBI): domain Eukaryota; kingdom Metazoa; phylum Chordata; class Aves; order Passeriformes; family Timaliidae; genus Cyanoderma; species Cyanoderma ruficeps. The sequence goes on along the minus strand of VZDJ01007749.1, from coordinate 30,814,711 downwards.
GGACATAGGGTTTTTCCAGGTTTGTTGTTTTGATTTTTTTCTCTCACCTGAGAGTTGCAAGTTGTTTAATCATTCTGGTTGTTCTCATTTGTGACTTTCTGTTCAAAACTATTTCCTACTTTTAGAAACCTGAAGTGCATTCAAGGAAAAGAGCACTCCTCTGCTTCTAGTGTTTTTCTGGCTTCTCAGCGCTGAAAATGAATACCTGATGTGTTTTAGCATGAAATCCCATTGTAATACTAGTGTGACACAAAGTGGAAAAATAAGTGTAGGGGGGGAAAAAAGAACAGAAGAGTGTGGCTGTGTCTGTTCATACATTCTCATGCCTAATCATCTACATATCATCTACAGTGTATAAGCAAGCATATGTATTTTGCTGTGCTCGTCTTGCTTTTTGCAGTGATCAGGTTGTCTGTAGGGTTCTGCTATAGTAAAGTAAGCCTTGGTTTTACTTTGTAAGGTTGTCAGGACAACAGCTTATTATTCTTGCTCCTCTTGGTGTTTCCCTAAAGCATTGGAAGGAGCTTTTTCAAAGGCACTGGCTGCCTTGCCTCAGTGGGCTGCAGGATTGCCAGCTGTGATTTGGGTTCAGCAGGACGCTCTGGGTTTGTTGTGTAAAAATTCTAATTGATGATGAATGCAAACCCAGTGTGACAATAATTTTTCTTAGTTGGACTAATGTGAAACAACCCATTGTATTTACAAACCCACGGCCTATTTTCTCCGCTGTATTGTCATTAATCTTCTGTTCTCCTCCATCTGAGGCTCAGAAAAAAATGTTTGGAAATTGACAGTATGGAACTTGTGATAAGAGTTGAGGCAAGATAGGAATTAGTTTAAAGCTATGTTATGTCAGTGTGCTACAGTCTGACAATGGAGCTAACAAGTGAAATCAACTGGGGGTTTCTGTTAGGTTGAGTTTGTGATGTCTTTGACAACATCAGATGAAGTTGGTGTTCAGTGATAAGCCACACAGTAACTGTTGAGGTGTTGGCATTTTGGAGAGCTACTGTTCTGTTCTTGTTACATGATAAATTAGAAAAAGAATGCATGTTGTTAAATACAACAAACTAAATGACTATAAAGTCATTCTCTCAGTATGGTCGTTGTTTGCAAGAGGTGCAAATATTTTCAACTGCAATAACTTTTAGATTGTTGGGATGTTCAGGAGTGGGAAGCTTGTTGGGATATTCAGCAGGGAAGATCACATGAAGAAAGCTTTTAAATAGCTGAGGATTTTTAAATTATTATTTCATAAAATATGCTAAAACGTGAGACTTATTTTGGCACTTCGTAGCCTTCTTTATAATATTATTGTAGAGGGATTCCTTAGTTTGATCCAAGTTCTTTGATCTGGGTTCAGCTGTAGAAGTCAATTAAGTGATGTCCAGGTACTTAAAATCCTTTTATCAAAACAATAACCTTTTATTTCAAATTCCCTTTTCAGACAACTGAAACAACAGTCCATTCACAGAAAAATTTGGCAGAGATACATAGGCATCTGCATTCAATCTGGAAACTGCCTGGCAGAATTAGAAACTATTGGGATGAACCTGTCAGTGTTCAAAAATGTTTTCTACCTTGTCTGGCTATCATTTTTTTTGAGAATGGGCAGGTACTCCAGAGGTGGGTGTCTTCCCCCTCTCAGATCCTCTGTTGTTTCCATAGCCTCCCCCCACAAATTTTCTTAGTATCTTTGTACATGTCTTTGAATCCCACAGTCTTGTTTGCATAGGAAACCATTTCAAAGGGTTATTTTTGAGGTTGGTGAGATGAGGTGGAGTAAATACAGTGATTGCTGTAATCTGTAACAGTGTGTGAACAGGTTTGCTCATTAAACTTCTCTTTAAATGTAGAATTTGAGCAGTTTGTTGCAAGAAGGAATCAGGATAGATGAGATTATCTAAACTGGTCAAGAGCTGTACAGGTGGTTGCTCAGAGTGCTGCACTGAAAAACCTCAAATATAAATTGAGTTCCAATATTTTCTCTACAGGATGAAGTTTCTACTGATAGAGCAGAGGGTTTTACTGACATTCTGAGCCAGGCTGCTTAACCTGGACCCCTGGAAATCATTGCCTTTGGTAGAGATTTCTGAGGGAAGGGCAAGCGCTACTTCATTAGTCTGTGAGATTGTCAGATTTGGTAATTTTGCTAATCTCTGCTTCTGTCACACTTGGAATGCTTTGTGCCTTTTCTCTGTGGCTGTTTAAACTTTGAAATGAAGTTTCTAGGAGCATAACTACCCTTGAAAACTTATCAGATTCTGCTGAGTCAAATAGGCTCAAAAATATTGAGGTGGAGGGAGATGTTGCACTGTATGACTGTATAAGCCTTGTTTCCTTAGGAAGTAAAAATTGGTGACTGTTCTTTGTTACACTTATCTGCAACAAATAGATACTCCATTTGAAAAGTGTTTTGTTTTTACTTTGTATTTCACTACTGTATTTTTTAAAGAATTGTTACATATATAATATTACATTAAAACTATCAATGTACAGAGTTTACCTTTCTTCCTGGTAATGGTGTACAAACTGTCTTTGTATGCACAGATTGCTAACTGAGTATCTACCCTTGCTTTGTGTGGCTGAGTGTTAAAATAGACTATCTACTTATATATCTAATAATAATCCTTTCTCCTAGGAAAAATAGATGCTTAATAGTAAAGTTTTTCTCTTTCTTATGTAGGCTGTACCCAACGGTATCAATGTTCCTATCCACTCATTTTCCAGTGTTCAGTATGCTTGTAGGTCAGAGGTGTCTAAAGTTGCAAGTTATTTCTTTTTCACTATGTCAGCTGTCTCAATTGCATCCCTCAGTACAATTTTATATAGTTATGGCAGCTACAGTAATCACTGCAGGGAAAAATAATAACAAGAAATATCTAAAATCTGTTAGATATTTGTCTCTGTGACTTAACAACTGGTTATAAGAATGAAAAAACAACTTCACAATATAAACCATTCTCAGCAAGTGTTGTCTTATGTGGATGTGAGCATTTGCTCAACTAGAAATCCCCTAAGTAGGGGTCAGTGTATCTGTGGCAGCTGTAGGTATAATATTAATCAATTAAATTGATAAATAAGTTTAAACTTCCTTTCAGAAATTATTCGTATTGCTTTGTTTATTACAGTGTGAATTCTTTCCTTTTTCATGACTCATGTATAAGGTGGATAATGACTTCAGGTTTCCTTGGTTGGGTGATGAAGTTAGTTTTTATTTTCATGGACTATATTTACAGATTCTGAAACTTAAACCCATTCATTATGTGTGTTTCATTCATAAACATTTTTCTTTAGCCCTATGTTTTCTTCCTTATTAGGAAGGAGTCTACTGAAGTTTTTTGTTTTGTGTTCAGTTTTGTTTCCTTTTTTCCTCCCTAAGTAGTAATTAAAATAGCCTTGTGTGAAGTTTCTGGGTATCTGTTATATATTATTTGTAGTTGTGGGACCTTTCTGTATACTACTGAAACTGTAAATGCCATCAGATTGGATTTAATATTGCTTAGGGCAGTTGGACCATCATTTATCTTCAGATTATCCAGGGTTTTAGCATGATTGTCAGGCTCAAAACGTAGCACCTAATGGTTTGTATTCTACCTGGAGGCGAGTTACAAGTGGAGTACTGTAGTGGAACCTGATTTGTTTAGTACCTTGATCAGTGACCTGGAGGAGGAGATGAAGTCAAATTTGTCAAATTTGCACATGACGTCATGTTGTGGGAGTAGTTGGCACATTGGAGGACAGTGCTCTGCAGCTGAGACAGGCTTGTGGAATGGACTGTGATGAGCCCCATGACATTCCACAAGGATAAATGCAGCTTCTTACCCCTTGCCATGGGATGGAGAGTGACTTCCTGGGAGACAGCTCTGCTGGAAGGGACCCTCACATTCTGACACAGGAGTCAGCACGTCAGGCTTCACTGACAGTGACAAATGCCAGGAGCATACCAGGCTGGGTGATCAGCAGCACAGCCAGTGGATTGCCAGTACTCAAGTGTTCTTTAGGCCACCACTTTGGATATGCCCCATCCAGTTTTGGTTCCCCAAACACATTGAGTAAATTGAATCTGATTCAGCGGAAAGCCAGGAAAACGAGGGGCTTGGAGCACATAAGGAGAGGCCAAGAGAAATGGTTTTGCTCAGCCTGGGCATCAGAAAGTTCAGGGAATGCTCAAGAGCTGCCTCACCAGGTGATACCTAAGAAGTTGACAAGAATACATAGCCAAGCCCTTTACAGGGCTACATGACAGGAGAAACAGAGAAAGTGGTCACAGTCTAAAATGGGTGAGGTTCTGATTTGGCACCTGCAAATAAAATTCACCCTAAAGACACTGAGGAGCTGGAATAGGTAGCACAGGTTTTCAAATCTACATCCTTTCCATTATTTTAAAGACTAGACTGGGCAAAGCCCTGAGCAAGTCAGTCTGAGTACAGTGCTGCTGCAGCTTCCAGTGTGAATTAATCTAGGAAATACCACAACTTTTTTTGTGGTATTAGTTGTTCTGTTAATTGAGAATTTTAGTTGATATTCCAGAAAACTGTGATTCCACTTTACCATATTAAGAACTTTTACAGGACATTTCTCTATTACAATATTGTGAAGATCTTTTTACAAGATTCATTATGGTCTTGTATTTTAGGCTAATGTTATATATTCTTTGTTTAAACCAGTAGACAAGAATTCCCAAATAAATTACTGGCAGTTAAATATTTTATAACTAGAGAACTTAACAATAAAAGAAATGCTTAAAGACAATAACATGTCCTCTGAGGTTTGGCTTCAGATATACTTTGCTGACCTTGTCACTGAATTTTAAAACATGGTTAGCAATACTAGAATTTGAGTGTGTGAATTTCTGTTGAACAAGTCCATTGGATCCCTTCCAAAATATTGTTTTAGTGTTAAAGAGCAGGATGTGAATTTGAAATTGGCTCTCAAAATTTCAAACTTAGATTTGTATTTGGTTCTTTTGATTTGGCTACTAATTTTAGTATGGTGAAACTTGTGATAACTCATGCTAGAGGTACCCATGTCTCTGGGAAAAAAAAAATCTGTGATTTGTCTGAGTATTTAAAAATGCAAATTAAAATGGTTCAGTTCTGAAAACATCTTCTGTTTGCACTTTTTTAATGTTCAGCCTTAACCTCTTAGTTTCATCAGCTATAAACAAGCCAGCAGAACCTCAGAGGTTTGGGATGATTCCTGGTCTTGCTCATCCAGCTTCACAGTGGTTACACTTTTAAATATTTCTGTGTTTACCAAAGCATGAACCAGACCTTCAGATCCCTGTTTTGTTTTTTAGAATCCATTTTTTTAAGTGTTTAAAATTTCAGGCGTTTGTATACCATTCAGCTTCAGTATGAAAGAGGTTGCAAATAGGTGCTGAGATAATCAAAACAAACAGGAAAGGTAGTGGAAAGAATTTCCTTTAGGGTAAAATTCCTTAAAGTTGAAATAACCCTGATAAATAGTGCTTGTCAATTGGCAGGGAAAGTTGGGACTTGCCTTCTGAAGATTTTACTTTGCTGAAAATGGAAGAACATAGAAAAGCTCAGTCAGATGTCCTTTTTAAGCCATACTTTCAGCAAAAAATGAATTAAAACATTAATTCTTTTAAACTTATGGATCTTCAAAATTGTTGCATTAAGACTGATGATAGGTACAGGTCAGTGTCTTGTAAAACCTTCAAAACTAAATTCATTAGTAAGTTTAAAAAGTCTGTTCATTGGCTTTTTATTTTCAGTGCAGGCCTAAGTTTTTGAAATTAATCTCCTGATCTTTCCACTTAACAGTATTTTTCATGATGGAGAAGTTCTAGAAAATGTAAAATATATTTCTTTCTCATGAAACTAACCCAAATTAAATGTTGACCTTAGCATAAATTGTGTTTCTAGTTGTGAATGCTATACAGTGTGACAGAGTAATTGAGAAATGGAAGTTAAAAGAACACTGCTGAAACTGATGTGCTTTACAAAAATTTAAGGTGAATATTTGAGAAGAAAGAAAATAGCAAGATGAAACAAAGTTTATGGAGTAAACACGTATTTCTCAGTATTCAGGAAGTAAATATTTTCTCCAACTTGTTATGACTTGGACAGAATTATAAAAATACTGTGTCTTCATTTCGTCAAGCTCACTTGAGTTGAGTAATCTGAGACATGGCTACTCAGTGGGAAGGGTACTTAAAATAAACAAAACCCACCAAACCCCCCACACTGTTAAGGAAAGTGATTGAGAACTGTTGTTCTGCAGGTTTAAAAGCATTACATCAGCTGCACCTACTTTGCTCTTTAGGTTTTTTTCAGGTTCATCTTGAGGTGGAAAAAAATAGTTATTCCTTGGGCTGTCTCCTCATCTGTCCTCCCTTTTCTCCTCATGAAGGCAGTATGGCTGTTACATAAATTCTTAGTGGAAAAATCACAGATCACTATCTTGTAATGGTGACTTTTTCAGTGTTTGATTTTTATGACTTTTGCTTGCTAAAGTAGTTTGACTCCCAGATTTGATCACATACCAGTGTTTTGGTTACTTGTGCCAAAAGAAAAACACAGCTTGCTGTATTTGCTTTGTATTTTTGTTTCTTTACTGGGTTTTTTTTGTTCATTTAAAGTAGCTTTCAACAAAATTGCAACTAATTGCCAGTAGCCCAGCTGATTTATAGCAACACTATAAAAATTCTCATAGTCAAGCTGACCACAATAAAACCTTGCAGCTATGAGATATTATGGATATCTGAGCTTCTAATAAAATGTTTATAGCCTTCAACCTTTTTGGCAATAAATTAAAAAAAATCTGTTTAGAATGCATTTTTTCCTTAAACTCTAATGACATATTTTCTGCTCTAATACTTTTCTTCTCCCCATAGTGTCTTTCATTCTGCAGTAAAAGTTTTCATGCCCTTCACTTGTGCTCTATTCTGTCTCCCACACCCCTCTACTGACTTGGCATTACCCAGTTGTGGAACAAAAAATGGCTTTTCTTTGTTTAAAAAGCACAGGCCTCTGATCCAGCTGAAAAACTCACTGAAACCCTGGGTGGTTTACTGTGCCCAAAGGGGCTCAGAGTGTGGTTTATCTCTTTGGAGGCTGGAGGCAGAGCACACCTCCTGGTGAAAGGCAGGTGGCTGTCAGCTCCTGGGCACCTTCTGGCTGGGAAGTGTGTGCCCAAATTTGCATCCTACCCATAAGGTTCCACATTTATTGCTGCCAAGGGGATGTACTCTCAGCCCCTGAGTAGTCCAACACCATGGATTGCCCCTTGACCACTGGCAAACTGGTGAAATTCCTTTTCCAGCTGTGCATTTAAAAGAATGGAGTATGGAGTAGAAGTGTAGATGGAGTATGTTTTTTATACTTAGAGAGTGTCCTGTCCTTTCAAACAACTTGGACTTTAAATGATTTTCTGTCTCAGCGGTTAAAGGACAGAAAAACATTGCAGGAGGTTCTGAAGACCAAAAAGTTTCTATATGGTTCACAGAGATGTGGTGGAGGAGGGCACTGGAGAGGGGTTGTTTGTTTAATGGACTTCAGATGCTTTTCAGGATACAAATCTTGTCCTTTTTATTTTTTCCCCCCTATTTAATACCTATAGGACTAGCACATTAACTATGTGATGTTTGGGTATGGTGACAATGAAAACCTCTTGAACTTCTGTGTCATCAGTATATTGAATACTTCGACACAATGATTTTGTCTCATGTAGATTCAGGGTTTTTTTTCTTATTTTAATGTCTTGCCTGAAACATACCGTTAGTATGTATACTCTGGAAGTTGTTAATAAGTTTAATGATAACTCTGCTATCCTTGACAGAAGTAACTTCCCTTTTTCCCTCTCTCCTATGTGACTACCATAGCCACTGGTATGTTTTAATATTATCTTTGTAATCAGAGATGAACAATTTGTAGAACTTCCACACTATGAGTACATGGAAAAACCAAGTTAATAAAGCTGCCCTTATCATGTTAGAAGAGGGATTACACTCATGCTTCAGAGGTAAGAAGGTGTATGGCAGTGTTTTTGGGAAGTTAACGTATTAACAACAGTTTCTCTCCACAAAATGATGGGCTGTGGAATAGGTGGGTATTTTTGCTTTCAAGGTGTTCTTGAGGGAGAGTGAGAAGACCAAGTAATGAAAACACATCGTATTCATTTTGAATACCTCAATTCATACTAAATGCTCCCATTTTTTGTTAGATTAAAAGAATTGTTCATCTGAAAGAAAATAAATCACTTCAAGTTTCATTGTTATACATTAAGCACTAGATTAGATGAATTTAGGTGGTAGGTTTGGGGTTTTTTTTCTCGTATCAAAAGAATGCCATTCAGTTCTTTCTTGACTGCTCTTTGACAATTACAGATGGGAGTGCAGCTCTGTATTTTATGATTATTATTTTGAGTAGAAGATTTGAGGATTTGGGATTTATATTAAGCAAACCGCAAGCTTGCTTTGTGTGTCTTTTCCCTATATTTTTTTTTTCAAGACTAATTTTCTATTATTACATTGTGAGCAGTTTATAACAAAATGATGGCCTACTTGTGTAGTAGTCCACAAGTGGGTAATTACTCTGAATGCCTTAACCCTGTGGCCTTCACAGAACAAAAAAATGTGTCTGAAACTTAATGCTGTCTTTTGTGATAGAGGGATATATGAGAAAAAATGGAAAACTTGCAAAGTGAGTCTCTCTTTGTACAAAACTGTCATTGCCCTGCTCGGCTGATACAGATTCTTTTCAGCTGTCACTTTCATTACAAAGGGGACAAAGCCTGTGCCTGGACTTACTCTCACTGTCTTAGTCTGATTTTTATCTAAAGCAGAGTCTGATGCCTGCAAGATTATTGACCATTTGTCCCATCAGAGTGCCATGGTCTAGAGTCCTGACCTCTCTGTGTTTTCTAAGTTTGTGGTCAGTTTTTAAAGTGTGTTTGTTTCACTAATTAACACTAGATACTATTTTTCTTTTGTGGCAGGGGATAAAAAAATTGTCAAGCAAAAATATTCTGCTCTCTTCATATCCAAAGTATATTAGATAGTCTTTTATGTCCTTTTTTGTTTGTTTCTCTTTGTCTATACTTCTTAAATGTAGGTTAACTTAGAATACTTTGGTTTTCTGCAAAAAGCAGTTGTGAACCTGTTTTTTCTTAAAAGTCTGAGCTGCCTAAAAATCTTACAGATAATAATCATGATTGAAACAAGAAATACTATCTCTTCATGGAAATGGGGAAGGCGTGCTGGGTGATATTTAGGATATTTGTGACAGAGGCAAAGTGTGTATACTGCAATTGAACAGTTGTCTTGAGCATGAAAAGAAATAAAACAACAGTAATGATCTTGGGTTGGGGAGTAGGGAAATCTTTGCCACATGTGAGGGGGTGAGTGGTTTGGGTGTGTGTGTTTGGGTTCCTGTGCACACATTTGACATGTAGAAAGAGAAATAAGACACAAGTATGAGTGACTGTTTCATTGGCTGTTCCAGGTGGGCAAAAGAAGCAAAACTCTCAGGTCTGAAACACAGCACTGGTGAGACTTTTGTTGTTGATCTTGGGTTTATAAGTCAGAAGAAGGAGATAGTTTATCCTTGGTCTGTGATGATTATGATTTAGAATTTTATTTTTTTTTAATTGCTAGATGTCTACTCCTGGTAGGAATGTTATACTGTTTAGCTGCAGGTTTTTATTACTCTTTCATTTTATTGAAGTTTTTGGCACGAAATAAATCATCCAACCTTAGTGGATATAAATTGTTTTATATATATATAATTTTTATTGAGATAAAACTGTATGGTGACAAACAGTTTCAAAATATTTGTAAACCAATATTTTATTCCAGTCTTCTTCCTAGGAGCAGCTGAAGCCTCATAATAGCAAGTATCATCTTGGTTTCATTTTGATTCAATGGCTGAGATAAAGGACATGTTTCTAGAACTTCAAAAGCCTTGAAAGTTTGCTTCAAGTTAAGTTAAATTCCTCTGATTTACTGAATTTTTTAACAGGACCAAAAGTCTGTGCCCACAGCAACGTGGCAGACCAGGGTGCTGGATGAATGAGGGAGGCGTGGTGTTGAGGCAGAAGATGTGGCATGGGCTGGTGCCACAGCTGTGCTCTACCTTTACTGGGTAACAGAATGCACGAAGGTGCAGAGCCTTGCTGTCTTTCTCAAATAAGATACCTGTACAGTTTGGGTATAAAAACCAGCAAGAACTTGGTGTCTTTTTAGGTCCCACTCATAGCATTCATTATTTTAATTTGCATTATCTCTTACGCATGGACTAGGAGAGTGAACCGCAAATGAGAACGTTTGGGGGGAAAAGAATTAAAATTTTTTGTGGCTTAAAAAACACACATTGAGAGAATGAGTTACACTCTTTTATAAATGTGGTAATCAATTTTTTTTACTGAAAACTTATTTGAATATATTGAACCACATTATCTTAATGTAGGCTCCTAGCTTTATATCTTAATTTGTTTTGATTTTCTTAAATAAATTTGTCCAAAATCTGCTTATTATTGTTTTATTGAGAAGTAGATTAGATCATATCTAAATTGTGTTGGAATCTGATAGATCTTAAGTGGTGGATTTTAAGTTAAGATAGTAAATGCCTTTTTTAACACTATTTTTATTGCTTTGATGTGTACTGATATTGTTGTAGAAATATGGGGAGGGGATTTTTCTTCTGGGCAGTTTTTTGGTTTTGTTCATTGGTGTTACATGTGGCTGTTACTCCAGTTTTTCAAATACTGAATATCTGTAGCAACTCTACAGTTAATGGCATTTATGTAAGTTCAGAAGCAGATGGCCTTTTTAGGTGCACAGACCCAGGGTCTGTCCTACTGAAGGAGAAAAAACTACTGTATGTGGCACATGGAGAAGTGAAAACGTTATCTCAGCTAATTATTCAACAATTTAGATATGTTGTATTTTTTTATTTTCCCCAGGCAGTAAAATCTAAAAAAAAAAAAAAAAATCCCTGAAAAACCCTGCTTTCACAGGTTTTTGGTGCAGCAAACAAGCCTGGTTGTTAGCAATTTTTTTGTTTTACAGCAGGCATGCTATTATCTGTGCCTCTCCTCATCTCTCTTCTTGTGCAGTAGTGCCTTTGGGGGCTTCTAGTTTGATTGGCAGGCTGGCATATTTAGGCATGTCTGAAATATAAACTGTGGTTTTTTGTTCAGAACCATCCATACGATCGGTGCCGTATTTGAAATAAGTTGCTGAAGTTTCATCTGCAAGGACAATGACCCTAAGAATTTAAACTGGAAAATTTGTACAGTCAAAAGTCTCTGGTGGATTTTTATTTTTTTGTAATAGAAGAGAAAAAGTATCTGTCAAACATAAATGGAAAAGGAGTCAAAACGAGGTAACCCTGACCAGAGATTGAGTTTTTAGTTAGCTTTGGTTTTGCCATTCAGTAAAGAACAAAGGGCTGGGGAACAGCAGCAGAGGTGGTAATTGTAATGGCTCACATTCAAAATGTTTTGTGAAGGAGACTTCTCTGCAGCTGTATCAGGGAGATGGGGATAGAGAGGAAGAGAAACAAAATAAAACAAAAAACCCCAACCAAAAGCAACAACTTCCCCTGCCCCCAACAGGTTATATCAATTATTTATTTAGTAACAGTTCAGGAGTTTTGGATGAGTGGAAGGGTAGTGAACAAAATTTTTTAATTTTTTTTTTTCCTTTTTTTGGTCAGGCAAACAGGGTATACCCTACCTAGGCTGTAGTGTAAGTATATTGGGCTGTAGTTGCAATGGGAATATAAAATGTAGTGAAAATGTTTCCTTAGTCAAAAGTAATCAATGAAGAATTAATTTATGATTTTTTAGAGCATGTAAAGATCATGGTCCCATTCCAACTTTCAAAAATTATTATTCAAATCAAAGTTGTTACATAAAATTTACACTTTAATGAGCTTCAATTTTTTTTTTTTTTGTATAAGGCAGCTACCATATCTTGAAACATCTGGTGTTACAACCTTCAAAAAAGGTGTCTTTTCCAGTTCACTTAATGGGTGAAATGATTTTAGTCTATGGCAAACTTTATTTGACTTCTGTGAAATTAGAATAAACATGTGCCCAAAAATCTGTCACCAAATCCTGCTCATCTATGGATATAGACAAATATTACTTGGGATGCTGAAAGTCTTGGGCTGCTTCAAATTATCTCCTCCTGACCTAAGAGGGATAATGTTCTTGCTACAGTATGTTATAGTGTACATACCAGCTCAAGTCTTGGTAGAGTGAAAGGATCTCTGTTAATTCTTTCTCTTCTGTTGTGTATTTGCCTTGTATATTCCTCTTCATTTTGCGTTGTGTGTGTTTAATCTGGCCTTAAACACCATGTAATGAGTGCTGACTATAAAAAGCAGTGGTAGTAAACTGTAAGACTCATATTCTTGGAATGAACTAGATGACCAACTATGCTATTTTTGCCTCTGGTGCTCTGAGGGAAATGGGAGACTGCAGGCAAATGCAGCTCTGGGCATTGCCAATCTTTTCAGTGTTGTTGTAGAGTTAAGGTTGAAAGAGGACTCCAGAAATTTGAATAGGATTTTCAATCCAATGCGTAAATTCAGTGTGTTAGGAAAACACTATGAGGCTATAATTGAATTAAGAATTAATTTCAAAATTCTGCCAATTTTGTTTGCATTACAGGATATTTCAGTAGGAGAGCTGGATGAAACGTTAAAGACCGCGATTTATGTTAAATATCTACTTTTGTTCCTTGCATTTCAAGAGGGATGTTGGGAAACTGGAGAGCACCAAGACAGGTAGAAGGCCTTTGCTTGGAGCAAATGAGATGGCAGGAAAAGCTGGCAGAGCTAGGCTTTCTCATTCTGACAGAGCAGCAGCTACTGAGTGACCTAAGGGTGTCCCATAGCTGCTTGAGGGTAGTTCCAAAAAACAATGGGGGTGAATTTTTTCTGCTGTTCCCAGGTTGGCCACAAACTCTTTTAAGGTGTGTTCAGATCAGGTGTGAGGAAGAGCACTGCCAGGAGGCCAGTACAGGCCCAGAACAGACTGCCTGGAGACACGGCTGAATTTTCCATCCCTGGAGAATCCTGAAGGCTCAGCAGGACCCAGCCATGCCTGACCATTTCCAGTGCTGATGAGAGTCCTGCTTGAACAGAAGATTGGACTGGATGACTTCCAGAAGTGTCCCTCAGCCACACCAGAACTTAAACGAACTAGGTTTTGGTTCATCCTTTAGCCCTTTTCTTTTCTTACCTCATTCTAAAATGACTGTGGTTCACATGTGTGTTTGAAAAAGCAAGTGACACTGTCAAAAAGCATATCCTACAAACATTAAGGCACTTGCAAATGATATTCACAAAACTCTACTCTTGTTTTTGGGAGAAAATATTAATAAAAAAATTCCTCTCCACTGATTGTCTTTGAAAAGCATCTTACTTGTCATGCTTGATGAAAACAGAGCTGGTAAAGAAGTACTTTGTTTTTTTCCATAGTACTTAATATCTCGCTTTCTACTCAAAAATGACAAAAAGTATTTTTTTCACCCCAGACAAATATCAGTGATAAATAAAATATCAAGCAGACCTATGGAAGCAATATAAAAAAGTATTCATCTTATTTCTGTGAAAAGCATTCACGACACTGTGATTTAGGCATGGGGTTTTTTCGCACCCATTTTATGACTTGTGAGTAATTTTTGTGTCTTTCCTGCTTTTGAGCTGTTGCTGTAAGTCACATGCCATGTTCCACTTATCTTTAATTGAAATAGTCAGGTACTACCACATCATCTAGCTGATTATTTTTTTAATCTGCTTTTCTGTGGATGAAGCCAATAATTTCTGCCTTGTTTAGTAACTTCAGTTCCAGGCTGATAACTCTCCTTTACTGTTAATATTTTCAGCATACTTATTGTCATGAGGTTTCTAATTTTTTGAGTTCAGGTGGTATCAGGTGGTATTTTGAGTTCAGGTGGTATGTCTTACTGCTGTACTCTGGAAATGCAGAGAAGAGCCCCTATCTCTTTCATTGTGAGATGTGGTACTCAATTTTGCTGTGGCTATACCAGACTACTCAAATTTAAACTCTTTGTCTCTTCTGTAATGGCCTGGCATAATACAAAGTTAAAAATAAAACAAAACAAACAAGAAAAAATAATATTAGGGCTTAATGTTGAGCTATTTCTGAAAATGGCTATCCTATTTAATCTCTCTCATCTGTTGTATTTTCTATAATTTGTGGTCCAAATGTGATATTTGGTCGTGCCAGAGCTGATATTGTTTTGTTCTCTCTCTTTGTGATCTTGCTTATTACATGCTTTTGCTGTGCTGTCAAAATGAGGTATGGCAAAGGGAGAAGAGGATGCCTGGAGCTGAACATTGTTTCATAGGAGAAAAATTAAGGTGGGAATGAAGATGATGTTCAGATTATGTATGTGGATAGCCATGTGTGGCTTGTCATGTTGAAAATATAAATGATAAATGTTAAGCTCTGTGTTTATTACCTTTTATTAAAGATACTTATGTTCCATATTAATTGCAGATTTATTGTAAGTTAAAAGACGTCTATGGAAATGATGGGCATTGTGGGGTGTTCTGTTCATTTCTGACAAAATAATTTTGATGTAAAGCACAGATCCTTTTCCAGTTAAAAAGCTAGTTCAAAAGGTAAAGCTATTACAAGCTTACCTTTTCTGTTTTCATAATAAAGAATGTTCTTTACTTGGGGTTATATTCTAAATGTGGTAGAACTCTTTCAGGTTGGAGCAGGGTTAGGTGATTTTTTGTTGTATTCAGGATGAAGCTATAGTTGGATTTGAGTGTATATAAGAAAATTCTGATGGCTTAAGGATAGATCTGTTTATGCTGCTACTTATATTAGAGAGTGTCAGTAGTGTACATTTACTGTTCACCTTATGTGTTTCTTAGCAAGTGCTCTTTGTTATCTTTCTCAGGGAAAGGATCATCCAAAATTGCAGGTTCTATAAACAATTTTTCTCAGCAGTCAATCTGAGACTTAAGCAGACAAAAGATGAATGGATATTGCTTTTCAAATTAGTGCTGCTGCGTAATTAATTGTGCTTAATTAGCAAATCTTTCTTTAAGTATCCACAGTGCAGTGATGTAATTTGTTTTCCCAGGTAACTGATCACAAAGCATGGAAAGCTGCTTTTAACAAACTCCAAGTAATTGCATGTTTTACTGGAAGTGCTTTGATTGAAACAGTGGTGGTTTATCTGATGACCCTCAGTCTGTCTTGGGCCCATCCAATCCTTCCAGCTGGCTTACTGTTGCTTTAAGATATGAAATGGGTGTTTGGGCAGTGTGATCCCTGATAAATTAATGTTGTTCCCTGTGCTACTCAGCTAGAACAGTTTGGAAGTGCATCCACTGGGAAGGCATCCCTCCTTTGCTGCCCGTACAGGCACTGGTATGTAGAACTGGGAACAGCATTTACTGTGATGGGGAAATATCTGTGATCTGACCTGGAGCTGGTGAGGTTCAGCCAGTCTAGATCAAATAAGGTATCCATTCTGCGGAGAGGCAAATATAACCTTGTGATAATATTTTTTATATTTTATATGATTTAATATTGTGACAGCATTTGTGATAGGTGTGCTGTGATATTTTGTAATAAAGTCCTCAATTTCCTTTTGAACTGGGTGATATGTGTGGCCTACAAGATGATTAGTGCCCTCGTGTGCTTGACTTCTTTTAGAATTTGAATTTTGCACACACCACTGGCAATAGAGAATTACAGATCTTAGAGAGATGAATGTAGTTCTTACTGTGATGGATGTTGGTATTTCTGAAACTGAAAAACAAGTGTACAGATGGAGATGCCATCCATCTTGAGCCAACACAAGTTATTTTTCATTGTCCTTGTCCTAGTGGTTTAGAATATGCATTTCAAGAAGGATCTGTTACTGGGGAATTCCATTTTGGGTTTTGCATGGACATTGTAACATTACAGGCAGCATTTGTATTAAAATCAACTACCTTGTCAAATAAGGGTATTGGTATTGTTGTTGTTTGTGTTATTTTGAAGTTTGATTTTTTTTTTTTTCCCCCAAAGGTATCTGGAACATTGTTCTCTACACATTTATCTGGGCAGCCAAAAAAATAAGAAAGAACTTAGGGGTTTAGAAGGAAAAACCAGTTTACAAGTCAATGCGTAAAATAATTGTGGTGTCCAAAGCCAGGGATTTCACAAGTTTTATAGCAATGGTTATTGTATATCTGTGTTTCATTTCACAGTAAAGCATGCTGCTACTTCCTTTTCAAAAAGAAGCGGCATGTTTTCTCCCTGAAATGAAGAATTAAAATAGATTTCTTGTATGAAACACCTGCACAGTAGGAAGTGAAACAGAACTTTTTAGCTCTCACTGTTTTACAGCAAGATTTCTGTTCCCTTTCCTTCCTGTAAACAAAAGGAGTCACTTAGAGAGTGGGAAATAAGCTATTTACAGGATATTTTCTGTATGAAAGGAAGGAAAAGGCCTTTACAGAGATCAGTCTATTGTGTTGGGAATATGGAAAGTTATATGGAGTTAAATTGAGTTTAGTACTTGGAGAGGAAATACATGGCAAAATACATGTAATCACTTCAGTCTTGACCCTGTAAAGTGCTAGATGCCCCCATTAGTTGCTGAAATCAAAGCAGGAGCTGGGACATGGAGTGCTGTGGTTTGATCCCAAATCCTGTGTGTAACCTGTGATCATTGTAAGAAGTAGATCAGAGAGAGACTACACTAAGAGCTTATGCAGTATGGCTTTTATTTACAAACAAGCAGGTTTGATACTTGTACTTTTAGATAGATGTTCAAGTTACTTCTGCACATCTGTTTTTCATCTGTCTCTTTGAAATACGGCTGTCTTCACTAGACAAGTGTCATAATTGGATTTTTTATGGAAGTAATGGTTTCCAGTGTACTTGTAGAGTGTATATGTTTTCAAAGTTCTGCTTCACATACGAAATATATTAACTACAATTCTGGTGTGAACCAGGCAATCTTACTCTTGCCTGTGTTTCTGTGAATAGCTATTTGATTTTCATTTACCTTCTGTAGCACCAGCAACAGTCTTTATCACCAGTAAGAATTGTGGATGAGGTATTTAAATCTAAACTCTGCCTAAGCATTATGGAAAATTATAGCTTTCTTGAAACCTTGGGTGTATAAGATGATAGGACTGACAAAAGCTTTGCCAATAAAATTGAGCAGGTAGAGAAAAATCTGGTCCTTAGTTGTATCACTTTTATCTGCGGTCCTTTTACTTAAGTCATACTTGAAATTTATTGTAGCAGTTTTTGTCATTTCTTTTACTCCATATATTAAGTTAAATATTCCTAGTACTTGAATGTCATGAAAAGGCAGTTGTAAGGATGGAAAAGAAGAAAGTAAAGAATCTTGCTTGCTTAATAGATACTGAACTCCATTTTTTCAAAAGGGGTACTTAAATACAAAAAACTTTAATAGCAGTATTAGTTATTAAAGAATGATATTTTTTCTTGCATGATGGGTTCAGTTCCTCACGTGGAAATCCTGATGTAAGGGTATTTCAGCCTAGTTTGGCAAATAAGGCTGCAGTATGTGCACATGTGTTTGTAAAAGGCAACTGAGAGTGGTGTATCTGCTGGCATGCATTCATGAAAGGAGAATGTGCCCTGTCTTTGTCCCAGCAGAAGAAAAAGAATGATTCCTTTGCTACCTGTATTTGGGTTTTTGTTTTTCTAGGTCAGAATTGGCAGTCTGCTTGTTTGCTTTCTCTCTGTAGTTTTCTAATTCTTTGTTCAAGGCAGGATATTACCAAAAGGGCTACTTCAGTCATGGGTGATACTTGGTCTAGGTGCAGAGGAAAATGTAAAGTTTCTTCTTGGAAGTTTGGAGTGTTGAAGACACAAATGTCGATAGTAACCCACAATGTAGAACAAATGACTTGAGAAGGTGTTAGCTAGCCTTTGTGTTCCTTTGTGGAATTTATATTTTTTTTCCTTGGATGTCCCATCAAAAATACACCTCCTACGATGTAAATCAAGTGTGTCCAGGGTACATTGCACTTACCAGGTACACTGACTTTGTCAGGTTGATACTCTGGACATACTGAACTTGCTGTAGAACTTAGCAGTGACCATCTGTAGAGTGTTTTGGAGCACCAAGACGGTGCTTGGAACTAGGCTTTCCTGATCAGGATGCTGCCTCTTCACCCATTCTTTCTGGAATCAATTTCTTATAAATAGACAAAACTTTTTGGGTAGAGAAAGAAAACTTGCCCAGGGAAAATGAGAGATCTTGTGTTGATGTTATTCTGTCTGTTTCTCTTACAACAACAAAATAGGAATAGAAAATATTAAAAGATTGGTATTTACATAAGTAATTAGTATGACATAAGTAATACCATGTATTAATTTATATTGGTTTATTGGTATTACATAAGTAATATACCATATATTAATGCAGAAAAATACTTTAGTTGAAAATGAGGTAGAGTATATGGCAGGCCACAGTTACGAATGTCTGAGTTTTTGCCAACAGGGCTACTAACAAAGATTGACTTTCCTATGCAGGAATTATTTCTACCTGCATTTCAAGTATCTTTTGGTGTGAACTCTTCTTTTCCTTATCTTTGGTCAACTTAACTTCCTTGGTGACAATTCCCGTAGAAACAAGGTGTACTGGTTTTCCATTCCAGTGGACGTACAGATAAAGATTAAGAAACCAACAAATGAAAGCCATTATTATGTCCTGGAGAATAAAGCAATCCAGATACAACTCCACGAGTAGTAAAAGATGAGATGTCTAGGACAGACAGATCTGTGATAATCACCTAATGCACAGCAGTTTTAGGATGTCCAATACTACAAATAAGTTTTTAAGTTCATGGGAGAAAATAGGCATCATTATTTCTGGTTTGTAATTTGTTACTTTATGTGAGTTTAAAGGAACATATGTTACTTGAAATTTTGAGGAGTTTTTTTTCCATTTGTAGACCTTCATGAATGTAGGGGCAAGATGTTATAAAGAAAACACTTGAATACTGGTGAAATAATAAATTATTCTTAGAATATATAATGTTATTTTCCTTCTCAATTCTTAAATTCTTTCCCTGACTCAGTATTCTATATAAGAACTTTGGATTAAAGAAAAAAATTAGTATGTGGAGAAGGCCTAGTGTTTTCCCATTTGGCTGCCTCACAAAAGAGCAACATAATCCTCTAAATCCTACTTTAGTCCGAGCATCAATTGATTCTACTTTCTCCTCTCATAAACAGACAATTTATAAATTGTCTTTGAGATAGATATTTTGAAGCTTGCTTTTCCAGTGATTTGAATATATAAATACTTTTTTTTTGGGAGAATGACAATGCTGATAATTATAATATTCTCATAACCTTATTTGTAGGAAACTGGAAGCAATTTCTGTTGGAAAATGGACCAGCTCCTGTAGCCATCCTAAAAAAAATTGGTTTTCATTTCTGCAGTTTTTCCTTCTCATGTTTTTGCTTTTGACTTTCAGTATTTACTGTGGCTTTAGTTTCAGATTTTACTGGAGTGAGGTTTGCGTGTGAAATTTGTCTTCATCAGATGTAATTTTTAGGTTAGGAATGAGAAACTTCTGTTTAATATCTTGGGGGTTTTTAATTGTGCCTTCTGTTGGCAGATTAGTTGCCTGGTCAGCACTACTACTGAAAGTTTAGGGCTTTTTTTAACTCTCCCATGAAGACTGCACTGGCCAAGGTGTTTGCTCAAGTTTTAGGTTGTAACTACCAGGAGTTGGTTTGGGGTTTTTTTGCTAGTGTGACCATACTGGTGAAGGTAGCTTAAGTGGTTGCCTAGTTTTGATTAGACGTAGAATGAGGATAGTAGTAAACTGTCCTGCACTCCATCTCTATAGGCTTTCTGTTTGTGTTACCGGTGTCTATAATACCTAGATAAGGAGCTGATGTAGGATTTTTGAGGCTTTGTGTTCTTTTCCATTGTATGCACTATTCCGTAAAATACCTATTAGAATTATTTTTGTCCCTATGGTGGTGATTTAGTACAGGAAATAACATCTGTTCCTGCTGTGTGTGTGTTCTTTTTCCTTTCTTTCAGTATGAATATAACATTGTGTATTTTCAAGCCAGATTTTACTGTCTGAGATCATGGTAAAACAAACTCCTTTTGAAACTTTGTTAGCTCAGATATAAAATAGCCAAATCGCCTTGCTGATACTTAATAGTTTTATGATTTATCTCTCTAGAGTTGACCAGGCAGACCTAGCTAAAATATTTTTGATTTACATGTGCTTTTATTTACCTTCATTCAGAAGCAAATATGAAATTGTCAAGTGTAAATTTTGCAGTGTTAGATACTTTCTTGGCTGTAAGTTGTTCCACAGAATCTTGGAGCGTGTTTCTGAACCTTTTGGATCAACTCGCTACTCTTTTCTCTCAAAACACTTTATGGAACTTCATGACTTTTTCTCATCTTTGTAATTGGAAATATTATTACGCTGCCTGCTTTTTACAGTACGGTTCTAGGAATAGCTGTGGGCCCTTTATCATGACCTTTGAAGCAGAGCCATAATGAAACTGTCTGTTGGTTCAGCACCTACTGGCTCATGACCTTTTGCCCTAGCAACGCTTTTTTCCAGTTATTGCTGGGAACTTGCACAGATAACACCTTTAAATTCTCTGTTGCAACATGTACATGTGAAACTGTGCTGATTTTTAAAGCCAGTGAGTTGTTCTCGATATTTTGTTTGCTTGTAGAAATTAGTAGATTTTAATTTTATGCTAGTGTTTATTTCAGTTTGCTTTTCTTTTTTTTACTTTTCTCTTAATATCATAAGGGGATGTGTTCGCCTAAAACCAGAAACAATAAACATTTCTCATTTGACTTGCAGGTATCTCCATTTTGTTGATAGCAGAAAAAGAGTGACTGAAGTTGGCATCCTTGGTGAACCCTTCTAGCCAAAGGTAAGTATAATTTCTAACTGGTGGCAAATATGTTTTTACTATGTTTGTAGTACTACTCTACCTTTTAAATAAACAGGCATCTGTGCTACTGTCTTTCTTGATGTTTGACATCTCACAGACTATTTCCTTGGGATACCTAAAGCACCCTAAAAAAACCTAAGATAATCATTCATATGGCTTGGCGTACAAGCGAATAAAGAATCAAAGAATGCTTTGGGTTCAAAGGGACCTTTAAGGTCATCTCGTTCCAATCTCCCTGTCATGGGCAGGATACTTTCCACTAGCTCTCTTCAACCTGGTCTTTCACAGCTTCTCAGGATAAACTCTTCCAGTGTTTCACCGCTCTCACAGTAAAGAATTTCTTCTTAATATCCAATCTATCTATCCCTCTTCCAGTTTGAAGCCATACCCCCTTCTCCTATTACTGCGTGTCCTTGTAAAAGGTCCCTGTGGCACTCTTGTAACCCCTTTTGCTTACTGGAAGACTGCTATAAGGGGTCCCCAGGTGTCCTCTGTCTCCAGGCTGAACAAAACCTGTCTTCAGAGGAAGTTCTCCCCTTTTTTTGAAATCTGTAACTTGGTAGATTGCTTCTCATTAATATTGAGGTGTACGGTACAATCAATATTGTACAGCTGTTACTATACAGAAGGATTGTTGTGTTCTGTAATGCATCAGACAAGCCAAATGTAAAATCATGGTTTTGGTGATTTGGAAATTCTTACTTGGTTCTCTTCTGGAGAAGAGCTACTATGGACACTAGCATTGTAGGATGGAAGAATGTCCTTTGTTAAGTGCTAATTTAGCTGCTTGTAGACAATCCTTCCAGTCACCAAAAATCATGACATCTACATACATTCTGCACCAGAAATCAGGAGCTGCAGTTACCATTCTATGCCTCCTATCTCTGTAAACCCCTTCATCTAGTTCAACTGGATTGGTTTTAGTTCTAGGGGTATGGTTCAGGTTTAGAAATACTTCATGTTGGCAGAACACAATCTGTCATCTGAAGATATTCAGCGTAGTAGTTCTCTAACACATTTCTGACACCAGTAAAGCTTCCATTTCCAACTACATATTGTTTCAAGGAGGAAAAATTTTCTGAAACAATAATTTAAAAAAAATCTTAAATTTATTATGCATTCAGAGATTTGTATGTAGTAAGATATCTGCTTTTTGTCAACCTATTCAAAGAATCATAGATTTAGGGGAGTCTGAATAATTGATCCTCATTGCCATGTTTGCCATTTGATTTGATGCAGGAGAAAAGATTGAACTTTGTGTCCAGCCACCTGAGCCCCTCAGCCCCTCCATGTGCTACAGCAGTTAAACTGGGTGGATGCTCAATAGCTATGTTGTTTATCAGATTTTAAGTGGCTCCCTTTGCTCACATCAGGATAATAGTTTCTTTTCCCCTTCTCATCTGAGACTCCGTTTGTTCAACAAATGGTCGGTTCTGTAGTACAAAATAAGATCACAAGATTGCTGTGTTACTCAGCCTGATGAAGGTCTGCTTTATTAATGGCAGAGTAGGATATAGCTGTGAAAATCTTATCTACAACTCTTTATATAAACAATGTGCTTTGCTTTGGAAATAGTCAGACAGAGAGGACGATATTGTAGCGTTGTGTGTTGTCAGTAGTATCTTCATTTGAATAATGCTAATGGAGTAAGAGAGAACTTAGCACTAGTATTTCTAGTCTAGAATTGTGTGCTGACCACTTCTAGTATTCCATTTGCTCTGTCTTTTGGCTGTACAGTTGACCAGTGCATAGTAGATGTTTAAAGAAATCTGAAAGAAGCTGAAAAATATAATTTGTATATTTTGCCCTCTTTCTGTGGTTTAGAGTAGTAGTAGTAGTAGTAGGTGTAATATAATAATGCCGCAAAAAGAATGATGGTTACAGATGTCTAATCTTTAATAAGGTGCATTGCTTTTCTTTGATAATTTGAAAAGTATTTAACACAAGGAGTATTGCTCTTTAAGCTGGGAGAAGAAACCTGTGGTGTGGTCACCCCTGAACTAAATACACATTGATTTTTTTTTGGGGGGGGGGGGTGTTCCATATAATCCTGACAAAGCCTTTATGTCAAAATAATTCTTTTGATATAGTTTAAAATTATGGTAGCAGTGGTACTGATTAGCAGGTTTGATAATCCTGACTTTGAAATATGTAATTTTGTAGACCATAAAAATTTATTTGCTCTTTCTTATCATAAATACAGGCATAAGAAGATAGAAGGGAAATTATCTTAGTTGTAGAAAACTGATAGTGGTTTTATCTGTAAAGTTAAATAGTTAACCATTTATTAAAGAATGGTAACACTAAAAAGTAAAACATGTTTGAAGTTTCTCTTTAAGAGGTATTCTAAAATTGGTTACATAAAACTAAGTGTATGAAAAGTGTTTACAATTTCAATTACTTTTAAAGGAATCTGAATTTCTTACAAAGGTGGTTGTTCTGCTGCAACTGCACAGCTGCCTACATTACACTGTAGATATACTCTTAAGGCAGAGGAACAGATAATAAAATTGGAGGCTGTACACCCATGTAGAATATATACGTCACGTTCAAGTGATAAACTTATCACATTTGCCTAAGTCATCATCAGCTTCCTGGGTGATGTTTTCATTGGGAGGATGTGTCCAAATATATGATATAGATATAGAATGAATAAACCTAAATGCAGCATTTAGTCTTAGTTTTGCATCCAGTGGCATATTTCCTTTTCATAATAATAAGTAAATGTAAAACTAAACCCATCCCTCTTCACCTCCAGTTACTGATAGACTGAACTACTAATTGCTGAGCCACTACTGCTTTAATAATTTTGATAGTTATTTCATAGGGACACGTGTACATGCGTTCGATCCCATAGTTTGGTATTCTGGAAGTATTTTTCGGATATTGGAATATATCTTTGGAAGTATTTCTGGGAATGAACTGGCGTCTAAAGGCTTATGTATTTATGTGAGTTAGTGAAAATACCATCTATTGACAGTTTGTGTGTGTTGATAGCTGTGATATGGGCATAGACAGAACAATGTAGTTTGGGCATAAACATACCATGTATTCAGAAACTAATGCAAACAAAAAATGTGTAGCAGTAAATTTGATCTGATAATATATGTATGGCATGATATTACTATTTCACAGAAATATGGTGTGCATTTGGTGCAAAAAAAAATTGTTTTCGGAAGCTGAACTATATTAGACAAATCACAGAATTGCTGAAGTGGAGAGGCAGCTCTTGAGATCATATAGTCAACCATCCCTGCTTACAGGTCAAGGCCAGTTGGCTTTTAAATATCTTCAGGTGTGGAAACTCTACAACCTGTCTGGGCAAGCTGTTCTGTTGTCTGACTCTCACAGTCAAAGGGTATTTTCCTATGTTTAGGTGCAGTTTTGTGTGTTTTCCTGTCTTACTTCCCTTTATCCTGGCATTGAACACCCATGAGAAGAGTGGCTCCCGTTCATGCCCCCAGTTAGGCATTGGTGAGATTCTCCTCTGAGCTTTCTCTTCTTCAGGATGAGCAGCCTCAGCCATTCCTCATGTGAAAGAGGCTTCAATCCCTCAATCATTTTAGTGGGACTTCTCTGGATTTGCTCCTATAGTTCCATATCATTCTTGTACTGGAGGGATGCAGAACACAATACTCCAGGTGTGATGAGGGACTGATGATGGAATTTTAGCTCTAACCAGTAAGTGAAAAATAACTAGCTGGGAATGCTCATAGGCACATACCATTTTTGTCAATAGCAGTGTAATATATTCAGTAATTCTGTATGGTGTTTGATGTTTCAAATACCCCTTTTCAGTCTCTACATTGTTATCCTTTATTTCCTCTGTAAGAAGAATTAAAAATATACTTAGGTATAAATAAAATATCAAGCTACTTTATCTTTCAAGGCATGTGTGCTTTAGTTTTGGAATAGCCCATAGTCTTAATAGTTCTATCACCTGCCCTCTGAGTGGAAAGGTCATAGGGTAAGTAAACCAATGTTTTGCTTAAAAGTTACTGGATCACATACTACAAAATACTGGTAATGCTATGGCTTGTTTGTTTGTGTTTGTAAAATCATACCAATCTGCAGAGTTGGTCTTCCCAGTCTGGTTCCCTTCTGACTGCCACAAATCTGGCAGGGCTGATCAGTTCAGGGAGGGGGCTATTTTTTTCCTAAAGGCTGTGAGCCAAAAAAATATCTATGCTATTTTATGTCTCTCTGCCCTGTGCTACACAAGGTCTGTGGTTCTGGAAAGATTTATTAGTTTGTTTGGATCTTTCCATTTAGCTTACTGGAGCTTGGAAAGCAGTAGGACTCTCTCACCTCTTGAAATTCTTTATCACTCTAAATAATAAAGAGATAACAGTAAGAAGCACAAGTTGACTACTTGTGAAAGCATTAGTGAGGTCCTCCAAAATAGAAGTCAAGGCAAAATAGCATGCATGTTCATAAAATGGAAGAGCTTACCAATGTGCATTTTGTGTTAGCTGTTTTGGAGAGGGAATGGGGGAAAAAGAGGGAATATTGGCAGGTTGGGTTGGATAGTTAGGATCGAGAACTGGAGATTGAGGAAAGAGACAGCTAATAAAAAAAAAAAAATTGGGGAAACTAGTGTTAAACTTTCTTTCCCTAGTCCTCAGCAGAAGTTGTTTTTATTTTGTCTTTGAGGAGGAGGCTGATGTGCCAGTGGTGGTAACTAAACAGATGTGAGAAAAAACAACAAATGTCTTAATAAACAAATAACAAGAATTTTTATTTTGAAAGAAAGTTGTTGGGAGGAAGGGAGAAAAGGATGTACACCCTCCTGATTCCTTAATTAATGCAGTCTAATTTATTACAGTGAAATGATTGGTGTATTACTGTTTTATACAAAGTGAAGGATTACAGTACATTATCTTAATTGAAATTCTTTGTTTCTGGCTCATGCAGAAAAAGACTTCTAATAAAATATTTGAAATAATAAAGAATTAACGCAAATACTTTTGAAGATAAACAGCAGAACAGGTCAAAAATGTATCCTATGAGCTTGTTTCTGGTTGCTACTAGAAATGTGCAGGAGGATGAGTGAGAAAGTTAGAAAAAAGAGTTTTGCACATGTGAAGGAGAGACTTCTCAGAGCAAATTGGAGATACAGAACATGGAACAACATAGGAAAATGAGAAATTAAAAACACTAAAGAATTTGAAAACAGTTCAGGGAGAGCCAAAACCATTCTGGAATTAAAGCTGGTGAAGGATGTGAAGGGTAACGAAAAACCTGTTGCAAGTATGTAAGGAGTAGAAGAATGCTAGGGGAAATGTGAGCCCAGTGATAGTGGGGTAGGGGATTTGCTGACAACAGACACAGAAAAGGCTGAAGTGTTCAACAGTTTTCACCTCAGTTTTTTCTGGTAAGACCAGCCTTCCAGAATCTCAGACAGTGTGGAGCACCCTCAGTGGAGGGTGATTAAGTTAAGGGATATTTAAACAGAGCATAAAGAAGTCCATGGGACTTGATAGAATGCACCCATGAATACTGATGGAGCTGACAGTGTGAGGGCACTCTTGATTTTCTTCAAAAGGTCATGCAATTTGGAGAGGTTCCTGAGGACTGAAGGAAAGTCTGTCCAAGGAGAGTCTGGGGAAGTACAGATAAATAAGCCTTGCTTGTCCCTGTGAAGGTGATGGAGCAAGTGATCCTGAAAGGCATTTCCAGATACATGAAGGACAGGAATATGACTGGAAGTAGTGAGCATGAATTTAGGCATGGAAAATCCTACTTTACCCACCTGATACCCTTCTATGATGAAATGACTGTTTTGGTGGATGAGGGAAGATGGCCTTGATAAATGGACACTGAAATAGGCTGAAAGCTGGCTGAACTGCCAAATTTAGAAGGTTGTGATCAGCAGCACTAGGTCCAGTGGGAGGCCAGTGTTGTACTCCAGGGACTGATACTGTGTTCAACACTGTTTAATGTCTTTGTTCAGTGACCCTGTTGTTGTGACTGAGTACACCCTCAGCAAGTTTCCTGATGATACAAAACCAGGAGGAGTGTTTGATATTCCAGGTTGTTGGGCTGCCATCCAGAGGGACCTCAACAAGATGAAGAGTGGGCAGAAAAGAGCATTCCTAATTCAGAAAAGGACAATGCCAATTCCTGCAGCTGGGGAGAAATGACCCCAAGAACCAGCACGTACAGGAGGTCAGCCCTCTGCAAAGAGCACTGCAGAAAAGGACCTGGAGATCTGGGAGAACAGCAAGCAGAACGCAAGCCAGCAAAGTGTCCTTGTGGCAACACTAGTGAGGGCACACCTGGAATAATGTGTGCAGTTCTGGGTTTCCTGGTACAGGAGTGATAAGGACATGTTGGAGAGCATCCAGTGCAGGCCACAAAGAAGGTTAAGCGACTGGAACATTTTTCATACAGTGAGATGGTGAGTGAGCTGGAACTGTTTGGCCTAGAGAAGGTGCAGGAGGATCTCATCAGTGTATAATTTCTTGGGGAGAAGGTGAGAAGAGGATGGAGCCAGGCTCTTTTCAGTGGTACCCAGTGACAGAACCGGAGGCCATTGCATCTGAACATAAGAAAAGGCTTTTACTATGAGGGTGGTTGAGCTCTGGAACTATTTTACAGGAGAGATTGTGGATTCTCCATCCTTGAAGATACTTCAGGCCTGACTGGACACGGCCATGAGCAACTAATCCGTCTGACCCAGCTTGAGCAAGGGGTTAGGGTATAAAATCTCCAGTGTGTCCCTCCAATCTCAAAGACTGTGTGATTCTGAGAGAATAGGAAAAGGAAAGAAAGTGATGGATATTTTGCGAGCAGGAAAAAAGCTAGAACATAGTGATAAATTCCATTAATTAAAAGATTAAGTCAAGGTCACCTGCGTCTCTTTCTTAATCAAGTTGTAGGGAAAATGTTCAGGTCATTCAGTCCTTGGCAAGTGAGCTTAGGTAGCAGGGCAATAGACATCAGAATATTTTTCAGGCTCAGTTAATTAGGAGGGGAAAAGATGTAATGAGGTTTTGCAAGCATTTTTCAGGGTCAGAATTGATTGTCTAAGAAATCTATGAGAGCTTTGAATTTTGTGAAACTGGCTGTGCTGTAATATTTTTTACCCTGTCTATGCAAGGTCTAAGTTTTTGTTTCCAGTAAATTTTAGTCTTAAAATATTGGTAATATGATACAGATGACCTCTTGTTATATTTGATCTTCTCTCGGGTAGCCTGTCACATCCACTCCTATCTAAAAAAAAGCAGACAGCTTAAAATAATCTCTTGCAGGCTGACCTGGTCTGGTTATTAACCAGCACACTCTGAGCCCTGTCTGTTTGCAAAGCTGAGGGGGGAGGAAGGGGCAAGAGGCGAGGAAGCATCTAGTTTCAAAAATAGAAACCCCACAAGTACTCTAATTATCTTTTATAGTCCTCTAAAAAGTTATTCATTTGCTGTGAATATCATTCAAATACTTTGTAGTTCTTAGCTGTTAGGATTTTTTTTCATCTTTTTTATTTTGTTTTGCCATCTCACTTCTGTCATTTAGCATAGTAACCTCATTTGCTGCCTTGTCAAATTCTTCCCTGTGAATGGAGTGTGTACTTTGTCTTGCATGGCAGCCTGTGAGGAGAGGGAAGGAGGAATACAAACTTTTCCCAGGTCCTCCACTTCATCTAATGTCCACTTGTTTACAGTTTTTCTGTAAGAGAAAGTGAAATGAATGGAAAGAAATCATACTTTAAAAATAAATAAAAAAGAAGAAAATTATTCTTGAAATTTCTTAAGGTTTTTTTGGTTGTATTTAAGACCAGTGATGTTAACTGCTTTGGACAGCTTCAGAAAGGGCAGGCCTACATGCCATCAAAAGCTGAAGATCAAAGTCTGGTGCAGCAACAAAATTTTCACAAAAATATAAACTAAATTTGTAAACATTTTTTTAAGTCGTCATTTCTGAGGGCGATGGGAATATGTTCCCATTTCATGTACTGTTTGTTAAGCATATATGCTAACTCCTTAGAAGAAAAGAGAAGTTGAGACATTTCTGTATGTGATGTCCTTCCTTTTGTCATTTGTCTCTTGGAGATTATAGAAAAGTGGTCTTTGTTATTGTTAATGATGATAACAGTTAATTATGTTTGGATGACTGACAGATTAGATGGACTATTTTGACTTTGCCTTTCTTTATTTTTCAGTTGGCTCCAAATCACCATTCACAGATATTTACTGAATTTGTCTTACATAGGGATTGATGTTTTTGCTGTCTCATGTTTAGAAACCAGATACCAAGAAAGTGACTTTGATTTTTGGCTCTATTTTCATCTTTCCCTTAAGTAGGATTTTTTTTTTAAGAGGAGAATGGTTAGAAATTTCTTCCTGCACATTTTTTGAATTTAGAATACACCTGTAAATGGATTTCTTTAGGGGTTTTTTGCCTGTTTTGTTCTCTTTGGCAAGCCTTCTTTTTAGAATTTTGAAGGTTGGAGTGGGCTGCAGGTTTAATTCAAAACTATCTTCTCAGGGCAGATAAACTGAGGGCATAGTCCAGCCCTTTTGCTTTGCATATGCTAATTATTAGATAACATTTGGCAGTTGGTAGCTTTGTCTGAGCAGGAGGAAGAGTGTGGATTATATGACAGCTGAATGCATTTCAGCTAACTTTGTCTCTGGAGCAGCCAGAGTTTACAGTACTTTTAGACTTAGGTAAACTTAGGTTCTGTCCTACTTGGCATTTGATATATTTTGACCTAGAAACAGTGTTTCAAACTAGAAATAAGCCATTGAAATACTTCAGGGGTTTTTTTGAATGGGTTAGTGTTTGCAACCGTGATAGATTTTAAGTTAAAGTAGTATGGTATTACTGGATGAAGTAGGAAGGAGATTTCCTCTATCGTAGGATTATGGCCACTGTAAGGAGTTGTTGGGATTGACATTTTGTGTGGCTAAAATGAAGGCAGTTTTTTAATTGATTTTTTTTTTTTTTTTTTGGTGCTAGCAGTGTGTCTCTTTAAAGAAGTAATTGTGAAAATATAAAAATGGACAAACTACATACTGAAATTGTATTGTAGTTGACGAGTGTGTTTAATTAGGATGATTTTTGCCTTGAACCTCCATGTGTGTATTCCTGTTGTCCTTGTGGTTTTTTTGTTATTAAGTTCACACAGGAAGCTAAAATAAAGTTCTCCATTGTTTTAGGTGTGTGTGTACTCTGAGGTTGTGTGCACAGCTTCTACAAGTGTGTATGAAAGCAATTATTTCATTGTTGGAAGCTTTGAGTTTCCTGGTCTCTCATCTCTTTTCTATGTGAGTATCAAGGTGAAGTGGATGATGTAGTATTAATGCTTCATTCTGGTTGATTTGAAATTATTTTGGGGTTTGTTCTTCCATCTTTTACTGTAGTGCTGAGTGAAAAAATCTTAAAAAAATTGGGCCGGGTTATTTGTTTGTTTGTTTGTTTATCTTTCTTTTGTGAGAAAAATCAGTTTCTCATACTATAACCCCTCAGTGCTGGCCATAAGATCAATGGATGGGTGGTGATGTGGAGAGAAAGTTTTCTCCACTTTCTTCCAGCTCTGTGCCTCAAATGCGCCTTAATATATACATCTTAGGTTTTCTAACTGACAGATTTAGTTGTTCTTATTACTCTTATTGTCTTATAAGTGTCAGCTTGGACTAGAATATACTTCTGTCTGTTTTCAGCCCTTGATAACAATGCTGATTTGCATGCAGACAGAAACCCCTATTTCTTAGATTCAGTTGTTATCACCTTGATGCTCTGTCCTTTTGACTTAGTGTGTTTTCTTGAAGCGTTCAGCCCAGAAACTGCCCAGCTATGTTGGGTATACTGCTCAGTGAAGATTTTACTAAAATCCTTTTTCACTTGTCTTCTTTAGGTAGCAGAAGCAGTGTAAACAGATGTTTCTCTATTTATGTTTAAACTACAGAATACTATCAAATTACCTTGTTTCATAACACTGGAAAGACACAGGCTCTGGAAAGTGGTTTCCCATACACTCCGTGAAGGGTATGGGGGTGAGTGGTTGGGGTTTTTTTAAGCACTTTTAGCTTGTGTCACTCTATAAAAAATGTCTTTACAAAAGCAGAACGGAGGAGTCTGCATGTGTCCTGTGGATGAATCTTTGTGGTATATCATTCATACTTGCTTTATTCTGTAGCATGGTACCTTCTTTATTCAATTGTTATGAAATCTGCTTGTTAATTGAATCAGAAGACATCTGGTTTTGATACTGATTCATGTTTAAAAAAATCTTTTGGTTGACCACATATGTGGTCTGTCAACTGGCATTCATTCCTTCTCTGGAAGCAAACATTTCCAGTAAAGTGCCTCCTACACATCCATTGCCCAGACTCAGTATCTGCTTATGTTGTCTTGTCTTTAATTATTAGATGTTGATTATGGCTAGAGCTGTGAAGTTTTTTTGGTTTTCCTATTGTGTGATTAATTTAGTTTGTAAGTGTTTCTGTATTTGGTGAGGGTGGAGGATGCAAACTTTCCTCTAGATGCCTTCCCTCTTCATGCTAGCCAGTTGCTGGGTAGTTTCAGTATTCCACTGGCACATTGATTGCTGAGGTTCCATTTTGTAAATCCACTAAGATTAACTCCACTAAGATTTTATTTATTTTCTGGTATTAAAGAGAGACATGAGATCTTATTTCTTACTGGAATCGAAATGATAGTGCAACAAAATAGGAATGCATAGCTTAAAATGTTACTTAGAAGGCAAGCTGTAACAGACTATCCTAATTTTTTAATTAATAGCCTTTTTTCTAAAAACAAAAATAAAACAGCCCTCCCCCCAAAAAAGCAAACCAACCAACTCATGAACAAAAAGACCCAACACAAAATCCAACCTTAACAGTACCAAAACACATCAAACCAAACTCAAATTTATATCCTTCTCTGGGTATTTCAGGGTAGGAAGCTGTTTGCTGTGTTATACTGTGCAGCAGTATTAGATAATTTTTTTTGTATTTGTAGTTTGGTTCTACAGTTTCCACAAAGCTGCTTTTCTCCAGTGGACTCTGAATTTTTATGTTAATGTGTACTCTTTCCCCAGTTACTTCACACTGTCACTGGGATTCTGTAGAGTTCAGTGGAAATAATGCCTGTCTTGTTTAGCTTAAGCACAATATGTTACTATAGTAGTTTCACCCAACTTTTTTTTCAATGTGCAAAGCAGTTTCCATCATGCATTGAATCCTGTCTCATTCAAAAGTAGAGTCATTGTGTGTGTAGGAACAATTAATTGTATATCAGCAAATTGAATTCAATTTTCCTATGTTTGTTTAATAACGTGCTTTTTTCTAACTTATTTACAAATGTTGCTGATATCTGCTTGAAAAAATAGGTTTATTAAAATTTATTTAAAATTAAGAGATTCAGCAAATACTCCTTAGGCTTATAACTTGTTTGAGAACCAAATGTAAAAAGAACTCTTAAGATTCTTCCTCCAGCCTTTGTTGGGAATAGGGGGAAACAGTGACAAAGGGTGAGGGAAAAGCTGAGGTACTCAATGCTTTCTTTGCCTCAGTCTTTAATAGCAAGACCAGTTGTTCTTCGGGTACCCTGAAGATCAGAGTGAATCTTGGAGACACAGAGGGGGAACAGAATGAAGCCCCTGTAATCCAAGGAACAATGGTCACACAGTTTTGCAGGAAGGTGTGGCAAAATAATCTGTCATTTTCATTTTAGCTTCAGGATGAGTTCTGGCATTCATGAAATACTTTGATTAAGAGCAGGTATTTCTTATCCTTGATACAGGTGGTTTGGGGGTTTTTTTCCTCATACATGTTCCCCTTTGAGTTATTTCATGGCTTTGATAGGTATCTTTGCAGTTTTTAAGTGGCAACTAGTGTTTAAACATAAATATTAATTAACACTTTCAAGTAGCTTTAATGAGTTTGAGGGTATTTAATAATCAGGTTTTTTTAAAGCAAAGGCTGTATATTTCTGTTGTATTTGCTCTAAAAATAACAGCTAAAAAATGAAAAAGATTCTTTAAAAAGTATGATGTAGGACTACAAAGGCTACTCTATATTCTGTTTTCCTTTTTATGGTCTTGTCTAAATTTATCTAAAAATATATCATTTGTGATCTTTAGGATCTTATCTGTTTACTTATTTTTGTAATTGACAGGGTTGATAGAGTATTCTCTGAAGGGTTTTGTTTGTTGGCATCTTCTCTAGGCTATTGTTTGAACTAGATAATTTGCTGACTTTAAGAACATATTGAAGTACGTGTTTGTTTTGCCTTGGTTTTGACAGGAGGTGGAGGAATGGATTATCACCTCAGAGTAACACATGGTATTAACTGTTGAGTGTAGGCACAAACCCTTCTTATTAAGAAGAAAAAAAGCATTTAAATAGTCATACAGCATAGTGAACATTTAAAAAAAAAATCTCATAGCTTTCCTAGTCTCCTGGGAAGGATAAAGGAAAGCGAGGTAGCCGGTACAAGTACCGTTCTACCGTGTCTCAGCTGACTGGCTTGGATACCAAAAAGATGTGTCCTGGGAGAAAAGAAAGGATTGATGATACTTTAGGAAGATACTAGGGAGGAGGAAAAATATTGAGATAAAGGAAGTGACAGTAGAGGAATAATGATGGTATCAAAGAGGACAGAACATTCAGAGAGGGAATGAATAGTAAAATGGCAGAATTAAGTAGAACCCAAAGCGAGTATTTCTAGATAAGGCTACAAGCAAAGACATGCTTTTAAAGCCAGATGAACTTAAATGCTCTGTTGAGGAGCCAGACTTTTGTCAGACTAGTAGACCTTGGAAAGGACAAGGAAAAGGATATTTATAAAAGAGGAAGAAATGGGCTTGAATGAAGACAATGATATAGGATGTTTCTTTTCCTTTTTATGATGGTTTAAGAGTCTGAACTTGCCAGGACCAAAGAGATCACTCCTTGATAACAGACTATTTAGAACAAGGGTTCGGATTCCAGATGGTGTTAGCAGTCAGTGAGCAGAAACCAATTGTTTGGGATAGAAAATGGAAGATGGAGTGGAAGCTTTTGACTGATCATTAGCAAATCTGCTGGCTTTTGCCATTTCTCTAAGTACCTACAAATTCAGTAAATGGTTGATGACAACCATTACCATCCAGACTTTGCCTAGCATCATAGTTTACCTTATTGGCCTGTTTTCTTTTTGCCTAGCTATGCCTGAATAAGGGTTATCTGTGAGCACTCTCATTCCAGACCAAAGGGTGTCATGAGCCTAACACATACTCACTTGTCTGGTTTGCTCCTTGAATGGATTCAATATGGAATTCTTGAATTCATTCAGTATGGATTGAGGTGGAAAATACTGCATGAATTGGGTATGATTTGGTGAATACATGATGCCAAGTATATGGAAATAGAGAAAAGAGGAAGTGAAGAAGCACACTGGAATAAATATGGACAGGAACCACATCATGAGAGGCAAAGAATTCCTGATGTTATGCACCAAACATGGCATGCAGATGCATGCTATCCTTGAATGGTAAGAAAACTGTACCCATGCTATTTGTGTTTGATGTATAAATACCCATTAAAAAAATCTTCCCAGTGAAATAGGGACAGCCTGGTTAATGGTGCTATGTGCTGAAATAGTAATTCATGAGACTTTGGCATTCAGGTTTTTTTTGTTCAAGGCCTGGCTTTTTTTTTTTAATCCTCATGTACATGTATTGAGTTTAGAAAACCTAGTTGGGCAGATTCTGTAGAATATTATTTAAAATCAGTCACATTATGAATTGCCCTAGGTAAGGATATTTTTCTTAAAGGATCATACATAATGTTGACATGAATAGCTGAGACCTTTTGTGAGCAATTCATAATATGTTGACAAATATGCAGTCAGTTATAAAAGTTATTTAGGTTATAAAGAAAATAGTATTTATTCGATAATGATCTGTATTTTGGGGAAAAGTAATGTATTTCCCTGGTAAGTAGTTGAATGAGTATGGGGAAGGAGAGGGAATGCCATTCAGGTAGCTTATATGTCAAATGTGTAGTTTCTTTTGTAATCTAATATGAGCATTCTAACAGTCAGAAAGATAGCAAATGTGATTGTTCCTTTCTAAATTTGGATTTTGAAATAGATCTGTAGTTTCTATAATGCAAATTCGCTTCAAAAAAGAGGGAGATATGCACTGACAGCAAGTAAAAACACAGTTCCAGAAATGTGTGGTCTGTATAAATGATATACAGTTTGTTGGCTGACCTGAAACTTTGTGCTAAATCAAAGCCAATAATGAAATTCAGAGGCAGATTTTTTACAATGCCTACACTGCATTACTATGCCTGTGTGTGAACACTTTGGATCAGTTAATTATACCCTCCTATTTGAACACTTCCATTTACATAAGGAGCAGAACTTGATAAATCAAATATAAAATTCAGTGTCTGATTTATTGGATAGGGTGTTATGTAATCAGAATTTTAAAAGCGAAAGTTAAAACAAAATTATCCGTATAAAAGCAAACCATTCCAGATGAATATGAATTTAAAATTAACATTTCCCCATGCTTCCCAAAAGTGGACCACAGTTATGTTTTTCATGGTTCCCAATAGTGCTATTTCTTAGTGTCCTGCGAGATCTATTTAAAGGTAAATTACTGATTATTGAACATTTCAGTAAGTCACCTTAAAGCAAGACCTAATTTTCAAAAATTTTTGCCTTTTTGCTCTTTATTGTAAGGCAACAAAATTAGGAAGATGTCGGCATGCTTGCAGCTAAGAATCAAGAAAGGCTTATAGACATTTTCTCTAATGTATCTCTAACATAAAGGAATGCAACTCTGAATCTGCATTCCTTAACCCCAGTCATGATGATGGCTTTGTCCGGAAAATACATATATACAACAAGATGTCGTCTTTCCAATCTAGAAAAATGAGATCTTGCCTCTCTGACTCAGAATATTTGAAAGATGTGTTTCCACACTGTGTTTTTGAAAACAGGGTTTTTTTTCCTCCTGTTTAAAATGAAAATATGTAGCATAATTTCTCAGCAGAACAACTCCAGAAAGTCCTCAGATACATTTTTTAACTTAAACTAAAGCAAAACTGTAGAGCAATGATAATGCATTCATGTTGCTTTGGGTGGGTTTGGTTGTTTTTGTGTTTTGTTTTTTTTTCATTCGAGAGGGAAGCAGAAGAAGGTATTCCATAAAGTTGACATAAAGCTTTAACAAAATTATTTTCAATTATGGCCCTCTTAAGTGTCATTGAAAAGTTTTTTAGCTTAACATCAATTTGTTTCTAGATAGATATCAAATGGTCACTGAACAGATGGCAGTGACATTTTATTGCTGTCAAGTTGTGCCGAATTTGAGTGGACTGATGAGAAATGAGGAAGAATATTCTGCTAACAACTCCCTCACTCCAACAACTGTACTTCTGTTTATCTCTGGAATTATGTAAAAAGATTCTATTCTTTCGAGAAAGAACTGTTACTGTATAAAGCTGCGGAACAAGGAGCAGAGAGGGTGGCTGTCTCAGAGAGGCACTTTTTTGCCCCAGCTGAATTGTTGAGTGCCAGGCCCAATTGCATGTGCTTGGAAATGTCATGTGGATGCAAATTTCCAAGCTTTTTGGTAACTGCCAAAATATTGAATGTATACTTTTAATATTATTAAGCGTGTTTTCCAAATTGCATTGTAAAATCAAGAACAAAATTGTTTTTATGTAGTAAGACTATATGAATCAAGTGCATTATGACCACCATAGATTTCAGCATATTTTCTTTCTATATGGGACTCCTGTTCTTTTCTTTCAGGGAGGAAGGATAGAAAAAAGTGAAATCTGTTCTCAAAATACAAGTTTTAAAAAAAGATCTTGATGCACAGTGATGTGAAGTGACATTTTATAGCTCTACAGTGATGCAGAAGTACCTGAGAAATTACTTGCTGACATCTGAAACTGCAGATCCTCAATCAACTGGAAGCTAAGGTTCCAAAAGCTGACCAGTAATATTATCAGTTTGTACTACCACACAATTCCTGCCAGTTGATAAAGAATCAAGGTCAAACTAAACCAGTTTCCATAAAAAACAGTAATGAGTCATGCTCACGTTTCCTTTTCCTTTAAAACTTATTTTACTTTAATCAACCACTTCCGTCATTAATACTAAAAATAATTCAGAACTGTGATATCAGAGCCATTCTACTGCCAAATGACATGGCAGAAAACCTAATTCCTGTTTTACTTTCTTGAAAACATAAGAAAGAAATATTACCTTTGTTTCTCTTTTTTTCCGTAGAACGTGCTTCTGGACTTCTTAGTGAGTAGTTAAGACTTCTTAACTAGAACACTAGCATGTTTTGAGTTGTCACAGGCAGTGTTTCTCCTGTCATAGACACTGATTTTGGGTGCTTTTCTTTGCTGTGAACTTTTGCAGTGGGAGAGGTTATTCAAATTCTCCTTTGCTTTAACAGTCGACTCAGGAACTTTTTTTCCTCTAGAAATGAACTAACTTGAACTTCTGTAACTGTATTTGTCCACTTACTGATCATCTCCTGGCCCAGATGTTGCAATGTGTTAGAAAGAATGGTGTTAGTTTTGTGTGCCCCTTCCTAATAGAAAGACTCCAATAAAAAATGAAGTCCTTTGGCAGACAAACTCAAGTATCATCATAAGTGCTATAACAGGAAAACTCAAGAAGAACATGGGCATACCTTTAATATTGGGGGTGAAATAAGAGTACACATATCACCAAAATGTGT
Source organism: Cyanoderma ruficeps (assembly GCA_008694505.1). Taxonomy (NCBI): domain Eukaryota; kingdom Metazoa; phylum Chordata; class Aves; order Passeriformes; family Timaliidae; genus Cyanoderma; species Cyanoderma ruficeps. Next base: position 30,777,069 of record VZDJ01007749.1, on the reverse strand, counting down.
TTAGCAAAGCTTCTCAAATATTATTTTAATCACTGCAGTTTTTGCTCAAGTTTCTATGTGCAACAGGAAGTTGGATAAAATACTATGCATAACAAAATACTGCAGTTTTGTAGGCACTGAGTATTAGTATCGTATTCATATATTCTCTGGTACCAAAAGTTTTACACAGTTGATAGACGTTTGAAAGGTTATCTGCAATAGATATATATATATTTTTACATATGGTTTAAATGCAAAAATCTGGTTATTTTGAGCCAGCAAGGTCTGCTGTAAGAATATGGAAACCTGCTGGATGACATACACATTTCTCATGAACGTGAGCAGAATGACAGTTTAAACTTTTTATCACTTATCATTTAGAGTCCTTTCCTTTTATACCACTAAAACCCCTTTGAAATGCTGGTTCCCATTGGGTAATAGAAGTCTTATTGATGTTAATGTGTCAAGAAAGATGATTTTTGGAACGAAATAGTGAGTTTTCAAGCTGTTGTGTACCCATGACTAAAATCTATGCACCCTCTTTGTCTCATTAATCGATGGATGCACTGAGCGTGTCTTTGCTTTAGGGTGGCTCTTCCTTTCTACTGCAAAAAATTAGATGCCTTTAAAAGCTGTACTGAGTATTTCTGGTAGAAGTAGCATTGATGATGTAGGTGGCTTGCTGTTTGGAGGAGTTTGTTGATCTCTGGAGGTAAGCCCAGTGTTTGGGTTTGCAAGGTCATACCATGGAATTTGAGTGAGTGCTTAGGTCTGACATCACCGATGTGAGTGTGGCAGGCTTAGTCAGTGCTCCTGCCTGAACAGCATTTTTACTGTGAAATGCAGTTATAATGGGAATATGTAAAAGAATTTCTTGTTCTAGCTAAAAATGGCTTTGTACATTTCAAAAGCTTTCTTGAGTGTCAGCATCTGAAACGTTCTTCGTGGAATAGGCGGCCTCAGCTGTTTAATAGATGTATTGTTTTATCTTTTCACTGAGTGGATGAAAAGGCTTTATTTTGGGCCGCACTGTACTAGACTTATGAAAAGTGGAATTACCTCATGAATTTTTGTGACATACTGACTCTAAAAAGTCAAAGCTTGCAATCTTGTTCTCTCTTTCTAAGCAACATCTTTTTTTGCAGTACTAGATTCCTTATTCAACTTCAGTGCAGCTTCTGAACCTGCTCCCAAGTTTCTACCTTGGAATGTGAAATAACAGTCAAAATGTTAGCACACCTCTACCTTCCTATCTACTTTTAATTAATACCCATTTCTTTAGATAGCTAAAGAGGTACCAACTCCAATATTTATATTTTTTTCAGAATAATCAAAAGCAGTTGTATGCATCTGTTTTCTGTAGAAAATACAGTGCTAGTTCATTGTTAGAAATTAATCTGAGCATATTTTTCAGTTAGAAATCTGTCTGCATTCATGAAGTTTTAAATTTTGAAGATGGATAATTCAGATAATGTTATTCAACTACGTCTAATTTTTCAATCCCATCATTCCATGTGTTACAATTTGTTATGTATTTTAAGAACAAAAGTTCTTACCATGTGACTTTTTTTTTAATGAAATGGGCATTTCTTGATATTAAGTGGGTTGCTTCCTCTGGATTTTTTCCTCTGGTGTTCTCTATGCCTGCTCTTGGGCAGAGTGCTTTTTCAATTGGAATTTCAATTCTGTGCTCTGAGCTAGAAGTAGAAGAAATAATTTCTGATGTGACTAATTATGGGAAAAGGTAGAATATGTTCTTTTCTTTGATTTAAAATAAGCAGTACTCTTCTAAATCGCTGAGTTGCTTTTTGTTTCTGCCAGTATTTTATAAGAACTGCATAAAAGACAGCATTTGTAGTACTTAATGTTATTTTATTGTAGTACTTAATGTTAATATTTATTAACAACTGTTAATGTTTATTAACAACTTGAAGGTAAAAAGTTTGTTTGGAAGCATACTTTCTCAACATACAATCTGAATATGCTCCTTTCTGTATACTCTGCTGCTAGTCGGTTTACAGGTGCTGTATTTCTCTTTTGGTGTTGTTATTTGGATGCACATACAGTTGGTTGTCCTTTTCTTTGTCTTTGAATAATGTGAATGGACTGCGCAGATCCTGTCTTTATCTTTCTAAGCTTTGCCTCTGACAGTGACTTGGCCCACATGTTGTTTACCAATTGAGTTATCACAGTGTTTGGTATCCCATACAGTGGCCAAAGGAATAGTCCTTGCCTTGTGGATTATGCAACTTAAATGAGAGTAGATATTCATTCATGCAGAAAGGGGCAATTCAACAACCTTTTGACAATTTGACTTTTGACAATTTCTGAGCCTGTAGACAGTACTGTTTCTACTGAGGTTTCAGATGTTGTCCAGCTTGCTTGAGAAGACCACTTTATTTTCTTGTTGCTTTTTGAGTGGAACTTGCTTCAATGCAGTGTTTCTGTATTATAACTGAAAATGAGTCATCTTTACCCTTTCAGAATAATTCACGCTTTGTCTAATGTGAACTCTCTTACTGAATCGGTTCTACTGGCTGAGGAAAAGTACATGGAATGCAAACAGATTTTTACTCCCTTCTTTGTGACATCTTGAGCTACACTGAATATATAAAGTATTATGGAAAAATTAGTTGTATTTATTTGCTGACTGCTAATTTTTTATGACTCTTGTTTATGACATACCTGTATCATTATGTCTTGAAGGCTCTTCATTTTCAAAGGTGAAACTAGAATTAAAATCCTGCTTTACTGGTATTTTAAGGATAAATCTATTTATGAGGGAATTGTAATTACTGTGAAACGTTGGAGGAACAGGCATAAGTATCTCTAAATTCTTTAAAGTAGAGAAATGTCTTAGTATGTCAGACTGGGTGATTAGATGTAAATTACATTTTGAACGTCTTTTTAGTCTCCCTGTAGAAACCAGATTATTTAATACACAGTAAGTTGGGTTCTTATTTGTTATTCCTCCCCTTTGACATCTAGCTTCTTGAATGAAAAGAATGAAAGAAAAAAAGAGGGTTTGGAATATGTGGGATTTTTTTTTAAATTTTCACTGATACCAGAATTTGATTGACATGTCAAATAACTTCTATTTGCAGCTATTAAAGACTGTAAAAAAATTGTATCAGTTAATAATATAATCTATCAGGAATTTGATGCATGTCCCCTCCCCTGGAATAATAGGTGGTCAATTGTTTAGATATTAAAAAGATATATGTATATCTTTTCAACCCTTTCCTGGAACATTTCTTTGGTCTAAGACTACCTGTTAAAATGTTTCCTTTTTGCTTAATAATTATTTTATGTTGTCAGCTTTACTGTATTTTAAGTTTCATAATTTCAGTTAAAAATAACTGAATTTGGAAGAATGCAAATGAAATATTCTCAGTGTGGTTGTCAGTGGCAGTATTGCCATTGTTTAAATTCTGCTACTTTACATGTTTCAATCTGAATAAGATACAGCTTCAATTTCAGTTCTGTAGTTGAGCTCTGCATAAGAGCTGTAAGAATAGGAGGATATCCAGTTGGTTCTGGAAATCAAATTAGCCTTAATGCAGCTCTGTCAAATCTTGTGTTAATAGAACAATAGAATATTGGTATAAATATTCTAAAAAAATGCAGTGCTGAAACAGTCACAGATTTATCTAAGCATATTTTTCAGTAACAGAAGGTGATTTCTAACAAAAGATTTAAGATTAATGACAGAAAGGCTATGGTCAGTAATAGCTCTGTATGAAACACTGATGTTCACTGAGAGACAGCCTAGGTTTCTTGATGAAAAACTTAAACAATGTTTTTTAACTAAACAAAGCATGAATTGAGATAAAATGTGTAGGACCACATATTCAGGAAGAGTAATAGAAGATAAGCTATTGGGAAGCTGCTAGAACTTTGTGATAGATATTTTTTTGTGTAATGAGTTACACCAGGGAAAGTGTATCTTTTGTAATGGCATTTTTGTTGTTTTTTTTTTCACTGAATGGATGCAGTATATTTAAAAACAACCAAACTGATGCATAGTATTGAATTTTATATTTAGCAGTTGGAAGGTGAGATTTATTAAAATGTTTTTTCTGGAAATGCCAAGATGGCAGATGAGAGATCTTGACCATAGGATAAACAAGTCTAGCATTTTAAAGGGTCTATTTGCTGTTACATTTTACACAATTATTTTTGTAGATGGTCATGACATTTTTCTCAGCCTGTTGGTGAAGGAGGACGGTTATGGTTGGAGAGGTCTCTCCCTTAAAAGTAACACATCTTTCATTGAACAGCACCAAGCAGATGTGGAATTCAATGTTCTGTTGCATCTCTCTCAGTATTTATGTTCATCTGCCATTTTCTTTGTTGGAGAAGGGAACTATGTTTGAAGAACAGAGTATGTTTTTTATTTTTTATTTCTTTTTTACCCAGAATCTTGTGCCAGTCCAAAACTAGTGCAATTCAACTGTTTCGTTAAGAGAAGTGATGGTCTTGTACCCACACTGAGAATCATGTAGGCTGTTGTCACTCTTAGCTATAGCTCCTTCCCTCCCTCCCACTCCCCTTGATTGTTTGTGGATACATTTCTGTAACTATGTTATTTCCACAAAGGTTTATTTCAGTTTCTCCTCTGAAATTTCCCTCACAGAGACTATAAATGTAAAGAAATACAGAATAGCTAAGGAAGTGTGCAACAAATACTCACTACAGAGCAGCTCATCTGTATTTAAATTTGTCAAATGAGGGTCTTCCCGTCCTTCTTATGCCTCTTTTCTATGTCTGCATATTAATCAAGTATCTGAAATATGCATATCTGAAGTAACCATTTATACTGTAGTAGTTATAGCTTTAGTTGTAAATTTGATGTACAATAATTTGAACCGTTTTTTCATGAGCTCTGCTCATAATTTGTTCATTGTGTTATTTCCAATCCATTTTCCACAGCTGCAATCTGAATAAGTGGCTCAATTATAGTTTAGTGTTATTCTTTAATATTCACTGAGCCCTATGGAAAACTTTGAAAGAAATATTCTATTTAAAGACAATTATGCTTAAATATCATCGTTTTCTAAAGACATTTGCATTAAAAAAAGGCAAAAACATGAAGAACTAATTTTTATTTTTCATACTACTATCTGCAGTAATAATTCTCCTGTGTGACATCATAATCAACTGTCATGTGATGTGATATCACAGTTATCACTGTTTAGTGTGATCAGAATTATCTGACTTGAGCGCACAAGTAGCATTGCTTGAAAACCAGACATAGCTGTCACTTTGCTTCTGAAAATTGGGTAGTTCTTTTAGGAACTATTAAGAATATTAAAAAATCATTAAGAAATAGATGCTGCTAACAGATATATTAAAATGTGTGAATCTAAGAACACTTGCTAACGTAGTCTGATTAAAAAAAAAAAAGTTTGAACTTGAATTAAAAACTTTTTTCCTACTATTTTGTCATCTTTCAAAAATTACTTTTTTCTGGTGGCAATCTTAGTTTTGTGACAGATCTTCGTGACAGATCATGTGACAGATTTGTTCAGTGCCTTATCTCTTCTAGAACTTGTGAAAACACAGGCAGCTCAGAAACCATGTTCATTTGTCCCTTGCACTCTTCTTTTTCATTGCACTTGAAAGCATGTGCAGAAATTTTCTTGCAAACGTTAGATTCCCATGAAGTGGCCATTGTGTAGCTGCTGCCCTGCTGTACTGGCCAAATACATAACATTACTACCCCACTATGTGTTTCTTTGAAGACTGGAAACTAACTGGAGGGAGACACAGAAAAGTGCTGCGTAGAACCAATTGAATGCAAATTAAATGTCGGATCTTCAGCTTTTGGCATATTATTACTGCCTATACTCTTGTTTTATCAAATTGCACTTCCCATTTTTTTAAGATTAGTAGAGCTTGAGAGTCATGGTGTATAGAATTGTCATCTTGATAAATAATAGAGATTAATGCTTTCATCCAAATTATGCATTCTTTTTTAGGGTGATAGCATTACATAATAATAGGGGCAGATTTCCAAAGTCTTGATCAACAAAATGATCACAGAAAGACTTCTTAAATAATTCATTTCCATCTATCAAGGCTGACATGAGGCAGCGTTACCAAACAACCTCCTTTTGACAGGATAGTCCAATAGCACAGTTCCTATTCATTGCTCTGCTACTGGCACAGGAACATTTGTGGGCACGTATCCAGGTCCCCAGGAAACTTGGAATTGTTCCATGTTAAAGAACTGTAACTGTAGCTAACAAACCAGCTGCTGTATTGAGCTCAGAAGGAAGTCTTTGTAGCAGTGTGGAAGGAACTTAAGTTATTTGCATAACATCCAGCAGTCTTAGTGGGAAGGGTTGGCAGGAGCACAACAGCAGGGAAGGCATCCAGCTTTTCTTTTTTGACCTTATCTGCCACTGATTCCATTCTTCAGTGCTAGGGTGAGATGAAAAGAGAGGGAAGTGAAGGGCTTGACCAAAGAGCTGTACAGGTCTGAAGAGAAGAGTACTCCTGATCATATTGACATCATTCTTTGTAGAAGTAATAGTTTATTAAATTCAACAACAACAACAACATAATCACTTTACAATAAATAGTGTCAACATCAGTGCAATATTTGTGAATTTGTAAATTCTTACTGTGGAGAGAGAAAATCCTTAAGAACAGGTAACGTGAGACTGTAGTGCTATCCATCACCATAAGTCAACTGTCAGCCAGGATGTGCTGTTGTACTGAGTTACAGGAATTTACAGAAAGGGTCAGTCATGTTAAAAACAGGCAGATTTTTTTTTTCAGTTAGGCCAATTTCAGATTAGGGAGAAAGATTAATAATATATCTTAAATATATTACATCACTTCTTCCAACACTACCATTTCCAATAAAATATCAATCTGCATTTCCAAACAAGCATTTCTTTAGTCTTCTATCACACCATCTTTGCACTGTAAAGAAAATGAATTCTTTATTAAGTACTGTCTTTTTCAGTGTACCCTCTGTTAAAATACTCAGGCCATACTTTGTCAAGTATTTAAACTACCCCCAACACCAGAGAAAAAAGTCTTGCTTTCCTGTGGTCTTTAGCCTCTCTGCTGCCTTCCACAAATGCAGATGTTTGTCAGCCCAAACAGTAAATCACATTGTGGATTTGGATTGAAAGTAAATGGGGTGATAGCGTCCATCCAGTGCTCTTTTCTTCTGCCTCCTACCACCACCACTCGTCTCCAGTTTCATTTCAGACTTCATTCTGCTCCTGCTCCAATTCACTACTTTTGCACAAATGCTTATGATAAAAAAGGGCTAACACAGAAGAAAAGAATGGAATTTTTGCAAGATAACCTTTTCTTACCTTACATTTTTCCCTATTTTTAAGGGATTGATTTTTATTTAAAAATGCATAAGCTAATGACTTCTATGGATGGTTTTTATGGAAAGGGCGGGAAGGCTAGAAGATGTAATTCACCGTAATTTCAAAGAAAATTGAATTAACCTTTAATAACAAGTTAAATATCTTTCCCAGTATGTGAAATTAAACTTTCTGTGTTCTCACTCTCCTATATTCTGGCAGAAACAGAAAAGATGATTCTGGAATAGTTTAGTTTTCCTTCAGAGTTTTTATTTAGCAAAGGTTTTTTCCACCTCTATAATTCTGTGAAGAACAGTCTAAGAGATTATTAAAAAGCTGTCAGCTGTTCATGTTAATTCACAAAGAACTTTCTTCTATTTCAACTTCACAGTATTACTTGTGCTCCAAAAATGGCGAGCATATTGACATGTCTGAGAGCAGCCCTGCAAAGAAGTCTTTGGGGTATCAGTGAGGGAAAAGGTAGACATGACCCAGCCATGAGCACTCGGAGCTCAGAAAGCCAAATGTGTCCTGGGCTGCATCCAAAGCAGCATGGGCAGCAGGGGAGGGAGGGGATTCTGTCCCTCTGCTCTGCTCTGGTGAGACCCCACCTGGAACTCTGCATCCAGCTCTGAGGCCTCCAGCACAGGAAGGACATGGACATGCTGGAGTGAGTCCAGAGGAGGCCGCGAAGGTGATCAGGGGAGTGGAACATCTCCTGTGAGGAAAAGGCTGAGAGAGTTGGGGTCATTCAGCCTGGAGATGAGATGGCTCCAAGGAAAGCAAATTCTGGCCTTCCAGTACCTAAAAGGGGCCTACAAGAGCTGGAAAGGGACTTTCTAAAGGGCATGTAGTGACTGGATGAGGATTAACTGTCTTAAACTGAAAGAGATTAGATATTAGGAAGAAATTCTTCATTATGAGAGTTGTGAGGCACTGGAACAGGTTGTCCAGGGAAGCTGTGGATCCCTCATCCCTAGAAGTGTTCAAGGCCAGGTTGGATGTGGCTCTGAGCAATCTGGTCTAGTGGAAGGTGTCCCTGCCCATGCCAGGGGAGTTGGAACTAGATGATCTTTAAGTTCCCTTGCAACTCAAACCATTCTATGATTCTTTGACCAATATTTTTGTGTAGTGTTTTCATAAGTCAGTGTTTAAAAATCCTACTTGCCACTTTTCAAGTGCTATTTCTCTGAATATGTCAGTTGTTTAAATAATCTTTGGAACTTCTGTAAGGAACCCATTTAATTGTCTTGTTTGGCCATCAAGGAATTTGTATGGAGTGAAAGTAAGCTGGAGAGATACATTGTTATTGAAATTGTCAGCAATTTTATTACCAGTTGCATAGAAACCGTAGCCATTATTAGAGTGCTGAAATCTAACTTGTGTTTGTTACCTCATTACTGCAGAAGTTTTCTAAAGTTTGCTATATCAAACACAATTTCTGTTGATTTCTAACTAGAAAAATCTGAAGAAGTACACAGCATTCTCTTCTCTCTTGTTTTAATCTGCTTTTATGCAATGGATTAATGGATGGCCTCTGCCTGCAAATGAATCCTCATGGCATGAGTCATGGTCATTCTTAAGACTATTGAAGAGTATTTTTATATTCTAACAGTTCCTATTTTGTAATCAAAATGAGGCTTATCAATAGAGCTACTAACTTTTCTTATTTACAGAAGAAAATAGATATGTTCTTTATCACAATAACTGAGTTAACCGTCTGGGTTTCCAACCAGAGGAATATAATGTAACAGAAATAACTGTAACTGTTTTACACAGCTAAATAATAGTTTGTACTCCAAAGAAAAGAGTGTGAGTAAACTTCCCTTTGAGAAGAGAGAAGGGGAAGGAAACAAAATACATTAATTCACTGAATTAATCATAGTGGCACAATTGCTTCTCTTTAAAAATGTTGTTTTAAATGGGGCGAAACACATCTCTGTAAAAGGTCCTATCTGCTCCATATATTTAAGTTACATTTTCTACTAGTCTTGCTCCAACACTCCTGTGTGCATTAACCATTTTCAAGAAAGCTTGGAAAAAAGCGTCTTAGGTGTTACATAAACAAACCCCAGTGATTAGATGGAGAGTAGGCATATAAGTTTCTGTCAGCATTGCAGGGAATGCAGAGAGAATTGTCTGTGGCTATTCTGCTTGTGCATGTACTGGGGAGCCCGTGAGAGATGCAGCTTCAAGCTGCTCACATCCTGTGGAATCACATGAAAAACTGGAATTATTACATTTGCTGGCTTTTAAGGAGTCCAAGGATAGAGAATGATACAAAGCAAGTCACTTTAGGTCCATCTGGTTTCATGGGGTGTTATGTATATCCAAGCAACAGTGGAAACTTGTATTGAATATAAACATTTTAACACTTTTTTTTTCTCCTTATGAACAGATTAAAGAAACTTGTCTGGATTAATACTGAACTGAATCCATCTGAACTGAAGGAAATGTTTTGAGATTGGTCTCCTGACAGAAATTGTACAAAAATGGTACACTGAGGTCCCTGCTTGCACCTGTGGGAAGACTGTAACAGCATTTTTATATCGCAGTTTATTGGCCCATAAAAGACGATGTAATAACAAATGTAACAGTAAATTTATGCAATAGTAGTGGTTCCCCTCCCACTGACTGGACATGAGTGATCAAAGGTCTTTGCAAGAAGATAAGCACAAGGTTAGCAGAACTTCCTCCAAGTTCAGGGAGTCTTCAAGAAGCATGCAATCAGATGATTATTTCGCTAGAAAACTTAAAGCCTTGAATGGTAGCATGGGTCCTCCTGTTTCTTCAAATGCCTCTAGCAAAGCTGAAAATAATCAAACAAATGGTACACCAGCTGTGCCTAAAATGGGTGTTCGAGCAAGGGTATCTGAATGGCCTCCTAAAAAGGATTGCTCTAAGGAACTGAGTAAAGCTGCTTGGGAAAACAGACCTACAGCCAGTTATGAAGGCGTTGGCGCAGTACTTCCAAATGGACAAAATGACCAAAGTGATGAACAGCAAGAAGAGCTAGAACTGGAATTTACAGAGGGAAAATATTCAATTGGAGAGCTTTTTGTTCATTCACCTCAAAGGGGACTTCATCCCATAAGGCAAAGAAGCAACAGTGATGTGACAATAAGTGATATTGATGCTGAAGATGTGTTAGACCAAAATGCTGTTAACCCAAATACTGGAGCAGCTCTTCACAGAGAATATGGCAGTACTTCTTCAATTGATAGACAAGGCTTGTCTGGAGAAAATTTTTTTGCAATGCTGAGAGGATACAGAGTGGAAAATTTTGAACATAAAACCCTTGCTCCTTTTGGATTTTCTGAGTTTTTCCACTGTGATCCATCGGTTTCTCCGAGTCTACATGCTGCTGCACAGATTTCCAGGGGAGAATTTGTCAGGATTTCTGGGTTGGATTATATGGATAGTGCTCTACTTATTGGTCGAGACAGGGAGAAATCTTTCAAGAGGAGACTTAAATCAGAGGCAGTAGAAACATCTCTGTTCAGAAAATTGCGAACAGTTAAAAGTGAGCACGAAACTTTTAAGTTTTCAACAGACCTGGATGATAGACTTGACAGAAATGTTCGTTCTTGGAACTGTCAGAAATGTTTTGCACATTATGATGTTCAGAGCGTTTTGTTTAACATAAATGAAGCAATGGCTACCAGAGTAAATGTAGGAAAAAGAAAAAATATCACCACTGGGGCTTCAGCTGCATCACAAACTCAGATGCCAGCGGGCCAGACTGGAAACTGTGAATCTCCTTTGGGAAGCAAAGAGGACCTCAACTCAAAAGAGAATTTAGATGCTGATGAGGGCGATGGGAAAAGCAATGATTTAGTACTGAGTTGCCCTTACTTCAGGAATGAAACTGGTGGGGAAGGAGATAGACGAATTGCACTTTCTAGAGCAAATTCAGCATCTTTTTCTTCAGGGGAAAGTTGTTCTTTTGAGTCCTCTCTGAGTTCCCACTGCACAAATGCTGGTGTTTCAGTACTGGAAGTACCAAGAGAAAACCAGTCCATTCACAGAGAGAAAGTGAAGCGTTACATCATAGAACACATTGATCTTGGAGCGTATTATTACCGCAAGTTCTTCTATGGAAAAGGTAAATTTTTCTCATGAAACTGCCATATCCATGCATTCGATTTAAGTTGTTTAGTAAAGATTATTTTTTGTTTTCTTTCTTTTCTTTAGAGAGACCTAGGTATTCCAGAGAGTCCTGAAACTCTTGAAATTAAACCTGTTATTTTCACTCTCTCAAGGCAAAGCAGTGGGTTCTGTATGGTTATGCAATACCTGTGTGAGTTCATTAAGTGATTTAATGAAAGGTCATATAAAATAGCACGTAAGCTGACTTCTCCAACCCAAACTTTCTTGATCAGCAGGAGGAAAAGGTGTCATTTGTATCTAGTAGGTGCATTGGAAATATTGATACTCAGGGTGGAAATAATTATTTCCTAAAAGGTGACTTCAAAAGAGAAAGTTTTATTATTGAGGCTTCTAACTGTCTTCTGAATTCAACTGTCTTTAAATGTGTCTTGAGGCCTTTTATATTGTATGCACATGCACAATATTCTCTTAAATAGAGAGATTCTGATATTATTTAGTTTTTCAGCTTAAAGAGGGATGTCTTATGCCTTTCTCCTGGCCTTATACCCCTTTCTCTTAGGATGTGTTCAGTCTGCAGACATGCCAGGATGCTCTTGTCAGCAGAGTAATTATGTTGACTTTAATCTTTATTCAGATAAACTGTTTCCAGTTTGTGATCAACTTTGATAGTCTGCATTCTGTACTGGCTTGTGCAATGTGGATGAAATCCCTGGTTTTGTGGGAGAACCCCCGAATACCTGTCTCTGTCCTATCTGTATTATAAATTACAGCTAGATCTTCATGCTTTTATTAAAAGAATAGAAAAAGTCTGCTTCTCCTTTTAAAAAACAGTCACAGCCCAGTTCCTGTTGTTCTTCTTGAAATCATACTTCTCTGCTTTCCAACTATATTTGAACATCAGGAAATAAGCACAGTACTGTTACTCCTTCCTCCTGTAACCTTTTAAAAGGGACTCAAAAGAGGATCCAGTACAGTGCTAGACATAATACAATAGACACTGAGAATATATTAGCTGTCAAAAAACTATTTAAAAGGCAAGGAAGAGAAGAATCTGGATCTGTGATGGAAGAGGAAGAAAAAGACCCACAGCTAAGATGGGCATTAAATTCACAGGTTCAAAATGGATTTTAAGCTAGACAGGTTGTAAATTATATAGAAGGTGTTGAGGGAGTCAGAGTACAAGAGAATGAAGGGAAACTTCTAACAGAAGGGTGGCACATTTTTTGAGGGGCAGAGAGAAGAAAAGATAGGCATTCACAAAAATGAAAGGAAGACTGTCAGTAGACAAAGGTGGTGGCAGGATGGGCAGGGGGAAGGGGGAGACAAGAATTAAGCCAGATGAAAGAGGACTTGTTTGTGAAGTGCTTTTATCTTGGATGAGTTACAAGTGCTGAAGTGCGGAACACTTGTGTGAAGAAAAATCTTGTCAGAGAAATTTTAAAAAGAAAATGCAGATGCATACTCAAAGCCACTTTAAATACTGTATTATAAACAAACCTAATGACCTTTCTGGAAAATTGATGTGACTGTAATTAGTTTTTATTAACTTCTCTTCTGAAATAGTATCAAGGTTTCTCAGAGTTTTATCCCACTTAGTATAACACCAGAGAACTTGAATTGTTATTAACTGTTTTCTAGGTTCTTCAAAAGTAAATATGGTGTGATTCATTTAATATCCAGTAATAAATTGTTACCTTCTCACCTTTATAATGGCATGTAAGCCGTGGCCTGTTGTGCATTATCTTTTTATAGAGCTGTAACAGAAGCTACATGAGAGAAATCCATATTGAATGGCTTTTACGATGCAGCAAGTCAGGGCAAACAAGCTGATGAAACTGAAATCTTAATTTTTAATATCTACTATCTTAAGGGATCAATCACATAAGGAATCACCACGCTAATTCCAATTGAATACAGTTCTCACCTAAACAAAACTTACTGTGGTTAGAGGAAATAATCCAGACATTTTGCATTGGGCACCAAGATGTCTTGCTGCTGGCCTAAACTTCCATATTGAAAAGAAAAATTGACATTTGTGTTCATACTGGCTCTACGTGATGCTTTTCCTTGACAGTGAGCTCTCCTGGCTGATTTTTAGATTTAGTTGTGGAGTTTTGTTTTACTAAAATCATTGTGGAAGAACAAAATAAAAATTTAGCAAACAATAGTTACTTGTACATACTATCATTCATTTCTGTTGCCTTTAAGAAAATATATATGAAAAAGAAATAGCTTTCTGAACATTTGATTTTGTTCACAGTTTTATAATTGGCACTTGTCAGCATACCGGTTTTATTTCTGTTTTAAGATGCCTGGAAGAAACACCCTGGCATGTGTAGCACTAATTATTCCATTCCCTTTCAAGAAATATGAGATTTGGGATTCAGTGTTTTCTGATATGAGTTGTAGTTTTATACTGCATATTTATAAGCTTTGTAACTATTGTTAAAATCGAATCTAATGCAACTGATATAAAATACGTTATGTTTATTGAATATATCTTCTCAGTTTTCATTTGAGAATTGTAAAAGCTAGAATATATTATTTTATCTGGGTTTTTTTGATTATCATTGATTTGTCCATTTCCCTTTGTGCAATTATCCTCAGAATTCCCCTAGACTTGCTTATTATTACCAGGCTTTTTATCTGAGGGATACTTGCAACCATTTAATGTTACTGTCTCTATCTGCTGATATGGGATTGAAAAAATGTCCTGAAAGAAACGTACAGACTTAGGGAGCAATTGGTATTAACTCAGTTTTTTACAATTAAGACTTTTGTGTTAGAAGAAAAATTGACAACTATTCCTCAAAATGAGAAAGTAAAAAATTACAAATATTTTAGCATCTCTCTAGATCTCAGCTGGAAAATAACACTTGTTTTCTTCTTTTCTCCCTAGCTGGTTCTTTTAAACCAACATTAACACATTTAAATGAGCTTATACTTTTTGAAATTAAAAAAAGGAAGATGCCTTGAATTTAAAATATTTTCCCCAAATCCCAGAATATCAGTAGCTGTGCTATTCAATTTACTTCAGCTTCATTACTTTTCTTTTCTGAAACTGGTTTATCTATTTTATTTTTAATGCATATAGTGTGTTTGGGTTTGTGTCTTTCATGTTGTATAAGAAGTTACTAGATATCTGCACACACTTGCATTTTTCTGCTCAGTAATACTGCAGCCAAAAAATCTAGTAACTGTGTAATAGATTTTCTAGATTTACATCAAAATGGAAAGCTCTAGACTTGTAACTGAGGAGTTTACCGTATGTCAAAGCTTGAATTATGCAGCTGTGGGGATGTTTTATGCTATTGGAAGTGTTGGACCTCTGAACTTTTCTCTCTCTCTCTCCCTTTCTCTGTCTTCTCTGTGAAATCCTGTTCCATTTGATAAAATTGCCCATTTAGATTCAAAGTTTTAATTTAACACTGGGAATTCCATAAGGTACGTTATATATCCATGCAGGTAGAATTCTCAGACTGGGAAAGGAGTGCAGTTGGAGAGCATAAGCAGATAATTTAATGCCTGTGCCTCTTTGATTCCAGGTGTTCCTTCCAAAAAAAGTTGTAATGTGCTGATGCTCGTTTTCCTTCCACTGGGAGATGGATTGGAACCACCTACATACTTCATAGATAGATTTTTGAAAGACTACTCGGAACTTAATTTAAACTTAATTTGAGAAATAAGACTGTCTTTTATGTAGAGATGACTTCATTCTTTTGTATTAATTCTGAGAGTATGGATAACTTCTTAGTGAAAGATATTTTGCAAAAAACTTCTTTACACATTTCTATAAATACACTACTTAAAAAAAAGTATCAAACTAGCTCAACAATGCTAGCAAAATGGTTTGTTTTTTTTTTTTAATCCAGACAATCTTTAAGGAGAAATTAGTCAATTAGTTGTTATTTTAAATATGGGATTATAGCATAAATTGGATTGGAAGACATTTCTGAAAGCCATCCAGCCTAATTCCCTCTTTAAAGTTCCCTTAAATGTAGGTTCTGAATAGGTTGCTCAAAACCTGTTTCCCTTTAGCTGTCCCTTGGGCTTTTTTACAGTATCTAAGGATGGAGATTTCACAATCTGTTTTGGAAACCTGTTTGTGTTGGATTCCCCCCACTCAGAGGCTGCATGTTGTGATGGTTGCATCTTGTTCTTTCACTTTGTACCTTTGAGAGGAGTCTGTTTTGCCTTTCTCTGCAACCTCCCATCAGCTTGTGGGTTCCAGCAGTTATTTCCACTGTTAATCTGCTCTTCTCCAGCTGGACAAACCAATTTCTTTTAGCCTTTCCTCATCTGTTACATTCTCCAGCTCTCTAATTGTCTTCATAGTCATCTGCTGGCTTTGTCTCACTCTGTCCAAAACCAGACACTGCTTCTTATGTGGCCTCAAAAGTGGCAAACAGAAAGGTAGGATGTTCTCCTGAGCTGCTGCAATGCTCTTGCCTGGAGTGTGGTTTCCCTCCATCTCTGCTGGGCAGCCTGTGCTCACAGGATTCCCAGTCCTTTTCCACAGAGAGGCTCCTGAGGCAGTGGGTTCCCAGCTTGTTGTATGGGCTTGCTCTGTTCTGTGTCAGGTCTCTGTCTGTCTTGGCTCTTTCAGTCAATTTTCTTGCATTGTCAAAATGAGAGTTTGTTTTACAGTGTCAAGTTGAAAACTTCAAGTGTTTTTGGAGTTGCCTCACATGCAGCTCAGCTCAGCAGTAGCTGCCTCCAGGGAAGAGGAGAGTGGGAGGTGAAACAGCTGTAGGACTCTACTTGTGTGGCTTTGCCCTTGCCTGCTTTTGTTAACACTGCAAAGATTATGCATTTCCATATCTGCCCTGTGCACATATTCCTGATTTGTTAAAAGCCTGCCAGTTATTCCCTGTTGCACCTATCTGCAGTCCTAACTTCTAATACACGAACTATTCTTTTAGAGCTTGGTCATGAGCAACAACTTGTTGAGGATCTACTCCATTCCATCACTGACATAATGTAAAACCCTATTAAGCAATAACACCTCCACTATCAAATTCTGATAAACATTTTAGTAACTGGTCACTAACGGTAATTTATAATACTGATCACAATCCTTCAAGGTGAACTATCCAGCTGGTTTCTGTCCACCTTGTAATTTGCATGTCCAAACCATGTCTTTTCAGTTTAGCTACACAGATATACTATGGGAGACTGTGTGAAAAGCATTGCTGAAGTAAAAGTGGGTGACATTCATTGCTCTTTCCTCATCCATAAAGCCAGTCACATCACTGCAGAAAGCAACTGGATTGGTCATGCATGATTTGCATTTTTTAAATCTATGCAGGCTGTTTCCAAGAATCTTTTTGTCCTTCATGTGCCTGGAAATGTCTTCCATGAGAATTTGTTCCTTAATCTCCCTGGGAACTAAGATTTATCGTGACTGTTCTATGGCTTCCCAGACCCTCTTGCCCTTTTTTAAAGGTGACTGTAACTACTCACTGTGACCTTTGAAAGGTTGTAAGGAGGAACCTCAACACAGGTCGTCTTTGGTCACATTGATTTGAGTGTGTCTGGTCTCCTTAAATGGTCACTAATGTGATCTTTCTCTTCAGCTGATGGTGCTTTACTCTCCCAGACTGGACCAGTTGCCTCAAGGAGGAATTTAACTATTCATCAAACACTAGACACAGTTTTCCCATGTTGAGACTGAGTTGCCGCTTTGAATGTAAACTTGCAAATGAGAATTTGTTTGAAGACTCCAAGCTCTTATTCAAGATTATATGTAGATACAGTTTCTCCAAACTGGTTTCCTGTAGGATGAAGCAAAAAGATTAATTTTGTAGTAAAAAAGTGAAAAAAAAAATCATAGTAACAGCAGTTGCAGTAATTTAACTGATATGAGTGACCATTTTGATCATCAAAATTAGCATTTGTGATTTATGTACTTATTGTACAGTTCAGAAGATCACCAGCTGGTGTATTCACAGACCTCATAGTTCATTTTAAAATAATCCTTTTTTCTTGCTGCAGAAATTTTTTCTTTGAGATTTGATGAAAATTTTCTAGGAGATTCATGCTTTGCTCTTATCTCTTCATTCATTCCTGTGCAAAAGAGCATCAGAACTACTTTGGAATAGATGAAAATCTTGGACCTGTAGCAGTGAGCATCCGGAGGGAAAAGGTTGAAGATGCTAAGGAGAAGGAAGGATCTCAATTCAACTATCGTATAGTTTTCAGGACAAGTGAGGTAATGTTAATTCTGTAATTCTGCAACGCAATGGAAAAGTTGACTTAGAGCTTAGGATAGTAGTTGTTTGTCTGTGGGTACCTTGTTAACTTTGAAAGTTAAGTTTCTTAAATGGGAAAGGATGTTTCCCGTACCATTGGTCAATGTAGTTGCTCCTGAACAAAGTTTTCCTTTTCGGTACTGCATAAAGTTTCTGTCTTTTTGGGTGACCACCCAAAAGGAGGTAAGTTGACTGAAGAGAGCTGCAAGGTGCAAGCAAGGAGCAGATGTTAACACAATTAAAGATAAGGTGGATCAGGCTCCTTGATGTTATGTTTGTCATGATAGAAATGAAATATTAAGAAATATAGGAATAAAGGGAGCTGTAAAATATGAAAACTAGTATACCTTTTTGTATTTTTTCATTTTGGTTCAAAATACTTTCTTAGAAGCTTTTTTGTGACGTGTTTCTATGTACTTCTACATGGATGATTTGCAGAAGGAGTATTAATATATTAATAAAATAATGGTCTTATTTGAAAGAAGAATTTGCTTGTGGTTGTTGTGTGTGAAGTCTCATAACTTCTGTTTCAAGCAATTTAATATCTCTTGCTAAATAATTTCTTTATTACAGCAATTACCTTAGATTTGCATGAGAACACACAATGTTATTATTGCAGCAAACAACTGTAAATTTTCAGAATCCTTAGGATATAGAGAAGTGTTAGCTAGACCTCCTGTTATCACTGGGCTCTTGTGCCTTTGCAAACAGATGTAAAAACAGGTGTAGATATAATTTTTGTTTTCAGTCTCAGTTTTTCTTGTAGCCAAAAAGGGGGTGTCCAGGTATGCGTGTGTGGAGAGGTGATCCAGGTGACCCAGTTCTAATAAATCACTCTTTTTGTCAAATCCAATGAAGATAAAGCAGGATGGATTAAATAATAGGTGAATGGGTTCAGTAAAGTTGTGATTGGCTATAGCTTATCTCATGTGTCCAGCCACACTGGACACTGTGTTTGCTATGGTAGTATGGCAAAATTAAAATAAAAATAACTATTTTTAGTTTACTGGTGTCTTTAATACTTTCCCCTCCCCCAGAAAAGGAATATTCTTAATAATAAATTGTTAACATGCTTCAAGAATTTCTTTAAGTAAAAAATGTATTTGTCACTTAGACAGTGAAAACTTGTCTGCTCTTTAAAAGTTACTTAGTAATTTTTTTACTGGTTAAAAAAGATTATAATGATGCTGTTTTTCTTTCCATTTCTTTTTTCCGTGCTTTTGCTAAAACCTGAAGTTTTTATCTCTCGGGTTTAGAGTATGTTTTGTGTGTTTTACCTTTACTGCAGCTTACTACACTTAGAGGAGCAATTTTAGAAGATGCTATACCATCCACTGCTCGTCATGGCACGGCAAGAGGTCTGCCTCTCAAAGAGGTGCTGGAGTATGTAGTACCAGAGCTGAGCATCCAGTGCCTGAGACAGGCTTCCAACTCGCCCAAAGTACCTGAGCAGCTGCTTAAACTGGATGAACAAGGGGTATGTAGCACATGGCCTTCTTTTTGAAGACTGTTCCTTAGATAAAGAGAAGAAAAAAATAATTAAATGTTTTGCAGACAGTGCTAATTAGCATGGATCTGTAATGCAAACCATTCCATTTCTTGGTTTTAGAGAAACTTGTCTATTTTCACTGACAAAATGAGGTTTGCTTTTCTAAGCAAATTCTTCTTAAAATACATTTCAACTGAAGGAAGTAAATATTGGTCTAGGGAGATTGTCTTTCAATAGTTGAGTGAGAGAAAGATTGTTAAGTTTTAATATCAGTAAGAAGGGATTTTCACAACTTGTATTTGCACTTTAATGTGTACAAATGTTAAATGCAAATGAAAATATATCTAACACTTTATTAGTATTGTCTGTGAGTAAGGAGGCAAAAGCATGTTGTATCTTAAGTCTCTGCATCTAAAATTCATGGGTTTTTTTACAGTACCATTCTATTATATGCTTGCTGTATTCTTACTCAAATTGATTACTTCTATATTGATAGAACTAAAATTGTGATTGAGACTAATGAATTAACTGCATAGCAATAAAATATTCAAATAGCTCAAATTTTGAGTGAAGATGATGAGGTTTATTAGGTTCAGTAAAAGTGAATCTGCTTCGTTCCAAGCTGGTAGTTAAATTTATGGTTTCCGAATATTTTGTGGAGGACACACTTGTGATGGTTTTTAAATCATGGCTTTTAAAAAAATGTTCATTTACAGTGAAGATTTTACTTTCTAGGTGAAAGTCAGTATCTGTCTGTTGAAGTCCAGTCCCATGATTGAACCAGTTGATTATGATGGTGCTATAGTTAATTTTTTATTGCTGACTCTGTTTCGAATGTAGTGATTGCATCTAACGTCACTGGCATCTACCAGAATCCCTCTGTCTTTCCATGTGCCTGTAACAAATGCTTGAAACCAAGCACGTGTAGTCAGAGGAATAGAATTGGCTTTTTTTGGATGGATTGTTAAGCTATCTTTAATATGTTAGTTTTAGTACTTTTATTCACATTGGTGCTTGAGGATGGTGTTAATTTTGCTGAATGTTGTTATTTTCTTCTGTGTTTGTCATTTTTTTGGTAAAACAATACAGGGAAATCAGGGGCACTGAATTCTGAATCCAAGAATTCCTGATGTGCTCTTGCTCTCTGCTGTTTGAGATTGAGTGAATTTAGGTTAATGTAGTAAATAATACTCACTCTTCAGAGTGGCAGTATGTTCAGGGCAGTATTGATTATGACTGTGCTTGATGTGATCTGAATTTTTCCCGAACTTACTAACAGTATTTCACAAAAATTGGAAATGGAGATTGTCCATTGAACTGACCGAAGTGATTCTTTAATCATTATCTTCTCATTTTGAGAAACAGCAGTATATAGCACTTCCTTTTATTTTGTGTGATCAGTTCTGAAATTCAGTCCTATTATTAAATGTGCTGTCACCTGACAAAATGTGCCACTTATTACAAGGTAATTACTTGAACACAGACAGAAAGCTGTGCAAAGAACTGGCATGAGATCCATTTTTGGTTTTAATCCTCTTAGATACTTAATGCTTTCAGTTTATTAATCAAGTAAACACAAAAAGAGTTATGCTTGGCTATTGAAGGTGATGACTGGTAGAAGTATCATTAATTTAAAAATATGACTTATGACCTAGAAGATTTATACTGTCACCAGAGTGGTATGAATTTTGTCTAACAGAGTATTAAATGTTTGCAGTGTTCCATAGCCAACTGAAGACTACTTTGATGTTTTGATTTCATTCTCTACCTGTTTGATAATTTTCCCGTGAAATAAAATATGGATTATGGAGGAAATATGTGGCTAAATTCTGTCTCTAAAAATGACAATAGAAACTAGATGTAAATGGCATGGTTAACCTAATTTGAATACATGAAGAAATTGCCTTTTCCCAATTTATTCTTCCATATGATGGTCATCATTAAATTCAGCTGTAAATTTGTGAGAAAAATCAACATTTTATCTGCTACTATTGTTTTTTTAAAAGCTTTCTCCAACTTTCCCCTAGTTTCCCTTTCTAATTTCTGGTAATGGTTGTTTATTCTATATGCTTTTTGGTTCCCCACACACTGCTCTAGGGATGCTCACTTCTCTCTAAGCCACAGGATGAAATTTAAAAAAGACCAATGAAATTAAGATTGGTTGCAGTGATATTTTGTGGCTATTATGTGTCTAATCTCTTAATGCTCCTTGACAGAAAAGAATCTAAAATTTTCACATGATAAAAATCAACAAGTTGTTGTTACATGGTAAATATCAGTGCAAAAATTTGACAAGATTCAGTAGTGAGTGATTCTGACAAGAACACAATCATTTTGAGTCAGAAGGACTGCTATGCACCTTCAATAGATATCATGTGCCCAAGTAGCTAAATGGGTTTAGAAGCTTTTTTGTGGTGTCATGTTATTAAATTGTTCTCAGTGTAAAATATGTGTAAAATTACTGAATTGGAAATAATGAAATCGGAACCGCATTTGCACTATTTACTTTAAAAGACTTGAGTAGGCATGTGGTATCATTTCAAAACTGGCAAACTTTATCGTTTTTAAATATTTCTGATGCTTCTTCATGCGGGTTAAATGCATGACATAAGAAAATCCTGCCAAAGCTCATTGAGTTATTTCTCTTTTAGGCACTGACATTCTAAATGTACCTTGATCTCTGCTTCTGCGCAGCCATGGTGATCTTGGCTAAGAGTTCTTTTACTCAAGTCTTCCAGTTTCATAGTTGTGAAGGGTTCTAGCACAGGGGCAGGAGGTTCAGATTACTGCAAATGAGCTTGCAGCTTGTTTAGCAATAGTGGGGTTTTTTTATAGTATTGACTTTGTTCAAAATTGTATAGTGTTCATATTGCTTGTGTGCTCACTAATCCCAGGATTATTTCATGTCTTGGGCTGGTGAGTCTCAGATCCTCATTTTCCATAGCTCAGTGTTTAAACTGTGAGATGTTAGATTGTTCTTTAAGGTAGGTGTGTACTTCACTCCTGTTTGGAATATTACTGATATTCATGAACAAATGCAGGAATGACTGGCATCCACAGAATGAAAAAGTGTGACTAGACTGAATATTTTGTCCAGGTGCCTATTTTTGGTGGTTCAATTTAGCATTTAACTTCTCCACTTGTGAATTCTAGTGTGAAGTCAAGGAAATCAACTCAAATCCCCTATGGCTTAAGTTAAGCTATTTGACACAGGACTGGTATAGAGGTGACAGTGTGGTCACCATCGTTTAAAGTCTCTGCTGGGATGTGTCAAGTAACAGCAGTGCTTCCTGTAATTTGATGTTTATGTGACCAGTTATCTTGCAGTTCACTCCATGAATGGTTCGTGCTAGCTTTCTGCTGAATAAAATAGTCACCAGTGTGAACTCTGTAAGCTTTTGTTAAATACCTAACTCTCTTTGAAATGGGGATCAAGGAAGCACTCTGGATGGGGATAGCACTTAATGCCAGTCAAAAGGAAATGGCAGGAGCAAACCAGTGCCTTCACCCTCCCCTGTTCCAGATTTCATTGGTCTGACTTGGTCAGCTCCTACAGTGCATCCCTAACTCAGAATCCCCTTTTATCTCAGACTGTCATCCATCCCATTCCACACCAAACTTAGAGCTTCTGGCTCTTGTGTGTTCTAGGCTGGCCAAGTGATACCTTACTCCTTATTCGTGTTCTTACTAAGCCTGTTCTTACTAAAGCTTGTACTTCTCTCCTAACTGCTCTCTGGTCAATGGCATTCTGCCAGAGCAGGTTCCACAAGGGCTCCGCCTACACAGAGCCTTTATCTCCTTAGGACTCAGGGGAAGCAGGCTGTTGTTGTCACCTTTGGTCTAACAGAAACACATTCAGCCTTTGCATAACATGCATTTTGGACACCAACCCTGAAGTTTGATTAAGAGAGGTTTGCAGCTGGAGAGTTGATTTGAGTCATGAATACAGATAAATGTCTGAAGGGAGTCTGGTGTGACTGATGGTCTCTGTCAGCTTTGTGAAGCTCTAGAAGGTGTTGGTTAAGAATAACAGGACTAATCCATCCTCATGGAGGTTTCCTCTTTGTCAGCTTAAGTGTGCATAAAAGCTGAGAAGAAAATGGTCTGCTCAAGAAGTAGTGATCTCTCTTTATACCTAATGTTCTACAGTTTTTGTACTTTATTTTTGAATAGATGTGATTTATCTCTTTAATGTTCCATAACTGAGAATCTGTTTAACAAAGCTCTTTGACTGCGATCTAATTTCTTGTTTTAAGTATACTTTTAAAAATGGCAAATAGCTTTTAATAGTGCATGATTTTATGAGGAAGGCAAGAGATTACATGTAATAGAAACTAATGTTCTGAGGGCCTGAACTACAGTGAACTTTAAAGGGCAAAAATGAGGGATGATAAACTCACCTCCTTTTAAATCTGAGAAAAAAGACCAATATACAAATATTGCCAATTAAATTTTCCATACTGTAGCATGAAGCAGAGTGTGCTTTTATAGATAACAAAGTGAAAAGTCTTTGTACTGCTTTTTATCTGTGTTTGAACAGTGCCAATCCAGTTTTATTTCAAGAGTTGGAGGGTGTCTTGTGTGGTTTTTTTGGGTTTTATTTTTTAATTTTTGTTTTCATGCTGTGGTGAGTTAATTTCCCAAATCAGAACACTTATTTTTTTCACTTTCAGATACCTTCTGTCAGGAGTTATAATTATGTTATATTTTAATTGCGAATATTTATTCTAGTCTTGACTTTCCTTTGCATCTGTAAATTTTCCTTTTCTTTTTTTATTTAATTTTTGATTTCAGCTGAGTTTTCAACATAAGATTGGTATCCTTTACTGCAAAGCAGGCCAAAGCACAGAAGAAGAAATGTATAACAACGAGATGGCAGGACCAGCTTTTGAAGAGTTCCTAGATCTCCTGGGCCAGAGAGTACGGCTAAAAGGATTCAGTAAATACAGGGCTCAGCTAGACAATAAAAGTAAGTTATGTTTCAAGCTATAGGAGAAAGGGTAATTATCCAGCTGATATTCTGGAAATTGTGTTGTCTTTTCATGCTCTTGACTTTGGGTTTTGAGTAGTAAGATTATATGGTAAATGAGGAAGATGAAGCATGGTAAGAGCATGTATCAAACCTTTTCTGAAAGGTCATTTACTTTTTCTGTGGCACTAATAGAACTGAAAATCAAAGCAATTTATTTCATTTGTTTCCATTTAGTTAAAATCATACTACATGAGTAGTATTTCCACAGGTACATTTTAGCATGTTATTCTTTCACAGGCAATAAAAATATATGTATTTCAAAATATGGAGTAATTTCCCGTATTTCAGCTAAACAGACATGCTTACTTTTACCCAACTCACACAAGCAGTAAAGTTTCCTGGTTTCTCACATGTGCACAGTAAGCATGTCATCATCATTTGTCAGCTGATAATTATTACTCTACCTCAGGTCTTTCAGTTTCCCTAAGTGCAGTAGTATAAAAATATAAATGTACAAATTGATTGGATTTTGTAGCAAAATAGGACGTGAAGTATTAGTGTTAAAGTCAATATGTTAAGCCACTTCTTTATTAGCACTCTTTTCACTGCCCTCAAATTTAACTTAAATTCATTCTTTATTTAATGATGTTTTAGCAGGACTTTGACTGATCATATGAGCTGTGATCTAAGGATATGTAGTTATCCATCTACTTCATTTTAACATAGTGTCAACCTAGTATAAGCACTAGATTTATTTCCAGTTATGTTATTGGCTTTTTGCTTAAATCCATGTTTGTTTCCCTTTAATAATTCAAGCCTTTTAGAGACTATTGCGTCCTATTTCAGTACAGGATAATAACAAATCATTTTTTAAATTAATTTGTAGAAATACATATTAACATGCTGTGGATGCCACACTTTTGGAATGAATTGATAAATACGGATGAAAAATTGAAAGGAGTGAGGGGTGTTTGGATTTCCTTTTTTTTCTCTATTCAGAGCATGACTGAATGTCACCTAGTAAGTTGTATATATGAAAATAAATGCTGGTCTGCCAGCAAATTCAGTTTCTGTATTTGCTGTGCTTCAGTATGAGCTTACATTGCTGATCAGCATTGTGTATGTTTCAGTCAGTAACGTGATTTTAATGTTTTACAAAGTCTGTGTGCCATTAACTATATTGTCCTGTCGTAGTGTGTTCTCATTGTTTGCAACAGGCAGAATGGAATTAAGAATTCAAGAAGATACAGTCTTTAGTATTATATTAAATGTAAAGTACTGGCTGAAGTATCACATTTTTGTTATGTTGTTTTTAAATATAAGGATGCAAGAAGTATTACTGTGTGTCATATTTAAACTTAGGTAATACATTATTCTGACTGCCTGCAGATTCAGAGGAGTGTAATAATTTAGTCTCTGGGAGCTGTATTTTTGGTAGACACAATGTTTCAGTAATAAATCTTGCTAAGTTCTTGTAGGAATTAAATTTATTAAGTTTCTCTATTTTCAAATTCTTGACTAGCTGTGAGGTTTTTCTCTAAAAAGTTTTCTTTTTAAAATGTGTCTATTTTAAAAAATTGTTTATTTAATATTTGGATAAGTAATTGATCCATTTCTTATGGAATGAGAAAGAGAAAGTGACAGAGAAAGTAGAATGTTGTGATGGGTTGCCCTGTCTGGCAAATAAGCCCCCACCTCTCATGTGCTCACCCACCCTTCAGTTTGTCCCTCGAGATTAAGAGAGTTCAGTGAGTAAAGGGAAGAAAGGAAAAAAAACCCCACCCCCAGAAAAACCTCGAAAACAAACAAAAGCTCCAAAACAAACAACAGAATAGCCACAACCTACCACTACATCAATCAGGCAACAATACAACTGATGCAAAGGCAATCACTCGCCACCTGCTATTAGCTGACTAATGCCCAGCCATTCTCTGAGTGACAGCTACCATGAACAACCTCCCCCTGCTCCAGTTTTCCTGCAGAACATGCCTTGATAGGGTATGGGATATGTTTTTGGTCCATTGGGTTGGTCGCCTGGCTGTCTCCTCCCAAACCCTTGGGCACCCCAGCGCTGGTGCTGTGGGGGCACTCTTTGGCCCCAGCTGAAACATTAGTGTGTTACCAGCACTGCTTTGATCACACACAGAACACACAGCACCATATGGGCTGCTATGAAGAATTTTAGCTGCATCCAAGCCAGACCTGGTGCAAATGTCAAGAACATATGGAGTATATTAGCTATAAAAACCTCTTTTGTGCCCTTCTTTAGTGGAGTTTTAGTGGCATGCAGTTCCAAACCCCAAGATAAAGAAGTAAGAAAATGAAATGAAACTTTACGAATTCAATACTATATAATTTGTTTCCTATTTGTTTTAAAACATATCAGTCTTCTAGAAATGAGAAAAAAAGTTTAATTGTTGGAACATATTTTTGCTTTCTATCTCTTCAAAACTGGCTTTCTAAAATGCTACTGAAAGGTTATAATGGAACTAGATTTTCAGCTGAGATTTTGAAATAGAGGAGTGAAATAAGGTTTCTTTTTTCTAGCAACATTTAAGTAACAAACTTCAGTTGAAATATGCTTTTTATTTCTTATTCAACTGTAATCTGTGTTCAATAAATGAAGTTAATTCAATTATCATCCATACATAACTGATGCACCCCGTTACCATATGAATGTGCTTCTAACTGTATACCCACAAATATTTTTAGATTTAAGGCTGCAGATAAAGAAGTGTGTGTTCATATACTTTCATACACTTTTAACTGGAGAACTAACATGGCTAACTGACTTCATTTTGGAATATAGTTACTATTCAAAAGAAAGCAAAACTCCAAAACTTTAAACAGTGTACTAAAGAGTGTACTGGAGAATATTTATTGCTGTAGATAACATAAAATTATGTTAAAAAGTAAGTGAACATGGAAAAAGAGAAGAAAAGTTGGTACTTGTCTTGACTCAATAGGGTGTTCAATAGAGTTAAACTTTTTAAAAGTTCATTACTTACTGAAATAGTCTGTACAAGTTGAAGAAAAGGAATAAAAAGGATTAACGTGTGACTACATTGTAAAGCTCGTTTACTGTAAACATCCCAAAATGTTAACCATTCATAAACTTTTTAAATAAAAGAAAATGTTAATTAATATCATATGTTAAATTTATTTTAATAATTTTCAAGTATATGTATTATGCACATGTTTTATGTTTCAAACATGTCTGATCTGCAACATGTGTTTTAATGTCAGATTTGAAATAGTCAGTTCACTTTTGGTAAAGTATGGGTTTAGTCAATTGTCATTATTAATGTTTAAATAATGAAAATACATGTTATATAAAACTACGCTCAAGTAGCTAGGTATGTGGGGTTTTTTGTGATATGCCAATATATTTTAAATTAGTTTATTAGGTCTTAGAGACAGCAAACTCTTTGGGTTTTTTTCTGCACGACCCCTCTACATCATAATACAAAAATAGATTAGATTATTTAGCTGATGGAAACTGGTTTTGTTAAACTGTAAAAAAGACATAAGTTGCTTAAATAGTTCAAATCAGCATGCAGAGGAGTGTCCTAAAAAGTAGTATGACTGTTCTAATTTACTGACCTTCTTGCGATTAAATTAATTTTCAGCTGATTCAACAGGAACTCATTCCCTCTATACTACCTATAAAGATTATGAATTAATGTTTCATGTATCAACAATGCTTCCATACATGCCCAGTAACAGACAACAGGTATGTTTTTTTTAGCTTCTCATTTTACATTATAAATGTTCGACATTGAGTGTTGAGGTTTTTTAATAGTATTGTTTGTAAACTGAATTGTTTTAAAAGAATTATGACTCAATTATATTTATTTTATTGAAATATTGTAAGACATTAGAAATCTTGTAGGATTTTTATTCTGTATAATTCAGGAACTTATCCTGTGTACCCTATTTCATTATATTATTGAAGGGCAATATTGCCTCTGGTGAATGAGTTCTTTCCAGTTTGGACTGAATTCACATCTTATGTATGTTTTAAACATTGAATGGAATCATTGAATCTTGAAAATAGTCTTATGGTTAAAATATGCATGTAATAAGATTTTTTATAAACTTTCACTTAATCCTTGCATTACAGATCTTGAAATGTTTATTAATGTGTGAACTTAGTAATAATTTTTAACTGTATCCTTCAAGGTGTCTGTGAAAACAGAAAATTGCAGTATATTTTTCTTATTTCTAGAGAATTCCCTTTGCTTATATAATAATTCAGAATGTCTTCAAAGCATTAAGGATGGCTAAAAACTAGCACAGCATCCAAAGTATGCAGTGCACCAGTAAGGTTTCTCTGTCTTGCCTGTCTTAAGATGTTTCTTGGGACTTAATTAAAATGTACAAGCACATTTGGTATAATATATCAGTATTAATGCTTAAAAGAAAAGCACTAAAATTGCTCATAGATCAGATTGATGATAGTTTTTAAGTTTCTGTGCCACTACTCTGTGTTCCTTCAGGTATGCAGAAGTAAGTGTTGATTTATTTAGTTAGTTTTGGAATATTCTCGCCTTACCATGCAAGTTACAATCATTTCAGCCATTGTGGAAGGTTGTCATGAAATAAGGATACTATCTCACTTTGGTTTTGATCAGCACACAAATTCTGATTGATTGTTGAACCATATCGGAGTTAGATCTGTCCTATCAGTCGGTCTTGTGTGAGCAGAAAGGGATGTGTCAAGGCAGCAAGAAAAAGATAAAAGTACTGAAATTCTTCAGAAGGGATAAATAAAAATAACAATGGAAGAAAGTATATCATGTTAAGTGTTTTAAATAATCATTACATAGAGCTCTGAACAGTTTGAAAAGCTGTTTCAAGTCAAGAGTTAAGACATTACACTTAGTATTTAGATGTGGTTTAAAGGAGCTAAATTAGGAATGAAAAGACAAACTTTTCACCATATGAGTAACATGAAGTTTAGATGACTCACTTCCTAAAATATGTGGCTTTTAGAAGACAGAATGTTCAGCTACATCAGACGCTCAACTGTGGCATAGCTGGTAATCCAGGGATTGGATCTTCATCACTGATTTCAGATTGCTCTGCTTCTCTAAACTTTCAGTTGCATCTTACTACAAAACAGGATTAATTTAGTGAGTGCAGTAGGACTTGTTCTGTCTGTAATCAGTCCAACAATCTTTGACTGGAAATACATGTAAATAGGGAAAACTGTACCCTATTAAGACGATATAGTACACTGAATGAGCTTGCCTTAAAAGAATAAAATCAATATTTTCATAGCAGATCACAGGCACTGACAGTAAATATGGCCTTACTTGGAGTTTATTACTATTGTTGTCTTTCGTGGATTTTCCTTGTTTGTGAGAATGTGAGAACAGGATATCCTCTTGCCATGTTCCACTTATTTTCATAGTTTTTTGCTGTTTGTCTGTCAGCTTCACTGCTGTGTTGCTCAGCCACCCCGTTACTGTCCTTTCACTTCTTCCTGTGCCTTCCTTTCATTCTTATAATTTCATTATGTGTCTTTCTTTATAGTCAGGTGCTGATTCTTGTGTACAGCAAAGTCTTTCAATTTTAACTCCGTGGTTTTCCCTAGCAGCAAGCACTCTTTTCCACAGTGTTTTAGTAAGCTCTCATCATTGTCCCTTTAAAAGGTTCAATATTTAGCAGAAGCACCATGTTGTTTATTCATGGCTTTCTTGGGATCAAAATAATGTGGCAGTTTTCCAAGTCCAAGCAGTGTGCCTATCTGAAGACCCACCACATTATTTTTCAGGTGATGAGATCTATTAGTGTTTGCACAGCATGTACACTGTCTTAATGAAATGTGACAAGTGCACCCAAACTACTAGAATTTAGCCAGCCTTAATGTGCAAAGCAGATCTATAATGACTGTTTATTTTTTTTTCTCTTACTGTTTAGCTCCAAAATACATAATGAAGTCTCTTCAGGGTTGGGCTCACTGCGTAC
This sequence comes from Cyanoderma ruficeps, assembly GCA_008694505.1. NCBI lineage: Eukaryota > Metazoa > Chordata > Aves > Passeriformes > Timaliidae > Cyanoderma > Cyanoderma ruficeps. Next base: position 30,746,961 of record VZDJ01007749.1, on the reverse strand, counting down.
CCAAGTAAGGGGAAGTTAGAGACCACGGTAAATTTCCTGTCAGGTTATGTTAGGAATGAAGCCCCCCATTCCATAGTTATTTTCTGCTAGCATATTATGTATGTACTGGCTGAGGTTGTTACATCCTTTCCCTACGTCCCTTGTTTGGTAATGACTGGGCAAGGTATTCAGTCATTCCTCATAATCTATGACGGTGACCTTCAGTGGGCAAGCACTGGGCATTGCTTGTGTTCCAAATACCTGTGAGCCAAAAATAGGCCGCACCAGAACTGTTTGTTGCTTCTTCCAGGATATAACTACGCCCTGCTTGGTCCCTGATCAGGACATCCCTCTAGTTTTAGAACCAGCAGGAGATCCAAAGAGCAAGGTAACTTTTATTTTGGCTGCAACATAGGCTGGGAACTTTCAAGTCAGCTGCTTCTTCCCTAGGATGGAGAAGCCAACCAGCCCTGGTGTGGCCAGTTCCTTTTCCTTTACTGGCCTTTTCTTCAAAGCAGTTCAAGGCTTTCCCCTTTAAACTTTACCTTTGCAATGTCCCTTTCCAAGTCATTCCCTTGCAAGTTTCCTATTCACGCGTTTGCAGTCTGCTTGTGTACACGTGGTCAGACCTGATTAATCCAAATCTGTTCAAATAATTAGTTTTCACCTGGTTTTATGAAAACTTAAAAATGAAACAGATATGCAATAACAAAATAAGCTTGTTGCATTTCACTACTGTTAAAATAGTTGGGTAACAAGACCTGTGGTTATTCCAAACTCAGTTGATTGGATCTGTTGAGAGAGCTTTTGCCATTCATTTCTGGTTTTGGTACTGGCTAAGAACACAAATTGAAAATAAAACTTTTGAAACCACTTATTTTCGAAATGTGCTAAAATAAGTTTGGAGTTTTTCTTATTTGACTCTTAACACTTCATCGTTTAATTGAATGAAGAGTGTATTTCACTGCTATTTCAATAAGAATTGCTTGTTGTTTTGCAGTTTGAAAAAGCAATTAATCCTACAGAAATGGGTAGATTTTTAAGGCTGAGAACAAGCTGTTAATATGCTAAGTTTTAAGAGAGTTTTTTTCCTTCAGAGATGCATATCTGAAAATTAAGAATTGAGTCACTAAAATCTGGGAATTAATATAATAACTATCATTTAGTGCAAACAGTTTAAATCTAATGGATTCTGCTTTTCTAACATATTTTCCTGACTGGACTCGCCTTTTTGTGTGTTGTATTCTTACATAGCACTTCACTGATTTCCTTTTGGCTGCCTATCATACTTGATTAGGTTTATTTTCAAATTCTAACATGACAATGATGCCTGCTTACTGCAAGTAATTTCTGTAATCTCTGCACCCAGTTGAGAGTTCCTATTGTGCTCAACATTGGCATGAGATTCTTTAGAGTATGTTAGAAAGGCAGATTAAAAAAAAAAAATTGTACAACATCCAAAAACCCCCAAACCTGAGCAGACCTCAAAATGGGAGAGGAAGGGGAAACTGAGAACCTGAAAAGAACACCCAAGCAAGCTAGGAGGTAAAAGTTGGGAGAAAAATCTAGGCTATAGAATGGAATGTAGAAAAGGGTTTCTTATAGATAATTTTGCTGAGTTCCGGTTTCCTTCCATTCCTTTTTCATTTTCAGTATGCTATCCTTATCTCACATTTCCCAGAGAGGTATGTGTTCCCTCCTTCTTCTCCGTTCAATACTTTATTCTTTTCCTGTTCCTTTATCCTATCCAGAGCACCTCTTTCCATGTTCCAGATCACCCCAGTTTAATTCTTCCCCCTTTAAAGTTATTTGCATTATGATCCTCTGTGCACAGCCACAACTGTGCTTTGCCTTTTGCATTGTGTTGAAGTTGACTGACCACTTATGCATGACACCTGTTTCTAAGTGTTAAACTGGTTTTATTTTAAATTTAAGAAGTCACTAAGATCTCTACAGCCTTGGTAAGGTTCTTAAAAATAATGACCTGTCTTCCTATTTTTATTTTTATTTTTGTGCCTTGTAGAGGTTTCCGGTCTTGAAAAATATCCTAGGGGTAGGATATGCGAACTGCCATGCTTTTAAAAATCTTTGCTAGTAAATTTTCAAACGTTTCTAAAGCTTACCTCCAATTAAGCGAATGCTGTTCTTGCTTATGCTATGTGTGATGCCAAGCAGAACCTCCTAAAGGTGTCTACAAAAGCAGAAAATATTCTTGAAAACAGTGATTGTCTAGAAAAACAAATATACCTTTAAAGAAGATTGCATCCTCATTTTATAATTTACTCTATGGAAATGTATAGACATGAACCACTGTAGCAAGTAATTGGGCACTTAGTAGTATAACAGGGGCAGAACTTAATCACCTTGTACCTCAAAATTGGAAGGTTGCTTATGAATTTAACTTGAATTGTAAATTCCAACCTGTGAGATAATAATAACTAATAAACATTAATTTGTGCTGCCCTGCTGTGATCTAATTGTATGGCTCACTAGATGAGCAAATTAAAGTATACCTGACACATTTAGGTGTCTGATCAGTTCCTCGTAGTGCACTTCTCTATGCAACAGTCTCTGTATCCTAAATGGCTCAAATAACCAGTTATTTTCATTTTAGTCTTAAAAACCTGAAAACTTGACTGAGCCACACAACTTACCAAATACTTTTGTCTGTTCTAAAGTTTCATAAGGAGTCTTATTTCTTTATCTGTATTTGGGATTTTGATTGCATTTAAAATAATATAGATATACTTCATGCTTTAAAATTGTGGCTTTGGCCCTTCTGACTACCTTCAGAATATCATCCTTTATGTTACTTTAAGGGCTGTAATGAAACATAGGTTCTAGGCTTTAGCATGTGCAACTTTGCTTTTTATTGTTGGTAACTGAAATACTAACTTCTACTGGAACTGGAAAAATGCAACAAAATACTCTTATTAGAAAGATTCTGTTCCATGAAATCACCTTGATGGAGAAATTTTTACTTGCTCTGTCATAAAGTTTTCAAGTTAATTTATTCTTGAATCGTTTTTGGTTACACATGAGCCAAGGTACAACTTTAACTGTCTATGCTATTATTTGACAACGCAAGATCTTTGGCAGACTTTGGGTAAATATTTTAAATGTAGCACCTGGTAGACTGCTTTTTTTGTCTGTTGCTATACCAAATTTGAAATTTACAGTATTCTTCCATGAAGAAAGTGAGTGTCATTTTACTGTGTAATTTTGTTTGGTTTTTTGGGGAGAAAGAGTAGTAGTATCCCTTATTGCTGGATATGTTTTGCAATTTTTACTAAATTTTAGCCTATAACCATGATTTAGTACTTTAAACTAGTCCTTAAATATATTCTGATGATAAGAGCTACCAATTACAAGAACAATTTTTTTATTAAAGACTTCCTAATAGCTGTTGTTTCTCCATGGGTCTTGTTTCTGTTCCTCAAGTATGCAGTTGTTAACATTGGTGATGGATGTTCATGAGAGTATTTTTTTTTTAAATTAAGATCATTATATTAAGGACAATATTTGATAGTATTGTGACATGGAAAACAAAGTTTTATTGAGACATAGAAGCAATATTATATTTTTAATGTAGAGACAAGTATAAGACTGTAAAGAGGGAACAAATGTACGGTTTTCTGGATAGTGAGAAATGTCAGGTGATGCAACACTTTTTTTATTGCTGAAGTGATGTATTAGTAAGAATAAGAGAAATGCATTTTTTCTCATAGAATAAAATATAAATGAGCAGAAACTATGGAGAACTAGTGTGGGGATGTGACAAAATTCACTACTGTTGTTGTGAACTTAGCCCAGCTTCCTTTCCCTGTATTTTTGCAGTTCTGATATCCTTTACATGTTGTTATCCGTGATGCCATAAAAGTTATTTCTGAAAAATGATGCTTTATTTGTATTGATTTGACTTGTTTGGGTTGTTGTTTTTTTTTCTAAGGAGATGAATTTGTGATTTTTTTTTTTAATAATTTATTTTTCAATGCATGTTTCTTGTCTAGCTGCTAAGGAAAAGGCATATAGGAAATGACATAGTTACCATTGTCTTCCAAGAGCCAGGAGCACTTCCTTTTACTCCAAAAAATATTCGTTCCCACTTTCAACATGTATTTGTCATTGTCAAAGTGCATAATCCTTGCACTGAAAATGTGTGTTATAGGTGAGTAAAGCCTTATAACTATTTAAGTTTGTTACTAAGACTACAATGCAACCATGTTTTCTAGATGCTTTATATTTCTTAGAGATATTATGTGCTCAGTTTTAAAATTTCCGCTGCACTTTCCGTGAATTTGAAACCCCAGTGTCTCCCTTGCACACATCTGCAGTTATGGAGCTCAGTTTGTAGACTCAAAGGGATATGTGCAGAACTCCATGTTGCTGATTTTTGGCTACAAAATGGGGGTGTACCAAGTTGGTGAAAATAAGATTTGCAGGCACACCAATAGAAATTAATTTAGATTTTGTATTGCATGTTTCCTTTTTCTAAAGAAAGTTATTTAAAGTGTTTCAGAAGGTCCTTTAACCTGTATGAATCCCTGAGTATGACAGTATGACACCAGGATGAGTCATAGCTTTAAGCACATGAACGAGGACTTTTGGAGAATGGAAAAAAATCATAAATTTCAGATGATTTTATCAACTCTCACATTTAAGTCACTGCATCATGAATTTTAGCAAGGTAACCAAGGTGAAAGCACATTTGTGAATTGATTGGTAATTGTGCAAATACTAATAAAGACATGAAGCATAATTACACAGGTTTATTTATAAATGTTATTTATTCGTTCTTTAGAATGAAATTAAAATACATCATGAAGGTGGGTCATATTAATGTCTTTTTGCTGTCTACTGGAACTTAATCTATCTTTCAGGACTTGATTTTGTTTCAGTAGCTGTTTTGTGTTGATTAATACGTGACATTTCCTGTGTTATATTTTTCTTACTATTAAACTCTCTCATTCCAAATTTGACTGTGTTTCAGTCAAACAAATAGTTGTATCCAATGTGTACAGTATTTTGAAATTATTTTTCAGTTGAAATATATTATGTAAGTATCAATTAGAGGTATAATTGTATAAATTAGGAAATATTCCTTTTTTTCTTATATTTTGCTGTGAACTGTCGAGATCAAAAATTGTGTTTTCCAATTTTATGAGCATAGAGTGGGCAGCTTAAACAGGTAGAGAATGCTCCATTATAGTCACATTTGCCACCAGTATTTTTTCATTGAATTCCCACTTCATTGTGGAATAAAATTTAAGGATAAAAATTAATTCTGTTTCTGTTTTTTGCATTTTTTAGTTTGAAGACGAGTGACAGCTGAAAATAGATTTACATAAAATAATTTTAAAAATACTTCTCTCGTTCATTTCTCGCAATTCATTTTAATATTTATTACATTTTAAAGAACGGAGAAGCTGAAACCCTAAGAAATTATCTTTGATTTTTTTTGTTTTACTAAGATACCTCCATGATGTCCTTTATATATTTACAAGAAGAAAGCCATTCTAAAACAGACAACCCAATCAGATTTCTTTGATGTGTCTGGAGTGTCTGCAAATTGGCATGTCAAAGCTGTACTTAATTGTGTAAATGGATTGCAGAGATCGCAGTTCTGCTTATCATCTGATTTTATTTTTGTTTAGGGAATTAATAATTTTGTTGGTTGATGGTTTTTTTTTCTGTTTCCAGTGTTGGTGTTTCACGATCAAAAGATGTTCCCTCATTTGGTCCACCCATTCCCAAAGGAGTAACTTTCCCCAAGTCTGCAGTCTTTAGGGACTTCCTTTTAGCCAAAGTTATTAATGCTGAAAATGCAGCACATAAGTCGGAAAAATTTCGAGCCATGGCCACAAGGACACGTCAAGAATACCTGAAAGATCTGGCGGAAAACTTTGTTACCACAGCTACAGTGGATACTTCAGCCAAGTTCAGCTTTATTACTTTGGGGGCAAAAAAGAAGGAAAAAGTGAAACCAAGAAAAGATGCACATCTATTCAGTGTTGGAGCAATTATGTGGAATGTGATTGCCCGAGACTTTGGCCAGTCTGCTGACATTGAATGTCTCCTTGGAATCTCCAATGAGTTTATCATGTTGATTGAAAAGGAATCAAAAAATGTTGTGTTTAACTGCTCCTGCAGAGATGTTATTGGCTGGACATCTGGACTAATGAGCATCAAAATATTTTATGAAAGAGGAGAATGTATTCTTCTGTCTGCAGCCGATAATTGTGCTGAAGACATCAGAGAAATTGTTCAAAGACTTGAAGTAAGTACAGTTTCTAAACTAGAATTCCGATTTTTTTATGAACAGTTATTTGTCTACATCTCCTTTGGAGATGTAATTAAAAAATGTTCTATGTTCATAGTTCAGGAGTGTTTTTGGTCTTCAGAGAGAGTTACAAATAGTAATCTTCCCAACAGCATGTGAGATAAATGTTATCGACCTGTTTTTCAGGGATGATGTTTCAGATACCATTAATCTGATCACTTGCCCAAGGCCATGAATAATTCCCGTGTTGAAATCAGGACTGAAAAGTTTTTGCCACCTCTTGCTGTAGCCTGTTCTTAAATCACACCCTTGTAGGTAGAGGTATAATTAATTAAAAAATATTTAAAATCTTAATGTGTAAAATACACTTTGACTTTTTGTAATAATCCGTGAGAATATTAGCAGAAAATTTTCTGTAAGTGGTTCTGCTGGTTTGTTCCTCTGTATTGAGAAAGTGCAGGAAGTAAAGAAAACTACACCAACTAATGCCAATTTTAACAGCTAACTGGATAAAGTTTTTCAGACACTTGATGGCCGTGTCAGTAACTATTGATGACCACTGTCCTGTAACTATTTCAGTCAGTCCAAATGACAGTAATTCCAAGATAAAAGTGCTGATGCATCTAGTGGTTGCACTTCACTCTTTGATCTTAGTTTAAGTGATTTAGATGGTCTTAAGGTTTTCTCCTATTAGAAAACTTGGCACTGAAAGCAAATCAGTCTGTTTACAGTTTTCACACTGGAACAGTTGGATTGCAGCTGATGATTTAGGCCCTCTCTAGTACTGCAGTCTCATTTAGGATTGCTCAATATCATGCTCTAAATAATAGCTTTCTTCCAAAATACAATTACTGTTTCAAGAGTTGAATGTCTTTAAACTCTTCTTGCCACTGTTCAATTGAGGTCTTCAGTTTCACTTTCCTTAGACAGATGTTTCCCTTCTAGAAAATAGTGCTCCCATTAAGTCTTGTTAACCAGACAATATAAATTTCTTAACACAAACGAAAAACGAGATGTAAAATTCTAGTGAAAATTTCTGCTGTCATCAGTGACAGTGTTTTTGCTCTATTTTTCACTTACTCGGTTTTGCAAAACCTGGAAATAACCCATGTTGCTGAAGACATCTTTAAGATTTGGTAATTAAAACCACAAAAGGAAATGTTTATCTGTGTTTACTACTTGCTCTTTATTTTGGCCAGATTTGGGGTTAAATAATGAAAAATTGGTTTTAAGCCTCAAATTTAGCATCAGTTATTACTAAGGTTACCTGAATATTTGCTTCAGGTATCTATTCCAATAAATTCTGACTGCCTTTCCTTTCCCTGCTGCCTATCCAACTTTCTTACCAATTAAAAGAGTTAACTATCATTACTTGTTTTAAGGCATTTTTCATCCCTGTTTCTTGCCTCATATTTTTCTCATTTTCCCCTGCTGCTTCCTCTCTTTTGAAAGCTGCATATTGATGTTATTTCCTGGTTGGTTTATAACATTGAATGCTTTTTACATCCTTGCATACATTTGGTGTAGAACCATTACAACCACTAAAAAGTATTTAAAACTCTGATGCTACACTTAATGTGCATACTTTAAAAACCTTTCCAGTGACTCAGAGCAAAGCTAAGGTTAACAGCCATACATGCCAGCAGATGCTAAACATGAAAGCTCAAACTGTGATGTAATATCAATCTTCAGTGACCAGATGATTAACCCTTTTCAGTCATGAGTTAAAACATTTCTTAAAACCAGTGAGTAGAACATTGCAATTACTAAATTGCAATGGCTTTATTGCCTGGATTTAAATCATGCAGGTAAAAAGGACACTTATCTGAATATCCAAATTAAGAAAAGGTGTAAAAAGCTGGCTGAGACCATGAGTTTGAACTGAAACATTAGTTTCAGGTTGAGCTCAAGCATTAATTTGAACTGAAACAATCAGTCCAGGACTGAAAAAAAAGCTGTGACTTGTCAGTCTAGACAAATTTGTATTTGTGGGGGAGACTATCTAGTTAAAGATAGAGTAGAAAGAGCGGCAAGCTATAGATTAACTTGTAGGGTTATGTTGGAAGGTAGGAAAAGCAGTGGTTTCAATCTTTAGGATAACAGAGAATGGCAGGATAATAAAAAATTAAATGGAAACACTAAATGGATCTTTAGATAAGAATCTGAGTTGACAAAATTTCCTTAGTATCCTGTATATTAAAAAAAAACCTCTCACCTTCTTCATGGTACATGGAGGATCTGTGTCTTTTAACTTTATCTGTTTAAAGTGCATTCAGAGAAACCAGCTCTTAGTTCATTTGTGGCCACGAGATCAGTGAAGCTGGAGCCAAGTCAGCGGAATGCCATGTTTCGAAGTGGAGCAGCACTGTGTTCAGTGGGTTATTACTATGTAATACGCAGTGTTACCTTTTAGGAAATATGCACTTGGGAAGGACTAGATCTCCTGGAATGCTTCCCATTGGGAATAGATGAGTCTTTGGCAGAAATCTTTATCTTTCTTATCTTTTAACTTTTGAATGTTTAACCAACTTGAAGAAGAGATTTTGAGTGCTCTGATTTGGGGAAATCCATATACTTTGGCTGCTGCATTCCTTTTACAGTAGTCTGTAATTGCAACATAATGATAAAGCTGTGTCAGTCCCCAAAAAAGAATATTATGTAGTTTAATAAGGATAAAATTCCACCCCTCAGCTGGGCTCCTGACTGTAATAGCATGTTCTTCTTTTCACTGGATGACTAAATGTGTATTTTAGAAACTTGTGATGGAAGTGTAGCTAATGAAAGCTGAAAATTTCCTTTTTTTCTTACCTAGTTCGCAAATTATGGAAGGGGTTTTTTTCTTACTAAAATTTAGTCATTTAGTCATAAAAGAGCTAGGTTAACATTATGTTAATGTTTCCAGTATGCGATATAGTTCCTATATTATATGCAGAGTTACAAGCACAATAGAAAGTTCTATTTAAAAAGGAAAGTTTCTAAAATACACTAAAACCTCAGAGCTGAAAAATGGCAGAGGAAATAGCTGCTTTGTTTTTGTTATGAAAACCCAGAACCTGACTTTGTAAACAAAGCCTCCAGTGTACGTTTTAGACATCTCAATAATGATTTTCACATTTTAGTTTTGAAACCTACATCTTCAGAAGTAACTGGAAAAATGATGAATCAAAATTTCCAGGCAATAATTCTCAGAATATCTAATCCTTGCAATATCTTCAACATTTCACAGTTCACAGAAGATTATCCCATAATGAATGAGGGCTATTTGTGTTTTTTCACCTCACAGGTTAAAAGCATGAGCATAAACTAGATCAGAAAAGTTAAAATAACTCAAGAGCTTATGGCACTTTGTTCTCATGTGTGCAAGTTCTGATTTTTTCTGCTGAGTGACAGATACCCATATAGAAATATTCTATAAAGAGAATAGTGCTTTAAAACTTACTAAGGTACCAAATCTCATGAGCTGTGCAGTCCCACTCCGTCCTCATGCACCCCTGTATCAGGTTGGGCCATTCTGCTGTGGCAACCACACAGTAAACTAGTAAGCTGGCCTGCCTGGATTCTGACTCAAGCAGGCAATGGAGAGCAAGAGTGACTTCTCCAAAATTTTTGGATTATACCTTTTTCTAACCCAGAGATGGGGCAACTGAGAGGCGTTTTAAAACTTTTATTCGGTTTTCAGTCTCATGTGAAGGGTGAGATGTACAGTACAGAACAGCTGTTACAATTCATGCCATCACAATCAGAAGCCAACTACTTCAATACATTGCAACCTTTTCTTGGTCTATCAGCCTTTGCCACGCAATGCTGTTAATGCCTTAAAGCCAATCATCTAAAATTACACCTAAATGCATCTTTTATAGTTCTGTTTCTCCAAAGTATCTACTCTTATTTGCAACGCCATCATTTGAAACTTATTTCAAGTTCCATTTCTCTCCATTTCTGCCCTATTCCATGGCATTTCTAAGTCAGCATTTTCTATCTCAAAGTTTGCATACAGATGCATCCTTTGTGAGCCTTCTGTCAGGCTTTGAGAATTCTCAAAATATCCATTTCCCACATTAAATAGCCTCCTGAATTAAACTCAAGCCATAAAACAACCTTTGCAGAGATCTGTCCTGCACAGCTGGCAGTAAAGTACACTAGCCTCCTATCTATTTTTGTTACGCACACTAAACCCAGTCATAAACAGCATGAACACCTTTGTGGAACAAGGTCAGGTGTGCTGTGGAACTGCTCTTAGTGTATGTAGCATGACCGTGGGAAGATCCCTTGATCCGTACTGTAACACATGTATCTCTAAAAGGCAGGTATTTGTCTTGGTGGAGTGTTCGTGGGAGATCTTTGATATGCACTACAGAGATCTTTGATAATGTTTCATAGTGGCTAAGTTTTTGTTCTGATTGAACTAATGAAGCCAAATACTGGTTTTGTGACACTGGAAAAAGGGAAGGCTGGGGTAACTCTCAAACTTCCTGGTAATGGAGGCTAGACTTTTGTCTTCTGGGTGTGCTGCAGTATCCCAGCTTACAGGCCGTTGTGTGATTATGATTTACATGGTAAAACTGTGGAGAACTTGTTCCACAGTATATAGATAGTTACTTTTCATTGAATATGAGGAAAGTAGGTTTTTTTGTTTCCCAGTGACATGGAAACTCATCTCATTTTGGGGATATCCTCATAGTTAGGACTCTGCCCAAGAAGCAAAATAATTAATATTTTCTTCATTGCTATTTTCTTGAGGATATGTTGGGTTTAATACTGTTTAATGCTGAATAAAAAAACCACCTGCAGTCAGCCAAAAAAGAATTAAATGATTGACAGGGCAGCATTTTTCTTGCTTTGTGTTTTGAAACTAAACCAGCTGTGAGGTTTTCAGTAAGATATAAATGGCATTGTGTTAACGTTGGGCAAGGGGGAGGAACTTGACATGGGTCAGCTGCCTGCCTTAGAGATGTAAGATTTTTAGCGTTGTGAAATGTTTAATTCATTTTGTTTTATGCAGAAACCTTCATTCAAAGATAAATGTTAAGATAATTTAATGTTAACATATTAAAGATACTTAATATCAAGGCTTTCATGACTTTAGAATGTTTGTGTGCCCTGACAATCGCGTAACAAATTCGGTGCTTCCTCAGATAGTGACCAGAGGATGTGAAACCACGGAAATGACCCTGCGGAGAAATGGGCTGGGCCAGCTTGGATTCCATGTGAACTTTGAGGGGATAGTGGCTGACGTGGAGCCCTTTGGATTTGCATGGAAAGCAGGCCTACGGCAAGGGAGCCGCCTGGTCGAGATCTGTAAAGTGGCCGTGGCAACTCTGACCCATGAGCAAATGATCGACCTTTTACGCACCTCGGTGACAGTAAAAGTGGTCATTATTCAACCACACGAGGATGGAGCGCCCAGAAGGTAAGGAGCAGCTGTTCGCAGTGTAACATTTCTATCTCTCTGTTGTTTGTGGTTTTGTTTTTTTTTTCCTCTGCTCCTCCTTAAAGGATGACTCTTTTATTGAAGGCCTTCAGTAAACGGATATTGTCTGTCATGTTGGGTGATAATATTGTTGAGGTTCTTAAAGCAGTCATTTCCCCAAAACCCACATTGGCTTGTTATAGAAGATAGAATAAGATCCTACAAGAAATTTAATTGAAAATTTACTTTTGCATGACTTGAAAAAGGTAGGATGTAAAATTTAGTGTATCCTGACTGAGCTGTCCTGAAAGCTGACGTTACTTCTTTTATTCCACAAGAGAGTTTTATGTTTTAATGCTGAATTTAAAAATGTGGAATCCTTTTCATGAAATTGCACCTTGACCATCTTTGAGATTTCTCCAACTCTTGACTATTGGAAAATATTTGTTTTATTTTTTCTTACATTGAAATTTAATGAAAATAGTGAATTTTTCTGGTCATACATGGTAACAAGTTGTAAAGTACTACCGCTTTCTACAGATATCTAATTTATTCATATTGAATGGTGAATTACATTAATGAGCTTATCATTTAAAGCAGAGACATCTTACTGCAACATGAAATACATGCTCATGCTCAGGGGAAAGACTGTAATAACAATCATTACAGTGACTGTACCAGTGTTTTCAGGGATGAAATGCATTTTTCTTTTATCAGTGTTCCTTTTTTGGTGACAAAAGACACTTTTCTCCATTTTTTTTAATATCACGAGGCAGAGAAGTAGGAAAAAATTGAAACTTTGCAACAGTGTGACTTTATTTCTCACACACCTTGTCTAGTCAGTGTTAATTTGGCTCATTCTAAATGAGAACTGTACCAGAGTAAATTTAATTACTTCTCTTCTTGTAGCAGGCCAACTTTAAATCTCTTGTTGATTTTTAATTCAACAGAAAAAACATTAGATGTGTTGCTTTTGGCAAGACAACAAGCAATAAAATTTTACGTAGCGTGCAGCACTGTGAAGTGGGTGCCAACTGTATACGAATGCTGTTTAATTGGTGGCAATTCTCCAAGTAGTCATTGACCTGATGTATGACACACAAGGGCTGTCCCCTGCCTCAACCTGCATGGTGATGCCTCCCTTTCTGAATAAAATGCCTGTGAATGTAGGATACCACCGTTTTGCTTAGTTGGATAGAAATTTGCAATTAAGCCTCTCTTTGCTTAGCTTTGCTATTCTCACCATCTGCTTCTGGGTATGAATTTTCACTGGCTTGTTTGGTATACATTTCCAAGCTGTTTACAGAATATGAGCCTAATGAGCTGATCCTTTTATATTGAAGGTAAAATTGTGTATTTTATAGGCCCTGATAGAAAAATACATACTGTATGAACTGTTTATATTGTCTTTGATATAAATCTTCTAGAGGTAAAATGTATAAATCCCAGATCAATGTGATACATAGCACCCAAGTCTATGTGTAGGAGGAGTTTGAACTGAGTGTTAACACACTGAGAAAAATCTGCAAAAGCTGCTCCTCTTTATAATTTTTAGCATTTTTAAACTTATGACTAATTACTAAGAAAAATGAGTTCTTTAAAACTGTGTCTATTCTAAAATTTTTTTAAAGCCTGTTTAAGTTCTTTTTAGCTTCACCTTTCTAGTATGCATATATAAAAGAAATGTCTCTTCCTCTCAAATATCAATTTACCACAGAAAACTGCTCATTTTCCCTTGTATATCCTTAAAAATATGTTTTTAGTGATTTTGTGATTTTGACTGTCCAGTCTGTGAAGGGTTTTGAGCTTGCCTATTTGCAATGTTTATAATCTAAACAGAGGAGGCAGAAAGCAGTTATACATATTGCATGACAAGCCTGAGAATTTCAGTTAACAAATATGATCTTTGACTTTGTTTGTAAAATATATTAATGAATGAGGGAAAAAGAGGAGAGGGCAGAAAGTGATAAACTATCAGAATTTTGGGAAAAAAGTTAGCCTAACACTGCTGCTTCCTAGTTAAAACTTGTGCAAACCCATCTCCCTGTCTCCTACTCAATTGCTTCTCTTAGCCTTCTGCCGGCTCTTGTCACAGAAACAGAGAGTAGCTGAGGTTGGGAAGGACCTCTGCAGGTTGTTGAGTCCAACCCCATTGCTCAAAGCAAGATCAGCCAGAGCAGATTGATCATGGACATGTTCACTGGGTTTTTTGTATCTCCAAGGATAGATTCCAAAATTCAATATTTCAATTTCAATATGTGATCATCCTTTCAGTAAGAAAAGTTTTTATGTGTACTTAAATGGAATTTCCTGTACTTTGATTTTGCACCTTGCCTTCTGTGTTTTCACTGGATAATGTTCTTAATTTGTCATCATTTTTCCTTAATCCCCCATTAGATATTTTACACACATTGATAAAATCCCTCCTGAGCCTTCTCTTTCCCTGGCTGAATGATACCAGCACTCTCAGCCCCTCCTTGTGTTTCAGATGCTCTTATCCCTTAATCGTCTTTGATCCTTCGCTGGACTTGCTCCATATGTTCGTGTCTCTCTTGTACTCTGGTATCAGGTTTACTCAGAAATTTACAGGTAGTACTTTTGGATGTAAAACAGGAGTATCTGGAGAACTAAATCCATTTCACCTTGGCTTGACAAGAAATGTCCCTGTCCTTGGAGAGTCCATGCATGGCTAAACAGGATAGAATCAAGCCTGTATGGGAGATTGCAAACACATACTTGTGACAAACGTTTAAGGCAGCTGTGACAGTTTGTCAGGAGGGAACTTTTTTGTATCAAGTAGCTGTAATGATTATCAAATAACACTCACAGCAGACATACAGGTATTTTTGTCATATTTGGGGGTCCATCCATCCTTGACCCACACATTATAAGTGTCCAGGAGAATAATAGTTAAAAAGCAGGAGAAAGGTTTCCATCTGTGCTCCAGTACTTGCTACTTTTATTCACAGCTGATTTTAGAGGTTTTCTGCTAAGAAATGATACATCATACTATCTGACATATGTAGGAAGGTACATTTGGAGGCTGAAACAAGTCTCTTTAAAGTTTGACTCATCCTACAGAGTATATGATGATCTGGCAGTTGGGTAGGCTTTTCTTCTCTGTATTTCAACCTGGTTTCTCAGAGTACGTACTGGTGATTTGTTCTTTTGGTTCTGGTGTGGTGGGTTTGATTTTTCTCGGGTTGTTTTTGTTTTTTTTTTAACATAAATGCCATAATCTACAGTTTCAAGTTCAGCCACTAAGATTTTGCCCACAGTGCATAGATGTAAAAATACATTCATCTTTTTTTCTAAAAGGATAAGTTGCATTAAATATTTGCCTACATTTACAAGAATATAAATATAATTTTAGCAAAAAAAATTCCAGAGTTTCATGAAAAAACTCCAAATGTATCATTCTATTAATGCCTGTCTTTCATTCTCTGAGATAATCAGCTGATTTTTCACTTCTTGAAAGACTAGTTTCTGCTTAGCTTTGTCTGCTGGGTTTTATGAATACAAAGCAATGAGGAATTTCTCTTTGGGTTGCTTACTAGTACTGGTTCCTTGCTGGGATCAAATTCTGAAGTGAGTTTACACAGATTGGACATGAGTGCCATGGAGTGTCTTGGGAATTGTATACTTCAAGTGCAAATGAGTTTCAAGTGTGCAGGGGTGTTTGCAAAGCAGTCCCTTGAAAAAACATCAGCCGAAGCAGAGATCTTTAATCAAGTTCTTGATTTTTTTTTTGTCTCTTAGCTTACCCACAAATTAATTTCAATCTATCATTTTAAAAGAAAACTAACAAAATGTAAGTGTGCACCCACTGAGAATGAACTATTAGCAATAAACAATTAACAAGGATTTTCTTTTCCTGCAAACTGTCTTGTATTCATTTATTTCAGCATGAAAATAAACTATTTGCATGTTGAAGGTGCTTACAAAGGAATGTTACAGGGTGATTAGGAAATTACAGAGGAAAATTCTGCTCGATAAATGTCTTCCATTACTTAATGTAGATCCTTCTACCAAAGTCTTGACAGTAGTATATGCAAAAGCAATCATGGAATAAGGCCTTTCATTTACTATCCTGTAAAATTAATGAACTTGAGACAAAGCTCCTGCTGTTTTCAGTTTGCTCCAGCAATTAAATAATCATGCACAAATTGATGCAGAAATCTATGTTGTTTGTGTGGCATCAGGCTGATATTTAGATAGAAAGAACAAATTGCTATTTAAAACATAAATTCTTTAAATGATAAAGTGGTATTAGAACAAATATGTTGGTCATTGTTTTCAGATCTGAATAAGTATTCTTGTGTCATACTTGTTTCTGTGCTAGGTCTGTCCCTTCAGAATTGTTGATTGTGTGCATTTCAGCAGGAGAATAATGACATTCATTCTGATTTGCTTTCGTTGGTGGTGTTATAGTAGTGTTCAGGGACACTGTACCCTTAATCAGCCAAATCCAATCAAGGAATTCAAGCACTTCTAAATGTATTTTAAACTGTAGATTTTGCTAGATTCTTTTTTACTACATTTTACCTATCTGTTTGTCTTAGTTCAACTACCATTTTATATAAAAAAGAAATTGCTTGAGAACTGATTAAGAAACAATATCTAGGAAATTTAGAAAACTTTAAGCAAAATTCTCAGGGCTGGCTATAAACAGAAGCTGGAAAGGTGTAGGAGCAGTAGTTTCCACTGTTGGTCTGAGAAAGCTAGCGACTTTTTCTGCTGTTGTAGGTAGTTTTGAAAATGGAAATACTTCAGTAACTATGACTGAAACTGCCTGTGGGCCATTTTTAAGTACTACTGCAATTCTTCTGAGGTTGTTTTATTCTTTTCAACCTTACAAACTCCTTCTTACAAATAAAATAGATGTAATGACTTATTTTCCAGTCCTGATGCTTGTTCCTCTTGAATGATTATGATTTCTTTGAAAGAATTGTCTTTCTGAGGATTTTCCAAAGTAACAGATAACCAGCAGAGTATAGAATCTTTGGAAAATGCTCTCAGGAAAGGGAAGAGGCTACTATGTGGTGGATTTCAGTTATTGTCATAGAGGTGTTTGCCATAAGCTGGTGGGATAGTTCATAGGGCCTTCAGATTTTTTGTATTTATTTACTTATTTAATAAATTAAGCCGCCTGAGCTAGAAAGAAGCCAAGTCTAGCATCACCTGAGGCAGGTTGAAGCAGCAAAACCTGAACGTTTGGTTGTAAAAGTAGAATTTGGATGTACCAAACCTTTTAATTACCACTCCTATTACTCATCTAAGAAGGCTGAAAATATCTGAAATTTCTATATTCTGATGTTTTATAGATGTAACTGAAAGAACTGTCACTAAGAAAATGTAATTATGCTAATCGGAAGCCGTACTACTTGCGAAAGTTAATCCTCTCTTCTCCCAAAAAATCTAAAATGGTAGAAAATGCTTAACTGTGTTTCTCATACAAATAAAGCCTTTGATTTTTTTCTTACTGAGTTATGAATGAACTTATAGTAGAGGTTAATTATAATTGCTGAAGTTAATTGTGTATACAGTTGTTACAGTCAAGCAGAAAAAAACCCCAAAATGCCTGGAAAAACACTGTTTGTCTCTATGGAGAGATGCCCATAAGAGTTCCAGACTCTTTTTTTCCGTTTTTTCTTCTCTTCTTTCTTCTCTCTATTCATGGAATCATATCAGAATCATAGAATGTTTTGGGTTGGTAAGGACCTTAAAGATCATCTAGTTCCTGTCTGTATTTCTCTTTTACATGTAACAGTACGGATGTAGAGGCTCTTTAGGAGGCCTCTGAATTGCTTGTTAGCTCACCTACACAAAGCTTCTTTTGAAAACTGAATAGTAATAAAGATCAGAAGGACAATGAGTTTATCTTCAACGAGGTGGGATTGGCAGCTTCAGCTCTTTAGTTCCCTGGAGGGACTTTTAGAGTCATCACTTCCCTTAAACCAAAGTGGAAGGGTGGGCAGCCGCCCTGTCTGAGATTGCTGTAAGCAATTGTGGTATGAAATTATTTAAATATAAAACTGATTTAATTTTTTTAAAGTTTTTGAATTATGTATGATTACTGTTAATAAGTTTTTGAGATGTTGGAACTTGGACCAAAATTCTCTTAGACCGTTTCTGTGTTATGCAGTGTCTTGGACTTGTGCTGTAACTGATATAGGGGTGAATGGAATCACCATTCCAGTGGAATTGAGTGGAATTGAGATATTACCTGCAGGAGGTGCTTCACAGTGTCTGGGAAGGGAAAAATCTATGAATGTCTTAATTAACTGCATCCTGAGTCTCAGCAAAACTGAGCTACTAAATTCTGCTTTTCAATTAAATCCCTATAATTGTATGAAATTAATCTGTGTTTTATTATGTGGATTTAATAGATTGCACAATGAGTCCTCAGGCTTGTTGTGTCACATTGGGCACTACTGTAATGTAAGAACAAACATGGACTCTAACAGAACTGATTGTTTTAAAAACCAAAGTTTGAGTTAGCAGAATGCAGTTACTGTACTGCTGGATAAAGACTCTTTCTTGAGCAGGATTAGATGTTTGGTATTGAAATGCTGATAGTAAGGGATAACTTACCAGTGTAATAAACTGATGCACACCAGTGAATCCTTCTCTATCCCTAGATCTCTTTGCAATACATTGAACTGGAGTTAAATTGTAACTAGGTATTCTAGTTATGTTGATACCCTAACAAATTGTTCATACTTGAAATCTGTAGATAGCTGGGGTCCCAATACTGGAGTTGTACCCAGTAGCTGATAGTCATAGGACTTAGCAGAAAAGAAGACTTTTGTACAGCTCTCAAGGTGCTGATCATGGTGCATGGAAGCCTCTGTCTTTTCCGTGGAGATGGATGTTTTCTGAATTTAACTAGACTCCCTGCCTAATGTAGGCCCTTCACAGAGCCTGTTATAGAACCTTCATATGGAATCTGAAACTAATATTGAAAGCATTGGTTAATGTAATTTTAAAAATTTAATGGAGTGCTTGATAATTCTTTCAGAACATAATGCTCCTTGCAGGAACATTTGAATGTTGCACATTTTTGTAGTGGGCTCTTAAATTTTATTATGTTGTCATGACCTTCTAGCTGTATCATAGGGTCATGCTCTCTTTAATTGCAGAGTACATTTTATTAACCAAATTTTTAATCGGATAATTTGGCTCTTGAACCAAAGGTATTAGTAGGAGTCTGTGCTTTATGTTGAAGCACTGATTTAATTAATACCAAACTATGGTGAAGGGCAGGAAGTGCTATAATTTCTGATGTGTGGTTAAGATATGGTCACATTTGCTTGTTAAAGGTTGTTAGTCTGTTTTTCAAATGTTCTATTGGATATAATTGTGAAAGATATTTGATATCCTATACTTTTTTAGCATAAATTCAAGTATCTTTTTAAAACCATAAAGTAAAGATTTGTCTTTAGGTATCATGTAAAGTGAATTTAAAAGAACTAGATCAAATTTAAATTTAAAAGCTATCATTTAATGCCAGTGCCAATGCATTATCATTTAATGCCAGTGCCAATGCATATTCTTGCACTGGTGGAATACGTAACAAAATCATAAGTAAAAGTTAGATAAAGGTCAAATTACATATTGAAGAAGGAATTGCATTTATTTTTGTGGGGTTTTTTTCATGCAAGATAACTTACAGTTATCCCATGTTGGGGAATGGAGGTGGGGATTGCAGGCATGAAGTAATTCCTTCTCTGTCTTCCTGATATAGGAGGTAGCTACAATTACAACTTTACCTATCTCAGTATACTGCAGTATCTGTTTTTTAGGCAGTGCTTGTGAAGCATATTTTTTCATTTAAATGTTGAGGTGATTGGTTTGGTACTTTTAAATTAAGATTTAAAAGTCATATGTGACAAAAGAAGCTACCTGAAACCATGGAAATTCTTTTTTGAGCCAGTTAAAGCAAGCATTCTAGGGCTCTGTTTTGAATTCATAAGCAACACTTGAATTTTTATAGTGATTTGAAACAAGGTTGTTTTGTAAGCCTTTTTCTGCAGCAACTGTGTCCTCTTTTTTTTTTTCATTTGTAGGAAGAATATGTTTTCCTGATGCAAACAAGCATAAAATTGTACAAAATCTTCTGTTCTTACTCATTGTGGGAAAGCTTATTGTTTACTATTATTATACCATGTTTTTGTTAATTAGTCAGCAGGCTAATAAATAGTAGTAACAGTCCCTTTTGCTTTTAAAACACATGGCTATTTTTACAGCATTTAGAGTACTTTATGGGGAGTATCTAATGAGGAGTACAATCACAATTACATGCTATAACTTTCTCAATTACCAAGATGAACTATAAAATTGATATCTTAATAACAAAAGTTGGGAAAGGAGTGGTTTGTTTCTAAAGCCTATGGGAATGAAGAAGGGAATGAAACAATACTAAGAAATTGGAAGAAAGGAGATTGAAATTCTATCCTACATAATTGTTCAGCTTTTTCATCAAATGATGGAAAACTGAGTATATATGGTCATATGAGAAGCTGTGCAGTGCACCAAATTAATATTAACCTTGCTATGTCATTTCTGCATTCTTTGATCTGTTTGTTTTGTATGTAAAACTTCTTACTTAAAAAGAAAAATAGAATAAAAAAAGAATAAAAAAGAATCACAGCTGCCTTGCTGGAGGCTGTTGTCTTTTACGCCTTCTCTGTTGCAGGCAGTGAATGAGGCAGGAACTTGCATGAAGGGAAGAACGATCTTGGAACATAAGCAGTTGAAAATCACACTGAAGAAATATATTCTGTATATGCTTCAGCAGTAGAAGAGGTTGAACAATTCTGTGCAATTTTCTCAGCTTCACCTTTTTCATGCTTTTTGTCATTCTAAGAGCCCAACATGTGATTCTCAGAAGTGTAAAAAAAAGTTTTAAAAATCACTATGTGGACTGAGGCAGTTTGAAGTGGTGTTCTGAATAACTATGGCCTTTCAGGGTGAGGGGAAGGCTAGAGATATACCAAGTTGACTCTCTGAAATGATGTGATAGTTTCATAACAGTGATTTTTCTGTAGCATGATTTCATGTGTGTGTGAAGAGATTTTTAGGGTGGTTTTACTTCCTTGGGGAAGCTCAAACCAGAAAATCATGATTGCAAAATTCTGTGGTGCCTCCAGCGTGTCCAAAGTATGATTTGTCAGCAGAGGTTGGACATGTCAGATTTTATTGGTGCATCTTACAATGATATTTCTGATAAAAGAATGACATTGCAAACCAGGAATTCTGAGTTCTGCTTTGGAATATTCTAGCTCATCAGCTCATCTTCATCAAGGTGTCTTCCACCCTATATTGGCTATCAATCTCCATTCTCAATACTTTCATCATCTGTATTTTTAAGTTCTTAAACTTTTTCATGCGTTTGAGTGCCACCCAAGGCAGCGATTTAGTACTTCAGGATGAACTTGCGTATTTGCTACTAAAAAATTCAGCAGAGTGAATCATTTGGCAGGATCACACTATGCATATACAGAGTAGGAAGAATGTAATTGCTGCAGTTGCTCATGGGTCTTCCCTTCAACAACCTTGAATAAGACTGTTTGCTTTTTGTCTAATAGTTTCTCTTTTAATCTGTTTACGAGAACACAGATAATGTCCCAATATTCTTTGGGAGGGTTGATTCAGAAGCTTTAATGCACAGTGATTTCATGTGTGAGAATATACACAATTTGCTTGCACTGCACATTTGTGTTAAGCCACTTAGGCCAAGATATTTTCAGGATTAAGACTGTAAACTCTTTACACTCTATTGCACTTTCTCTAGGTGATTTTAATTTAGTTGCAAATGGTGTGTTGGCTTTTCAACAAAAGCAGAGCTTGATCAAGACTCAGCTAAGGAATGGAGCAGAATTGTAGTTGAGACAGAGGAGCAAATTTGCACTCTTTCTTACTTAAACTTAATTACTGCTTTGGAAGTATGTAGAGTGTTCTCTTCATAGATATTGATTTAGTACACACTGCCTATCAGAAAAAATAATGGAGATGGAATGTTGAGAATATAAAAAATCTCCAGTGATAATCAGTGTTGACTTAAAGGGTGTGTGAAGCTTCTATTAACCACTTTCTGAAACAGTAAAGCTCAGTTATTGAATGCAGAAAATATCCCACAGGCACACTGATCCTTTGTGGAATACTACCAGTACTTTTACCTGGGTTTACACTGTTTGTGAATACTGTTAGTATTTAACCACACTGTAAACTTCAAGCAGAGATGGTAAGCCACACTGTTTCTGATCTGTCTCTTCCTTCCACTTCCCCATTTCTCTCCCAGGTTTGCAAATCCCTGGGAAAAGAGACATTAGAAAACACAGGGAAAAATATTTAGGTGCCAATGAATCATTTGCATTGTAGTCTATGCACTCTGTCGTTTGATGGGGACAAGGTGGGATTCTGAAGGAGAGTTCTCAACCCCACTAAGAAACATTGAGTTTGCTGCAAAGCAACAAACCTATTTCTGACATTTAAACAAATCAATGCCATTTTAGAAAAACTTGATGCTTTATGACTTCTAAATGCCTTGTCTCTGTAAGGTTTTATTATGTAAAATCCAAGCTGCAAACTAATTTATAGAAGTTTAATATGTTCTTCTTTTTGAAGGACAAGGAGACAATTCAAAGAACACCTTCGGGCACCTGAAATCAAAATATGTATATACTCCTGACTCTGAATGCAACATTTCTCTCTCTGCTCTCTCCAGTGAGGCTGATGAGTATTTTTATTTGTCCCACAGGGGTTGTTCAGAACTTTGTCGTATACCCATGGTGGAATACAAACTTGACAGTGAAGGCACCCCATGTGAGTATAAAACCCCTTTCAGAAGGAATACCACTTGGCATCGGGTGCCGACTCCCGCTGGGCAGCCTCTCTCTCGTGCCTCTCCAATCCTAGGAACATCTGACAGACTGCAGTGCCAGCAGCTTCTCCAGCAGGCTCAGACAGCCATTCCTCGTAGCACATCCTTTGATAGAAAACTGCCAGATGGTGCAAGGTAACACGCTCGCTGGTTAATACCTGCCCATTTCCTATTTGAAATCTCTGCTTTCTGGAACCTTGGGGTCTTGTTTTTAAATCCTTATTTTACTGAGTTTTGACAGTAATTTTAATTCTGAGGTTGTGTTAAATAGCATTCACTGAACCAGTCTTCTTGAAACAAGTGGCTTTTGGTGTTTGTAGTGGAAGTGGGCTGTACTGAGGATCCTACTACTGAGGACAGCTGACCTTTCCCTTTAGTCCGAAATCAGTGAAGTGGGAAACTGCCTTATAAGTGTTGGATCTCAGTGGTGTCCTGTTCCCCACCTTTTGTAAGACTATTTAAAGAAATACTGAGTGTAAATAAAATGAACTCATTCCTTTAAAAATTAATTATTTAATCTTGTTACCGAGGTATTGGCATAGCTTCAAAGGGTTCTGTAACTCATTACCAGCCCTTATGCTTTGCTTTGCTTTTAATTAAACAAAGCAGAGCTTGTGATTTGAATATGTAACACCTCTTAGATGATGGGATGGTATCCTTAAATGTTAGCTCTGTTCTAATTTAATCATAATTCTTCATAAGATGAAACCTCATTTTTAAAGATAAAAATTTGCAGATACATTTGACTTTTGAATTATTTAGGAAAACCATATGTCTTGAGCAGAACTTTGTCCTTCATTGTTTATAATTATTTCTGCATATGCCCTTATCTATGGGGTGACGTGGTTCTAATTTCCAAGGAAATAATTATTGCATGTTTAAAATATCTGAGTGATACAAAAATCTGAAATACTAGTCTTAAATGAGTTTGAAACAATTCTAGATGAAATCATTAAATGCCACTATCACTACACTGACGACCTTACTTAGTAGAAAAGAATTAATGACTTTTTACATTGAAGTGTATACAAGTAATAGTAGTACATATTTGAAAATATGTCTCTTTCATTGTCTGAGGAAGGAAGACTCCCAGTTATGACCATTTGATCATTTGTGTTCTCCTTCTCCCCTGTTCCCCTCTCCACCCCCTGAAAAACTGAGAGGTGCATTTCTGTAAACACTTAAATAGAACTTAAGCTTTTCCTAATGTCTTCTTAACAAAATTCTCGATAACATCTAACGTAAGGGGACAATGTATCAAATGTCTAGAAATACTTCATCATTTATGAAGCTTTATTAAGCATACTGTATACAGAAAAGAAATGAAAGCTTTCTGACATGCTACTCAATTCCAAAAAGACTTCACAAGCATAAGCTGCGCTTCTCATAACACTCAGCAAAGCATGTGAAAAAATGCTTAGACTAAGTCTATTCTTATCATGAAGAAATTCCTGTATCACTTAAGCAAAACATGTGCAGTGCAGAAGTGCTATTCAGGGGAAGACATGATACAGAGAGTATTAATAATGAAAAGAGAGTAAATTTACATATTCTGACATGTAGGTCTTGAAACTTGTAAAGAAAGGTACCTAATTGGCAAGGTCTTTCTACATGGGAAGAGGCATAGTTGATGATTTGGCAGAGAGATGAGCTTAAAACAGAAGAGTTTGAAGTAAGGTGGGTTAGTGCTTATAAGTAGTCTTGCAAGGGTGAAAGTGTATTCTCAGGCTAGGAAAATGATGAAGAGATTTTAGAGGGTCAGAGACCCATTATCGGTTTAAGAGTGCAAGCAGGGGGAAGCAGGTTCATAAAACAGGGAAGATTTAACAGATGATCTGAAAATGAGCTAAGACTGAAGTCAGCATTAAAATTTTTTGGTTTAGAAATAAAAAGAGGAAGAAGCAGAAGAAATGTGGACTAGATACAGTAAGAGACTTAAGCAGCAAAAATTCAACTACTGTGACACACATACCATTTAGGTGCCCAGTCCCTGGGGTGAAATTAGAAAGGGAGAGCTGAACGCTTATGCTCCTAATACAATTCTTGAGAATTAAGTGCTTTGAGAAGGCAATCCAAGTATTCTGGTGTTGTTCAAGGAATTTCCTTTACTTAGTCTTTTAGAAATGCCAGGATATCCTTAAGCTCTACTCGTGTTTTTTGCAAAGTGGCTAATTCTGTGACAGCTGCTCATGGCATGTGCCTAAGTGAAGCTTTAGGAGGACTCACTCTTCTGATTTTTGCACCAAGATGTCTCTGTGTACTTTGGTCCCTGAGTCACAGTTGTAGGCAATACATCCTATCACCTGGAATCTGGAATCCATTCCTGAGAACAGATGGTTGGAATTTTGGTGTGAAGGAACTGTGTGAGGCAGTCATTGATGGGAATTCTGTGATTCTCCTTTTGTAGCCACTCATTGTTTACTAGGCTAAAGGCTTCACACGTGTCCAGCAAATGGGAGGGAGGTAGACATATTTCAGCCTTGGAACAGCACAAAGCGCTATCCTGACCTTGAGGACAATATCCTAAACATCAGCCTGGAGGGTGGAAACACATGGCATCATAATTTATCCATTCTTTAATGCTGTGTCACTTAATCTGTGCATGAAAGGCGTAATTCTTAGTGGCAATAACAAGTTTGTGGAACTGAAATAAGCTGTAGCCTATTGACTACTTCACTTAATTGAGAGAGGTTCAGTCCTGCAAATACTTCTCAGAGAAAGACATGCTGAAAAATAAGATACTACACTATTTATTGTACATTGGCTATCAGACAAAATATAACACCTTATGTCTTTAAAAAACAAAATATAGTAGCTACTGTCTTTAAATTTTCAAGCTGAACAGTAAAGTTGCTTATTAAAAGGTCATGTTCTTTGGAAAGTGTTTTGCATAAATCAAAAAACACCTCTTCATTTCATCCCTGAGTACACACATTCATTTCTACATGAAAAAGAAAAAGGGATAGAGAAAAGAAAAAAAAAGATAAACACAGGGAATTGAATTCAAGATAATGTCAAGATACTTAAAGGAAATTGTGTTGTAGTTACGGAATGATGTGCGCAGAAGTGAAGAAAAGGATGTGATCAAACCCAAATATAACCATTAAATTTCAACTGTCTGGAAATCTAAAACTGCTTAGAGACATTGTTAAGACATGAGGCTTAAAAGTTTAAATAATAAGTACAAAATAATACTCTTCATGAAAATACTTTTTTGTTGCTTTTCTATGTCAAATGATTAATAAAATAAAACTTCTAAAAGTATTAGAATTGCCACTTCCAATTTTCCTGCCTTTAAAATGGGAATAAGTGCCAAGGAACTAACAGTCTTTTTTGTTCCACTGTGAGAGCTTCCCACATATGAATTTAGAGACCTAATCCAACTGCTCTGACTCCTGAGTAATCCCACTTACTCAGAACTAAAGTCAGATCTAAGGAAAATAGGATTTGGCACTTAGTCTTTCTCCTTTTGTGCCTTTTTATATATTCAGTTGGAAATATTTTATTTGTGAACAAATACTGTACTTTTAAAATTCTTTTTAAAGTTTTATGAAACCTTTTAAATTCCCCAAATGGATGTAACTAAGTGTTCACACTGGATCTGTATTATTTGTGAAAGTGAATGTGTTTGATAAAGGAAGCACAGCCCAGTTCAAATCTGAAACCCCACAAATACCTCAGTGCACTGTTAATGACTCTAAAATCAACATTACAGGAGTTCTCCAAGCAACCAGTCCTCATCCAGTGACCCAGGACCGAGTGGGAGCAGCCACTGGAGACAGCAAGTGGGATATGACGGGTATTAGTGATTTCTAAAAATTTTTATTTAAATCTTGCAATAGCTCCCATGCATCTTCTTTCTTAAGCAAAATTTGTGTGGGCATTCTAGATTTTATTTTCAAACACTGTTAGTATCTTTTAAGATGTACAGGTTTACTGATCTTTTAAAGTCATCGTAATTTAACTCTTTAAGATCATATTTTTAAGTTCAGGTAAATGAGAAATGGTTCTTAGGTTTATTTTCCCAGTAATAGGCCAGAAATCAGCTGTTAACTCAGAACTAGAATAAAATAGTAATACTTCCTCTTCCTGCTTCAGGAGTAAGGTGTTTGATGAAAAAAAAATCTTCATGATCTTTGAAGGTTTTATTTCCTGTTATGTATGTTTCCCTAGCATATGTCCTCAAAAAACTAGGAATTTCAGAGGTCTCTTCTCCCTAAAAGACTGTGCATAGATCGTCCTTTTGCATCCCTGTTTATGCCTTGGTACTGAAATTTCAGAAGTTAGCTATCTGTATATAAAAGACCACCTCAATATAACTCATGTTGTAAGAATATTACGTGAGGTATCTGTTCTAAACTACTTTAAAGTTACAACTTTGTTGTGTATATATACAGCTGCTGAAAACACTCCTGTTACAAAACATTGAGCTATGGCAGTATCTACAATAGAGTAATATAAAAGCATTCCAGACTTGCCAAGTGGCTTTCAGAAGCTACCTTTCAGAAAAAAAATGTGAATATTGAAAGCATCAGCTTGACTCTTTGAAGCTTATTAATGCTTTGGCATGACTGATTGTGGATAAGATATTCCATGTAACAGATATATATGCAGTATCTTGTAGACTCTTCAAGGAATTTCACATAACTCAGTGAAATCTCTGGCAGCTAAATAGATGCTAATAATTCAAATAAAACTGTAGCTTTTTTTTTTTTTTTGACAGTCAACTCATCAAAATGCACCTTGTGTTGTTTTTTCCAGCACAGTTATTTCAAACAGCAATCTGGGTTTTGATTTGTTGCTTTGTGAAATGTTTAAACTTTTGCAGTATGGTACAACGCAGTGGATCTGGTACTAACTTACATATTCTCAGTGTGAAATCCTACGATTGCTTTCTGTGGGGCTTAGATCACAAAAAAGTTAAGCATATATTACCATGGTTCTTCACTGCAGAAGCCTTTGGGTATATAACCCCAAGAATACATTTCTTCTTAAAGTTCAGCATCTTCTTGGCATGTTCACACTTCAGATATGACCGTGTGTTGTTGAAAAAATTGCATGTAAATATTTCTGTGCAGTTTGGAAATGTTTGGGAATGATGATTTTTTTAAAAAGTCAAAAAATGCTTGCTTTTAGGAGTAGAAAGTGGTGTAGTTCATCATGTAACTAATCTTACAGGATAAAAACCTTAACAGTTTGATTTTCTGCTTACATTAAAAGATGCCAGTCCCCTTTACTCCATGAACATCACCAAGGTTCAGGCTCACTGGAATGTGAAGGAGGCAGAGAACGAGAGGAAACTTTGGAAGGATCTAGACATTCTGGTAATAAAACCCACTGTATCTTTCAAGTAGATGTTCTTTGCAATGCACTGCCTGTTGAAATGCAGCCACCTCCCCATGTGGAGCTTTGACTCACACAGAGTATGTGATGTGGCAGTGAAAGCAGGGGCTGTTACGGCATTCTGCAAAGACACCTGTGTCTGATTGCAAAGAGTGTGCAGGTTTGAAAGCTGATGCTGAGTTGTGTGCCTTTCTCCATTATTTTTGGCAGAAGCCAAGTGGCATGCACCATCAACCAAAGTCCTGAGCTCCTACAAAGACCGAGCTTTACAGAAAGAAGGCAGTGGCAAGGAGTCACCAAACAAGCTTTCACATGTAAGTCTTTTCCTTGGATGTCATTCGGAACTCTAAAAACAAACAACCCCCAAAACAGCAAGAACAAAACACTACCTCTAGAAATAAATCCTAAAAATACATTTTAGGTAATTTATGAGGACCACTGTGTGTTTTGGGAGGAAAAGATTATGCTCACCCAGATACGAGTTGAATCAAGTATGCCTTATCTGTGTTTACAAACTCAGAATTCCAAGAGGGCTTGGATCTGGAGCATTGAGGAGATAAAACTAGTATAGTCTCCACTCAGCTGTGAATTTACAGCTTCATTTATACTGGCTTGTATAATCTGTGGAGTATTTAATTACCCTTTAAAAGAAAATAAAATTATATTTACCATACTGCTTTTTATCTTACGTGAAATCTCCATGGAGTGTAATTATCAATAAGCACTATAAAAATGCAGCTTGTATGTTAGAAATGCTGAACAGATTTTCTATTCTACCTTGTTTAGTAGCCTGTCTTCAGTAATGGCAAAATCCTCAAAAGCCTAGTGGTAGAAAATACATAACAATAATGTTTGTTACATGGAAAATCCTGCTATAATGTAGTAGGAGCCTGTACACTGTTTGAAAACTTATATTTTATATGTGAGCAACAGCATCTCCTAACATCTGCTAGGAGAGGGATCTCATGAAAAAGTTAGTCACCCTTCCCATTTATCTCCTTCCTAATAGAAGTCCATTTGCCTTAGTAGAAGTCCATCTGCCTTTATTCCGGCTACTGTCACAGACATAAGTTAATCCAACTTTCTATAAAATTGATTTTAAGAGATAAGTAACAAAACCCCTGGACTTAATTGGCACAAAAGTCTGACGTAATTATTCCACTTCAATAGCCATGCTTAGTTTAGGGCCTTATGACTTAAGTTGCTTTCATCTGGTACACATACATCACAATTGGCTTCAATTTAACTAGCCACACATCCAATTGGATTTGATCCAATGAGCTGCATATTTCAGCCGCATTGAGAAAAAGCCAACAATAATTCAGTCTTTGGTGTTTTTCAGATTTGCAGTAGAGCTTGTTTAAACAAATAATTACCAAGGCTTCTAGCTTTAACAAATGCTTATTTTAACTCTTCAGAAATGCAATTTTATGGATGTTAAGCAGGTCCTATAATCAGAAAATTCAATTCTGATTTTAAGATTTGTGATAGAAGAAGGAACTAGAGCCTTTTTATTCGCAGTGACATCAACCTTTAATGTGTCTAGCCAGCTGTGCAATTCATTTCACAGAAACTGGTGGTATAATTGGCTCTTTTCATACTTTGCAGTTATGTGATAGCATACTGTAAAAAAAAATAAAATGATCTTTGAATGGCACAAATGCAGCAATTTATGTGAAAATAGATCTCTTACTATTTAATTTGAGGGGGGTCTTTTTTGGTTTGTTTTCTTGTTGTTAAGATTGGGGATAAAAGCTGTTCAAGCCACTCCAGCAGCAACACCTTATCCAGCAATACATCCAGCAACAGCGATGAGAAGCACTTTGGTTCTGGAGACCTGATGGATCCCGAGCTGCTTGGATTGACCTATATAAAGGGGGCTTCTACGGACAGCGGGATCGACACGGCTCCCTGCATGCCAACTCCTCTGCTGGCCCCTCTGCACCTGGCTGGCAGCAGGGCTGGAGTGCACTGCCACACGGAGCAGTGGGCAGAGGCTGCCGAGGCTCCCGGGCCGGAGGATGATCCAGCTAAAATCTATGCTGTTCACAGCTACGCCTCTGCCATCTCGGCCGGTCATACAGCTGAAGGCAGCATGGGAGACCTGAGTGAAATCTCCTCTCATTCCAGGTATGCCCTTCTTTACAAATTCGGGGTCATGGATTACAGATTAACATGCAGATAACTCTTTTGCCTCTTTTGCGTTGTTCTTATTCTGTTTATTCTTCTTTGAAACTGAGCTTAAAAGGTTTTGATGATTTTATGGTATTCAAATGCCTGTATGAGCAGTTTTCAAGTAATTTTTGATGAGTCTGCCTGGAAAGTGTAGCGTAGATCCTCCCACATCTGATGGAGACTTTATACATGACCCTTGCAAATTGCTTAGGTTTTTACAATTGGGAAACATCTCTGAGTAAAAGAGAAGTTTGCACCTAGAACTTATTTCACATACATTTGGGGTTTTTAGTACAGTGCAGCAAACCACCTTGGAGTTAGTGCTGAGGGAAATCAGAAAAATTGGACAATGGACAGTTTTTACATACAGAGAAACTGCATTGCATACCATCCCCCCTAATTTACATTATTCTGATGTATGCTTTGCGGTTTTGCTTGTTGAACGGCATTTATGATTGATTTTCAGCTTTTCTTCTGGTTAGCAATGAAATGTGTGCATGGTATATCTGTTGTAAAGCTTCTTGAAAGTACACTTTTAGAGCTGGTTGCCTTTATCTTCTGGTTCCCATTTTATGGTGACTTTGAAGTTGAAGCTTTGGTCTGTGTGTTAAGGTTTTTATTCTGTAAAGGATAGAAGGAAATAGTTTGTTCTTTTTTCCCTCTGATTTTCATGTTTTTAGTGTCAATCAGTACAGGAAAATAACCAAATAATACCTTGTATACTGATTTCCTTGTATGCTTGACATGAGTGAATTTGTCTTGTATTGGTATTCTGAAGAAATTTATTCTTCAAGGAAGTGTTTGCTTTAGTTTATTTGAAATAGGTTTTAGAGTCTTCACTAAAAGTATGTCTTAGTGCCTACTAGTGCTTTTATTCATAATAAAAGGGACTGTTAAAATTATCCAGAGGACTGTCTTGTTGAAATTTACTTCTGTTAAATTTGCTGATAATTTAATATTAATGTCTCTGATTGAAAGGCACAGCCTAATCTTGCATCAACTGGCAAAATTATTGTGAAATGGGAAAGCACATAGGTTTTATGATTAGGAAGATATTTGAGTAATTTCCTATGTAGTTCTTTATGTAAACGTGTGTGTATATATTTACTTAAAATTGCACACACAAATTGAATATATATATGTATCTTGAATTTAGGCTTCTAATGTTGATTCACATCAGTTTGCACTGGCATTGCAACAAGCTGAATTCCATGCATTGTTTGTTCTACAAAGTCATCACAATTCTGCTCTCAAAGAGCTTTAATGTGTACACAGTTGGTGTGTAGAAAATTACTGTGCCAATTTTGCTTCATTGATTTTAACCTTGAGAAAAACTTAACAGTGAGAATTATTGCCGCATACCAGGCGAAGCGTTTCTGATTTGTTGTTGCATAGCATATTTAATTTTTCCTTTTGTGTGCTTCTTTCACTTTTCCAGTGGGTCACATCATTCAGGAAGCCCATCAACACACTGCTCTAAAAAGAGTGGCTCCCTAGATACCTCCAAAGTTTATATAGTGTCGCAGAATAGTAGTCAGCAGATGTCTGGGTCGATTTCAAAACCATACCACAGACAGGGAGCAGTGAGTAAATATGTCATTGGATGGAAAAAATCAGAAGGAAGTCCTACACCTGAAGAATCTGAAGTTTCAGAATGTCACGAGTAAGCGTTCTGTTTTACCTTGTTGGGAGAAGAGGGGTAGTGAAAATAAATTTTAAAATAGGATAGAAAATATTACAAATTCTGTTTTGTATTTAAATGTTCGGGAGGGGTTTTCTGTACCTTTGTGTAGCTAATGAAGCTTAACACTGGAATAGTCCATGAGGAATGTTCTTAGGTGGAAGAAAAAGGCTTGAACTCAAAGGAAAACATGCAGTACCTCAAATATAGAGAGATAATACTTTCACAAAATTCTTGATTTTCAAAAGTAGATATTACTACTCTCCTGTCCTAGTTATTTGTGTTCCTTTGTGCTAACACAGAGGTGATTTCATTTCTCCCCCCACTGCTTTAATGACATAAATTTTTTGATCATGGTAGTATTAAATTAAAATGTGGTAACTTCAGGGTTTCCCACAGATTTTGGATTTTGAAATCAATGAACTACTGAAACAATGTCTCCTTATTTTCAGTGGCAGACTTAAAATAAAATTGCATAATGAATCGGGATATTTAGACTGAAACAACGGCAATTTAGGAAATTATCTCCAAGAGATAGTTCTGTTCAAGAACTATTCATTGAATATGACAACCCTTACTATGTCAGAAAATATTTTCAGATTTTTCTGTGGCATACAGTATTGCCTCACCTCTTTCTTTCTAGGAAAGCTCTCTGTATCACAGAGAGGAAATATCTCTCTGAGGATAATTATGTTGAAATAAAATAGCATCTCTAATTAGCAGTGATGATGAATATCAGGTCAATTGCTGAATGTTATGCCACTGTAGGTTATAATTCACTGAGAATTGCACTTTATCATAGTAAAGCTTATTTTCTCTCTGCTGAAGACAGTCACTGATGAGGCTGCACTTGGCAGTGAGCAGCGGCTTCCAGTGTGTGTTCTCTGTGAATTGCAATCTCCAGTTCCTTCAATTACATTCTCAGAGTAAACCTGTTAAAATCCTGTCTCTCCTTTCTCACTGGAAGGCGATGAAGGTTAATAATTCAGTTTGACAGTCTTTTGTTGACTGTAACTAGGCTGTTATGTGCTGATAATTGAAGAAGACACCTGTTTAATTTATCTAAATAGCTTTATGAAATTGCTGATAATAAAATATACTTACACTGGGCAATTGATTGCCAATACACTTCAAACATTTCTGTGATGACCATAGTAATTTTGCCAGATTGTGAGGCTGGATGCAGTATTGTACTATAAAATAGTGATTTTTTTACTTGTTATGGAAGTAAAGTATTTTGTGACAAACCTTTGGAAACGTTGAAATAAATATACCTTTTGTATTGACAGAGAAGTGTGGTGCGTAAAAAAGAGAGAGGCAAGCTAGGAGAAACAAGGATTATGCTTTTTTAGATTGTTCTTTAGAATTCCTAAACTCTGTTTCTCAGTGGTTTAAGAATTTCATTTTGTACCCACAAGCAGTTTCATAAAGATAAAGTGATCAAAAATTTTTCTAAATAGGGTGCTGTGTCAGGAGGTAATTCTAACAATTTTCACTTTGACAGTAAATGATTGCGGTCTTTCAAATCCAATTTCTTGCTAAAAACACCCATTTTCTCAACAGAGTGTATGATGATATTGATGCTGTGTCTGCATCGAGTCCACTCCAAACTTCTGTGAGGAATGCTATTGTTGAAAGCCAGCAAGTCTTGTCCAAAGAAGACTTTCTGAAGTTGATGCTGCCAGACAGCCTCTCTATGGAGGAAGGGAGAAGAAAGGTTGGCTACTTTCTTTGGCTCTATGTGTTTAAGTCCTTCAGTAACCTTAGAAATGGGTTTCTGGTATGTCCAAAATTGCTATACAGGATGCAGTATTGTTTTGTACAAGCTAAGTTTATTCTATGACCATAAATCCCAAAATATCATTTCCCACAAGGATGGGAAATGTTTGTTTGATGATTATTTATAAAATCCAGTATTTGTTTAAGTATGTCTTTGCTTAGCTTGACCAGAGGTGGGTGCAGGTTGAACAACTTCATTAAAATTTGAAAGGTTAAAAGTGACATTTTCAAGGAAGGAGACCAAAATTTGTAGGTCTTTTAGATGTAGATGTTTTAATGTAATATCCTGTATGATATTAAAACACATGAATAAAAGTAGCCCACTTCACTCTGCCTGTAATAGTCAGTACCAACAATTCTGCTAGAAATCCAAATCAGTTTCATGTGGGTATCAGTGGCAGCTGTTCAGAAACATAGTTGTCAGTGCTACCAGAGAGCCTGGATCTAATCTTTGTAGCACGAAGAGAGTTGGTAATGCTTAATAATTCACAAGTGGATAGTGATCTTAAAATTTGCTGCTCCCCAAATTAAATGGTTCTGAATTCTGTGCTTAACGTGGAATAAAGAACAAAGCAATTGAATTACTTGACATAGTTGGCACACTTCCATATTAACCTAGTGCTCTCTTAACCCACTGTGTTTATACAATATGCTAAATAGCATAATCACCATGTCTGAGCAAAAGTAGCACATGGGATTCTTCTAAGTGCAGAGTTTAAATTTAAAATTCAGATCGTATATATTTTATCATATGTGGTATATTGAGTGTGCATTATATATGCTTGGATTTTTGTGGGTCATGTCCTAGAGGTTTTTATGATTTATGATTGATACAATAATTGGAGGGCTTTTGTGAAGATTCCAAGAACTGCCAGTGTTTCTGGCTGCCTAAATAAGAGTCAACAAAGAGAGAGGAGGTGTGGCTGAGATAAATGACTGCTATTGCCTTCCTCTCCAAGGCACCTAAACAAAAGTTATGGGCCCTGACTCACAAGGAACCCCAGCCACAGGAGTTGGCAGTGTACAGTCTGTGGCTGTGCCTTCATAGAGGGTAGGAATCTTGCTATTGGTGAGCCAGTTACCTTTGACAGTGAAGCCAGAAATTAATTTCCTGAATATGTGAGATTCTGCGCTATATTCACTATTTGCAAAAGCTATTCCTCTTAAGCATTTGTTTTGTGTAGGGAACGTGGAACACACAATTAATTACAAGGGAAACATGTAATCGTTGTACACAGGATAAACCAGTAAAATCATTAAGGCACTAACTGTGCTTTGTAGATGTAAAGAAAACTGTGTTTGCAGTGCTGAGAAATGACTTACAAAGTGGAATGATCCAGCTTTACAATACAGTAACATCTTGTTTTACTGTAGATATTTGGGTTGTGGTCTACGTAACCTTTTGAAATGCATGAGCAGTTTTCACCGAACCTTGTTACCCTCTTTTCTAAGCCTGTTTTGTGATATCCAGAGAGATGCACTGTCTCAAGTCACTTTTGTCATCCTGTGAATTATGTGACAGCATATATCAGTTCAGAATGTTTAACATTAAAGCATGGTCATTTCAAATTAGAATCAAGCAGTTCTGTGTATAGTCTTGCCTACATGTTGCCAGAGTTGGTAACCTTATATGTATTTCTGTAAAACAGTGCTGTCATAAGGCTATGAAGTTTTCATTTAAGATTTCATGATTAATATAACTGTACAGTATCTGATTAATTCATGGTGATATGTTCCAAAATATTGAGAAGTCTGGATATCCAGTTCAGTAACTTTTGAGGCCCCAGTGGATCTGATATGCTGGAAGAAATCTCTGATCCTCTGTATGAGTTCAAGAATTCCAGAGTGCCTGTCCAGAAGAACACGCCCAAGAACTGATGATGGGATATGATAGTATGAATCACTTCAACCAGCAAGATTTCTTCTTATTTTTTTCCTTAGTTTTCCTTCTATGGAAACCTTTCCCCACGGAGGACACTTTACCGCACCCTCTCTGACGAAAGCATATGTAGCAATCGAAGGGGATCTTCCTATGCCAGCTCCCGAAGCTCCATGATAGACCAGGCCTTGCCAAATGATATCTTGTTCAGCACTACTCCACCATATCACAGCACATTGCCTCCCAGAATGAGCCTGACTCCTGGAATGGGAAATCTGAGAAGTAAGTAATTGTCACTGTCATTACTGAGTTTGGAGTATTTGTAGTAAGCTCAAATGAATCACCAAGTATAAAGCAAGGTTCTGCTGTTAAGGTGAGATTAAGAAATGTCACATCACTGCTCTGGTTCCCCTAGTAAAAAAATATTTGGTCAGCAGAACATGCTCATGCTTGCCATTAGTTCAATTCATATTTATCATGTTTGGAGACAGTACTCACTTTACTTCCCAAAGTATTTACATAAGACCACTGATAGGCAAAAAAATTTGTCTGAAAATATTTCTAGTTATCATATTATTTTCCAATGGTGACCTAATTAAGCCAAGCTGGTCTGTTTGGTATTTTTATTTTATGTGCATTTGAATTACTGAGATATTCACAAATATATTTGAAATAATAGCTAAATGGAACAGCTTTTGTTTAGATGATTCTTTTAGTAACATCTTAAAAGGAAATGTGCAAAAAATGTTGACTTTGACTTCTATTTCCAAATTGAATTTGCTGATGCTTTTTTTTAACATGTTAGTAAAACCTTTACAAATGACATTTCATTTTTAACGGCAGCAGAAGAGTAGTCTGAGGTGATAAATTAAAACTGTTTTTTGAATGTGGTTTTTTACTTGTGAAATTTTCTTAAGTGAAACCTTTATTATCTGCTTAGCTTGCAATAATTTCAGGATCAGCTATGAAGTTTGTAGTAATTTCTAAAAAAAAAATCAAATTAAAAGCCCAAATCTGCACAGACAGGTATGTATATTTAGATTAAATATCTATATTTGCTTACTTAGTAAGAGTGAATTGTTTATTCAAAAATACTGAATACATATACTTCTCAGTTAGTTTAGGCTGACGTATAGTAGACACCTGGAGTTGATGTGCCATCTGGACAAAAAGAGCCGCTTTTTTTTATCTACTCTAATACTGCCTCACAGCTGACTGCAATTTAAAAAATGGACTCTCAAGTCCGTAGTTAAGAAGCATAAGGACATTTTAGGCCCATGTCCAGGGAGAATGCAGCCAGATGATTTAAAAGAAGTAGCAATAAAAAGGGCTCTGTCATTCACCATGTCCTTCAGGAACTAGCAGTCATCTCCTAACTTTGAGAAATAAGCTTTATATACAAAACACTTTTCTAGTTAGAGTGGCCTCAGCCCTGAGACTGAGTTTTGGTCAGTAACCACTGGTTAATTTTAAAGTGGTATCTTGAACAAGTGCTGAATTCCTGCCTCAGATAGGAATGCATGCTTGGTGTACCGTTTGCTGTTCTAAAAATATTCTTTTATCACAGTGAAACTCTTTACTACAAATTTAATGTGAGAGGATCCTATTCTGCAGATAGCAAACATAGATCCATTCTGTTTCACTGGAGGTTAATTCAGTAGATTTTTGTAATCTGTGAAGGGACTATATAGTATATATAGTATAGTTAGGCATCCTGATTGTATTTTCTTTTTTGTTTTCCTCTATGTTCAGCCTTGTTTTCTAGAGCCATTTCTTGTGCTTGTAAACATGCAATGGGATCAAACCTTTGGCTTGCTTTTCCTCAGGAGATTGGCACACGGTTGTGTACATCCAAGTTTTATACTGCTCCTCCAGCAGTGATATTTTAATGGGTTTTGTATTAGTTCTGCCTTAGACACCTAATATTTCATTCTTGCTGCTTCTTAGATACAGAAATTTATATATACACACATATATAACTGGGAAAGAAATCCCACAAAATCAATATCCTGTCAGTCAAAAACTGATCCAAGGCAATTCATGCTGTTTTCATCTGCAAGCTCTATTTTCTGCTTCTGGTTTTTGTGTTTTAAAAGTGCTTATCAATGCCAGCTATATAGAATTTTTGTGGTGTTTGTTTCAAGGAAGATTTAATTGGTTATGTGTAATTACGCTCCAGAAAAAAACCCACATTATGGCTTGCCCACCTATGTTTCAAAAATAAGTTTAGTCCCTATCTCCACACGAGAAACTAATTTTGGCTCTTTTTAGGTAGGTTTTTTGTAGTTGGTGCCTAGTAGGTTTTACAGGCTTACATTCTACAGCAGTGATGTGAGAGGTTTCTTTTTAATTTATAATTTTAACATGAGGTTGTAGTTTCAGATACCAGGATTCATATCTTGTCATAGTAATGTCTTTTGTATGTGATCTCAAAGCATTTTAATTTTACTGATACTTAATGTTTATAGGTATCAGTGGAAATAGCATGGTTTTGGCTGAAATCAATTTTAGAAGGGTATATTCTTGCACGTTATTATCCAGCATGAAATACTGTGGCAGCACCAAATCTCATGAGACCCCTCTAGCAAGGAAAAGAGTGTGATTGATAGATAAGCAAGGCAGAACCAAAATCAAAGAGTAATAGGTGACCCTGAAGGCTTTCAGTTTACTGGGAAATCAGAATTATGAAACAGAATGACCACACAAATAAAGAAACAGAAACTTCATCTGTGTGTGATGTTGACTGTAAGAAGATGATGGGAAAAGTGAAGCTATAGGACTTTTTAATTACTGTTTTATCACTCGGGAAGTGATGTGAAAAGAAGAGTTGCTTTCAGTAAAGCCTGAGAGTCCAGTGCTGTTGATTGCAAACAGCACACAAATGTAGAAATATTCACTTAATTTTATCTTACTTTTACTTAAACCAGAAAGGAGAATTTTTGTAGGTAAGACCTCTGGAATTTTACCTTGGGGACATTAAAGATTCCCTGACTGAGACAGTGCTGTTCTTACTGAGTGATTCTAACATGCAGCTACAAATCAATGTCCCTCTTGCAAATTCATGGCCAGGTGAATGAGAAGGGAAAGAATTAAGACAATGAGAACCACTGATACTGAAGTAGTGCAGTAAACTAAGTAGGGAGCCCAGGGAGACACACAGAGACAATCTGATTTGCATTGCAGGCACCGTAGTCCACTCTATCATGAACCACAAAAAGACAGGGGAAGAAAAATGCCCTAAGTGATAAACTGGCAAGATGTTCCTGTGCTGTGGAGAAAGGAGCAAGGTACAGGAGAGTTGCAGTTAAGAGGATCATAAGGAAGGGAATATTTTACAGTGATATACTGACAAATTCTGAAAATTCTCAGTTTATACATGCCATAGGGAAAAAGCTGCCAGAAGTGCAGGACTGGTCTCTGCAGCTGTGTTCATAGATGAAAGTTTTATCTTCAAACTGCCTTACTGCTCATGTTAGGCTTCAGTCCAAAACTAGGCTTGTTGATAAGAAGCAATATTAAAATGAAAGAGCATCACTGTATATTGGTGATGTGCAGTGGTAGCAGCTTGGAAATCAGTTTGTCAGCGAGCAGATAAAGGCCATTGATTAATTCACACAACCGAAGGAGAATGTGTTTGGTGTTACCTGTTCTCACACCGTGAATGGTGCACCTTATTAGAACATGACACTATCTTCAGTAAGAGAAGGGAAGGAAATGATTATCAGAAGCCCATGTGCATGAGAGCCTACGAGCAGGCTGGCATCTTTGAAGAGAGACTTTGGACAACCCTAGGCAATACTAAAGAAGGGGAGGGTTCAGCAGGCAGAAGTTGTTGCTTAAGAGGACTATAGAGATATAGTTTCTAATTGCAGGAAAGAAAAATAGACGTCCCACAGAGAGTGGGATTTACATTTGCGTGAGATTTGATATATTTCTTCACCTGCAGCTGCTTTGGAGAGAATCTACTTGTTAAATGACATGTCTAGTTTGAATTGAGGAGTACTTAGCAGATAGTTTTTTCATGATCTGCAATCTCTGCATAAAAGCAGCAGTTCCAACTGAAGGATAATTGTCTTGGAAGTAAAATAGGTTAAGTCAGGTGAATCTTTCTTCTTTCTGCATAACTAGTTATTCTTTGAATATGGATGTATAAGGGACCAATAACCAACAATTTCAGGAGCTGCATTGGAAACTGAACTGACCATGTAATTTTAGTGGAAATAGGGACTCTTGATAATGCTTTATACTTTAATGTGTCAATAATAAAAATAAATAAAATTCGTAAGTGCAGGAAGTGACACAACTGAAAAGACCAGAAACTACAAGATCAATAATTCTATGTCAATAGGACTACAGCAAATAAAATAATCTTTAAAACTGAAGATAACACTGAAAGTGTTTCCTCAGAGGAAATTGTGTTGCTTCAAAAGCCAATCTTTGGTACAGTAAAGTAGTGGCCTAATAGATTAGGCATATCCACACAGAGGTGGGCATGCTTAAACATCACTTGCCACCTTTGCACAAATCAAAAGGGGAAACAGGCAACAGCTGCTGATGTGGCAGTCCTACACAGACAGAGCAAGGCAACGGCAAAGTAAGAGGAGCAGGGGAGAAATGCAAATACAGGAGGCTAGAAAGAATTTATCCCACCCTGAGCATTCCTGGAATACAAACAATATTTTCTGCAATTCAAAGTCACCAAGGCCTATGTCATTAGAGCTCATGGTTGGTATTGTTATTCTTTTTCTTCTTCCCCCTCTTTTCACTCCTCCATTGCAGAAGAACAGAATTTATGTCTTGAAAATGAATTATTCCGTGGTGGCATACTCATGGCTGTTCAGTTATTCCACTTAGAATTTCAGCCATCAGCATGAGCACTTGAATTTTCAGAGCTATCAATATTCAAATCTCTACTCTGGCAGGCTTTCTGCAGCTGAGTGGCTCTGTCAGGGCTTAATGCAGGACTGAATAGGATCCACCCTAAGGTGAACTGAGGTTCTCACAGAGACAATGCATAATGAAGGATGACTACTGGTGAATATATCACTCCTACACTTTAATTTGGAGAGCTGGCAGAATCGCACTGGGAGCAGGCTTCTTCCTGACAGGTTTCACAATCAGCCCCTCTAGGCTGATCACACAAAAGCAAGGGCTGTCCCTTAGGGCCTGCCTGCTGGTCTAGAACCAAAAGCTGGCTTGCCAGTCTTTCAAATAAAGTATTCTGTCTGTTTTCCACAACAGGGCTGTGTGAAACATTTGTACTTGCACAAATAAGGTTCTCGCCATTCCCAAGTCACGTACAGAAGTTCAGAGACTGCTCTGACTTTAGCTTTCAATGTATTTGCACAAAGATAGCCTTAGTTAAGGTTTTATGTATATTTATACAGAACTGAAAATAAAATCCTAATACAGATATATGAGTAGAATATATGTCTATATTATATTTTCCGTTTCATGTAACATCCACTTTTACATACTGAGAGTAGGACATTTCTACAGAGTTTTGTCATGCCACTTCCAAGTGTAACGTAGCAATACTGCATCTTTCATGAAAGTGTAGAACAAGATAAATTCCACAGTAAAGAGAATATCTGCCTCTTCTGCAGGGACTCCTAATTTTTGACAGAGGATTGCAAGCCTCCCTTCGCTTTCTTTTTCCTCATATTTTACATTATTTTTAAGCAAAGTTTCTGCAAAGAATAGAGCATATCATATGCTTAAGTCATTGCTTTGTGCAGTAGAATGCTTTGTAACAGCCTACTCTCTTTGGATTTTTGGGTCAGAGTCTTTATGTCAAATGGACATTAATATCAGGACAATGACAGCATGCCATGTCCTTGAACGAGAATGTATCTTCCACTTGTATGAATGCATTTCTTTCTTCATTGTTTTTTGTGTTTGGTCTTCTCCTGGGAAAAAAATTCTCATCTTACATACAATAATTTAAATCACTGGAATAACTAGATGGAAATTTCCTCCTGAAATATTTGAGGAAAAAATACTATTTTGACCTTTTTGTTTAATTGGAGTAGATGTATTTGAAGCAAAATTTGTCTTTGCCTGACTATGCTATGTAATAAAGTTATTATATTCCATTGGTGGCTTTCTGGTTAAGATGAAATGTCATTGCAAATAATAGATTTGGCTTATGATCAGTTTTGGGAAACTTGGTGTCTGTTCAGTATTTTTTAACATGTTCACATTGATCAGAGTGAAGATTGCTATGGACAGATTAGGAAGATGTAAAGCTATTCAAGAAAATTATGAAAATTAGCATATCTTCTACTAAAATATATGTTTGTGGTGCATTCTAGAATCTGCATAACTGAAAGGTTTGTTTGAACAGTTTATAGTGTATACATTTCATTTAATATATGATCTGTGTACCTTTTACAGTGTTGCAGCTCACTCTGAAGTCTCACCCAAGTCTTACATCCTCAGAGATACAGCTACAAGTGTTAAACTAATAGGGTGGTATTTTCAGTATTGAAGGGTGATTTGGATATAGGCTAGAATTTACAAATGCATTAAGAGAAAAGCAGGTGGGTTTTTTTAATTGCGTCTGGAACAGGAATATTTTCAGTTTCAGAATAAAACTCTGTAAATATCTTTCATGTTGCTTCACAAATACAACTTTGTTTATCTAGCATCTTTTCTGCTCAGTGCTCAGGTTTAATGTGCTATTATTCTAGCTTTGGAATGGATGTTGCCTACTCACACAGTGTTCATATGAAAATGTGAGGGACACATCATGTGCAGTGGCACCAAAAAAGACCCTTTAAAACATTCCCATCCCTGTAAACATTTAGAAATTATTCCACCCATACTGAGTATTGAACAGGAAAAGACAGACACAGGAGAAATGAAGATAAGCACTTTTTGCTTATACATTTTTTTACAGATCATTATAGTAGCTTCAAAATGAATTGTACATAATTGTTATAGGAAGACTAATTATTGTGTTTATTGTTTAGATGAATTCTGGTTCTCAGATGGGTCCTTATCTGATAAAGCCAAATTCAATGATCCTGGCCTGATGCCCCTGCCAGACACTGCCACAGGGCTAGACTGGTCTCACCTGGTAGATGCTGCACGAGCGTTTGAAGGTAACAGGAAAATTTGAATAAAAATCCATGTTCAATACACAAACTTTTTCTTTTTTTTTAATATATATTGTATAGCTACACTTCGAATTACAAAAATCCAGTGTTTGCCTCTGTAGCCATTTAGTTCTTTCGGCAGTATCAATTCTCAGTGTGGAGGATTGCCACTAAAAGTTTGCAGTCTTCATGATGCTCTATACCCCATTTAGATGCA
The DNA here is from genome assembly GCA_008694505.1 of Cyanoderma ruficeps. Taxonomy (NCBI): domain Eukaryota; kingdom Metazoa; phylum Chordata; class Aves; order Passeriformes; family Timaliidae; genus Cyanoderma; species Cyanoderma ruficeps. Next base: position 30,704,233 of record VZDJ01007749.1, on the reverse strand, counting down.
ATTCTCCACTTTAGTGCCTGATTTCCTTCTGTAATCAATTGAAAAATCAGAACTTTGAAAGAGAGAGTCAAAACATTTAAGTTAGAGGTATAAAATGAAATTGGGAATAACACTTCCCTGAGTTTGTTGTGTTGTGTTTATAAACTGGCATGTGTAGTCCAAATGATATTGTGGTCCCTCTCAGTTTTCATAATCCCTTGAAGACCAGGAAAAATGTACAGTATATTTTCCAGTAGCAGGAATTGGGATGCAGGATGTAGATCAGGTTTGCTTTATTAAATTATGGAAGCAGATTAACCAAGAAAAAAACCTCATCTTCCTCTGGGACCTAAAACCACACCTAGTGTCTAAACAGAGAAAACAGATGTTGAGTTGAGTGTTTATATGAATATACACAGTGAAGTGTTTGTGTTTTGTTGTTTGAGAGGTGTTTTTTTAGTGCTGTCCTAAAATGTCTGACATTTATTAACTGGTGTTACATACATTACTGAATGTAATCTATGGATAAGTATGACGTTACCACAGTCATCGTTGTGTAAGATACACGTTTTAACTTCATCAAAACTGTCTGTGAAGTTAGTGATTTGGGTCCTTTTAAACTTTTTTAAACCATGGAAATCGGTTTTCTGGTTCCTGATTCCTTCCCAATGTCTGAAGTGAATAAAGTTCACTTTGACCCAAAGCTCTTCAGAACTGCTTGTTACACTAATTTAAGTGGCATTGTGAAAACCCAAACCAACAGGAGTGATTAGGAATTTGAAGAACTGTGTTATTTCTTGACCTGATGTGCATTCATTTACTATTCAATACTACTCAAACATGGCTGTGATAGCTGGCAGGAAATACTGTGACACTGAGAATCTTGACAGCTCTTCGCATACATTTCTATGTTCAATTGCTCAGGGAACACCCTGCTATTTGTTACTGACATCTTAAACTCCTGAAACAAGGTTTGCATCAGTAAATGACTAGCTCTGTAACTTTGTACTTGAAGAATATTTTTAAATGCTAATAAAAATGTTGAGTTCAGCTGAGTGAAAGATCATTCTGTACCAGCTATGCTCCTGTATTTTTAGCTTTCTTTGAAAACGAATAGATTTTCATTCTTTTTACTACCTAGTATCATGATTAAAATAATTTCACTTTGGTAAGAGTTATGTAAGTGTACTTACATTTGAATTTCAGAATGAGAGGTAGAACAATACAGCTAACCCAAAGTGCTTTGTCCTAGGGAGGAAGGGTATACACTTGTTGGGTTTTAATTGCAAATAACTTTGATATATCTGTAGATAATGCTGAAGAACTGGTGGTCAGAGTTGTAAGAAAGAAGCTATTTATTAGGTGCTTTTTGAATTATTTTTAAAATTTGAGTAGTAAATAATAATCTGGTTTTGTATGAGGGAATATAATTCTTTCCTGTTTAGGACTCTACAGTAGAGATATCTGTGTATATGTTAGATGATTTATACAATGTTCTGACTAAATTCCTAGTGCGGCAACTAGAAACTTTTGCAAGGAATGGAATTTCTAAACCCTTATTCAACTTCATCCTATGTCTTGCAATTTGAAAGTAATTTTAAAAAGAATAACTGGTAGACATGTCGTAAAAGATCACTGGAAAGGAATGTGTTGCATATGAATTAACAGTGCAGTTTCCATATGTATTTTAATGTTGTTGACCTAGAAGTTGCTTCAACTTTCTGTTTAAAAATAGTTTGGAACTACTGTTCTGCATTCCATCAATGTGAAAAAGAGAGTGGACAATTCTAAAGTTTGTCTGCTTCTGAATATAAAACTGCATTGATCTTTTTTTAAACTGGGTGAAAATGGGATCACATTTCATATAGGACCATATTAAAAAACACAAAAAAGTAAACAAGCACCTGCCTCCCCACTTTCAATGGAAAGGATCACTACAAAGATAGGAATTTTTTAATACTGAATTAATTAGAAGTTTTAATTAGAGTTTTTGGGAAATTACAGTTTTTCTCTAGTTTGGCTTTGCCAGCCTGATATTTTGAAGTTGTGTTCTATTCTAGAATCTAGATACTGGACTTAATTTTAATTTTTTCTTTGTGCAGTGTCTTTTCTTACTATCAGTTTATCAGAATTACGAAACTGATTCCAAAGTCGAAGTTTTTCTTTTGTGATCTCTCCAGATGATGTGTTGACAATTTGTATAATTTGATCAGGTCAACATCCCTAATGTGGGCCTCATGATCTTTCATTTCTTTCTTAAAAAGTAATTATACCTTGATTAATGTTAGATGTAGACTTTTTAGGTGCTTATATTGTTGCCCTCAACTGGATTAAGAATTAAATTTAGTAGCAAGATTTTCATAACCTTCATCTGTACTCAGAGTTTACTTATGGGTGTAAGCGGTAGTCTAATTTTTCACTTTCTTCCTCTCCTCAGATGAAGAGTAGACAAGGTTATTTATTAGTATTAGCTTTTATTCAACTGAAGCCTTGGTCCTGTGTAGAACACCAATTTTTAAACTGTGATCCATGAGGGTGGAAGAAGATATTACTTCAGTTTTGTTTTTAATTGAAAGTATGGTGATATGCTTTTTACTTTGTCAGGACTTAATTTTCACTGCATTTGCTGGACAAGAACCTTTGTGGGAAGCTGCATATGTACTTCAAACTTTTTCTGAAAATCTTCTGTTATTCCTAAGGCAGGTCTTCACGGTGTAATGGAGAGCTGTGCATGCATTAACTCCACAAACTCCAGAAGCTGCATCAGGGAAGGGTTTTTGCTTGAGCTGCCTCTGTGAAGGGTCAGTGCCCATTAGCTGGAGCACGGTGGAGCATTATTTTAACACTCTGCACTGCTTTCCTTTGCAACACATTGTTTTGACTCTGATATTTCTCCAGAGATGATACTTTGCATGCATGCTAACATCAGTCCAGTCAGTAGCAAGGGGAATCCTTCCACCTCTGTCATACATGGATAGGCTACTTCCAGTTCCCTTATTTCATTGGGAAATGTAGAGAGGCATAACCTGCAGGGAACAGTTCACATCATGGAAGTACTCTGTTGTAATGTTTTTGTATCCATCCCTGAAGCAAGCAGTAAGAAGTAGATAGGACTGTATGTGACTGTACAGCAAAAAGAGCAAGGGCAATTGGGGTGAAATAGAAGAAGTTAAAGAACCAAAAAGAAAGAAAGCATGCTCAGCTGAGTAAAGATAAAGGTATGGGGGTTTCTAGAATAAATTGGAAAGCCAAATTTGAAAAAGGAAAAATCCCAGAAAAGACTAAGGGAAAATAAGAGAATTTTTAAATTATCTTTTTGTATTATCCTTCTGATAGATCTTCAAGTTAGGGAAGAGGGACTGGCCTTCAACATGTGCATTGTTTCTGATGACTTTTTAGATATTTTCCATGTTTTGGGGACAAAAAAGAGAAGCATTTTTGGCTGTCCATACCTGCTACTGTAATTATAAAAGACAACTGACACAAATACAAATATTGAGTATTGTTATTAATAGAACTTTGTACTATTTTTTCTACTTCAAACTGGGTTTATTATGCTTTAAAAAAGCTGTTCAGTGTTTGATAAGTTAATTTCTGAGCATTAATAGCCTAAGATAGTCCTTCTGATGTCCCTGTTCATTGAAATTGGTGGTTTCAACTCCTGAAATTTTTTCAGGTGATTTTTATGAATGTCTACTGGTGCTAATCAAAATGCAGTGTTTCTTAATGCAAATTTATCTTTGCAGAAACATCTGTGCTATTATAATTAATGTTATTTTAATACTTTGATTTAAAATCTTCATAGCTAAATGTAATGCTGCACATAATATAATGAGAAAGAAGTGAATCATTTAGCATGACAGATAATTATTTTAACCACAGTACTGTGTTAAACTGCTAGAAAAAGAAAAAATGACAATATTTAGTTAACATTTGGTGATTTCTGGGGCATGCATGTGTAACTCTTTTTGCTTCAATGCATACGTCAGTGTATGTTTGTGGGTAGACTTTACCTTAACAATGAGAGAATGGACTACACTCATTTTAGTCTCTTCTGCTTCCAGTACATCAAAATTGCCTGGAGATTTTTCTGGCCTCTGTTAGTGCTCTGGAACAATGAAAATCCAAATTCAAATTCTTAGTGGTTACAGTTATATGACTCTTTGGCTGTAAATTTAAACATGAATTTTTCTCTTATCTTTGGTCTGGCTAAGTCAGTTGTTTAAACTTTTGATACAAAAACCAATACACTTTTTGCAGATAGTTTTCTATGGGTGGACTCTCTTTGGAGTTTGGCAGGGACATCTCAGCTAAAAATAAGAGCTCTGAGATTTACATGTATTTTCTTCTCTTTAGTATGTAGATCTTGCTTCAGTTGAATAGGAGAAGTCCCTGTAATTTGGGGGAAGCAGAATCTATATCTACAGCATCATACCCAGAAATACACTTAATTTTTCTTCATAAAAACTAGTTGTTGTAATGAAAATGTTAATAGTATGAAGGTGAAATCAATAATTATCTGTGTACTTCAGAGGGCTTGTTTACACTGTCTCGTTTCTGGGCTACATACTGTGTTTGATCTGGGAAACTAATTTTAATTCATGTGTACAAAGTAAATCTATTTATCTTAGTAGGTTTCAAATCTGCAAATGATGTCATTGATTGTGTTTTTAAAATTATATTCTTACCTTATTGTCAGCACATACAGAATAGTCATGTTCTTATTTGCTGAGATCCATCAGTAGTCAGAAATAAGGCTAAAAGCAGGGGAAATGTGCTGCAGTCTTTGAAATTGGACAAAATCAGACATGCAACTTATGTCTATTGTATTATAGAATGAATTGGCGATCTATGCTATGCTGAAGGGATTTTTTAAACTAACAAAGAGCTTTTTAGTGATTTCCTATTTTTGTTTGGTAGAAGTTGTCCTTCCTATCTGAAGAGATCTGGCCTGTATTCACTGTTTATGTCCTTAAGAGTCTGAGGGATTGTCCTCTTATGTATCCTGCCATGTTGCCATGCTGTGTCACACTACTGGGTGTTGGTGTTAGGAACATGGGGCGTGACTCCTCGTGCTTACTGTGATGTTGGTGTTGGGTAGGAATGGCCCGGCAAGGCTGGGAGTGAGCTCCAGCAGGAACATCCCACTGCGTGCGCTGCCGCAAGGGCCACGGCTGCTCCAGTGGAGATGGACTGTCTTGTTTATAGGAACATTCTAAATCTTATTCCAGGTTTTGACTCAGATGAAGAATTTGGGCCGTTCTGTCATCAGACGCCGTTTCTAGGTGATGGTCTGGGATTGATGACTTTTGCCTTTTGTAAACTTTTTTTAATACTTCCTATGTTTGCACGTTTGCATGATAATGCAAGCTTTGGGCCTGGTGGGGTGGTAGAGAGAGGGGAGAAAGGGCAAGGCAGGCATGTTGTCGCCAGAATTCATACAAGCCTACAGACATGGATTTTGTTTGGCAGAAATAAGCTAAATCAGTCTCCACAGAATATGGATTTTGTTTGATAATTTTTTTAAAGAAGACAAATTAAATCCTAATGAATGCACCATTTACTCCTGTTCTGTGCAATGATGATCTGCATGGCATACTTCTATTATGTGGTGACTGATGTATTTTGGCAACCACACTGTATATCCATAGGTAATTGGCATCTGTGCTTGTAGATTATGTTCTAGTGAAATTCAATGCAGATAATAGAGTGCCTTAGTAATACCTATAATAAAAACTCAATTGATGAAAATAGTGTGAATTTATTGGTTTTCAAGTATGCAGATTACCATCAGCTTCTGCCATTGGTTGAGACAGTAAAGCAGTACGAAAAGAACAGTGAAGATTTCTGAGGAATCTGAGGGCTTTAAGTCCGTGGAAAAAATGCAAACCTTTTTGCTGAATCATTATTGTCATTGGTTGTGGCCCTGAATTCTGTAATGGTTTTCTGCATATTTCATCAAGACCAATTTACTGTTCATATCAGCATTAAGTGGTCCAGAAAAACCGCCAAACTGCTGATAGACGTAAAAAAATTGCTTTGAGGTTGCCTTTGGATGCAGGAGTGGGGAAGCCATCTAGTTGGTATACATTCATCTGCTGATTATCTTCAAAGCTGCGATGTAGAAGCCTACATCCATTTCACTAACTGAACCAGGATAATGGCTGTAATATATTTTGGCTTTTATTTTGTCCAGTTTTAGAGGTATCCTTATGTTACTTTTTTACAGATCAGAGAGTAGCATCTTTTTGCACCTTGAGTGATATGCAGCGAGCTCAGGGCTTGGAAGGAGCACAAGAGTTACCTTTGGATGAGAGTCCCCCAGATGGAAAAGATTTTCTTGAGGATGCTGGGTATGTCAGAATTAAAGCATATTTCTTACAAAAGTATTTTAGGGAAAGATTTTCTCTTAATATTGCATGTCAAATTGCCTGTATGCATGTTTCATGGCTGTTTGATGGCAGGCTTGTTGCCTTGACTTATAATTTCTTTAATTTTGAAAAATGATTCTGCAAATCAACTTTTCTCTCACTGCAGTAGGTCTGTAATGCAGGTCAAGGTTAGATGCAGAGTTTCAGATAATCAAATTTCTCACTGTATTCCTCCTTTACAATAATAATTTCTATTACATTTATTTCCATTCTCACTTTAATAGAACTAAAAACAGCAGCTCAACTGCAATAAGCTGATCGGCAGCAAATGTCTCAAACCTTGGAACAGGCTCCATCCTATCTTTGCAACTATTTGCAAACCCATAATTGTTCTTTTATACAGAGGTAAATTAATCAAGAGAATCTGTAACAGAGGACTGCAGAATTTATGCCAGACTACCCAATTCTTCAATTTCTTCCCAGTGCTCTGGGAGAAATGATTCCTTTTTTTCCCCCTGTGCTTCTCCACCTATCCTCCTCTAAGGAGTATAGTTGTTAAAGATTATTCTTGTTATACAGATTCAGCAGTATAATCTGTCAACCACCACACTTTAAAAGAAAAACACATCTCTGATTAGTTTTGGTCTTCAATTGTAGGAATGGAAGAATGGGAAATGGAGGGAAAAGTCTTCTTGCTTGTTAGACTATCACATTTGAATTTGAACGAATTTTACACAAATTAGTTTGCTTGCATGGTAAAGCACATTTATTGTAATGACTTTTAAGTCCATATCTTTCCCCAGGCTAATGATCAGTAAGGATTGCAAAATACTGTTAAATGCTCTTCCCCTTTTAGTCATGGCAAACCTGTCAGATTTGTGCAATTGCATGAAGCAGCTGATTCAGCTTTGCATGTAAAGCCTCTCTTCACCTGCTCTCTTTTAGACACAATTACTCACGTGATGGCTAATTGCATCTATATTGTACATGAAACTGTCTCTCTCAGTGCTCATTTTCATTCAGAAAACAGAAGCTATTCTCAGTATTTTCCTTCAGTCATGCATTTGATTAACCTGTGGCAATATTCTATGTGTTTTGACCTTTAAACAAAATATTTGTCTCCATTAAGCCATAGGTTTATCCTTTACTGAAAATGACACTACTGCACAGCAGACAAAAGAACTCTTTACAGCTCTTTTGGTTTGCAGTAATTGCTGCTGCATCTTGCCTGAAATTAGTACAGTCCTTATCAGAAAGCAGCTTGTTAACCAAGCCTGACACCATGGAGCAGTGAGTGTGACTTGTGCTGTGAGGGTATGTGCAAGTCATTCCTAAAACATTCCTTCTTAAAATCATGGTTACTTCTGCCTGATTTGCATGAGAAACAGTGTCATATTTCAGATACTGCAGGACTGGATTTATGTTCTAGTAATAGTCTTTTACTGGTGCTGGTTTTGTCTCTATTTTCCTAACTATGCCTGAACTGACTGGTTTCCTTTGCTATTACTAAAAGTGTAACTCTGCTAAACTGGGAAGAAAATGTTTTTCACTAACTCAGCGTGAAGGTAGTGGTTTACTTTACAGGGAACATGCTCCGAGTACTCTGACTGGAAAAGTAAACCAGCTGGAAGTCATCCTCCGGCAGCTGCAAACTGACCTGAGAAAGGTAAGAGACCATTAGCACTGTAACTGCTCCCCAGTTTTGGTAGTTTTATTTTTATAGAGGTCATCAAGGACTTGAAAGAAGTACATCAGTTAAACTAGATAGTAGAGCTCAGTGGTTGCTCAGAACACTGAGGTGCAGAAGGTCCAGTGGGACTTATGTGAGGAAATTGGCCCGAAGCTCTGTAGTTTACGGGTCTTTACTCCAGAACAACTGTCCTACAAATAGACACACCTCAGAAAAAAGGAAACACTTCATTTATGGTACTTTTGATTTAACAAAGGATAGGGATATGGACAGGGCACCATTGCTAAGTAGTTAGCACTCCGGTTTTGTCATCCTTGTTGCATTGTGTTTCCTTGGTCGTGTAACAACTTGATTTGTGCCTCATTTGCTGTCAAAATTCTGAACTGGAGATAATGCCAGGGTAATAGAAGTGAGGCTGCTTTTGGTAAGAAAATAATCATGTAGGGAGAAATACTGAAATTAGATATTTTTCTTCCTTAAACATATGCTTGAAATCAATTACTTACAATTTGGGCTCTCGCGTATGATTTATTATAGCTAAAAGCTTCTTATGCTTTTAATGCTTGATTTTTTAATTTTTTTTTTTGTTAAATAGTGTAAGCTCCTTTTTCTATTAAAGTAACATATAGTTCTCTTTTTAGCTTGCAGTATTGTCTTGGAATGGATGAGGTTTTTGGAGCATATTTGGGCAATTAACTTACAGTTAACAGTTGTCAGAATGAGTTAGGGAGCTCAACAAAATATAGCTGTTACGACTTGCATAGAAATATTAACAACAAAAATAAATTTTGTCATCACGACTACTCACTTTGCTCAACTTGTATCTTTGTTAACCAGGAAAAACAGGACAAGGCAGTTCTCCAAGCAGAGGTACAGCACCTGAGACAAGATAACATGAGGCTTCAGGAAGAGTCTCAAACGGCAGCCGCTCAACTGAGGAAATTTACAGAATGGTTTTTTAATACGATAGACAAAAAATCCTAATGGCTGGGGCCCTGCAAAATACTTATTTGAACAATGTAACAGCTGTATCTTTTGAATTAGCAGGGTAATAATTTCACTGTGTTCACAATCCATTTTAGGTGTTTCTGCTACATTTTCTGTCCAGCTTTATTCATCTGAAAGGGAGAGAGAACTGTGGCAACCTGTCTTTAAATTCATGTGAAGAAAGCAGAGAATAGCAGATACTTGTTTGTGTGCAGATGAATGTAAAAAATCCTTAGTGTCATTTTAGACATTTTTAGAAGTTGCTCTGGCTGGGGCTTGCCTGAAGAGGAATATTTGGGGTTTTAGTTCCTGCATTTCAGGTGCGCTGGTGAAGATGTTAAAGCAATTTAAATTAGCTTGGGCTTCAGTATTGTAAGATAAAAAGAATAATCAGACATATACTTTAATGTTTAAAAGGTGCTCTATTTTTTTGTATGTACAGTAGTTTTATTTCCACAGTCCACATTGTCATAGCAATAAGAATGGAGGTATAGTGAATAGTCACAGAGCTGTGTTTATAAAATGTTAGCACTGACGTGTTTAACACTAGTTTGGATGCAGATACATTAGAGATTATTTATTTGCAGGAACAAATGGTGCCTGAATATAAACAGTGTTCTGATTTTCTAAAAATACACATGCCTTGTAAATGGCTCACTGGGGTTAGCCCACTCCCAACTTCAGTTACTTTTGTATAGTTGATGTTCAGCTAAACAGCTACACTGCTTAACTATTGAAATCATGTATGGTGTGAGCCAGCCAATCAGTTGTACAATGCCAAATTTGTTTATCTTTGTACAGAAGCTTTGATCAAGTGTCTTGTATTTAACACCTTTATTTAAGCTTATTTAACCTTAAATTGTTGTTTTTATAAAGTTTGTTTTATCTGCACTATGGTGAGATCAGTTGGTTGCAAGTTGGAATATTTTGAGCTTGCAAGACTGTACTGAGGAGTTTAGAAAATTCTAACAATTGGATGCTGCTAGTACACAATTGATTTGTTTGTATGCTTTAACATTTTTAACTGTTTAATTTGAAATGAACATACATCCTGCTTTTTTAATAAATGTTAAAAATCTAAACCTGAAATATTTTATCTTGTATTATCTGTAGTCATTGTTACCAGTAGTAACTCAGGGTTCTGTTCAGCTCAGTCCCTGGGCTCTCCATCCAGAGACAGTTCAGCCCCTCAGAGCTGTCAGGATCCCTTGTTACCAAGGAGGAGTCGCCACCGTTGTCACAGTTAATTTCTTTGGTGCATCCTGTCCCAGAACACAGGAGATGGTTTCCCCAGTCTGAACAAAAGCTGTTTGGGCTGTTTGTAGGCATTGATTAGTAGCCTCAGAGAAAAAAATCCTGCTTTACTGACAAACACATGCTGGAGAAAATGTTCAAAAGAGGTTCAGTTTCTTTACATTACCTTATATATTAGTTGTAGCAGGAAATAACTTGCTGTCTTCTTGTGCCAGTGATTGAGAATTTGATTGCAGTGTTAGCATATGTGAGATGCTTTGTGTACAGTACTGAGCTTAAAGTCTACACCAAAAAAGGACACCTTTGCAAAATGAAAGGAAGCTAACGGGCACATTTGAGTTACCAGAGGAAAAAGTAAAAAGTTCAGGATCGTAGTTTTATCCCAGTTTCCTCTTGGCTGCTGAAGGCATTCAGGCAAACCAAGGGAAAATTGTTGAATAATTAAAAAATATATTCAATTCATGCAACTAAAATTCCATGTCCATTGTTAGTGCACATTGGCTGAGAAACGTTTTACAGAATGAGAAATGTTTTATAGAAATTGAACAAATGTCTGTCACTGCTGTAACAATTGTTCTGAGAGACTCTTCTTAGGAAAGGTTGTATATGGACAGATAATCAAGCCTTTAGTATCCTCACAGTGAAATTTAAAAGAACATTTTATATTGTATTTTTCATCAAAAACTCTGACTTCTACATACCAAACAATATCCACTAAGCTGTATTAGCAGGGTAATTAAACATGGCAGTCATGTGTTACAGTAGCTCCTGATTTAAGCACCTTACAGAAGTCATTAGCAAACCCATCTGGCTGGAGACCTTGCCAAATAACGGTGCTGAACAACTTGGGCAATTTGTCTGTGAACACATTTCTGTGAGGATTGCTCTGTTCCCTTCGAAAAGCTGTGCTGACTGAAATGAACTGGAGGGTAAGCTGGCTCTGAAGGGACACCATTAGGTTTGTATAAGAGTTTATAGTCCAATATTCATTTTAGTTCTTTGTCTCAGCTATTGAAAGCCAGCAGTTATAACTATGTGCACAGAAAGGACTTGCGGTAGTTGTATTTTCCATTTTTGCCATCCAACTGGAAACGTTTGACTTCCAAAAGTGACAGAAAGCTTTGTCTCTAGATTTGCTGTTTCATTTGCTGACAAAAGCAGTTGTGTTGGGTGCACATGGTTCTTCCTTCATTAACCTTCACCATGGGGAGAAGTTTTTAGCCTGGCTGTGTTTTAATGACATGGGAATACAGTATTTATCAGAGACCATAATATGGTTTTGGCATAGGTAAAGGACATTTAATTGGACGTTTTAATTAACTGGATTTTGTAAGAATAATCCTCTTGGAAGCGTTGTGCTCACAAGAAAATGCCTGCTTTAGACACGTGAAGGCAAAGACTATGTTTACATGAGCAACAAGTGTGGAGCACTAGGAAAATTCGGGGTGTTGCTAACCCAAGTTTTGCAGATCTTTCCGGCTCTTCCACTAACCACGGCTATTTAAAGGCTTCTTTGCTATACAGCATCACAGAATTACTCTAGCAGTGGTCATTGTTAAGGAAACATCCCAGTCTGCCCATTCATGGGATTCACTGGCAGCCACTCTCCCAATGCCAGAGACTTTTACTGCTGGACCGAAGCCCCTTCAAAAGGGTGGCTCCAGAGGAACCTGACAGGTGCCTCACTTGGCTCCCACACATCCCGCTCACACAGTCAGACCAGGCTTCCTTACCAGTTCGACCCTGGGTTTCCCATGGCAGAGTCCCAGATGTCTCATTCCATGAAGCCATTTATTCACAGTGCAGTGACACAGCTTAAGCTGCTGCCAAAAAAGAGCAGACGAGCATTTTTTGACCAAAGTCATTAAGAAGTTTTTAAGAAATAAAAATTACTGAATGTGCTATTGATACCAATTCAGGTGCCCATGTGTTGACATCAGCTGGAGGTGTTTAAAATAATTTTGAGGAGTGACTATGGGAATGGAAGACAAAACCATGCCATGTCAAAAAGTGGGGTATGTGAAGTGCAGCAGTAGTCATTATGGGCAGTATATTGACTGATGACTCTATGTCCAAGGACTAGAACTTTAAAAGAATAGGAAATTTTCACAACCTGTTTTGTGTTTTGTAAATCCACTGTTTGGAACCCAGAAAATAATTGTGAGCTTACCTTGAGAAAACCCATGTATTAGCCCTGACCAGAAACCTGGAAGAAGGTCTGCAAAACTAGGCTAGTTATGACTGAATTAAGCTGTGGGGTTGGTTATACTAAACACAAATTTAAAGTGTTGTAGATTCATTCCTTTTTTTTTTTCTTCGATTCCTGTTTTGGAATGTATGAGCTGTCAATAATAGAATAAATAAATTTCCCCAGCGCTGTCCAGTAGCAAATTGTAGTCTGATCATCTGAGATTCTTGTTAGCACTAAATTGTAGTCTTGCTTTCAGCTCAGGCATAGCTTTGATAGATAATAGTTTCTGAAAGATTTTTTTTTTTTAATGGAAACCTGAGGTATCTGCATTCATGTCAGTGCTGTGTTTCTGCCTCTGCATAGACATTCTATTGAAGATGATGGATATTCCTTGCCCAAATCCAAGACACAGTCTTTCTTTCCAAGGAGCAACGTTTCTCCTGTGTGTAAGACCAAACCTCTAGTAAGTATATTCTAGCACTTGTGCAAATTTAAGCTCTTTGTGCTCAAGGTTGACTGTCTGTCTTCTGCCACACAGCTTCTGGATTCTTGGTCCTACTTTTGTTTGCTAAGAACTGAGTTTCTCAGTTGGGGGGTTCAGTAAAAACAAGCACAAAACAAAAAGCTCCTTCAGACTTGTAATGTTTTCTTTTTTTAGGAAGTACATGGGGTTTTGTAAAGGTACAAACATCCTTTGATGTTCCTTTCTGTGTCATTTCCTGTCAGAAAGCTTAGCAAGGAGCTTCAGGGTGGCTCAATACTTGAAATACTCAAACACTTGTGTATGAGTAGAGGATCTTCAACATAAGCTCTAATTAATTTACAAATATGTTCATCGTGCTTTCAGCCTGTATGCAGACCAGAGGCAACCTTGTTTCCAGTGGGGAGAATGCCATTCCATCAGTTGCAGTGTACACAGTTTGGACAATGAGGAATGAGTTATCTGCCACTCAGAGGAGAAAGCAAACAATGGGCTCATTCCTACAAATTTTTATGTCACATAGCCAACAGAAGCTGTATATCATGTAGCCAGAAAAGGTCCAAGTGGCACCATTAAATTGAGCTGTGCTTTGTAAACTGGGTGGCTGATTTCCTTTAAAAATAGAAAATATATTCAGTTCCTCTAGTGTAAATCAGACTTAATATAATAGAAATTACTGAAGAGAGTAAAATTGGGAAAATAATCGGTCTCTTTGTGTGGAATGGTGAATTACATCCAGACCATATTTTAAAATGAGGTCAAGTGATTAGACCAAAAACAGGATATGAAAATAAAATTGAAGTCGTTCTTTATTAACCGTGACCTCAGTAGTCCACAGTGGTTTGGCTTATTGATTTCTAATGTTAATGTGGTTTAAACATCTTACTAAGCTCTGAAGAATGTTCTTTCAACAGAACCATATCTATTAAATGAGTCATTTGCTCTTTAAAACTAGATAGCTTTGCAGCACAGCATGCCATAAGCCTCCTAATGTCTCGCCAATTGTCCAGCAGGATTGTTGATGTTTATACAGAGAAACTTTAAAGGGATGCTGACAGGAGAGTTTCATCATCTTAAAGAGCCTTATTAAGGCTCAAGCATGAAATCCTCTTGGATTTTTTAAGTGTGAATTCTTGCTATGACTGCGTGTCGGTACCTTCCTTTCCAGTCTGTCCTAGTTTGTTATTGCAGAACATCCTAGCGTTGTTCAGCTGCTGATTTTTTTTTTTTAGTTTGGTTTGTTCTTTTTTTTTTTAGTAAATCAAACATGATCTAGAAGAGAGTCTGAAAAAAGGAGAGAGAGTGAAATCAATCTGTAGACTAACACAGAGGAGCATCTTTTTAAAATGTTTTTATAATGTCACAGAGATGCTTTCATAATCCTCTTAGAGTGAAAAAGAGAAAAATGACTAGGCTTGCATATGTAAAAGGCCAGTCTATAATTCCTGAATGCACCACAGTTTCTCTGTCACACCATGTGTACAGCAAACCCCATTGCAGTGGATGGGTACAATATGGTAATGATGATTTGTCTACGTTTTACAAATTCCCTCCATAAAAATCGCTATTTTTCATCTCTAGGGAAGTTCTTAGAAGTACCCAAGCTGCAGTTCTTAGATATGGAAGTATTCAGTTACTGTTGATGGCATGAATCCATTAGTTGGTGTGGTGAATGAGAATGAGCATTCTAAGCTCATTCTAAGCTGTGCTGACACTAAATGCAGATGCTCAGAGGCATCAGAGTTGCAGATACATCTGCATCTTCTCCTTGAAGGGAATATGCCAGAAATATCAAAAGGCTGTCTAGTGTCTAATACTTGATTTGATCAGAATACAGATGAGAGCAAGGTAATTGCTGACAGAGATACTCTGGTCTTCTGATGGAGACAGGTTGTTTTTACCCAATGTTCACAATCAAATCTTTCTTCCCCACCCATGAGAGATGTTTTTTTCCTCTGCCTCCTGTTGTGGAGCTCTGAGCAGCTTCCTAAATTGCTTGGTCCCATCTGGCACCTGAGGAAAGTGTCATTTTTCAATAATCTTGAAGATTATTTTATGAGTCCTTTTGTTACAGACAAGACTCCCATTCCTGTTATTAGTGCCCAGCTGGCCCGCAGGCTCCCTGCTCTCTTTCCCTTCCTTTCCTCCTCTGGCTTCATCTGCCCCACGTGCTGCAGCTGCTTTCTTGCATGCTGGAGTAAAGCAGACAGCCCCTGTGCTGTGCTCCTGTCGCCTTTAAACTGCCTACAACACACAGCACACATACAGTGGTCAAACACTGGGTGCCACATCCAGACCGTGCTTTTGCCAACAAAGGTTGGACCAGATGATCCTGGAGGTCACTTCTAACCCGGTATTCTGGAAATACAAGAGAGTATGTCCTTCCCACTTACCTAAGTGTTTTTGAAACGTTTGCTTGTGGTCATACAATGGTAACTCTGGACAATCTGGTGTTGCCAGTACTGAGCACAAACTGTGGATCACAGCTGGAAATGCAAGAAATCAAGTGGTTTGAAAAAATGTAAACAGCTTTGTCTCATTAAAGTCATCTAAAGAGAGAAGTGGCATAAGAAACTTCACATACTTTGAGGAAAGCCTCATTTCTTGGCCACATGGTCTTCAATGGATAAATATGATTTTCTTTTGTCTTTTTTTTATATATGGTTTTAGGTTCAAACAAGCTTTTGCAGAAGCCATGAGATGATTCAAATTTTATTGTAGAACTTTTTCTAGTGGCAGACAAATAAATTCAGGGTTCCTAGGTTATTTTGGAAGCAACCATAGGTGCTATATCTATATTTAAAGTGCATGAAGTATCTTTTCTAATGTCCAAAGCAGTGGCCTGTACAGCTGAATAGCTATCCCTTTGAAAGTATATTTAACTCCCAATGCATATTAGGAATTGTACTGCCTAAAAACACCCTTCTCTATGAACCTTTTACGATTGGGGCTTTATGTTCCAACTCTGAGCAGGAAGTATGGAGAATTCTGGTTTTTAATGAAGCTGCTTTTTGTTCTCTTAAAATAATCTGATGACTTTAAACTTGCTAAGACAGCGTTTCCAGAAAAGTAAACGCTGTCTTTCATCTCTGAGTGCATTTACATCATTTGGTCTGTATGGATTTGGAAGGTCGAGAGTCCGTTTTTCATACGGGCAGAGACATTTTTTCCCTCCCCTGTGAGAAACCACATTTCCTTTTGAAGCTGTTGCACTTACTGTCAATTAATAGGACTTACGATTTGTGCCAGAAATTTTGGCTGGAAGGAATGTCTGGAGGTCAGCACGTCCAAGCTCCTGAAGCAGCACTGCCATTTTACCAGGTTAGGTTGGTTATGGCTTTGTCTAGCTAAATCTCACAAACCTTCCACAACATAACCTCCCTGAGTACCCTGCATTATCTGCCACTAAAGCTGGAAGTTTTTTCTAACATCCATCCCAGCCACAATCTGTGGATGTTCTCCCTTGCTATCAGCTGGCAGTACCAAATTTTTTGCTTGTTTCATTTGTGTAAATACCCCAAAAATAGTTGTAGACTATTATTAAATCATCCCTTAGTCTCTTCTTTATCAGATTAAACAAGATTAAACAATTCAATTCTCTCAACTGCCACCTTCTGCCTTAAGGCTCCTGACTATCTTAGCAGTTCTCTGCTGATCTCTCCCAGTTTATTATCATGAATCTCATACTGGGAGTCCAAAACTGAAGACAATATTCCAGTTGAAGCTTTACCAGACAGTTATTTACCCCAATTTTCCAGGGACATGCAGCATAACTGTAGTTTCTGCCCTGTTCCTTCTCTTTCCCACCAACCCCAATGCTCTCTGGACGTGCAAGTTTGTTTTTTTTTCTTTTGTTACATCTGGGATCTAACAAAAGAAAAAAAGAGATTTTGTCTGGCTACGGTTTGGGGAAAGAAGATGCCTTGATGCTTTGCTATTGATATCATTTGTGGAGGTGGCCACAAGGTCACCTCTGCAGAGGTACGCATACTCCTGATAGACACAGTCAAAAATGTTGGTGTTGGGCAGAATTTGAAGTAATAAAACACATATGTACGCCTTCTGTGAGATGCACATTTGCTGAAGCTCCCCAGAGGAGTGTGGTTACTGCAAGGAAAATAAACTTCTTTAGTTTAAGGTTGTTTCCAAACATGCTGTTGCTATTTGTTGCAAATTCTAGAAGGGTGCTGGGTAGGAATCCTCTCACTTGTGTTTCTGCTACAGATTCCTATAGAAAATCTGTCCGGATGAAGCCTCCTATATCTGAACTCACCATGTACATTTTCTTAATAGCTGGAGAGAGAAAACAAGGGTTTAGAGAAGGTGGTTTAGCTGGATGATATCGCAGATCTCCTCTGAAGTGAGTCACCCACTGACAGTTCCTTTCTCTCTCCCTTCAGTACAAGAAGAGCACCAGAAAAGGAGCACAGGTGTGGAGTTCAGCACTGTAGCATGTTTGCTGAAGCTTTTCGTTTTTCATTGCTTTTGTTGCCTTTGATGTTTAAATGAGTGTTATGAAGATCTTGAACAAAATGCAAAACACCCTGACCTGCTTTAGCTACAAGCTAGATCAGTGTTTGGATTATTTGAAGTCAGCCCTGTTTTGTGTTTGACACAAGGTATTATCCCTTGAAGGTGATTTTTCATTTTGAATAAATGAAAACAGGAGATGTGACCCAATTTATCTTAGCTGAAACAAGTTCGAAGCGTTGTTGGATGCCTCAGCAAATGATATATGATCACCTGGAAATAGATTTTACAAACCAGGTTTTCTATCCTATTTGGACACATTGTTCTGAGGAGCAGAGTTCAGCTGGATTCAAGCTGATATTAAAATAAAATCTAGTTGAGGCCCTAACAAAGTATCGAATAAGAAAGTGACTTTGAGCCTGATCTACTAGGGTGTTATTCTGATTTGCTTCTAGAGTAACTCTCTTCATTTAACCTTCCTATACTTTATATTAGCTTCAAACTACAGTTACTCATTGTTGAATCAAGTTCCGTGTTTTGATCAAGATACTGAGAACCGTAGTTTTTAAAAGTGCTAAAGTCCTTGTTTGATTTGGAAGATGTTAAAACATGTTAAAGAAAATTAGTTTTAGGCTGAATATTTGTATGACAAGGTCTGCCTACAGCAAATCTCTATGACTGAGCTGCAGATCTTTCAAAATAAGATTTCAAATTGAAATGTTTATGCAAGTCTTAACACTTGTGGTACCAGAGGATGTTGCCATAATAGTAAGTGGGATAACAGTGTGTTGTCACACTGCATTGAAATTCTGACCTCTGTTTCCTCTTGTGAGACAAATTGATCCTCCAACGTTAAGGCCATAAAGGATTATCTGAGGAAAAACGTTTTCTAAATACTTGTAATGAAACTCAATATGCTACATGATTCAAGTAAACAGTAAATGAATTCATTGTTGTGAACAGTTTGTAAATGATAGTGCAAAAGCAAAGTGCAAAGCAGAAAGCACCACCCAAAAAAAAATAGGCAATAACAGGGATTTTTACCTATGCCTTTGTTTTTCACTCCACAGATAAAACTTTCCGAAGGGGGAAAAAAAAAATACAAAACAACTCTGTGTTGAGTTGAAATTAAATCCTCTGGTTATTTCTAATGCACAGCAATGTGAAACAATGGAGCATTTCTGGGATTGCCCTCTCCAAAAGGAGCCATCAGCAGCCAAATACAGCAGTTGTAGAAAATATGTTGAGGGGAAATGTGCTGTCTTTTTTACTGCAAGGCAGGCTGGTGCTCAGGGTCCCTCTGGCTGTTCAGGAACTGGAGAGAAGAGGAACTGCAGAGGTACATTTGTGCCTCCATAGCACCAACATACTGAATCATCTATACATCTTTTTCATACTCAGTTGATTATGTTACTGAAGTTGTTTGGATCCTTCTTCAAGGTAATGGAAATTATGTTGGGGAACAGAGCCAAGATCACAAGAGCCAGAGTAGCTGAAACAGCAACAGGTCTGCTTACCTCCCCCATCTTCATGCCCTGGGCTTCCTTACTGCATCCTGGGATATGTGCCATGGATTGGAATCCCAGCAGGCTGGAGTGACTCACCCACCAACACGTTGAGAGGTTAAAGCTCACCCTCCCTCCCATTTATACCTATGGAAGATTTTGGCTGGGAATGTAGTTGTTTTGACTTACTGAAACGGGGCTGTGCTTGGGGCAGGCCAGGCTGCTGCAGTTCAGTCTCCTCTCATCAGAGCCTGGAGAAAACTACACGCATTCCCTAAACAGGAACAGGCATGGAAAAGCGCTGCCTTCAATCTAGCAGGAAACACCATCATGCCTTTGATGTAAACTGGTGCTGTGGCAGGAAATCATGCCCAGCTCTGTGGAACCTGAGTTCTGTCACTCCCTCCAGAAAACAGAGGGCAGAGCATCTTTGTTTTTGCTGATAGAGCCCATTAGCCCACAGGTGAATGTACTGTGCCAGGCATAAATGATCCATAATCCAACAGCAATTATGGAAACAATGTGTATGAAATCCCCTGTGAAGAGACCATATTTGTTTCTTCAAAATTAGTTGCTTTTCACAAGACCACTTTTAGCCTATAAAGTATTTCTTCTTTTAGGAGTATTTCTCCAGTAGCAGAGCCAGGTTTATGAGGGGATGCATCAATTTAAATGTCAAACCTCACAGGAGAATCTCCTTTTGGCACTATCCTGTATCATTTCACCTTCCTCTCATGTTCTCCACCATTTCAGAGATGGAGGCCCTTTTGGACTTACAGATCTCAGTGCCTAGATCTGATAACCAATGTAGGGAAGGTAACCTAGTATTAGATGAATGTCTTAAAGGAAAACTTACATCATTTTAAGCAACTGCAATACAGTGAGCTGCTAAAAGAACCTGGGGTTCTGTTGCTCTTGGTTTTCTCCAAAAATGTCCGGAGAAGAGCTGAGAGTTTCAAAACTGGAAGAGTCTTTCTTTGCTTGTTCTGCTTACCACTTCACAGAAAAACTTTCACCTTTTGTCCTTACCCCTCAAATGAAATCCCAGCACTCGCGGTCAGGTGATCTACTTTGATTCGCTTGCAAAATGAAATCAATAATCTCATTTAAAAGACTTGCTGAAGGCAGGGAATCTCCCTCATATTGGACATGCTATCAGAGAAGAATCTTCCATTCTGGATGCAACCTGACCTCCAGCCTGAGAGAGCAGGAGGGATTTAGTGGCAAAATCAAATACGTGAAGAGATTGTGATAAGAGCTCTGTGCTGTTGCCGAAGAGTTATTAGGATTATACCACATTTCAGCTTTTCGGTCACACAACTTTTCCACAGATTTTCAAAATAATTGCATTTGAGCCAATATACACAGGATGATGTAAGGTACAGATGGGTGAATGTGTTGACACACTGAAAGCATAAGTAGCAAAAGACATAGTGTTTGTATTGCTTGCCTCATTGCACACAGATGACAGCCACAGTCACAGTGTCTCTGTGAAATCATGAGTTTCTTTGATTATGATGAGAAAAAGTCCATTTCCCATTTTCAGAAAGCTGTTTCAGGCACTGCTGCAGGAGAAAACCAAACCAGCTGAAGCCTGAATGTGATATTTTGGGTTCCTAGTGCAGAAACCTGCATCATCCTCCCCCACCCCCATCCATTTTGTGGTTAAGTACAAATACACACTGCAAGTTTCATGGTAGAGGAGACCTGTTTTGAGAATGGGGAGCCACACTGTACCTAGTCTAAATCGAGTTCCAATCTTTTAGGAAAGGAATACAAGAGTTTTCCAAGGCTAGATTTGGGACCATGTATATTTTATAATAATCCCTAACAATATATCTAGTGTCCTTTTAGATTTAGAGAGTGTAGGATTTCACTGAGTGACTTCATCTCCTGAGGCCTTAAGAAGGGCTCATTGACAGTCTTGGAATAAGCTGCACCACTGCTGAGGGAAATATGACACTCAAAGATAAAGGAGAGTGCGGATAAGGAGAAAAAACCCCAACTCTGCTGTGTGAATTTTTAAACAATTGGATTTACTGAGGTGCCATCTCCACCTCTCCAATTACTATCTCGTGGGAGGATGCAGGGTCCCGTGCAGTCCCCATGCTGCATTTGCAGCCACACAGTACAAGTGGCCCCAGACAAGTAACTCTTTCACGTTTGTCAGCTTACAGATCTGAGAAGGTCTGTGCTGATCCTGAGGAGTTGCATGACGCCTCATTGCACCTAATACACAAGAGTATTTCAACTCTGTGCTTCGCCTTATGTCACCCCCACTGACTGTAGTGGAGTTGGGTAGCTCCCTGTTTGCTGTGACTTTGAGGTCTTTCATAAATAACACCAGTTCTTTAGACAGGGGGTCAGACTTCCAGCTGATGTAAAACGCACAGAGCCACTGATGGGCAATGAACACAGATTCCTCAGCACAGTCGTGGTTACCTGTTCTCTGGATGTTCTGCAGTGCAAACAATCTGCTTCCATTTTGCATCTTTGTAGGGTGTTCATCTGTTTTTTTACTGAGCTGATGTTGACTTCATCGTTTAAGGCACCAGCAAGAGTTGTGGACACAGGGGAAGGTCAGGGGAGCTTCAAAGGCAGCTGACTGTGAATGTCTAGAACTTTTTTAAAAATAGAAGGTAAAGGCTAGGGGAATGCAAGAACAGCTACACAACAGGGGGGAAATGGAGAGCATGGAAGTGACAGAGCCTGCTCAGTTTTTCCTCCTGGAGCTCTGGCCTGATGTGTTTTTACACAACAACCTTCCTCTGGGGGCCCCATGTGGCCCCATGCCAGATGGAGCAGGCTGTGGCACCTCCCAGGAGCACCCAAAATGCAGATTGCCTTAGCCAGATGTGACACAAGCACCATCACTGTGCATAAAGGCATACCAATTTTTGTTTTAAGAACGAAAAAGCCGTGACATGACTCATTAAAACCAAACATCCAGCTTGTTCATAGAGCTATACCTCTTTCCTCAACAGCTGATTTCTGCTGCTTGAAGCTGCAGACAGCTGGCGTAGTGATGGTCTTTAAATGAGTGTTGTCTCAGTGTTTCCTGTGCTTGTGCCAGGGCCCCCTGGACAGCCAGACCTGGGAGGGGAAATTGGATTAAACTGAGCAGGAGGTGGGGAGACCATCCTGCAGGCCAGAGCTACTGCCATCCCACCATATATTCTGTCGACAGCCTGCTCCATGCCTGAGCCTTAGGGCTCTCTCTTGACCCTGGAGAAGCCCTGGCTCAGATTTGGATGGTTCCATTGGTCCATCATTGAACTTCAACTCATTAACGGGTTCAATGGCACTTAGATATCAATTGGAGCCAAGGAAAATTTATTTGGAAATCTGTTTATTTTTTTTCCATGATGATAAAAGATGAACAATGCATAAAGCTTTGTTCCCTCTCTAGTGCAGGAGGTGAACAACAAACTCAGTTTCATCTGAAATCAGCCAAGACGCAGAAGCTGATTTTTTTGCCTTTGAAGCCTAAACATTGATCATGAAATAAATGATGCCATTACTTTCTTCAGGTGCATGGAAGGAGTCTTGGCAGCCACAATATAAGAGATGGCCTATTGTTTCTTGGTTATTTCATGTTCTACAAAGCAACTGCTCCTATTTATATCGCATGGAATGTTATAGCCACTGGAGTTTTCTGCCTGGCTGATTCTGCATTAATTTACAATGAACATTAGTCTTGTGATTTATGGACTGCCAGATTCCCTGAGTAGAATAACTTCCTTGAAGAAAGCTTCTCACCCACAGGATGGCTCAGACAGAGAGTTTCACATGTC
Source organism: Cyanoderma ruficeps (assembly GCA_008694505.1). Classification (NCBI taxonomy): domain Eukaryota; kingdom Metazoa; phylum Chordata; class Aves; order Passeriformes; family Timaliidae; genus Cyanoderma; species Cyanoderma ruficeps. Next base: position 30,681,511 of record VZDJ01007749.1, on the reverse strand, counting down.
TCTGCCAGCTCCAGCCTGGGATCTTGAAAGAAGAAAAGGGCGGGCAGGATGTGGCAGGTGAAACAGCAATTTTGGTGCAGCAGACAGCATTTGCTTTGGGTGAAAAGTCTAACATGCTCACCCTTCTCTCTTGTTACTTCCAGGTGCTTCCTTTGGACACATGGGATCTGTCCAGCCTCAAAGGGAAATAATAGGTCTGTATTTATGTCTTCTGAAATTTTTGTATGGGAAAATGCATCAAATGGTTTGCACTTTTGTAGCTCAAGGGTTTGTGCCTGCTCTTCTTAGGAGCTGAGGTGGAATATCTCCACTTGGGAGCTGGGATCTAAGGTCACTCAGACATTACTATTGATTTACACAGGGATGCAAAAGCAGAGTCAGATTCCACAACCTGCAAATCCTTGGGAACTAGTTCTCTTATTTGGTTACTTGGTGTGGTGTCAGCATTGTGCTTTGAGGAGACAATAGCTTCAGAGGAGCATCACCCAAAGGAACTCCCTCTTCAGTGAACAATTTGGCAGGCACAACACCTTTGATGACTTAATATTTGTGCTCAAAAAGACAGTAACTACTCCTGGCTTGAGAATAAAGTAAAGGACAGGGAAAGAAGAGGATTTCAAGGAGTTTGGTTGTGCCTTACATACTTAGAGCAACAGTCCTGCCTCCTCCTCCCTGCCCCACTCCCTGCACTCCTCCCTGAGCTGCAGGGAGCAAAGAAAGCAGCACGGGGCTTGGTAGCCTAGGTATGGTGAGGCAGTGTTTTCATGCTCCAGCTAGGTATTAGAAATGCCTCTACCAGGTATCAGTATCACAATTCATGGCAGTGGGCACTTCTGTTGTGAGTCTTGAGAGGCTAAAAGCTGACTTTATAGAGAGGACCCAACCCAAATGCTCAGTTCAGACATGAAATGTGATTGCTGTCCAGAGTGAGGGAATTCCTACCCTGGCTGCTCAAGCTCCATATATCCTGTGTGACTGTGTGCAGTGCTCCTGTGTCAGGGCTGGCACTGGGGAAGCTCTCACAAGCTCTGGGTCCATGCCAGTAAAACAAAACAAAGATGAAGGTTGCTGGTGAGTTTACCAGCCTGAATTCCCATAGCAATGGAAACTGGAGGCTCTGATACAATATTTATAGTAGTTCATTGTGAGTGCACGTCGAGAGTTGAACATCACACGTGGCAGGAGAGATCATCTGGGGTAGCTTCTCTTACTAATCTTGCTGGATGCAATCAGCTCATGAAAGCAAAGCAAGTTCCAAAGCAAATTGCCAGGGCTCACAGGATTACTTTGTGGATGAAAAGACCTTGCCATTTAAACACTTCAGGAAATGATCTCACTTCCTTCTAGAAATTTTCAAAGACTGAAGAGCAGTTATATTTTTTGGCCACTTACTTCTCCTCTAATTCCAGGTGTTTGAACATCACACAAGACTCAGCATTATGCCTGTCCATCTCCTTCTTGGGAAAAAGTTGTTCATGATGGTCTTTTGCCAGGTTCTTAAAAACTCGAGGTCTGAGGAAACATGGTTATAGACCTGGATGCTGATCAGGGGAGAGGCTAAAGTGGAGGGACACCAAAATGGGAGGCAGAGAAACTGAGAATATTCTTACTGTTTTATCATTAAAATCAGGCAAAAAAAAATGCTGTAGATCTTGAAGGAAACTTTATTTACAGCACTTTTTCTAAACCAAGGTGGTGGGCATACCTTGAAAGAATTTAGTGGCCAAATTCCTAGTCACCTCTAGGAGTTACACACATTGCTTTAGCTTGTGCTTTAGCTGTGTTTTCATTGTCTGGTCAAGTTTTCATATCCCAGAAACTAGGACTTAGGGTAACTGGCTCATCCATATGAATCAGCTCTTGTCTGTGGATTGGGCTTTGATAAAAATAAGAAATACACTATTTTATAGGAGAATCCCAAAGACACTGCTTCTGTTGCCTATTGCTAGATTTTTTGTCTCAAGGGCCAATTATGAATTTATTTTCATTAGTGCAAGAATGTCATGGTTAAAAAACAGTTTTCAGACTGGCTGAGGTAGCACCAAATGAAGAGGTCTGTGCCAAGTGCCCTTTTTTGAGCCCGTTTGTATGAAGTATCCAGAGGTTTGAAACAAAGCAATCAGTCACACACATGACACTATTCTGGTGGACTTCTGCCAGGCCATTAACATAACAAAGAAAATATGTGCTTATTCAGATTCTATTTATTATCCATATTTCATAACTTCTAAGGAGGGAATTGCTTGAATAATGGTAGTAATAATATATTAGTAAAGACGCTTGTTCTAATCTTCAGTGCAATCTGACAACAGAAAAATACTGTCCAGTTTCTTGAAGTGTGTGTCTGTATGTGTTGTGGGGGATGTGAAGAAAGGTATATCTGTCCCAAATGTCATGGGAACCCATATTCAAAATACTGTAAAGTGCTCAGCGATGCAGAGTTGACAAGAATATTTTCCTTTTTTTTTTTCTTTCTTTTGCTTCTCTTTTCTCTTTTTGGCCTTCTTCACTGCCAGCCTGAAGAGCTCCACTCAAGTTTTCTAGTTCAGCACTGTGGTCTCTTGCCTCAGACATCTTTGCCACAGTGAAAGCCCCATAGGACACTTGAGGGTTTTGGCTGCACCTACATAGGAGTGCTGCCTGTATAGGGTTTGTGTGGATTGCTACCCAGCAGTTAATGCACGGGCATGCAGGTAACTCAAAAAAAGGCTGTTGAGAAAAGCCAGTGGGCTGCAGTAAAAAAGATTCAAATCTACAAGCCCACGCCCTGGAATAATATCTGTATGCCAGCAAACACAACACCTTCACTAGCTAGAATTGCATTTCTTTAAAAATAAATATCCAAGTAACTTCTTACTGACAGGTTTTCATGTCATTTGTCTACTGGTACTGGAAAACAGGAACTTGAGCAAAGCAAGAGTTCTGTGTGGTGCTTTCCTCTTCATTTTCCTAAGTTTTCTATAAATAGTACACCTTGGGGATTGCTGATACCTAACTATATGGTTGGGCTGCTGCAGTTTTCCTGTACAAGAGATTATATTTTTTTAAGGATTTCTTTTTCTCTAATTGCCTATAGCAGATGGTTAGAATTTGGCATCTGGAGAGATGTTGATCTACAGATATACCTTGTCTTCACCCACAACAGTCTGTTCTAGAATTAGCTCACTTATAAACTGCTACAGATGTTATTTTCTTTCATTAACCTTCTCCAAAGTTGGCAGCATCCCCAAATAATAAGGGAACATGGCCATTGCTAGGTGCAGGTTTCAGCACCTGCAGGTGCAAGGGGTGGTGAAAGATGGAGAGTGAGCTCAACCCTGCCCACGTCTCCCAAACCTTCCAGGCAGCTGGGTTGTGGTTTGGCCATCTGGGCTGACTCCCAGAGGCAGCAGCCCTTGCTGCAGGAGGGCACTGCTGTCCGTGGGCTGGTCTGGGGAGCACCACTCTGCCTCTGATCACAGGAGCCCAGCCCCACAGAAGCACATGGGGGTGCAGGAGACAAGGCTCACTGCTGTCTAGTGGAAAAAAATTGTTTGAACACTCTTCTGCTTGAAAATGTTGGTTCTGCCCTGTTGAAGGTGGGGGTACATTGCAGTCTGATCACACATGTTTTGTCCCAGGACCTTTGCCTCCTTCAGTACAGAGGATGGCCAGATAAAAGTGCAGAAATAATATAGGTAGGGACAAGGTCTGTATTTTTGTTTGATTTTTAATGACTTCGTTGTACAACACAAACAATGGTCTTCAAGATGACTAAACAGGGTCCAGTATGGTAAAGTGGATGACACTGGCAGGATAACTTCAGAAATTATCATCTCTCAAGTAACTTCCTATGCAATACCTGAAGAGATAATAGCAATAGTCAATGTGAGTACCTTACAGGTACAATTTATCATACACCTTAATAAATTTAAAGGCCTTATTTTTGTTCTTTCACTGATTCAGAACATTACTTTCTTTATTTATGGGGAGTTATTCACCTTCTCACCCCGTGCTTCTTCTCAGATTGGCCAGGATCCAAGGATCCAAGGTCTTTTGCTGTACCAGGAATGCTTCCCCAGGAAACTCAATGTGTTTCAGCTTGCACAGGATCTTCTCAGTTGTCCCTTTGTAAGAGAGGGAAGGGCAGAGTGTAGGATTTGGAGTGGTGTTTGAAATAAGGGTCCAAGTAGGGATTATTAAGATTCAGATTAACTTAAAGACACCATTTTAGAAGTTGAAACACCCCAAAATAAAAAGCAAGAAATTGTTTTCAGGGTGCTAGTGGCCATGTTGCTTTGCCACCTGGTGTAATGGACACACAAAATTTGGCATGTGAGAAAAAGTGTGCCTGGCTAAGGAACCCTTGCTTTATTTTCAGGAGGGAAACAGTGAGCACAACATAAACAGGTACAAGATCAGCTTTTGCTTTGTCTCTGATTCAATCCTGCCCTGGATTACAGAGGCAGAAAACACTGTAGATATAGATGCACTGTAAAGTCTGGCATTTCTCTTTAGGAGCATCCAGACAACAACCTTTTTATGGGCTTTCCACAGTGCAGCGCTTGCAGCATCTCCATCAGGACATCTGTATTCTCAGCAGGAGTGAATCATCTCTTATGAGTCACTTGTGTTGCTCGTCCTTTGCAGGCTGACCAGGTCTGGCTCTCCTTAGGGAAAGAGCTGACTCATAAATGGTGAGACTTAAATGGAGCCTGTTTGACCTCTGGTGTCAAACAGGCCCAAAGATTTTCTCCTGCCTTGGGTCCAGTGAGTTGTGGTTAGTTTAAACCTCTGCTGTGCTTACAGGCTGAGATGATATGGCCACGTCTTTTCCAAATATGTACAGGCATCTTCAATTACTGATTGTGGTATGACAAAGCAAGTTGATGCATGATGAGGCTTGCAAAGTGATAAGAAATGCTCTAAGCATGATGCTTGAAGGCATGCTCCATCCACAGCAATTACTTCATTACTAGGTACATGTGTACCAAGTCTGTGTAATTCACACTGAAAACTGTCTGGATTTGAGCCATAAAAAATATGATGAAGTCCATTGGATGACATAGAAACAAAGTAATGGAAAAAAAATAGAGTCATGTAATAAAAATGCTAGCTTGGGAGTAATAAATTCATCAGAAAACACAGAGCACGGATGATAACCATAGCTGCTCTGGAAAGGCCAACAAATTCCTGTTCACTCAGGGTGTTGATAAAAGGAACTCAAAACTCATAAGGCCATGCTCTGGGCTGGCTATTTTGGAGCAAGGCAAGAATTTCTTTTTGGTCCTACCTGAATTTAGTGAGGAATGTGTTCAGAAACACAATTTAGATTACCCTTCTGCCACATAGTTTGTATTGGGGTTATACATTGCTGCTATTACTCAGTTCTCTGAATATTGCAGTTGAGTGAGCACATTAGAGCATGTGAAGCGTTGCATTCCAGGAGCATGTTCTTCCTATCCAAATTAAAATGGATTATGGAATATTACAACGTTCTCCAAGGCAAAGATAATGGGAAGTATTAAAATGCTTAGTTACTACAGCCTCAGTTGTGAGGCGTATGTTACGAATGTAACCCTTTTTTTCCTATCTTCTAGGATGTTCCTAGGGTCATCAGCTGTGGAGCTGACACTCCTGTGCAGGTGGGAAAGGGAGCATTTGACAGGTGGGTGATCAACTGCATTTTGCCAAAGTCCTGCTGACAGAAAATGAAGAAGTTCTGGCATCCCTTTGCCAAGATAGTGAGAAAAAAAGGGCTGGGCCCAACTTTTCCAGAAGGAAAATGGTATCCAGTTTGCATAAGAAAAACAGACTTATATCTAAACCAAGTACCTCCTCAAAGCAAAGGTTTGGATTGGTTCAACCCTTCCCAAAAGGCAGAACAGATGGTCACACAGGTATACAGCAGCCCCTAAACCTGATCTCTGCTGAGGTCAGCAGTCAACGGGGTGGGGTCAAGACTTTCTGGTGTTATCTTTCCATGTGAGCAGGCTGGCATGTGCATTTGAGTTGGCTGAGGTTTGCACTGTGGCAGCTGCAGCAGCATGCTGACACTTCCGTTCCTTTCCTCACATCCCTGCACGTACCTTCTCCTGATCCAAGTACTTTGATACTCCAGTGTGCTGCCTCAAAGCCAGCCAAGTGGACACCACTGGTGAGATGGTTGTGTTCTACCCCACTGGCTGCAGAATGTGCACCACCCCAGGCATGGGGAGGCTTTCATTCCCATACTCCTGCATTCCTCCGTTGCATACCTACAGTGAGGGCCTTTGTTCAATCAAAACTGATTCAGAGCATAGTGTGGACTTAAAATTAATTCCTTGAAGTCTCTGATTTCAGCCCGATATAAATTTAAAAAATTATAAATTTTTTATAAGAAGAAGATTATGGAAATAACAAAATGCTTGTGCTTAGTACCTGCATGCTTTGCACTTCATAACCAAAGACATAGTAAGTGTATACGGTAAAGAGCTGCCTTACACAAATGGTGTTTAATCTCTCTGTTAACCTTCTGGATTTACCATGATGCTGTCCTTGTCACTTTTTGCTGATATAGGGAGTCAGAGGTGTACTATCAGACCCATCAGCTCAGGCTGTGCCTGTACATCTGACAGCAGACAGCTCAGATTGCCGTCAGCCCCAGCCATGCACCCGGCAAGACACGTGTTGTGTGAACGGGTAAAACGAGTCAAATTTTTGAACAGGAAAGCAGGAATTGAGCCCTAGTCCCTGTAGTGGTAGGCAGGAGCTTGTATCCCACCTAGCACTAATTGGCACTTTTCATTTTTCACTGTCTCTCCTCAACCTGCCCCACAACACCATGATACTGAAGCACTGATTAACGACCCCCGTGGAAGTGTGGGGGACCCTATGTCATGTGAAGCTGAATGCTTTGGAGAGCCCCTGGGTTTCAGAGCTGAGGCAATGCTGAAGGTGGTTTTCTCCTGACCTTGGACCCATGATAAACAAAAATGTTTTTCTTTGAGTCTCTTGAGTGGGATGTCTGTGAGTCTATATGCAAATAAGTTAATAAGAACTAATAATCAGCCACTTTTTGGCTTTAGCAATAGAGGAGAGCATGTGCATTGCATGTGAGGTTGGTACCTGCTGGGACAACTTTCTTGGTTTTTGTATTTCTTAGGAATTTTTGATGTCTCCTGCTGATAGTGTTAATAAATCAGAAGAGAATTGCACAGGCAGTGCTGCCAGACATACAAACGGAGATGCTACTTTTCAGGAAAAATGTGTGATGCTGGGATAAATTTGCACATTCTGTCAGTCATTTTGTCCAGCTTCACATGCAATACTAACCAAGTAAAAGACTACACATGGAGGAAAATAGAAATTGGAAGAGACATGAATGACAGCAAATTATGGTGGTGGGGAGAGATCACCTGCTTGGACATCAGGACTATCATTCAGAGGGACTTCAACTACCGAAGAAAATGGACTGAAAAAGCCTTATGAAGACAAACACAGACCTGCACATAGAACAGAACTGGCTCAGGAGCCTCTCTCTGGAAAAGGACTGAGGACCCTGTGAGCACAGGCTGCCCAGCAGCCAGAAGAACCTCCCAGCAGAGATGGAGGACAACCACACACTGGGAAAGTGCATTGCAGCAGCTCAGAACAACATCCTGCCTTTCTGTTTGGCACTTTTGAGGCCACATAAGAAGCAGTGTCTAGTTTTGGATGGAGTGGGACAAAGCCAGAAGATGACTGTGGAGACAATTAGGGGACTGGAGAACATAACAAATGAGGAGAGGCTAGAAGAGATGGGCAATAGGCTTGTGCAGCCTGCATAAGAGCAGTTAAGATGGAGATATGACTACAGGGTCCCATGGGCTGATGGGGGGGTTATAGAGAAGGAAGAGCCAGACTCTTCTACAAGGTAGAGAAAGAACAAGACGCAACCATCACAAGATGCAACAAGAGACATTTGGGTTAAGAGTCATGAAAAAAAAATTTGCAGTGACAGTATTTCATCACTGCAACATGTTGCCCCTTGAGGTGGCTGGACATCCTTCTCTGGTGGAATTCATAGAATGGCTTGGGTTGGAAGAGACCTTTGTCATCATCTTCATGGCCCTTCTCTGAACCCCTTCCAACAGGTCCATGTTCTTTTTTGTGCTGCAGACCCCAGAGTTGGATCCAGCAGTTCAGGTGGGGTCTCACCAGAGCAGAGAAGAGGATCAGAATTCACTCCCTCAACCTGCTGTCCATGCTGCTTTTGTTTCAGTCCAGGATGGACTGTGAGTGCCCACTCTTGGCTCATGTCTAGCTCCTCATCCACAAGAGCCTCCAAGTCCTTCTCCACAGGGCTGCTCTCAGTGGGTTCTTCTCCCCCTCTGTACTCGCATCTGAGGCTGTGTCTACCCCACACACGATACCAAGGTACCCTGATACCTTGCACTTGGACTGGTAGAGTCTCATTAGGTTCATGTGGGCCCACTTCTCAAGCTTGTCCAAGTCCCCCTGGATGCATCCCTTCCTTCTGTTGTGCCAGCTGCCACATTGAACTGAGATGTTCAGAAGTCAGCTTGTCATGGCCCTAAGCAACCTGCTCTCAATTTGAAGTTGGTCCTCTTTGAGAGGTGGATGAACTCCAGAGGCTCCTTCCACAAAAAATTACTCCATGGCTGTGTTGTTTGGACTGTCACTTCCCACTGAAGCCTGCATAACTCATTCCTTTCTCCTTCCTCTAGCTCACCCTTCATGTGCCAGGAATACCTTCTTGTATGCCTTGGCCTTGGGATGAAAAATTCTGTTTAGTCTTCAGTCAGGTCTGCATCTTCACAGTACTGCACATCTGGCCAGACATTGTGTGGAGAACTCATATGGTTCTATCCATTTGCCACTATTACTGCAAGGATAACTTGAATTAAGAAGGTGCTTCTGACAGCTGGATTGCAGCCATTGATGGAAACCTGGTACTAGTGGGGCAGCTGAATCTTTGAGCTGCTTACAGAAACTGCTGTGAGTGATAAAATATGATTGATTTCAATCACTTCACCCCTCAGAAAGCGTCAACGGCTGTTCTCAAAGCCCAAGTTTTCATTTCAAGTAGATTAATATGGTTTTCTGTCATCTTCAAGATAATATCAATAAATCAGGACTAGGCCACTCTGGCAGAAAAGATAACAAATATTCTTGCTGTCTTTCCAAACAGAATGTCAGCTACTGTTAAAATTGTTATTGTTTTTTCTTCAAAATTGCTATTGCCTATCCTTCTTGTCTAACAGTGCTTTCTTCTCTCTCAGCATCTGCATAAACCCTCTCTTGGTTGCCACATGCATCTCAATGATATCCACTATGGGATGAAGATACACATAAATACACATATAAAAGCATGCACAAAGAGGGGAATATTATCCCCTGGCTACTCCAGCTGCTGGCAAGCCTTGACCTTCAACCGAGCCACAAAACTGTTGGGTTCTGGGAGAAGAAAGCAGTGACACAGCAGCCTTAAGTGTGTCCCAGACCTCCCCTGAACAAGCTTTGAGTGTCTCCTAAAAAAAGGAGAGGTATCAGTGCAGGAGGGTCAGGGATGGCAAACCTGAAATTTGCCCCACGGCTCTGTCATGGTGACATCACACAGGTATTGCCATTTCCTCCGGCCCAACCCACCCCAGGCAGCCAACACAGCTTCACTCACCACTGTCCTCAGGAGAGCTCACAGCCCACTCCGAAAGGTGATTATTCAGCTGTAGGAGAAGGCGGCAATTAACAGATCATTAACAGAGGACAAAGATATTAACATCAATAGAGACCTGAATATTTCAAATGCAGTACTACTACAGAGTACCAAACACCATTTAAACACAGTGTGAGAAAATGTCTGCTTTTCCCAAGCTCTTCTCAAGCTATTCTCCTCTCTCCTTCCCAGCAATCCAGCCCCTGCAGAGGTGGCAGGCACCTTCTGGGTCAGTGCTCCTGCTCTCCACTTGGTCTTTTCTCAGCTATTTCTTTGAAGCAAGACCCAGAGGGACCTCCCTCCTCAGGCCTGATGGCTGGACTGTCACTCACAGCTTTGCTTTCTTGCCTGCCTCTCCTCTGTGAAACAAGACTCTTGTCCCCTGAGAGCTTTCAGGCACAGCTTGTTGCTCTCCCCTGGAAAGCACGGCAGCTGTTTGTGCTCATAAGGAAACAGCAGTTCTAAATGCAGCAAAGATTGTCCTCGGGAAAGGGATGAGGCGGAGTGCTGGAGACATGGCAGACTCTCTGCTTTAACCCCTGCACCAAGGGCAAGGAGTGGGTGAACAGGACTGAGGCTCTTCAGGAGAACCTTGAAACATTTGAGGGAACTGCCATCATCCAGAACTGGAGGTACAGGCAGAATTAGCTATCCTTGGGCAGATCTAACACCACCATGGCAAGGCAGGCTCTGGCTCTGTGATTGTGGATGTCCTGGAAGCAGCAAAAAAAGGGTAAAGCTTTCCCCACTTACTTTCTTTGAAATAATCTTTAACAGACTGCTCCACCCAAGAAGCTGTTTACTCAGTTTTCCTTTACTCATCCCAGGGAAAAAGAAGCCCTGCTGGGAGTCAGAGGCTGTCTGCTCACAGCTGCAGCCTGCCTGCACCTTCCTTCGTGGGATGAATGGGGAAACATTGCACCTGTCCTCTGGAATGCGGCCCCTGCCTTGCTGTCCTCCCCTCCAGGGACATTCCCACAGCCAGTACTTACCCCAGGCTCTGTTGTGGTGAGCTCACCTTTCATTTATGGTGTTAGAAGCTTTCTAAATCTGGGTGGGTTTTTTTCCTCGCAGTTTTCCCTAAGGTAAACACCTCCATTTCAGTCTGAGTCATATCTCCTTGCACCACCTGTTCTGACATGTGGAGGTAAGTGGTGTATAGTACATGTCTCTGGCTGGATGCTGCAGCCCAGCATCCCACAAGTGTGAGACCCAAAAAAGTGATATAACAGCTCAGGAGCTGAAGACATCCAGTATTTTTAAGACTGACATGCAGATAACAGCTCGTCATTAGAGAAGGGAAAGCTCTGGGGAGAACTTACTTCAGCCTTTCACAAAGAAAGATGGAGACAAATTTTTGGCCAGGCCTGTTGTGATAGGAAAGGGGTGATGGTTTTAAACTGAAGGAAGGTTGATTGAAATTCAATTTAAAGAGGAAGGTTTTTACAACAAGGGTGGTAAAACACTGGAACAGGTTGCTCAGAGAAGTTGTGGATGCCACAACTGGAAACGTTCCCTGGAAACATTCAAGGTGAGGCTGGACAAGGCTCTGAGCAACATAATCTAGTTGAAGATATTCCTGCTCATTGCAGTGGCATTGGACTAGATGACCTCTAAATGCCCCTTTCAAACCAAACTATTCTATGATTAGCATTGCAGTGGGGGAGAAATATCACAGTGGTTTCCATAATGACACAGAGCAAGGACAGGTCTCTCCCTGCTCTTTCTGCCTGACAGTGAGGACATCACTCACAGAGTTTCCTTTTTTTTTTTCTGCAGTAATACCTGCTGTAGCTGCTTTGTGGGACTAGTGGCAGCCCATACTAAGTTATAGCAGCCTTCAGGTAGCTGTGACTTCTGCCGGGTATTGCTTTTGTCTTGGCAGCAAGGGATCAAGGGTGCACAAGTCTGGTGGCTTCTGTCTGTGGCATAAATTTTTCTTGCTCATCTAATTTCACTGTTTTTTCACCACCATCAGCTGTTCCTTCCTTGTTTTCCCTTGTTTCAACCTATCTGTCTTAGTCAAAAAGCTGTTCCCTGCAAAATTGCCCTATAATTGTGCTGCACTCTCAAGGAGAAGTGCCCAGAACACAGGAAGTGCCCTGAGTGCAGTTGCACCGAAGATGTCAAGACACAGCTCTTGCTCCTCCCATTGGAAGAAAAGCTCAAGTGTCCTGCACCACCTACCCTAAGGAGGGAGCAGAACAGGGAAACTCCCAGTGAGAGCAAAGCAAAGCAAAAGGGAGGGAAGGCCATGTCATCCCCAGGAAAAGTAGGTGGCCTTTTGTGCATAGATGTCTACACTCAGTGATGGTCCAGTGAGAGAAAAAAATGGTATAACTGATCTGTGATATAAAAAAATTATTAGGAGTTCAAAGTCAGAGAGAAATGTTAAGGAGAATCCTCTTCTGCCTTGCCACCTTCCAGGTGACAAGAATTTACTTCATCTGTGAACACAAAGCCTTTATTTTCTCATCTCTGATTCTGGGGCTAGGTCTTCCCAGGAGCACCTTGGTGGTGTGCAGACCAGGAGCTGGTCCACCCTCTGCCTTGGCATAGCTGTGGGCTCACATCAGCTATTTCCAGTCCCATGCAGAGCCATCTCTGGCTATAGGCTCAGGAACAGCAATAGTATTACATTAGATCAGTATCAGAGAGATTAACTCTGTTCCAAAGTTATTATATAGAGAAGGACTGAGAACCTGGCTTGTGTTTCTCATGGCTGATCCCTCACAATCTGGTGTTTCTCTTGATTTCTTTGCTTTCCTTGTGCAGCTGCCAGGTTTTCTGAGCTACCTCAGAAGCTAATTGGCCTGGATTTTGCCTTTCTCCCCTTAAGTAGAATTACTGATGACTTTCTTCTCTTGTGCATGCCAGTGTCACTGCAGTGGCAATGCTAAGCTCCCACATGTGCTAAAACCCAAATGTTACTCCTGGCACAAGGAGAGGTGGCTGTGCTACCACCAAGGCATTGGGGGGAAGGCAGAACTGGGCAGAGCTGGTGGGGCTCTGATATTTTCCCCTCTCTAGCGCTTTTGTCCCCATTTGGTGACCCTACCACTCCTTCCTTTGCTGTACTACTGAATATGTAGCCTCAGGAGAGATGCAGCTTAGAAGCTGGATGCTTGGAGGGGGCCCAAGGGGCCTGCTTTCCTGTCAGGAGTCACATGGCAGAAATCCTAAATAACTCCTAATCAAAGGAACTATAGGCTGCAGTACTGTGCCTTTCCAGCTTTCCAGTAATCTTGGATCTGTTTGTAGCTGGGCACTAGAAAAACTAGACAGTAATTTGATTCTGTGAGACTTCAGTGGTGTTTTATCTGAGACACAAAGAAGAGCATCATTATCCAAACAGCATTTTACAGCCTGTTTATTGAATTATGCACATCAGATACTTGCTGAGCCACTATTTTGCTTATTAAACACTTTGCCTTGGGCTTGTCCTGGGCCACAACTTGACTCAGTTCCCACACCCCTAGCAGGAAACTTGGTGGTCCCTTGGGATGCTCAGTGGCCAGCCGTGTGTCCCAGGAGCCCTGTGCAAGTGTGGGGCCATGGAGGCTGGTTGTGGGTGCTAGAAGTCTGATCCCTGCAGCAGGAAAGCATTGCTGGAGCCACACAGCAGGTGTAAAATAAAAACCTGGATAGTGAAAAATAAATAAGGAAAATGAAACAGAAATCTCATCCTAAGGAGGTGTCCTGACAGCAGTGATTTTACTTGTAATTTTTTTCTCTTACACTTTTCTATGTAATAATTCAATTCCTTTGTCCTTTACATGCCAGGAGTGGAAGAGATGCATTTTCCATGCAGTGGCTCCTGTGGGGATTGGAAACATACCCTGTTTCTCTGCTCCCTCCCTGCCTCTCAACACCTCCCATGATCCTGTACCATGCTGTGCATCTGGGATGAAAGACAGGGTCCCTTCCTGAATAGCAGCAAGGCAGTGCAGGAACACTGATGTGTTCCTTTAATGACACAGAAATAGCCCTTGCTAGGAATAGCCTTGTGACGCAGATTTCTGGTGTGTATTTGGTTCATATTTGCTGCAATCCTGGTTCCTTGAGCGTCTCTGTATATGGCTGTACATGTAAGCATAGTGCTGTCTAGGCATTTCCCTAGCAAAACTGAAAAGATAAAGAGAAGAGGTGCAGAATCTCATTACACTGCACTGTGCAAGCACAGAGGAAAGCACAACACCCTTTTCTCCCTTCACTTTAGTGTTAAAGGATCTCACTTGCCCTGCCCAACTTCCATGTCTGCCTGTCTCTCTGTTGGCTTAAAGGCATGTAGTTTTCCTGGTTAAAAACCTTGCTCTAATAGTACCTCTTGGAGGATCAGCAGCCACAGCTGGATCCTGCCAGTGTTTTATGCACAGGCAAATATAGACATGCACACACACATTTGTCTGGCTGTGTTTGGGGATGTGGTCTCCTCTTGAGACTTTTTCTGCTGTGTAATCTTTGTCACCACTCTCTCACATGAGACATGTGACACACGAGAGGACCACCACGTAATCACATGATGAAAATCCCCTCACATCAGCTCCCCCTCTGCTGTTTTAGCTTAAAAACTCCTATAACACTGAGTTGGGCAAAGGGGGGAAATTATGTCCTTTTTGTATGAGACACATAAATTTCAGTCTGTGACTAAAAGTGCAATCACACATGTGGCATTTGCACATGACCTAACCCAGAGTTTCTCTATGTTGCCAAAACAGGCTTTGTTGTGACTGATGTTCTCAGCTGCTGTTTTGTTTCCTTAAAAATCTCAGTCCGGGCAATGCATTTCTGTCCATTTGGGAGCTGTCAAGGGTCAGCTGGAGAAATGTGTGGAAGCTAGTTAGGGTGGGGGGGATGGGGAGGAGGTTGAGGATGTTGTTTAAACATCTGTGGGCCAATATTTCCAAAAGCATTTAGAAACCTCAGGGTTTAGAGCAGGTAGGTACCTAGTGGGTTTTCAAGAAAACCTGTACTGCTTATCTGCAAATTGCAATAAATAAGTATTTCTGAAAATCCACCCTTAAGTCATGAGGCGGCTGAAAGCAGCACCATTTATGTAAGGCATTGTCAGAGTTCTTGGTGATGCCTGGGTGCAGCACAGGGATGAATGCCAGCAAATTTTTTTCCCTGTGGAGTTGCACAGCTGACTGTGGTTTGGCTTGCCAGGACAGAACACTGCACCAAGGCAGGCAGAGAGTGAGGAACTGCAAGGGAAGGGCTTTTTGTTCATAATCTCTGGGTCTGGTCAGAACTGTTGTGTCCCTTGACATCAGGCTGCATGGGAAGGGCAACTGTGTATTTTTAAAGATAAACAGCCATGTCACCAATTAAGCAGGTGCCTTAGCAGAGCAAGCACAGCTGTCTGTAGGTGGTTGCTTGAGAGCATTGAGAGGGGAGGGAGAACCCTGCCTCCCACTGCTGTTTTCCTGGTCTCTCTGTGGAGGGAAGGCAGGTCTCTCTGCCTGACAGTCTCATTCCTCCCAAATTGGCAATTGGTCATTGTATGCAACCCAAAAAATATACGAGCCTCTCTCATTGCTGGATCCATGCATTGCTACTGAAGGTGTGGTGCTTGGAAGGCTCTCTCCCCTTCTCAGTACCCTTGCCTATGTTGCAGTATTCCCAAATCCCATCCCACCTGCTGTGTCCCGCTAAGGTGTAGCTCCTGGTGGTGTCTTTCCTTTCTGTTTTCTGTGGGAAGGGCCAGCAGCTCTTAGTGTGTCCCAACTTACTCTCTTCTTCATTGTGATAGCTCTCACATGCTGAACCTCTGGGAACTGCAGAGAAAATGTAGTTTCCACTCTAAAGCATGCTCAAGCTCATGGAAAGCCTCCCTGGCTGTTTCTCTAGGGCTTTGGAGAGGCTCTTGGGATGAGAATGGGAGAAAATAATGGCCTCAGATGTTACATGAGGAGCCCTGAGCTGGGCTGCATACTCAGGATGTACTCCACAAATTGGAAAATTATTTAGATATTATTATCCTTCCCAATGCCAAAATCCTGGACTTGCCCTCTCCTCACCTCTCCACAAGCTGGAGAGGGGTTACAAAGCACTTGTTGCCCTGGCTTGGATATTTCTGGCGTGAGTATGCTCCTGTTTTTGGTGTTCTGTCGGCTGAGCAAGGGGAGGGAGCTGCCCTTCACAGCCTGAGTTCTGCAAGAGGGCAGACAGGCTGCCGGAAACCAGGGGGAACAATGAGGTTCTGCTTTGCTGCTGCAACAGCTTGAGAGTGGTGGAGAGGAAATACTTCCATGACAAGGGCAGGGTGAGCCAGAGGCCAGAGGGCACGTTCTTTGTGCTGTGAGGCCTTTTTGGTATCAGCACTGCTCCCACATAATAAAGCTCAGCACAGGGCAATGCTTGGCAGGGGGGTCAGTGCCCCTCAGTGTGGGGGGAGTCAGGAGGGTTCCCAGTTTTAGAACCGGGGAAGACTGAAAGAAAACAAAGCCTTGGGAATTGTCCCTGAGAAGGGACAAGCTGTTTCTGTGACAGCTGGCAGTGTTGCCTCCTTGTGCAAATCTGATCTGGAGATAAATAGTCCCAGAAGTATCTTCCAGCAGAGGGAAGGTGTCTTGGGGCTTTGGGCATGAATGGGACAGGACTATTGCTGGGTGTTCGTCGTGCTTTTATTGCAGCATCAGTCTTGTAACATAGTTTTGGACACTTGAAGCATGGCAACAGGTCACATCTGCCAGCAGCAGCTGAAGATTTCTTTGTTACAGGGCATTTAAAAAATTTTCCAGCCAAGAGCATATTGCTAAAGCTTACAGACAATTGTTCTAACCAATCACTGAAAGCACATGTACACCTGCTTCAAACAATGCTTTCTTGTATGCTTTCTATTAACAATACACAGTACTCCATTATGAAGCTTAAAACTTTCTACTATCTTTCTAAGCATACTTTTCTGCAGCTTTGAGACCTACCCTAGCCAAACCTAAGACTCAGACTATTGTTTCATGTCCTTGCTTGCTGTACTATTGTAACTTTTCCTCCTTTCAGGCTTTACAATTGCAGATAATTCTAAATTCTTCTCTTTCTGTTTCTGAGCCCTGCTTCCACAGCTTTCTGAAAGCCTCCGTACCTTTAATATTTCCCACAGGAGGGAGGCACTGCTGAAGCCCTGCTGCAGACCTGCAGCTGCAGTCAGTGCCCATCTCAAAATCTGACTCTTGGTGAAGCACTTCAGAGGAACTAAAGTATTTAGAAACTCTAGCAATCTGTTAGAAGCACCCAGTTCCTTCATCTCTGTCCTTACTGAGCCATTAACCTCCTCACCCTGCTCAGGGTAGTATTATGATGGTGTAATGGTCAATGTTTATGAAGTGCTTTAAATGTAAAAAGTGATGTTAAATTTTACTAGGCCAAGATCTGAGGCTCTTATTTAATCTTTCTCAAGGTTTCAGACTCAAATCTCACTCCAGGGGTTTCCTGCATCCTGCTTGTAAGCAGCACATGGAGCTGCCCCCATTCCCATGCCCACCCTGCCCTGCTGCAGCCTCATGCCCTGCCATCTCTCCCATCACAACAGTCCATGTCTGGCAGTAAGCCAGAGTGCTAAGAGGATCCAAGTTATAACACTGCAGAACTACAGGTTCACTGAAGCAAAGGGAGAAAACAGAAGGCAAAGAGGAAACTACACAAGAGGGAGAAGACTGGCATGAGGTTTGTGTACATGCTTAAATTATCCCAGCCATTTGAGATTTGCATGGAATCATAGAATCATAGAGTATTCTGAGTTGGAAGGAACCCACAAGGACCATGAAAGTCTAATTTCTGGCCCTACACAGGACAGACCCATGAATCACACCAGAAATATTCTTTGAAACCTGTTTCAAAGCTTGTTTTAGCTGGGGCCCCCACTGGGCTCAGAGCCATCCCCTGCCCCATCCCTGCCCCAAAGTGGTAGAAAGGGCAAATGATGGATCTGAATATGAGAGGGAGAGGAAGAGGAAAGCTTGGCAAGCAAGCCAGGATCCTAGAGAGTCAGTCTCCTTATCGCTGTCAAATTTCCTGCAGGCATTGCAATGAAGAGAAATTTTAAATTGCTTTTACACACCCCTGCCTGCTTGAGTGCACAGAAAAGACAGGAGCAGTCTCAGAAGGAAGATGGCTATTTTGTGCAGTACATGGCCCAGTGCCTTATTTGCAGTTTGCTGTGTAAGCACTGTTGTCAAATGGGAGCTATTTGCTTCCTCCAGGCTTTTCTATGGGACTCATAAGTGTGACATGAGAGGACTTCAGACATCAATTAAATTCTTTCCAGAACAGCTCTGTGAGACTGAGGAACAGGAAACAAAAGGAAATCTTTGTGGCTCTGAAGGCTCATCTTCTCTGCAAACCAGGCCCAAATTTCAAGTTAGGCACATTGAAAACAAGAAAGTGTGGTGACCTTTGCTTTGTGTGGGAACCTTGTGGCAAAGGCAGTGTTAATGTCTGGTGCTCCTAGGCAACATTCAGAGTAGTTTAACCACCATGAAATTGCTCCTTCTCCTCTTGCAGTGCCTTCCCTCGCTCATTCACTGCACAACTTCTTCACCAAAGGTGACTCCTCTCTCTGGCTGTGAGGCTTCTACAAGATGTCCATATGCAGTGTGCTGCAGGAGGCAAATCAATGGCTCTAAAGATTGCACGCAACTAAGGAGCATACAGAACTAAAAAACTGGGCTCATACAGACATCTTCTGGTCTCTGAATACCTGGAATTTGTGCTCTGAATCCCCTTTTCTGCTCTGAGGGATGTATGTGGGTGTATGGTGGGGGACAGGTGTGGTGAATTGTTCAGCCTTTCTCATTCTCCTGCCTTTCCTGCTCCTCCAAAGTAACTCTCCTTGCCCATTTTGCCAGAGCTGGGCAGCACCCTCACATTGCCTATGCCCAGAAGTGGCACCACTGAAGCCTGAGCTGTGCAGGCTGGGGCCATTCCCCCATGCCTGAGGCTGGGAGATGCAGCACAGCTTGCATTGCCCACCCAAGGTTTTCCTACTGCCACCAGGAAGGTTTGAAAGGGTCATCTGCCACAGCCCAGCCATCTGCTTTCCCTCACACCCCTAAGGATGTACTGAGGTCTGCAAGGCACCACAGGGCCTCACAAGCTCTTCCAGAGTCTCAGAGGTGCAGAGGTTGTGCCCCAAAAACTGCCCGGCAGGAGCTCTGCCCCATCAGCCCCTCTGAGGCCACATGGTGGGGGGCAGGGGACTCAGCATGGGGCAGGACACTGTTGTAAGGCAGCCAGATGTTCTGGGGGAGGGCAGGGCTCTGCTGCTGCCACAGCTGCTGTGGGCACAGAACAGCCACTGTGGGAATGTCAGGCTCTCCCTGAGCCGGACTCTCCCACAGCTCACCAAGACCCAGCAGTCTTTAATGAGCTTCATCAAACTGACATTATGGTCAAATTGAGGTAGCTTTGGATGGGAATGATAAAATGAAAATTGTCCCTCACAAAAGGCAACTCCTGCTGCAGGTTTGCGGCTTTGACTTTGAACTCGGATGCTGTGGGCTCTTTAAATCAAACCCCAAATAGGTAATTTTTAGAGGAAGGTATTTGCTTGGCTATGCTCTTTTTGGTTTTGGGGGTTTCTTAAAAAAACAGAGAAGACTGTTTTGCTGAATCTTTCCTTCACTGTGGCAAGGATACTGGAGCATGGAAAATTTAATGACCTAAAGAATTTATCAAAGTTTTAAGCAGCAGATATAAAGGACTTATACCATGAAACAAAAGTGGTCTCAATAATAAATAATTCTAACAGTTCAGCTTAAAACACATCTAAAATATATTTTAAGGCCTCATATACTCTGTTAGATTAATATACTAATAATTTAGTACTAATTAGTACTGAAGTACTAATGTACTTTACTTCTCAGAGAAGTGTGTGGCAGCAGAGGAAGCAAGGGTTAGCAGGAGAGGATGTGAAAGAAAAGCTCAACTCCTTGTTTTTCTGTCAGTCAGCTCTCCATGGTCCCTGCAGCCGCCAAGATCTTTTTTTATGACAATAGTGATAACACAAAACCTGTTAAATACAGATTCAACTGAATTTAAATTGAAGAGAAGCATCTATAGCAATCAAGGGTTGCTGGATGTGTCTTGAATATTGGTGTTTTTCTTAATTATTGAGCTCTGCACATTGGCTGCAAATACATTGAAAAAAAGGTTTTCCAGCCTGCTGCTGCTTACTAAGTGAAATGAAGACATGACAGTGTGGTTTTGCCTTTAAAAGCTCAAGACAGTGGAACTTTACCAGTTTCGTCCCTTGCCTTTTACTTTTCAAGTGTACAGGTCTCCAGAATATTCCAGACTTCTGCATTTTGTCTTTAAAAATCCTTTGGGGTGGGGAGGCACCACAGCTTATCAAGATGCCCATGAGCTGGGATCATATGGGTGAAAACTAGAGCTGAATAGGTCTGAGGAAAGCCAGACTTTGTGTGCTTTGGCAAACAGTAACTACAGACAATACTCCTGGCAGGGCTGTGTGCACACTTGAAACCCTTTCCTGGGGCTTTTCAAAGACCCCCACAATGCGCTGAAGAGCTCTGGCAGTGGTGTTGGATCTCCACACAAGGGGCAGCTCATGGATCTGCTGGAGGATGGAGGGATGGAAATCTGCATTATGGTGTGCCTCCTCCACTTATCTCACCATTGCATCATAAGCTCTTCCTTCCCTCGGGGAGGGGAAAGGTGACCACACCTGGCCACCATGGCCACATCTGCTAGAGATAACCCTGCTCTCACCTTTGATATCAGGAGTCTGGTGTGGGGATGATCCCAGTGCACTCCTGCAATACCTGGCTGAGGCAGGCAGCACAGTTTAGTGTGCAATTCCTGAGCCAGGACTGGTTTAAGCAGCTTGTAGAAGTGGTAATTGTGTAAATGCAGCAGCACAGTGCTTGGTTCTGGTCAGATCAGACCACAAGGACATCTGTTGCATGACAGCAGTGCAGACGCACTTTTCAGGAGTAACCCATAAATACATCTTAGGGGGAAAAAAAAAAAAGAAACCAGAAGTAAAATATGCTAAAAAGCGAGGGTTTACAGCAAAGTGTTTTCTTCAGGACATCTCTGAAACAGCTCAAGGTAGCATGAACTTAGGAACATGGGACTTGTCCCTCCTTCCATTGCCAGGCTTACTGTACAAAAATACAGAATAAAAATGGAGCAATGCTGTAAGTAAGAAACTGTTTTGAGAATACCTAGGCCTGAAGCCATATTTGAGTGCATGACTTGTTTCACTGGATGGTGTTGGGCATTGAAAGGCTTGGCTTTTCTGCTCCCCACCCTTTTATTTTTTCCTTTTTTCTTTCTTTTTTTCTGTCTTTGTGGCTGACAGTAACTACGTTGTCTGAGTATTTATAGAAGCACACACATACCTCAGTACATGGACACTTCCCTTAGGAAATAGTTCCCTTGCCCTAGTCTGCAATGGGAGTGAATCTGGTTTCAGCCACCATATGAACTTCCAGGCACCAGGATTACTTCTGCAGCTCCATCCCATCATGATGGGACAGGGGCATGAGCCTTTACCCTGCTGCTGTGTAGGAAAAGATCCTGGAGGGTGCCTGTGCTGAACGTGCCTGCCTTTCTGATTGTTGGCTCCTGAGCCTGCCACGCAGGTGGCCAGGGGAGCAGTGGGGAGGGGGTGGAGAAGTATTGCATAATGTGTTGACACTGCCTACAGCAGTCAGCATTGCTGAGCAGAGAAAGCCCTCGCCACCTGGCCAAGGACAGCTGCAGAATGGATCCTCCAGGGATTAGAGACAACTAGGGAGTAGACTGTGCCCTGAGGCACTTCCTCAGTCAGAAGTGCACCTTATTTACCCCACAGATCAGGGGAATCAGAAGTGATGCCTGTGCCTTACAGCAGGAGGGAAGAATGGGCAAGAACAGTGCTGTCAGTGACTGTTTTCAGCCCAGCATTCTATTTTTTCTATTTTATCCATGCAGCAGACTTTTCACCTGTGATTGCCTCTTTTATTTCCATCTGTATGCCAGATCATTTTTTATTTTATATCCATATGGTGCTAGCAATGTGGGAGAGCTGATGGGCAATGCAGAGATACAATAACCACATACAAATATATCATAGAGGCAGGGTGAGGAATTGCAAAGGTCTCTGCTTTGCCAAGTGAGAAATGAGTACAGCAGGACAATTTGGTAATTCCAGGTTATTTACAGGTAGTGCTGAAAAGCTTGTGCTGGACTGTGTTGTTAACCTGTTTAGATTCACTTATGGAGAAGAAATATGAAGCCAGAGGGTGACACAGCTATTGTTTGTCTGATTTTTGTGTGTGGTTCCTGGAAACAGGGGAACTGAAATTTGTGCTTTGGTGTATCCAGTTTATGATACCTGTGCACCTCCAGTGCTGCAAAGCTTCATATATTTACTTTCATCATGGACACAGAAGAGCAATTAAGAGTGCAATGTATAGACTTTTCCACAAGTTATAAGGAAAGGTGGTGACCTCCCTGTTCTTCTTTATGATGATCCTGTTCTCTGAGTGCTGTAGGAAAAAACTGCATGGAAGAAGAAATTGTTTGCAGTTGCCAACACTGAACACAAAGGGAAGCTCTCAAAGACAGTGGACCAGACAAAAGTCACCCAAGACAAAGTGCCATTGCAGCCACCAGCGGCAGAGCCAAACACTCAACTTTTGTTTCTTATCTTGAAGTCAGGAATAAAAGCATCTGAAGGAAGTTCCTAGGCTGGCTCTCAGCTTCAGATCCTCTGACGTCTGAACCATTGATAGTGTATCAAACTTACTCATTTCAGAGCAAGCCAAATGCTGAAAAGGTGTGGCAGGATCAGATCCTTTATGAGCTATGACCCCTTGGTGCCTTCCTTGTCCTCCTTCCTGCTGTTCTCTCCTCTCCATCTACCCACACTTTCTGCAGGGCAGCAGAAGGGTTGGGGGCAGTGTCACTCCTCTTGAAACCTGGCTGCCAAAGGCCACAATTTATCCATAGCCCTGTCCTAGTGGAACATTTGACCTTGTTGATTATTAACAGCATGTTATGCAAGGCATAAAATCCTGCCTCCTAGAACCAAGCTCCCATGCCTATAAAAGAGCACAGAGAGTGAGGGTGTCTCCCCTGTATGAGCATGACTTGGCTGACCTATGGATATTTCTGACATGTCAGTGGATGTCGAGCCAGCCAAACAATGAATGTTACTGTCCTGTTGTTTTGCTTCATTTCAGAGAAGAAAGATTTGCAGACATACAAAGAACTTGGAGCTGTTGTTGCACTGACATTTTATTCCACAAAGTGACATGAAATGAAGGGCTCCTCCATAGTGCCAGGTTTTTAAAAACTTTGGGATTAGAAATTTGTTATGTTCTGTGACCCCGGATAGTTTAATAAGGCTTTTAAATAGTGGTTCCCCTCTGCACTCCATCCCTGCTCAAGGGAGGTGGGGAGGCAGGATTCAGTCCCAGGCCTCATATTTGCTGCCAACAGCAGTGGCAGGCAGCTGTGGCCACTGCCCCCAGGCTGCCAGGCATGTAGAGCTCAGCTCTGCTCAGCTCTTGCCTGTCTCCCAGCTCAGCTCTGGCCAGCACATCCTTTGGTGCCCTTGAAACTATGTTTGGCAGTGGAGGAGCCTCTGGGGAGCTTGCTTCTGCCCTCAGAGTGACTCCACAACTGCTGGGAGCTCTCTGCTCTTGGCTGAGGGTGTGCAGCTGGACCGTGCTGGGCATCAGTAGAGGCTCCGTCCACTGTTGGCTCCCTGGTGAACTGGAGCAGGCAGTGCTGCCCTACTCAGCATGTGTACGCTGCTAAGTGAGCTGGCAGCCCACAGCTAAGCCAGCTCCTACAGAGGTTACATGGGTTTGGCATCCTCCAAGGGAACCTTGCTTTAAAGGACCATCCTGGCCCAATATTAGTTTAGCCCTTTTTTTGTGGTGCTAAACAATTGCTTGCATCTATCAAGCTTTTCGAAGTTATCTTTAGAGGGAAGAGGACTAGAAGTGTACTGTTATTTGTCTCAGGTATATCTTTCAGTGGAAGTCAGATGCATTTATTTCCTAGCATTTGATATTAAACACATTTACAAGGTATTACCTTTCTCTGTCCCACATGGTGCTCCTTGCACCACATCCCTTATGCCCTCCTGCCAGCTTACAGTCTGACAGCAGTCACTCAACAACATCACACAAATGGCACAGAAGGGGAAAAATGGACTATTAACCATGGTTGTGTTTCTCATTTCAAAGCCTGGGATTTTAGTATTACTGTTCCTTTTCTCCACTCCTGGTACAAACATTTCCCTCCCTCCCCAGCTTCAACACAAACTTATGTTACCTCCCATGGTACAAATCAGCCTCACTTAAATCACAGCACCTTGCACAGCCATCCCAAGGCATTTTTGTGGGTTGTGGGGAATCATGGCTGATCTCTTCAGGAAGTAAAGGTCTCAGTGCATTGCTGTGGCAGAAGAATACCAAATGCATTGATTTAAGGAGAAAAGATGAGTTCTGACAAGTGATCTGAACCCAGGCAGCGAGTCAGACCAGCCTGTCGTTGTGAAGGCTCAGCACCATATGACCAAAATCAATGTTCTCGATTTTGTGATATAGTTATTGGGATTATTAAGATGACTGTATTTCCCCATTGGAGTGTGCAGGATGAAACATATGGTACTAAACAAGCCAGCAAAGCAGTCAAGGGGCTGCTACATGAAGGGATTTCTACATAAACATAACGGGGCAAGGCAAAAGCTATGCTCCTGTGAGTTAATTTAGCTGCGTTTGCTGTAATGACAATGTAATTATGGGAGTGCAATTCAGGAGATTTATCTTTTTAATTAGTAAACTCCCATGTCCTTCAAAAATCTCCTTTCACAGCTACAGAGCCACCTGCGTCAAAGGGCAGCGGGGAGCCCTTGCTTACTCACCACTCCCGTGCTCAGGCTCACCCCACGCCGCAGAACTGCCACAGCTCCAAGCAGATGGTCCCGCATCAAACGCTTCCTTCCCGTGTCACTTGCCATTAATAAATTGGATCACTGTTAGTGTGCATTATAATCTCCTTGGACGTTTTCCTCATGGCAGTGTATTTGCTTTCAGTGGTACCTTAAATATGTGTACATATAAAACTGTATAGCCTGGCAGCACAAGTTTTCTAATGGTAATTTCAGCTGAAAAGCTGAAAAGATTTTTTTTCCCTTGAAAGAACTCAGTGCACTAGCAGTCACCCCTGAACTTGCTGTGCAGAAGCAAGCCAAACTCTTGGAGCTTTGCCAAGAACCAGAGCCCACTCCTACAAAAAAGCAAGCTATGCCCAAGCTGTACATGCTCTCACAGAGAGGTGAATGCTCTCAGACCAGCACTGTCACACACATACAGGGAAAGCCAAGAGAAACACAGTCTATATGAGCCCTATCCTGGCCATTTTCTGTTCCCCTATATGTGCTCTCTTGTTTCCCTGATATTGTTTTAACTACATTATGTGGAACCTGCTGGAAGAAAAGACTAACAAAACCCTCAGAAGTAGAATAATGTTCATATTTCATTTTCAAATAGCTCTTATAAACTTTTCTTATCTTGGACGTACAAAAGAGTAAAGGTTTGTGACTGCATTCTTGCTGTGTTTCTGGTGATACCTGTACCCAGGGCACCAGTCAGAGCTCCAGTGAAGCCAGTGTTGAGTGTGTGCATGCAGTGAAGGATCCAGCTCAGTGGCTCTATCTTAAGAAGCAAACAACAAGCATAACAGTAAAACTTGATACCCACTCATAACTGCATCAGTTAACAACATGATGCTGGTTTTTTCCTTCTTTTTAGATGCTGGGAAGGAGGAAGGAGCTGCACCATTCACCAAGACCCAAGGAAACTGTGAAGGAGTTTGTGCTGGGGCACAAAAAGCGTCAGTCACATGCCCTTGGGGAGCAAAGGACCTGGACAGTTTGCATAAGGCACACCTTGTCCTCATGCCCAGCCCCCTTTGGAGAGCTTAGGTTCAGGTTTGGATTTGGCACATCACAGCTGGCACTGCAGGGTCTCTCGGAATGCAGGCCATCACTGGCATCTCACATCTTCCTGTGTGGCCACTCAAGCCCCCTTTCCCATATTGGAAAACACCTGGACTGGAAGATAAGGAAAGGTACATGATCTGGAGTGACTGAAGCAGGTGCTTTGCCTGGTTTCACCAGTTGCCAGTGTGCCTGTGTCCCTACCACCAACCACAACCAAAAAAAGAAACAATACAAATATTTCCTGACCATAACACTTTCTCTGGGGCATTGCTGGAGGTATCCCACCACTGCCACCCTTCTGACAGCACCAGGCCCTTGGAGGCTGTCAGAACAAAAGCATTTCTGAGGTGTTGCCAGCACTCAGGCAGTCCATGGGCTGGCAGTAGGAGAGCACAATAAGTCATAAAGATGCAGACTGAGCAGGAAAAAGGACACTCCTCAGACCAAATCAGCTTCCAGGGAAAACCTCTACACCTCAACACACACAGACTGCAAGACTATAAATGCAAATGATAGATCAGTCCAAAAAGCTCTTTAGTTTTTTTCCTAGCAATGATTTTACGGCTGAGATCTCAAAGCAAGCAGAAGTGGTAACGTGAACACTTATGAGGAATGAGTATATTAGAGTATGCCAAAAGAGAAACATTACTTTATAAGCAATGTGTGATTTTCACTCCTGCTGAGTTTAGCACTGGTTTGAGCACAATATTTAGCACAATATTTCCTCTAAAACTTGATCACACAGAGCCACATCATAACAAAGGGTGGGTGAGCTAAAATGACCTTACATATACCTGCTAATTTCCTACTCTTCAGGAATCTAAAGCCATTTACAAGAGGAATGAGCAGAGGAGTAGATGAATTAAGTCTTGCAAAACCTTTGGGAGAGATGGAGACAGGCAACAGTATTTTCCCATTTTGAAGGTGGCAATAAAAGCAGTAGCTTGTCACCAATGGTTTGTTTCAAAGGTGTCAGCATGCAGAACTAGTGGAAGCTTAGCTAACCTAATGTGGATCCTTCTCTCCCTGGGCCATAAAGCAAGTTAAGGGCAACTGACTCGGATGTATCCAACTGCAGCAATTTTTTGGTTGATTTTGTAGCGTGGCCCAAAACAGCAAGATGAGAAAAGGCCGATTTCATAAATTCCCCTTTCAGTTTGGATTAGAAAAATGCTCTTACAGGCCTGACTGGGTGATAACAGCTGTGTATGAAGTGACCATGCGTCCTTGGTGCCTGTAATCAAATAGATCTGCTCCCTGGGGGCACCAGCTTACCAGTCAGGTGGGAGCTGTGGGCCCAAGTGTGTCTGTGGTCCATCTTGGTGCTTGTAGCTCTCCAACTGTGTTTTGCACTGCTGGCTCGTGTATCGTCAGCACCAGCACAAGAGCTCTGTGGATCACATAAGCTGAAGGTAGAAGTGCAACACCCAGCACCTTCATCATCTTCCGAGACATGATATTAAAGGGGCTGATATCCCAGGTTTCTTCTCGGAGTAAAGTCCTCAGGTCTGTGTTGGAGGACATAAATGATGGAAAAGCAGAGCCACAGCCCAGGGTAACATTTTGTAATTGACAACTTTTTTGGTTTGCTTGTGCTTTAAGAGTTGTTGTTTTCTTCTTCCCCAACACCCCCAGTTCTTACTAGAACATGGATATACCTTTCCTCAGAAACATGGCCAATCTCAATGTTATGCCTGAACTAGACGAAAGCATCTCTTGTTATCCACCATCTATTTGAAGCTGTATTTGAGCTATAACATATGATTACTGTATGTTTTTTAAAAAAGCCTTCAAATTGAATGATGCTTAAATGTGGTCTGCTTTTGATCTGGAAATCAAAATTTTATCTCTTTTTGGTTTTTTCTGTCTACATAAATTGGACTTACAGTAACAAAGTTCTGGTTTCAGGTAGTACCTTGCTTTACAGCTAGCACTAAACAAGACTTAGTGACCACATATTTATTTTAAATGCGAAATTCCTGAGGTCTGTGCACCTTTAGTAGCTAGAATGATTTGCAGTAGACTGGATCACTGCATGACACTGAGAAAGACCTCATTCATTGCTTCCAAAAAGCTATTAAAAATATCCCATAGGAAGATAAGTTGCTTAGAAGGTGTCTGTGTAGCAGAAGATTAAACCTACCTCAGTCAGACAATGTTTCATGGTTAGACCACCAGGCACTGCTCTTCTCTTCATAAACCCCATTTAACTATATCCTTCCTTATTTAATGTACTCTACCTGGCTTCCTGCTGAGGATGATCTATGTGCTTTGTGAAAGCAGAAACTAATATTATTCTGGGGAAGGGAACAGGAAATAGAACTTAAGCTGATTATTTCATTTTCGTCCAGGAAGTTTTGAAGACTGAGCAGCTTTTTTTTCCCCCTGAAGAAATTGTGGCTTTTTCTCTTTGCTTTTACTGAGAACATGATAAATACATATTTTCTAAGCTACATTTTGCATAAGGGCATATATCAAAGGATAAAACCCAATGAACCAAATTTGCTTCTGGGAAGACCATGTGTAACTCCAGGAGAGTATGTGAAGATAAAACACACCTGTGGTTAAATTATCTGTGGAGAGGATTGAAGTGCTCACTGGAATCAATGAAACAGCCTTTTACAGCAGGAGAGGCTCTGGTCAGCAGGCTGCTGAGTGAATCATACAGCTATTTGAAGAGGGAGAAGCAGAGGAGCTCCACTGCCAGGGTATCATGGTTGGTTTTACTTTGGCACCTCCCTGGGTGAGAAATGTGGTGGTCATTCTGTCCTCTGTGGCTTGCACCATCTTCCCCTTTCCTGGGAGCAGATGGGGTCCAGTAAAACAGCAGTAAGGAGGGGCACTGGGAGTGTACCAGGGACTTGGCCAAGGTGACAATGGGGAGCAGTGGCATCAGCCCCAGAGGCACAAGCCCAGCCACCACTGGCAGTTTTCTGCAGCTCAGGGCAGGCAGATATAGGATTGAGGTTCAGGCCTGCAGACATGCCTACAGGGAATTAAATTTCTCAGTGGCTTTAATTGCATAAAGTCAGAAGTGCCTAACTCTTGCCTCAGTCTTTTTTATCCATCTATTTCAAAAACAAACAAAGCCAAACAAAGACCAAACCAACTAAACAACACCCCCCTCCCCCCCACAAACAGAAAAATCGCATATAATGAAAACAAACCATTTCTCTAAAAAACGTTCAGGCATGTGGGAAAGAAGAATGAGGTTTGGAAGAGTAAATGCTCACAGTACTTTAATTTATTTGCCAAGGCTAGAGACCTGTTCCTAGACTCTGTCTATGGCCATAGAGGTGAAAGGATTTCCTCGAAAAAGAGATCCAAATCCCTCCTGCTAACTGCCTGCAGCTAGATTGTGTGATCATCCTGAAGCAGCTCAGCACCATGTCCATGGGCCACATCGATGGCAATTTCNTATCAGTCATTGTTATTCCTGAGTATCACAAAATAATAGTTTTTTCCAGGCCACCTGCGCCCTTACCAGGCTATAAAGAAAATCCTCACTGTTTTGGCCACTCTGATTAAAGCACCCGTGTGAGCAAAAGGACAGACTTTTTCCAGCCTTCCCAGCCTGCATGGAGTGACTACTGCTGCACTTCTGTTGGACTTCTACACAGTCTCCATTTTAGGTGCTGTCTAGCTCATCTCCCCTTTCACGGATGTGGGGCAAGCAGGTCTCATTTATAACAAGTATTTCCACCCAGGGTCAGAAAGTTATCACACCAAGATTATTTTTCAACTGAAAATTGATTTCTTCTTTTTGGGGGAAGGAGGGTAGGGAGTGAGGAAAAAGAGAAGGTGCCAAAGAGACAGAAAATGATGGGCAGCTGGAAGATAAGGGAAGCAGTGAAGTGGAAATGAAAGCTTCCATATCATTGCAAACGGATAAATTCATGCACTGCACTAGGATGTCACAGGCTGTAATCATAAAAAGAATCAAAGATACATAATAGCACCATTACTGGAAAATATGAGAAAGACTTGAAAGATACGATATCATCAAAACTCTCTTACCCTGAATATTTTGCCTCTGTTTTGTGCAAAAATAGGCAGAGAAATTGTTCTTTCTGCCCCCTATTATAGGCAAGTTATCACCCTTTCTCCACATATCCTCCAGTTTAAAGCAAAAATAAAGGCAGTACCTAAGAAAGAACTATATGACAAATGAAGTCATAAAACACCTTACCAAAAGTCCAATATTAGAAGAACACTTAGGTTTTCAAGGCTTCAAAGCCAGCTGCAGGGAAATGACTGTGACAAAGTTGCCCTTGGAGTTTTTACACCAGTAACACTGTGCGTGCCTGTGCGCCTGCATGTACCCAATACAAACACAGATTTTCACTTCACCCTCACATATTTGTTTTGTCAGAACCTTTACTTCTTTCTTTGGAAGGATGGACACTGCGCAGCTGTGCAATGAACACCATACCTGTACTGGTTTTCTTCCTAGCCTTATCAGAAAATGCATAGCCTGGTGTCTCATGCAGAGCCTGCTGAAATGCCTGCATCAGTCATCAGGAACTTTGTAACCTTGAACTTGTCCCAGGTCATGTCCTCTATTTTCCTCCTGAGAGTTAAGAGCTAGCTATGTAGGTCTGCTTTCCCAATTTTCCAGCCACAGAACTAAGAAGGGAGATATAGCCACTTCCTCAGATCTACCACAATTCAACCAGGAAGTTTAATAACTGAGAAATATTTCAGCAAGTAATATAATTATTTTTTTTCACGGAGATGCTTGGGCAGGACTTTCAGCGATGTAGAAAACTGTGCATGTAGGTACACTTTTATGTGCACCTCTGTGTGTATAGATCTCTCCCTGTAATTATACATACATCACAAAATTCTGGCAAATGGGAAGTGAGACTTCTGGAATACAGGACAGTTAATAAACAATATAAACAAGCAGCAAAAGTAGGAGATTATCCATGTCCATAATCCTCACACATTTAACAAAATACATGCTTGCCCTGAGTTGATCTACTTTTCCACAGCAATAAGGCTTTTCTGTATTGACAGGTTTAGTGAATTAGGCTTTAGCTGAGAGTTATTAAAACAACTCTGACAGATTTAGTAACTCCTGGGCCTCTTGTGGATGGACAGAAATGCTGAACAGGAATGAATCTTTCACTTTCTCTTTATTCCTTTCCAAAATCCAGATCTTTAAAGTAACTTTGGTCTCTGAATAACATTTTTCTTTCTGGTGGGCTGATTTGTAACCCTCAGCAAAGATCTGTGGTATTCTTGGGATCACAAGAAGCTGAAATCAGAGATGCTTGGCCCGTAGCCCCTTCCTTTCCTCACCAGTGATCCAGGGTCGATTCCTGACTTTAAAGACTCCTCTGCGAAACAGTGCTAACAACCTGATGGAGAAGCCAGATGGCTGGCTGCGTCACTCCAGCATTTTTCAATTAAAGTAAGGATGAACCATGTCCTTGACTCTTCTCGTGGCCTAAGGTCTGCACTTCCTCCCTGAAGGGATGGAGTTAAGAGGGGAAAGAAGCAGAATGGCTCCTATGGACCATCTGCAGTCAAGTTCTTGAGGCAGGAGCTCCAGCAGAGCTGGGGATTCATGGTGTGAAGCTCAGTGGCCTAGGCAGCGGAAGGGGTCACAACCCCCAGGCATGGGAAAGGGCATTTCCATTTCAGGCTTTCACCGCTTTGTGACTTCCAGAGATATGGAACCAAAGTGACACAGCAGACGTCGTCTCTGTCCCAGACATACCCTCAAGGCTCTGCGTTGGTTTCTGTGAAGTGCTGGTGCAAAAGATCAATGTTTCCCCACAACAAAAATCCTACTTAACGGATGAATAGTGAGGAAACAGTTAACAGTGTAGAGAACAAAAGCCCGTGTTTAAGAAACTGGAGGCTAAATGACAGGTAAGGAGGATGTTTGATTTCTACTTTCTAGATTAGAAACATGTAATCTAGAAATGTGGCCCACAGCTCACATCATGAAAAGTAGTGTGGGTTTGGCAGTGGGTAGTTATAATTTCAGAAAGCTCAGCTCTCTGTTCAGACTCACAAGACTTCCAACAAGAATAAGGCCTGGAATAATGTCCTTGGCTGATGTATTGCAAGGTATTCTGATGACAGTCCCTCGGGTGGCATTAAAGGGAATGTGCTTAATACCATGTGCTGCACACTGCTGTGGGTTGGGTGCATTTCCTTCATTATGTTTCTCATGAGGACATGCCACAGACTAGCAGGTGCCAGTGGGAAATAATCATAATGATTCATACCAAAGTACTAAACCAATAAGCCCAGGGGCAATAGGAATCCCTGTGTGGCTGGTGCTGCAGTTTGTCAGTGGAGCTGCAGGGCAGTGGTGTGGGAAGCATCATTACTGGTACTCTGGCACACGTTATAGCAGTGCAGCTCCTTTTCATGGAGACCCCATTGCATTCTCCAAAGTTCTCACTGGAAAATCATGTAAGATTGCTTTGGTGCCCCTGCCACCCATCTCGATCTCCTGCCCCTCTCCCTGCCTGGAGGGCTGTAAAAGGTTAGCCAAATGCATCTTAGAGAGAGAACTGCTGTGGATTTGCAGTGAGGTCACAAACAGCTTACAGCTACCCCCAAGAAAAGAGCATGAGAAGTGCCAATTATTGCTATTTCAATTTCTATGAAGGCACCAAAAGGTGCCTTATTTTTGCTAACCTGAACTGCCCTGTAAGAAAGCACATGCAGTCACAGTAGGAAAATCTGTAAATCCATGTTGCCATTCGCTCTTCTGTATCTCCCTGGTTTTGACCTTTGGGATAAAATACTTAAGTGAGGGGTTTTTTTCACTGACCAAATGAAAAGAACCCCAGTGTCTCCTAAAAAAACCTGTTATATAACAGGATGTATAGGGACTGTATGGCCCAAGTGACCAGGAGCACAGCTGACTGCATTGCCATGGGGCTTCCAGTCCTCCCTAGAGGTGTAGCAAACAGGAGCACCTGTACTATGCTGGAAGCAGAGAAGCAGTTTTATCTGTGACTTCTCTCCTCCTTAATGCAGGTGTCTGTAGCTTTATGGTCCTCCCCATTATATTGAGCAATTTGGACTTTGCCGTATAATTCTATATCATAATACTCTGTTTAGAACTTCTCACTCATTTCAAAAGAAATTCTGTCTGGAAAAGAGTGTTAAAAAGGGTTTGGTCAGGAAGAGATCATGAATTACAATTATGTTTCCCCCTAACTGCAACCTGCCCACAGAAAGACCTGAAGTGATGCCTTTGAAAGCAAAGTGCCTTTAATTTTTGTTATCATTTCTTAAACTGAAAGACCTTGCACACATGGTAAGAACTGCTAGCATCTCTGAACTGAAGGTTGTGTCAGCAGCACTGGTGTTATAAAGCCTCCTTTTCCCCATGAGCCCACAGCTCAGCTGTGAAATTTCCTCCAGGCTCAAACTTTCTTTTAAAGTGCTAGCTAGGAAGTGATTTTATTTTCATTGATTTTGACTATTTTTACCATGTAAACAGGAAGGTGAGTATATGTAAGTTATACTAGAAGGTAAAAAAATAAAGGCACATGCTTTTATTTAATCCACTTTGTTTTTCTCTCTTTCTCACACTTTGTAATGTTTACATTTAAAATAATATGCCACAGCAGTTGATCACATGTAATGAGGTCTTGTCTTTAATCTCCTGGTGAAAAAAGATAAAAATCTGAGAGGCTGGTCCAATACTGATCTCATAGGACTGACTTCAAATATTTGACTTAGCAGGTATTCTCTTGCTAAATGAAATCAGAACCAGAGTTTTCTGTCTTGCAGAAAACACTCGCTGTCTTTTACGTAGCGTATTCAACCTGCAACCCTTAATTGGTCTAATGATTAAGTACCACATTATTTTTCAGACACCCAAGCTCTTACAGATAAATCTCAGAGAGATTATTTGATTTAAAATCAGTATTAGTGATTTGATGGCTAGTGACTTGCTGTTATGTTCCACTGGCACTGAGACAATACCACCTACCTCAGTAACAAGGTATCAAATATGAGTGTCCCAGACTTTTAATTATGATTATCAATCTTCTTTTCTACCTCTTTTTTTTCTTTCTCTCAAGTCCACATGTTAATCTGCGTGTTGCTCTCCAAGTAATTTGACAAAATCAGGTCTAGTCCTAAGGAAGCTGCTGTAATTTTCCACAGGGTGAAGGATCTCAGAAATCCTGCAAAGCAAAGTATCTTCTGGTGTGATCTGGTGATTAAAAGACAAGATATGAAGTAGGATATTTCCTGGATTTTTTGTGGGTTTCTTCTGTTCTCTTTACCCTTCATTCTTTTCTTCTGGCCAATTGCTTTCTCTCCCAGTTGCACTCACAGGTACTTTTCATAGAGAAAGTATAACTACAGATGTTAAAAAACTAATTGGTAAAACATATGTGCATCAGAATAGCATTAGAATAGCATTAATTTGCAGCTAACAAGTAGATGCTGCAAATTAGGAAGTGACTAAATGCAACATAAGAGCAAAAATCATGCATTATAAAACACACTCTTCATTTATTTGGACAGTTGTAGTTCAGTTTTTAATTATTAATGGTAATACTCCTCAATGTGCTAGTAAATGTTCTGGTTTATATTTAGTAAAAAATGAAGTCTTAGTAAAACATGAAGTCATTACAGCACTCAGCTGTTAATTATTGCTTAGGGATAGAGGGGAGATTACAAATTTTGTTCAGGTTAATGAAGCATGAATCAGCTGCCTCCTACTGCAAGGAAGAGCTGAATATCTTATGTGAGACTGCAGACACACTCAGTCTGCAGTCTCTTTGTTTTTCCACTGGCTTGAACATCAGCACCTGAAATCAAGCCTTCAGAGATCCATTTCAGAACTGTGAAAGGCTGTTGATAGCAGGGAGAAGTCTGAATTGATCCCCCTTCCACAGAACTCAATGAGACTTTGTTGGAGATTTTACAGTGTCCAGGTCAGGACACTCGAAGAGTCACTGACATGACTTGTGCTGTTTGTAGAAGTAAGAAGTGTGGATTGTCTGCATTGCATGCCATCAGTTCTACCAGGATGATTGCTGAAGCAGTATGCAGCAGCCTCCTCCACATTTGTGTGCAGCTGTGGGGGAGTGTGGCCGACCATCAAGAGCTCTACAAGGCAAAGCAATGATTTTGGATCCCCTCTGCTGACCTGTTCATTCCTCAGGTAGTGGACAGAAAGGCTGGAGGGACACCCACTTTGCAATGCTATCTGCAGCTACTACAAAAGAATTTGAGTACACACCCAACTTGGCCCTCTGATTGGACTGGTTTTACACACAACCTCTTTGACAGAATTTCCTCTACCATACAACATGCCACATTTTGTTTAGTTGGCAAGGGAGACCCTTTGCTTAGTACAACCAACAAATATTCAAAAATGCCTATAAAAATAAAAGCTGCTGACTCACATGTCTGGTGCCTCTAGTCCCTTTTATTACCTTTTACAGGCATGAATGGGTTCTGACTTGCAGAATTACTGTAGAAACCAAGCATCGTAAATACCAGCAGTCAAAAAAAGCTGTGCTCGCGTAACACTCCTTGGTCTATTTTTAAAAAGCCTCTAAAAACCATGGTAGATGTACTCAACAATTTTAAGTGGGAGAGAATGCAAGGCCTAATTGCAATTCCTTGATTGTCCCAACCAAAGAAGAGCTTGGATGGCAGCTTCAGTCACAGCTTGCACAGGAAAAGTCTTCTAATGCTCAGAGCCATTAACCCTAAAACCCTGAACTAATGCGAACTCTTGTAAGAAAGCACATGCTTGAAAAGTCACTTCCTCTTTGTGGAAACTTCATTAATCAGAACAAAATGTTGCATTAATTTTATAGATTAGTAACAGTAAATAATTCAAGGTGTAGCTCTAGTCCTGAGAGTTCATATTAGAGGGAATGAATTCTGATCCTGCAGGAAGCTACCCCAGAATCTTAGCCAGCAGCCTGGGTCTGGCGGCAAAAAGGAGGTGAGAACCCTCTCTTCCTCAGGCACAAAGAGGTAGGTTAGGGTGGGTAGAAGGACCACCCCTCTGGAAGGTTTGGTGGGAACAGCTCTGTGCTTACCTCCACACAGTAGGGTTCTCTGCTATTAACAGGCACCTTTCAGCTCTTTGCTATTCTATCAAACCAGGCTGTTCATTGAATGTTAAATATTTCTTTGTGTACTTAGCCACCACAGAAAGAAATCTTAGCACAGGAAGCTTTGTCACAGGGAGGTTTAGCCCTTGTTAACTCACGGTGTCTCTACTGGAACAAGTTGGTTTGTTCTCTGCACCTGAATTGCTGGTAGTGAGGTTTGTGCAGAAAGACAAAGTATTTTTCATTATTGGCATTGTTAGCTGCCAATATCACCACTAGATCTCAGTCTGAATAGAAATAAAACAATTTTTTTCCAGATTTTCTGCTTTTATTTCATATAGAATTTAAGAAGTTTAGGAGGAACAGTCAGAACTGTCCTAACTATCAGAATAGAGGGTGTCATGTGAAATCAAACAGGAATTGTTAAATAGGGTAATTACTCATATCAGCTGGCATTTTCCTAATATTTTCCTGCTCTGCAGAAGTGGTATGAATGGCATTTCCTATAGACAGAGGGATGCTATGAGAAAACCTTAACTGCAGTGACTGAGGCCCTTCAGGTCAGCCTGAACCTGTAGCTTGGCCATGGCCCTCATGCATGGCAGGAGTGACAAGCTGGCAGCATCCCTGTCCCATCACCTGAACATCCCTTGACCACTGAGGAGACATGGTAGCCCCTGAGGGCTGCATCTGCCCCAGCAGTGATTCTCACCATGATTTCTGTAAAGGGTTTTGTGGGGATTTGTGTGCTGCAAAGACTCAGCTCCTGTCAGGATGGGAACAACCTGGCTTCCCTCTTCTCCCTGCTTTTCTGCTTTTAGGTATGCAGGAAACCAGCCCTCGTGATCTGGGACACAGCATAGAAAGCGATGGCAGTGTGAGTCAAACCGAGGTGTTCCTGAGGTTCTGTGTTTAATCTGGCCTCTCCAGGAACACTGCCTCCTGTATACCATGTGTCTGCTTTCTCCTGAGGATCAAGGGGTTATGTTAGACAAAAACATGCTAAAATAGTACCTCTCCCGAGCAGCCATCTGGCAGCCATCGGTCATGGAGATGCGACGCATCTGGAACACGCTCTTGAGTAATCATCTAGGATTGCATTGCAAAGCTTTCCACAGGTTTGACCATATCCATCATCAGATAAAATCTGGCATCTCTTTGTAAGTGAAAAGCCAAGTAAAACCTGAGTAAGAGCACTGGTGATGGACATGACTGTTATCATCAACAAAACTACTTCTGATTTCTGTGTGCCACATGAAAGAGGTACTTAACACATAGGTGAGACAGACTATGAGAAAAAAAGACATAGCTCTGTTTTTTTGCTATTTATGTACCCAAAGTATGACAGAGCATGGTTAGGATTTACAGGATCCTAAAGATGGATGCTAGCAGTGAATTTACTGTGGGAGTTGTTGCAGAGACTGCCTTCACAAATGAGAAAAGGTAGGGAAACATTTGTCTGGAATGTGTTCAGGAAGAGACACAATGACAAAACAAGGTTTCTTCCCCCATCATTACCTCTGCCTCAGCTGAGTAGACAGGGTGTTGTCTGTGCCGCCTGCCACTGGTGAGCAGAATCTAATTCATCAGCCTCACTGCAGATGGTGCCATCTCCTGGGACCTCATCCGACTCATCATCCATGCCAGCATCCTCACAGGGAGAGGGGAGGGAAGCAGTGAGGCTGGGAGAAAGCAGCCTCTGGGAGACTGGGGACTCCATGTCCTGCTGCCGCTGTACCTCTTTGCCTTTTCTCCACACAGCTGAAAAGGGCAAAGGCAATGATGCCATTCCCAAAGATCAGCTGGGCTTGAAAATTAAAGCAAGCTTTTAGACAGCTGTTATCCTGCCTTCCTCGGAGCAAGGAGGTGCTCTGGTGAGGGAGCAGCAAGCCTAGGTGTTCTATCCACTTCTTATCTCCTAAAATCTTTGTCCTCTCTGACAGCCCAAGCAGTGGCTGCAACAGCACCTGGCTATGGGAGAGCAAAGAATTCCACTCCAGTGAGTACTGGCCTGTAAAATCTAGGACAGCAGTGGCTATGCTGCCAGCTGATGGTCTGCTTGGTGAGGCAGGCATTTCCCTTCCGCGCTTACACAGTATTGAGGAAAGGTTTATCTTTTATTTGCCCCTACAAGCAGGACTGGGAGTCAATAGATGGATTAGAAATAAATACAGAATCAAAGATCAAAAGTAGACAGTGGAGACTGTTAGGCAGATTTCCACGAGCCTAGTGCAACTGGCAGATTTCTGGGAGCGTTGTGGTGGATCAGTTCCTATCAAGGCTCTCCCATCCTGTCCAGAGAACACTCTTCCTCAGAATGCACACCGTTCATACTGTACACAAAACTGAAATATGTATGAGCAGAGAAGTAGTCCCAAGTTTGCTTCCCTTATAATTTCCCATGGGGAAAAAGCACTGTGAAAAGAAAAGGAAGAAAGTTTCAAATAAGTTATTACATTTATGGGAGAAACAGGGGATGCCTCATCCTTGTAAAGAAATATTTCCTCCACCCCTTCCTGGCCTTTGTAAGGAATCAAATAGCTATTAAAAAGTACCTTCCTTTTAGAAAGGACAATGAACATTTTGATTAAAAGGAGCTTTTAAGTATTTATATGATTACGTCTTTTGTCCAACTGGCAGCATCTGTCTTGTTGACTGCTCGGCATCTGGCATGTGCTGCCTCATGTCAAGAAGGCCCTGATTTCTCATTCAGACAGGGGGTGGGTGAGAGAACAGAAGTATGTATACATGGAGAAGCTTTTGCCAAAAGAATAAGGCCATTTCCCTGGCTGCTACTGCTGCTGGTTGTTTGGCCAGAGTACTGCTGGAACACAGCACCCCTTTCTTCCCACTGCAGCACGCTGTGTGTACCAGATGGCTGGCTCGTCAGGGTCAGCTCTCCATCAGTGCTTCTGCAGGCAGTGTGGCCAGGCAGGGCATTTTAGGTCAGTATTCCCAAAATTTCATCTGCTTATGGAGGAGATGCACTTTTACTCATCCAGGCTTCCTTGTTTTTCCACAGGTCATGGCGGGACATCCAAAGCACTCAGCTTTGGCTTGGCAACCAGTGTTTTCCCTCTCCGGGCAGCAGGCTGGAGCAGGCTATCATGGGGCCTTGGGAAAACCCCAGCACTTTGTTTGATGTACTCACATCCACCCTACACACGGCAGGATATCTTTGAAATTTGCAGGATCAGCCTCATTTTGTGCATATTCATTTCTGTAAAACTATCTTTGGTAACGCGATTGATGACTCACACAAACATTAGTCATACTTTGCGCTGCTTATAATTCCTTGCCTTGCAGAATTTCAAAGAGTGTTTCAAAGATGATTTAAAATATCCACAATCCATGAAAGATGAAGTGGAATAGGTCCATTTCAAGTGTAGCTTCTTAATGAAGGTTGAGAGTAGTGATTTGCCCAAGTAAGACAGAAGGCGACTGCCAAGGCTTGAGTCCTGAATCTCATGCTGCTGGGTGATATGAACACTCCTTTTGCATTGAGTCCCTTCCTAATTTCATTTTAAGACACATGTACCAGCAGCCCTACTTTGAAGTCAGAAAAATAGTAGTAGAAACCTTTTTGGCTCCTACTCCATCATCCCCATGCTTATGCAGCATTGCTTTCAAATTGAGAACTGCACTTCTATGTGTTTTTCTTCTCCCAAATCCCCAAGTGAAGAAGCTGCTCACTGTGGAGCTGATTGTGCTTTCTTGAATCACCCTTCAATATCTAGAGTGCATTCTTTTATTAATTCTCATTATTTAAGCCTTGCTTCTACTGTCTTCCTCAAGATTTGGAAAGAACCCTCTTACATTCTGAAATACAATAGATTTTCTTGTTCTGAATGGGACAAAGGTTTTGACCTGTAGCTGACCGTAAGAGCCCTGTGGCCTGAAGGAATGGACAGTTAATGAGATAACAAGTCAAAGTAGAAGCATTTTGTCTGGCCCACTACTGTGTGAGTCTTCCATGTGACTGGGGACCTTGGCTGCATCTGTTGCAGCCCAACTTTTTTGAACTCTCTTCTGCTTTCACACAACAGCCCAATTAGCAAGCAACAGCCAGAGACGGTCTCTGAGCTTTGCACGTGGTGCCTGCGTGTGAAAGAAAAGAGAAGAAAACTCTTGGATGGTCAGGTGAAGGAACAAGTGACAAAGCTAATGTCCTTGGTGCTTTACACTGACTGTGCTGGAGTGGATACTCCAGCTGGAGACTGTTGGGTTTTTTAATTCTAAGTTTGCAGGAAAGTTTAGGGATCATACTGTTTTATTATAGAACAAAACTACTGAAAGCAGAAAGAAGAAAATCTTGGGTCAAACTTGAAAAACATGTTACAATGAGGGAGAGTTATTTTTTTAGTATATCCTGGGTACTTTTTTATTTGTTCTTAACTTTTTTCTTTGTATAGCATGCTCAGATCATGCTTTTTCACTCTTGTTTTCTGTATGACTAGAAGCATAAAATTCTGGTTTATATTAAAAAAAGCAATGTGGTATACTCATTTGCTTTCAATGCCTAAGGCTCCAAGAAACAGAACATGGTGTGAGATGGCAGCACGATGCAAGCAGTTGGCAATATTGTATCAATGATTTAGATGTCTCCTCTCATTTTACCTGCTGTATTAGAGAGCAGTGATCCACCCATGAGAACAAACAGCACAGCTTGAAAACAGGTACCAAAGTGATTTTATTTTACTGAGGTGAGGAACAGCCTCCCTCTTCAAACAATGTGCAGTCATTAGCCTTCCTCATTACAGTGCAACACAGGGAAGAATTATTTTAACCTACTTTACTCATTTAAAAATTCAGCATCTTACCTAAATTGGTTGCCTTACTCTTTCTGCAGTCAATGGAGGTGGTGCCAGACAATGATTCATCCCACCTACCCATGTACCTGGAATAAAAAGGGATGAATCAACCTGAGCTGCCTCCCTTCATTGCCTCTGGCTATAGAAGTGGTACAGACACCAGTTCATCTGAGAGTCTTCACCTCTGGCCAGGTGAAATTGGGTGAGGTGAAGCCCTTTGTGTGCTGGCTGAGGGGCCAGGCTCCCCCTGGCTCACGGGAACACCTTTCTGGGATCCTTGAGCCTGGGTGTCTCCTCTGACTAAAGCAGAAGCAGAGGGAGCTGAGCCAACCCATTTGTTCACCTAATGAGTAGTCTGATGCGTCTCCCCTGTGACACACTGGGCCAATCCCCTACATGTCTGGGAAACAGAGCTGGATCCTGAAAGAAAAAGCAAAATCGGCTTGGGTGTATTTCCCAGGGGGAGTATAAGCCACCTGAAAGTAGCCACATGAGGCAGGAGACAGAGAAGTACAGCACTGCTGATTAATACAGGCAAGCAGTCCCCATACTATCCGAGCCTGGAGGCCCTCAGTCACAAAGGATACCATCACCTTTACCCTCTGGGATTCAGGCACAATGTGGGCAGGTCTTGTGCTCTGTGACTGAACTGTAGCTACTCATAATGGAACTTCTCCACAGAAACATAAACCTGTGTATCCCTGCTAAAAAAAAGTAAAACAAATAAATAAATAAATGAAATTGTATCTTTGAATGGTTTTATTGTCCATATACACATTTAGAATATTTTCTTTAAGAACCAAGGTATCTGTGACTAAATGTCTATCAGGTTATTGTGCGTATTGCATAATTAATGCTTTGTTCAGCAGCTTCAGATGTCCTGTGCATCCCATATCCTGGAAAGCTAAAGAGAAACATCTTGTTTGCATTCTGGCTATCCTTAATTATTAGCTAAATTATATTCCTACCAAATCTGTACCCTGATGATGAGATTTACCAGTACCTGTCTTTGAGTAACTGCAATTAGATATCTGTGCAAACAGGTACTTTTCTGGAACAAGGACATGTAACAGCATTGGTATTAACTCTCTCTGCTCCTCTCTGCAGGAACCTACACCTCAATTTTACTTTTTGGTTGTCCATGAACCTCACTGTCTTCTTCCTTCCTGGGATTTCAGAGCATTTCAAGTTAACAGCAGTTTGCTCCATTTTACCAATGCAGCTGCTAACTGCAGCTCTGGAGACTTCTGAGCCAAATGCAAGGTAGACTTTTCTCAATTTCCACCACTCTTTAGACTAGAAGTTAGTTATTTATTGAAGAGAACAACAGCAGGTAGGAAACACAATGTAAAACAGATCTTCAAAAAGATGCAGAGGAATATAATGGAGAAGTCAAATAAAATGGTTGCAGAGGTCAAGAGCTGTGAATCCAAGCACTAGGATTCGAGTTCTGTAAGAGAGAAATGCTGTAGAAGCATCCAATAGAAAAGATGCATTAAAGATCAGCAATCTATGGAACATCCAGGAAAAAAGTCAGACACATGAACATACATCAAAATGACAATGGACATATGGACATATGGACATATATACATACATGCATATATGTATATATAAGAAGCTCAGCTTATAAAGAAAAAAGGTATAAGTACAGATGAAGGGCAATGTCACCATGCATCCTGGTTGATGAGGAGGCTCTAGGATGAAGAAAGTAGGAGAAACCTCTTCTGTTGTTGATAAACTTCAGTCTAGGCAGTACTGGTTGTAATTACGTCTCAGAAAGAATATTATTACAGAAATTAACTTTAAAGATATCCAGAACAAGCCAAACCAAAGCAAATTTTGGAAGGGGGTTATTAGTTTAAAAGGAAACAGTTATGGTGATTACCCAGTTTGACCCTTACTGGGGAGAATACAAATGAATGACTGACTTGCTTCTGGGACAGTGTCTCCTCCAGAAAGGCATTAGGTAACGGGCTGTATCCTTTGGGATGTAGCATTGGATTCCCTTCAGTGACCGTTACCCTTTTGCTGGCATTCAGCTAATGAAGAGGAGCTTTTTATTGCATTTTCATGGGCTATTTTAATTCACACTCATCATAATTTCCAATGTGATTCATGTACTGGCGCAGAGCAGCAAGTTTTGCCTGTCTCAAGCTGGGGGCAGAAAGGACTGGAGCTCAGACAGCAGAGAACAGCTGGCCTTTCACTTGCATAATGCCAGAGCAAGGATGAGGCAGAGGAGTGGATGGTACTGTTTGGAATGTATTTCCATTTAAAAGGATAAATCCATATAATGGAAGATGACTTTCTGAAGGGTAAGAGACATAAAGGGTCTCAGCTTTCCATGTACTGAAGGGAAAGGATAGCAGAGAAAAGAGCAAGGCACCCACCCGCAGCTGCTGGCTAGAGCCCAGCTGGAGTGACCACATACTTGGACTGAGCACAAGGAGTCTAAGTGGTAATAAAGGGAAATGCTAGCAGTGGGTTCTAACAAGCTAATTCACTCTGAAACTTGATTATCCACAACTTAGGAAAACCTGGTCTCAGGGAACTACTTGTTCACGGTTTCTCAGCTGTGCTTGTTTCTATTTTTCTTTCAATTCTGTTTTATTGTAATCTTCTGGATTCCAATCCTGTGATAATTGAAATGTAAATACTTGCAAAGGCTACAAGTTTCAAAGCTCCTAATTCTGCTCTCACTAGAGGCTGGTACACATGACAGGAGTTTTGCCAACTCATTAGCTCCCTCAAC
The DNA here is from genome assembly GCA_008694505.1 of Cyanoderma ruficeps. Classification (NCBI taxonomy): domain Eukaryota; kingdom Metazoa; phylum Chordata; class Aves; order Passeriformes; family Timaliidae; genus Cyanoderma; species Cyanoderma ruficeps. The sequence continues at coordinate 30,638,244 of VZDJ01007749.1, read as the reverse complement.
CAAGGGTGTTGCTCTCCCATCTCTCCTCACTGTGCTGCCAAAAGCTAATGCAGACGCAAGTCCTCCAGCAAAAACACTTTTGACTTGTTAAGACTAAATTCTGGGAACTGATTTAAGCTCTACCTGAGAGGTACTGTTTGTACCTGAGTGTGTGGGTGCATGCAGAAGGGGGGCCTGAATTGGGTTTTCTGCTGAGTTTGTCAGTTCCTCAAGACATGCTGTTCCATAACAGAGAGCCAGTCCAGGCCTGTGTCCAGATACTCTTCAGCTCTACAGAGTTTACAGACTAAATACAGAGCTACCTCTTGGGACTGGCTGCAGTCTGTATTTACACCTGCTCTTGCTAAAGCACAATTCAATTCTGCAGTCCCTCCATGGGGAGCAGAAGTATACCCATGATGGTAAGTGCATGGATGTTTTAAGGTAAAGAGGGGCAGAAGTTGCTTGTAGTGATGGCTCAGCCACCTGAGTTCTTTACCAGAAAAATACAGCATTTAACACTGAAGTCCTAGGGCTGAGTCTGGAGTGAAAATGGGGAATGAAAAGGCACACGGCTGTGAGCTGACACTTTAGACTATGAAAAATATCTTCCACACTTTTTAAGTCTTGGTTTCCCTTTTCAGGAAACACTGAATATGGCAGTGGGTAAGTGTTATTAAAAAAGTAAAATGAGAAACATTCTTCATTGCCCTGGTAACCATACAAGCTTTGTGAAAACCATCATGAGAATAAGTGACCTCCAGTCACTCCTTAGCCAGCAGTTAAATTCAGAAAATAACAGGGCATCCCACAAGGGTGGGATAGGAGGCAGAGAGGCCTTCTGTATTCTGCCCTGGTTTTGCCCTTTCTTCAGTGTTTCTCTCCTGTTTACGTGAAGAGGATATTGATTCCAGAAGTGACACAGGCAAGGTATGGCAAATCTCCCCCTTGTTTTTCTGTAGGGAGGAGGTCAGCCTCGCTCCAAATCTAATGCTCCTGGCATGCTCTCCTCCTCCTTATGCTACCTGGGAAGTCACAGAGAGCTGCTGGTTGCATTTACACTAATGACTGTTTTTCTCCCTCGGCCTCCCCCTCCAAGCTTACTAAGCTTTTTCTTTCAGCATGACCAATAAAGCATGAATGCAAATAGGCCTGAAGCTTTTTTTCCCTCCTTTCATTTTTATTTTGCCACTTTTAGAAGTAACTGAAGAAAACAGTGTCATTCTGTTCCAGAAGAGCTTTTATACCAAGCTGACACTGTACATTTAAATATGTATTGCTTCCTCTATCATTTGCATTTTAATGTTCCAAACCAATAATCACGAAATCTTGTGTGAAAATGTGAAATAATAAGGATGGAGAGAAGCTTGGATCTGATTCTAAACCTTGCTGAATTACACCTAGAGGTGGCAATTCAGTGAGAGAGCCCTCTAAGAAACTTATTTAGATAAATATAGATGTTCTGCAAGAGACTGTGCTGAATTGCCCTGATTGTTTGTCTGAAGACCCTAGCTTTTGGATAGTGAGTCTGCACAGCCTAGCAGGCTTTTCCCGAGGCAGCTGGTGCCCTGGTAATGTGTCTTCACTCTGCCTTGGAGAAGTTGCCCTCCAGGTATGCTGAAGAGCAGACTCCTTCATTGTTTTACCAATTGCTACTGATACCATTAATCCGGTGACATTTCACAAGCACACTGCCTACCCAAGCTTGGTCTGTGAACAGCAAATGTGGTTCACGTTGCAAAAACAAGTCCCCACCAAAGGTCATAATATTTTTGTGTTCCGCTTCATTATTGCCATCATTGAGCTCCACTGTACAGAACAGAAGGGCAGAAGATCCTATTCAGAATTTACACTGTAAGACTTTGTCTTATGTGCAAAGTAACACATTTGCAAGAAATTATTACATTGTGTACTGTAAGAAAAGATTTTTTCTGTGCTTCTTTTGAATAATGTCTATAAGTTAGGGGTTAGCTTGAAAGAAATAACTACTGGTGGCCCAGTTCTAGAAAAGCATTCTCATTTGAAATTTACTCTGCTTTTTGTTGGTTTTTTTTTTCTTTCAAGAGAAAAATAAATCCAACTATAAAAGCAAAATACATTTCTTGTATCACAGCTGTCATGAATTTAAATTCCCTCTTGGATCCTTACCACACAGTGTACCTCCACTACAATATTTTGCTTCTTTTATAAATATGAAGCACTGAAGAACAAGATATAGAATATTTGAGGTATAAATCTGACGGAGGAGTTTTCTTCTCAGTCTTAGGATGGAACCAGAAACAACCCCTTGAATAGCATAAGAGCAGTATGGATGTTTATTTAGAGCTGTAATGATGCTCAAGATATTTCTCTTACACCTTTAATTAAACTGCTTTACTGGTTCTTTGCCTGCTTTGCCTGCTTTCCTTCCAGGCTTTCCTCCAGGCCACAGATTAACGCTTTCATTATGAACAACTTTACTATGAAGCTAAACCCAGGTTATGAGGAATCTATCTCTTCCTCACCACTTTTCCTTCTCTCTCCTTTTCATCTTTGTAATGGTGCAATCAGTTTCAAGAGAAGATGAAAGTGAGAAGGGCAAGTAAGGGGAAGCATGAACAGAGTTAGAATAAGAAAAGTGCGGATACCTAGAATTTCCCCTGCTTTATACATACAGATTTACTTTTTCTGTCTTTTGTATTGTGTTTAATTTCAAGTAAGGTTTCCCAGACATTTTGAAAAGCTGCTATATTATAATTTAATTAAGTCTTTGTATTTGCTGCTAACAAGATGTTATCATCATCATTCTTGAAAGCTTGTCTTGGGTTGTGGGTTGATGTGGATTTGCCATCGGCACAGAAACATTTCCTGCACAAACACAAACTGTTAAAGCTTCCCCATTTCCTGGCTCAGTGTGACACACTGCTCAACTCCTTGTGTTTAGGTAATAGGATTAAATGCAGGGATCACTCATATGGGCTGTGTGTTGGCTGATACTGATCTCTGCAGAAAGAAGGGTTTAGTTAGAGCAGGTGGTTGGGCTCTGTGCTATAACCTCAGGTGCCCTTCTGGAATTCAGTGCTGGGATGTAGAGACCTGGCAAGAGTTGGGCACTGAGCTTCATCCACCCCTGCAGCTCTCTCTGGGGTAACCTCTCACCCTGTCTGCAGCACCATGCTGTAGCCTGGCTCCTGCCCTGTGTTCGAGGCACGGCCTCTTGCACTGGAAAAGAAGCTCCATGAGAGGTCTGAACTCATGGAAAGAGCTGAACTCATGGAAGAGCTGTGAATGGGATTTGTGAATCCCAGCAGGCTGATCAGACCTACCTAAAAGAGATTATAGGAAACAAAATGCTGAGGAAAGGGGGTAGAAGTGGCATGAAGCTTATTTGCAAACTCAGCCCTTGAGCTAAATCAGCCCTTTTGAGCAGAAAGCTGTGGCTTTTTCTCCCTGTGAAGCACTATTTCCAGGAACAAATATCTGCTTCCAAAGGCCCCAGCACCATGTCTCACTTTTCCCAGGTAATTCTTGTCTGACCTCACCACTCACATGGGACGAATCTTTTCAGGATCTCTCTCTCCTTTAAGTTTTACTGGTCTGCTCTGGCATTCACCCATGGGACCAGGTGTAGGCTCTCCTGTGTCCCTGTGGATTTCCTGATCAGGTGCATGGGTGAAAGTGGCAGCACTTTCATTGGATCTTCAGCACCATGTAACTCAAGGAGCTGTGGTGCAAAGCTGTGACCATGCATTGCTCAGGAAGGGAGGATGTATTTGTCCAGAACCCTGATCCCATGTGCCCAAAGAAAACAACTATGTACAAGGTATTTTTCATCATTCCAGAACTTTGACCTCCCAAGGGTGTGTTTACCAACCTTGTCTGTGCCAAAAAAAAAAAATGGGAGGCAATATGAGCTTGGAAAAAACCAGGACTGAGACATTGGACAGGTTTTGAGACTCTGGCTTTGGGATGCAGATGATGGAAACATCTGTGTGACACCTGAATCATTGTCCTTTGGAGGCTCGGCTCCAACTTGCAGAAGCACCACCTGAATGTTGCACCCTCACATAACCATTCTGTTGGGCACAGAGTTCCTTATTTGCTTTCTGGGGGCTTTCAGGGACATTCTCAGACTTTCCACAGTTTCTGTGAAGTGCTCTAAGATGTTTCTTATTCATGGAGCATTTCTATTCCACGTGTTGATTTACATTGAACACAAACCGCTCTGAAGAAAATGGAGACCACAGCATATTCCTAAGCTGGAAAGTTAGGAATAGGAACTTTTCTGCTGTCATTCTTTGTGTTTCAGTCTGGTGTTTCAAGAGAGCTGGTAGGAAATTGCACACCCAAATTCCTGCCTGCACTAGCAAATCCAGTAGTAGACACACGTGCACACTTCCTTATCTGTCATGAGCAGACAGTTATTCTTGTGAACCCAGGAATATGAATTTCTTTATTCACATGCCTGTGAATGCTTCTGTCTGCAGGTTTTTGACCATAGTCAGCGTAAGACTGAAACTGTCTAACGTGCTTGGAGAATTAAGGGATCTGCTAAAAAGAAGTCCTGAGATAAACCACAAATATCTGTGACTCCGCTGTGAACCGAGAAGAGTCTGGGCAGTCATACAGAAATGGGAAGTTTTGTCGATACAGATGGAGGAAAAGAGGTGACCAATAAGGGTAGTGAATATGGGAAGTATGTTTAGGCTTTAAGAACATTGCCTATTTTGGAGGGTTGAAGTACGTGAGCACTGACTGACGCTGCACTGAGGGCAAGTGTTACCTCAGCAGTTTCTGACTGCCTGTGCTGTTAGCTGCCATAAGGAAAATGAGACTTGAGCAATACTATTCTGCATGATTCCTATGTCTGTTGTGCCTGTTCCCGGTTTTCTTGTGCATGGAAGGGATAGGAAAAGAAAAAACAGGTGCTATTTGTATGAGCCCCTGGCTGCCTGCTCTAAACTAGTTTGTCTGTTCCCTTTCATGCCATTTTCACTGAATTTGAAGATGGTTCAAGCAGCTTTACTGTGTTTCAACACTGTGGCTACACGTAAGCATGACCATTGTGATGGTTTCTGATCCCCCAGCTCATGGTCATCACATTGACTGTCCTGGAGAGGGACAAAATATGTGAATAAGAGTATTGCTGTTGCTGTCTGATGGATAGAGTTTCAGGGATAAAAGATGAGCAAATTGTTAAGACAGTAAGTTACAGATTTGTTTCTGACACCCTTTCTATATAAAGGAGCACAAAAAGTCTCAGGGAGAATTTCTGTTCAAAAAGCTGCTTCTCAGAGCCAAGGAGCCAAGGACTGCAGATCTTCCTGTGCAAATTATACTTATCTTCTTTGAAAGTACACATGTAGGATCAAACTCTAGTGCTAGGGGAAATCCATCTGGTAAAAGAACACACATCACTCTGTAGTAATGCAACTGGAGGTCTAAACACATCCGAATAGAGTAATTTAGAAAAAAATTTATTTCTATTTTAGCCACTTTATCTTCAGCTTTTCCTTAAATTATGTTTGCATTTTCCAGCTAGGTCTCAGTTTGAAAGGGAAACAAAACAGAACATCTTATTCAAAAAGGAGAGAATCCTATACCTCATATTCCAGTATTTTGAAATCTTCCTACCCCCAAATATTTTATCATGTGGCAATAGATAGAGCATAACAGACCCTCAGTAACTGGAGGGTAAGCTGGAAATTCAGGGAACCAGCCTGTTAAGTGAGTAGTATTTAATTTTGAACTGAATTTATTTTTTAAATTTTAAATTTATTTTTATTTATTAAAAAAGTACAGTGATTAATAAGCCAGAAGAATGCAAGCACTTAAGGATGGCATTGAGAACATGAGGTTTTTTGTCCATTGCAATTCCTACATCATGTGTCAAAAGATTTATATGATACAGAATTTGGTTTGTCTTTTTCTGTGGTTAATGTATAAGTCTAGTTATTCTGTAATTATTATAATATACAATAATGAAACAATAATTTCATTCCTTCTACGTAATATGCTCTACCAGCTTTAATTAAACCTAACAACCTCATTAGTGAATATCATTATATTGGCTTTAGGGAGGCAATTCTATCTAGCGAATACAGGATTATTAAATGACTGGAGATCTGCTGTACCAGATGTGCCACAGGGCTCCTGTTTGACCTTGGGCGATTGGTTTAAAGTCTCTGGGCCTCTTTTTACCCCCATGTCAAGTGAGAACCATCATGTTCTATGGCCTTTGTGAAACACTCTGCTTTGCATGGATTACAAATACCCTGTTTGAGCACTGCATGTTTGCTAACAGAGACACAGAGAAGTCCTGCCCAAGATTCACAAAATAAGACAATGTCAGTTCCTGGAATGGGGACTGAGCATGTCAGTAACTTCACTAAAAATTATTTTTGAGTGAATTAAAAAAACATTCATTTGGCACTGTCTTTCTTACTTTGTGCTGGTTTGGAGCAGGCTGCACACCCTGTGCAGACACCCAGAGCACTTCTGGTGCTCAGGTGCGCCCCGGGGAACATGATGCAGGTTCATATGCCCCCTCACCAGCCACTTCCCCCTTCACACATTTGCCGAAGAAATTGGATTGAACTTTGTCTCCCCTTAGAATTGAATTTACTTTGTGACCCTTTGTGGCCAAGACTGCTCTGGGGGCTTAGCCTGGGTGGCTGGATGCTTGTGTTGCACAAAATGAATGCCCCCAAAAACTGAATAGGTTTGACCTAAAGATGTTAGGACTTCAGAACTGAAATTGGAGCCACCTCCCTGATTTGAGCAGCTCCTAGGTGGTTGTTTCCCAACAGAAACAGGTCATGTTTTTTAAGAGGAAAGGCAAACAGGGCAGGAGAGGTTCACATCAGGCTGCCAGCAGGTGCTGGGGACTGCAGGATAGAGCATCAAGGCACCAGCAGGTGAAAAGGCCTGAAGGAGGGCAGCAGCAGGTGGATACAACAGCAGGGATTGATAACACTTGAGTAGTGGAACTCATTTTTCCCTCAAATATTACATATTTTGTATTGTTACCCGCAGCAGGGAGCCTGGTTCAACAGAACTGGTTTTTGCAGTTGCCTTTTTATTTCACCTCCCTCCCTGCAGATGATATATCTTGCTATGCTCGGGTACTGCAGGGAGCCCCAGTTTTGCTATGCTCCCTTTGAGACAGAAGATGCTTCAAATCCATGTTCGTGGGGCACAAAACAGTAAGTTTCACTGAGCATGCCTCCAGGTGAAGCAGCTGTAGAGACAGGTGGGACAGGGCTTCTGAAGGTCAAATTGCTGACCAGGTTGCATTATGTGCAAAGACACACACTGCCATCTCTGCCAGCCCTGAAGTGAGGAGGAGAAGAAGCAGCTGGGGAATAAAGAATATTGACATCGTTGGTGCTTGGAAGGAGGATGTTAAATGGATAGAAGCTGCAGAAAACTGGTCATTCATTACTATTAACTGGTTGAAAAGACAGTAGAACAGCACATAAGTGTAGATTTGACAAAAATGCGCAGACATAAACCTGAGGTTATAAAGAAATTCCTGTCTCATGAATTGGTTCTTGGAAAAAATAGCATAAATATTTATACATTCATTTGTTTAAGATGGTGTGTGCCTGAATTTCTCCTATTTATGGTAGCTTAAGTCTCAAATATACATTGAAGTTAAATTCATACCAACAGTTTGAAACTGTGTGAGTTTAAGGTTGGTGCCTTCAGTCTCAGGGGGGTTAGCACTGGAAAAGTGTGGATGATTGCAAGTTGCAATATAAAATTAAAATCTTTTCAGATTTACCCTCTAGCATTTTAAAGTGATTAATTCATCGTGTTGGCTCAGTCCCTGGTTTCTTCTAAAGGAAGAATATGCCAAAACAGAGGGTCATGTGAACATCTATCTGCTTTTGAACACCGACTGCCACGATTTTCCAGTAAGTTACAAGCTTTATCCAGTTTTGACTTTGTTATCCAAGCTGCCTACCTGTGCTCCCAACTGAACCAATGAAATGCAGATGGTGACATCATTGTTCCTGTTATTAATCTTATTAATGTTCATATTTTTTGTAAAGCAACTGTGACCCATTTGGGTGGGAAAGATGCCGAACTCAGACAAATTGCCACAAAGCAATTCCGGTGTCCAACCCTCCAGTTTTTGCCCTTACTGGATTTCATATAGATACGTGTATAGCACAAAGTGTAGAACTAGCAGGCTGAATGTCAGGATATGCATCTCTGTAACTATTAGTCACTCTCAAAAAAAGTTAGCATTTTTTCTGCTACCTTAGATGAAACTTTACAGGTAGCTTTGAGATACTAAAATGGAATAAATTCCCAACTGATTTGTGAAAATCAGTGGGAGAATGCAAAAGCAAGGTGAATAAAGGCCCATTGGCATCATGCAGCTGTAACTGGGGCTCCCATTCCCTCCAGAGGAGCAGCCATCACCTGGCCCACTAAACACCTGCTGGCCCTGCAACAATGGCATCCACAGCACCAGTGCCACCACTGTGTGCTGGCCATCACTCAGCCAGGAGCACTAGCTGGGAGGAGGGCAACACTGGGAACAGTGGAAGACCTGGGAACTGTAAAAAAGGAGGATGGGATTTAAGGAAAAGTAGGACAAAACTCCCAAGGAACTAGGGAAAAGAGCCTTCTCTTGTTCCTCTGTGCAGAAGGAAATCTGATATTCAACTTCAAAGTACTAGGATTAATTAAACCAGCCTTTTAGTGAGCTGTATTTGTCTCATGGTTTCTGAAATCCAGAATGCTTTTCCTGGTAATGCTTTCATTGCCAGTACAAAGACTGTAATTGTATTTCTATGCACAAGATGCTCAGATACATTATATACAGTCAGCAGTGAATTAAATTATTTATCTTCCTAAAACATAAACTTTGCATGTCCTTAAGATACAAGATTGATGCACAGATGCCTCGTAGACCCATACAGTTCCAGAAAATGCAAACACATTCACAGGCAGTCCAGACTGGGAATTGTCATGAGCAGGCCACCAGCAAATTATACAATAGGCATTTTCATTCAAGGAATCCTGGGGTTGGAGACAGTGTGTAGGAACTGAGAGAACCCTCTGGTCTCCAGTTTGTCCCAAAGCATTGGAAACATTAATGAGATCATTCTCAGAACACATCTTTCTTTTTTTTTCTTTTCCAGGAGTAAACTGAGGCCCAAGAAAAAGAAGACTCGAGGAAGACAGCATTTAGCAAAATTGGGTATGGATAACTTGTGAAGATCCTACTGTTTACCCTTAGTTCTGGGATCACCTTTCCATGATGCAGGAACTGTTTCCTTGCAGATACGTGGGGGATGAGAGAGAAACAGTACAATGCTAAGATTTCTGCTGTGGCTGCAGCCTGAATTGGCCACAGCTTCTCGTGCTAGAGGTCATTAATTTGACAGGTTGCTGCTGTACAAATCCCACAGCAGTACAGAAGCAAAAACCAGATGATTTCCATCAACTTCTCATAATTGTAAACAAAAGACAATGAGAAACATCAGGGAGTCACATTTCACTGAAGCATAGAGACAGTGGGGGGCATAATTAGCATTGGAATCATATTTGCATCAAATTCAAAATTAATAAAAATAAAGAAAATTCTTCCCTTCTCAGATGAAAAGCAGCAATTCTTCTGTGCATTGCATTTTTTATTAAAAGTGCTTTTGTTACTACTTGCAAGATTTAAATAAAAGATCTGCAAAACCAGAAAATTTATTTTTCCAGCCATCTGACTGGATACGTTCCCCATGTGTGCTATTCATGATCTTAACAAAGAAGAGTGGATAGACACCTAATTGTTTCTGGATCGTCATCTTTCAGCAGCAGCCAGATCAGCTTTTTTGCTCTTTTCTATTAGAATATGATCCCTTCATGAAAGATGACACAGACAAAAGTCACACCTCAGAGAGATATGATGGAAAGCAGGAATTTGCATATGCTCTGCCTTCTGCAGCCTGGACAGAATGAGTGAGACTTGGATGTTTGCACTGAATTGGTTTGGGGGGAAGATGTGCTCTCATGCACAGAACACCATCCAAAGTTTCAGGGAACTGGGAACATTTCTCCCTCTGCCACTGGCTCATAGGTGACTTTGGGGAAAAACTCACTTCAGGCCCAGACCTTGTTTTCCCTCACCTGAAAAAAGAGGTCAAAGTCTTCTATGAGCATTATGGATGAAAAGGTGTCATAAAAGCTACCTATGCATTGCCATTTCCTGGGATAATGGGCTCCAGCCTCCTTGCTCTAAGGTGTTGTGGGACCTTGAGGTGCAGAGTGCTTGCACAGAAATGACCAACATAGACATGGAAATTGATTTACTCTTATCCCTGTTGGGAGCTTCTCAGGGTAACTGGCTGGTAGGATGCCACAAAACTCTGTGTCTTGGCATTGATGCCTTAAGTTTTAGCTTCTGTATTTTCCAGATTCTGTACTGCATTAGTATATAACTCTGAACTTCATATAAAGTGTTAGCAAGTTCTCCTCACAGTTTAGTTAGACAAAACAATCCTTTTCCAGCCTGACAACCAAGGACATCATTGCAGATTCAGGCCCAAAAAGTATAAACAAATTGAGGAGAGCAAACTGGAAAGATGGGGCTTCATAACCTGAAGCTGTAATTGGACAATTAACCCCAATATGTGAATGGACCAAAACTTATGAAAGTGTGAAAACTCACGACTCAGTGTCCATCTTGGGTGTAGCCTCAGCCAGGCTCTTCTACTGCCCAAGGCGTATCCTTTGAAAGCTGTTTAATAAATACCTACTTTATTCTTTTAACACTGTCTAGCCTCTCAAGGCATTAGCACGGCTCTCCCTGAAGCAACTTGGCAAGGATACAAGGCTCAGGGACATCCCCAGACACCTCTGCCATGTCCCGCCTGGACACCCAAGTCAAGGCAATGTTTGTTTCCTCAATACATTGACATGGGGAGCGCAGAGAACTCCCCTACACCCAGGGACTGAGCTATGTGGAGATTCAATGTGAATTGCAATTTAAAGCCTTTATCTAAATACCCTTTGCTAGCATAGATCAAACAGTGGAAGCCGAGCTGACAGGTTAATCCCATTGTCAGGAGATTTCAGTATTTCCAAAGCAGGTTTTGTCTGGATTTGGAGTGAAACCCCCGAGGCTGCTGTTCATCCTGGGAGGGAGGAGCATCCCTGTGGGCAGAAGAGATGGTGGAAAATGGGGCAGGGTTCAGCCAAATCCATGCTCTGCCAGATCTGTTTCTAAAACTAGCAAATTATGGAACATTTGATCTTGTTAGCTGGCATTTCCAACAATACAAGCAGTCAATCTTTTTTCTCTTTCCTAAACAACCCTATTCTGATAATACACCATACACATTTGTCCAAAAAGATATCAGCAGGTTTGCATTGCAAAACAAAGCTTGCAGGTTTACCTCCAAAAGCTTCATAACCTCTTTGAATATTTGAACCCTTTTACTCATCTGGCCTTCTGAAAATGTAGAGAGGCTAGATGAGAACAGCCGTTCTTAAAACAGTTCTCAGCACAGATGAGATGATCTTAACTTTGCATTTCAACACCTATTCTGCATACCTCCCTCTGATTCCAGGTCTGATCTGTACCCACATAAGCATAAGGCCAGCCTCTGGCTAAGGTTTGAATGCCACTGAAAACCCACAAGAAATAATTGCTCTTCCTGAAAAGAACTTGTCCCAACGAGTGGAAATCATTTCATAATGGCTTGTAAGATCATAATTCTTCAGTCTCCAAGCCCCGGTGATACAATAAGATAATAAATCTCACTGAAGAGTGAAGTGTGGTGTAATTGATGGGAATATGTAGACAGAGAATGCAAATCTCGAAGTACATCTGGAGCACCTGAACAGGTGATATGTGCACAGTGAAGATCACAGAACTGGGTGTTTTGCACTTGGCATCATTAAAATTTGTTTGCCAAGCTTAATTACAAGTGTAAACTCTAATCTCAGTTTTCCATACTTCATTTGAAGATACTGTCTGATAATTCCAGTGGTGTTATTGATGATCTGTGATGCTGAAAAGTAACATTAGGTCACAATCCTGCTTTCTCAATGTGGTGCAAACTTCTCTAGATCGCCATTGTATCTTTCTAGAAACCACTGTGTATGTGACTTTGCAAAAAGTCTATGTTGTCTCTGTGACACATTTACAGTCATGCCCTATCTTAAGGGGTCACTTCACAAATTTCCACTTGGTCAGGTGAAAAAAATTTGCACTTCTTCACGGACAGCAATACAGCAAGGGATTATTTTTTAAAAAAAGGTTTTTAAATGGCTTGAACAAAGTAACAAAACTCCCCTTGTAATCAGTGTTGAATGATAATTAATAAATGCAGAAGAACTTGAAGAGATTAGTACGGAAATAAATTATAACAAAAAATGGTTAGGCTTGCCACTGTCAAAAATGCTCTAAATTTCCTGTGTATTGAAAATTAATGTGCATTTTGACCTTTTTTCTTGTTTGAGAGCATATCATTAATTACTTCTTACAAAAACATTACATTAAAAAAAGCCATTGTATCTGTAAATGAATGGCAAATCACTGCTTAAATGAGATGGAAAAAAATCCGCTGTCTGTGAGTCTTTCTTTAAATATTACTTTTTAGTTTTATAAAAGGAAACCTTCTGCATCCAATAGAAGCATGTTTTGAAGCTAATTAGATTGATTTACATATTGTTGCATGAGAGAAAGAAAACAATCTCATTTCTCTTGATGGAAAGCACAACTGGAGGTTGAGTTCCTTAGAGACACCAATCCTGCCCTGCCTTTGCTTTCTGTCTTCAGGTATTTTCTCTTAGAATATTCTGCTTGCCCTTCAGACTCATCCTTCCCTGACCTGAAGGTTGAATTTAATACAGAAGGAAAGAGGGACTGCTGATTTGTGATGATGTCCAAGAGGCTGGGGCACATGGGCCCAAGAAAATGTCATTGATTTGTACTTCTTCCCTAGCTAATTCAGAAAATTCTTGATCAATCATGCATGGTCCTATGAGCACTGGAACACTCATGGAGTAGAGCTTTAAAACACTGTATTTCACCTTCCTGTCCTAGAAGCAAGAGTTGGAAATGTACCCACAGATGTCTCCTGGTTTGAAGAAATAGGGGTTAAGATCTTTGAGCCTTTGGCCTAATGACATCCTGTGAAGTCTCTGCTATACCACATGCTGGAGGGAATCATGATTTTTCTCACTATGGTTGCACGCTGCTTTTTCTTCCTTGAAGCTGCCTGCTGGACAAACACATCATCACCAATAGTGTTGGCAGCTCCAGATTCAGCCTGAAGTCCAACAGCAAGGTTTGAAAATAATAAATCACATTAGATAAAATAATTACTTAATTTCTTTAAAATTAAAGAAAAAATTACACAGGCTGTGTTTGCAAGAGGAAAAGCCTTATCATCAATCACAGCACATAATCTGTTTTAGATGCACTGTTTAAGTGCTCTTTGAAGGTAAATATTTTATTATGCCTTCAAAACATATCAGATTTTACAGTTTATCACAAATGTGCAAATCAGGTTTCTATCCATGTATCCTTTGGTTTCTCAGCTTAGTTCCCTTCCCTTTAAACTCACTTGCGTTCATAGAGTCTCTATTGCAACATCAAGCTCCGGGAAATGAGTTTACAAATTGAGGTTGGTTGTCAAGGAGTGTTTGCATGCTTAGTGTTTGTGTTGATGTTTTCTAGAGTGGGTTTTTTTTATCTATAAAGAGGCCATGCAATTGGGATAAAATAACAAATGATCAGATATTCAGAGGCTGTTTCAGCTCCTGGAGAGGGGAATCCTGGCAGAACACTCTATCTCTTTGAATCACATGGAGGACTTTGTGCAGGGAAAGAAGGCCATTTACTGTACACAAACAAGTATGAGTGCTCAGTTCCTGGGCTCCAGTGGCTCAGCCCCACTGTCTGTAGAACTGATGGTTGCCTCCATCCACACATACACAGTGATTTATGGAGGGAAGGTTTCTATCAACAAACAGCCTTATATACTGATTTGTCTTAACTTGGAAGAAAGGAAAGATGTGGAAAGAACAAAAGCCAGGTCTCAGTGTGAGAGAGCTGCACATCTCCAGCACATGAAGGCTTCAGCAGCTCTGAGGACAAAATGGGATCTGTTGTGTGGCACAGTCTCACAATGATCTCAGCAATGCAAGTACACAAGGAACAAAAGGCATCATCACAGTTTGAAGTTACAACTCATCTCTGAATCACAAGAAAGGCTTCTCACCTGGTATATGTCTGATTGGAGGCGTAACACTGCATCTAATTAGATGTGTCAGAAAAGTAAAGCTTGCAAAAATCATTTCACAACTGTTCTGTTTTTTGAGGAGAAAAAAATTATTCCTTCAAATGTGTCACAGTCCTTCTAAGAATGCGTATGCAAACACATACAAAATGCCCTGCCTGGGGATTTCGAAACTTCAGTGTTTTGATTTCTCCTTTACATAATTTTTCTGTGGGTGCAGCTGAACAGAGGGAAATAAAGAGAAACTCTAACCCTGGAAAGTCAAGAAGAAAGAAACTATTGGCCCTCTAGCCAGTTAGTAAATAGAACTCGCTCTGGGTATGGCAGGCAAGTGCCTCCTCCACCCAGACTTTGGTTCCTCAAGGACATTAATGTGATTTTTCATGCAGTAACAGTTTGCTCTTGCCAGTGCATGTCTAACAGCTTACCCCATGGCTCTGATCTATTAGCAGTGATGAATTCCAGTCAAGGGAAACAAGTTAAGCTGCAGTATCTCTTGAACTTTTAAACATGACAGAGCATTAATGAGGAGCATCACTGCCTTATCTCCATAGAGTGGTGCCTGATACTTTCTTTGTTTCCATGTGCTCTACCAGCGGTGATTTGCAGGAATTTCTCTAGAATGCAAATTCTCCTTTTCCCAGTGTTGCTCACTGGTCACAGCAACCCCTGTATGTTTCTGGGAACTACTTTTTTTTTTGCTGCATCTGTAGTAGTAACACCAGGAGAAGAATGTAGAATACAGAGGGGGCATCCTAGTAGGATTGGTCATGTATTCAGTAGCATGAGCTGGTTTAACTGCTCAAGGCTGTACTCATCCCAGTGCCACAGCAGTGGGCTGTAGTGGATCACTTGCTTTCTGCTTGGAGTGCTTTATCTCCTGCTTCCACTCCCAGTCCTTCTGAGAAATGTTTGGATAGGTTTTCTGGTTGGAGGATGAGCTGCAGTGTGCGCGTGTGTCTGTAGAGCTAGGCGAGGAACAAAGACACGCTGAAAACATATTAGAACAAAAAAATACTCAACATAAAAGCCAGCAGCAAAAGTTTAAAGTCACCACAAAGGCTGAGAAACTGCAGGTTAAGGCACAGCACCCTCTGCTTAGCCCACATCACCCTGCCTTGGGGCTGTGCTGCACAGTGCACTGGAGAGCTGCAGCATGCCTGTGGGAGCGAACCAGCACTGCTAACAGGATCTTCAGGTCCTACTTGGTGAGTGGCTTGAGGGTTCAGGTTTTCTCCCATGCTTCTGATCCCCCTGGAGAAGCTCCCTGTAAATACTTGCAAAGCCACTTCATTTGTCCTCTTTCCATTCTGCCCTCACGCCCCTCCTTGGGCACAAGAGTGGCAGGGCTGGAAGTGAGCCTGGTATCCCACCCAGCAGGCAACAACAATCTGTCCTGGTGGGATTGGCACAGCTCTAGCTTCTGTTGGGGCTGCCTGTAGCTGGCACAATGGGGTCCTGGCACCACATTTTTAAATACTGGCATCATGCAAATGGGAAGATTCATCCCCATTTGCCTTCTAACAGAGCAGCTGGTTTTGAGCCACCTCTCCAGTAAAATGGAATGAATCTTCACATTTTTCATATTGAGTCATGTGCTACTTGCTAAACAACTGGGCATTCCTGTGCAGCTGTCACATCTTCAGGAAGGTTGCACCACTTTTCCCCAGGACAGAAGAACTGACATCAAGTTACCAGGTTGTGCTATTCCTCTGCTTCCCTTGCTCATGCCCAGGGAAGTGAGTTTGTCACACCAGACTTATTCAAGGTGGATTAACCAGCACAATGAGGGATGGCAAGGCCATTACTCAGAGTTCTGCTGTTGTCATCTGGAGCACTACAAGCATTCAGTTTTAACTTTTTACCAATCTATTTTTTTTAACCATTTCTCTTTAACTTTCTACCTTTCCTTTTTTTTCCAGCAAACAAAAATTATTTGTACTGTGGAAATGCTTGCTACTAGGACCAGACTGGCTCCTGTGGAGTGTAGAATATGCTTCCTGTATCCATGGATAGTAGCAGGAGAGGGGCCTTTTGTGGTGAGTCTGATGCAATGACAGGTTTCGTTGGAGGATTATGCTCTCAGCACAATGGAATCTCTGGGAGGAAGACCTGGTCTCTGGTGGGCATCCCCTTGACTCTCAAGGCAGCTACAAACCACTAGAAAAATATCCTACATTTTAATTGGAACTCAGCTCTTACTGCCATGGACAGAAATTAGCCTTGTGCTTTGCTCATGTTGTTACCACCTCTGACAGTGCAAGGGCCTCGGGCTCACTAAGCCCTCGTGCTGGCTGACCCTTCTCCCAGCTGCTCTGTTCCACACACAGCAGAAGTCAGCAGTGCAAAAAATTAGATGTCCTCTTCTCCATAATAGAGAGTCAGGATTATTCCCCTCTGGAATATGCGCTTTTGGCCCCTCAAAGACCAAAGATTCTAGTAATGTTACTTCTGCAGCTCCCTGAGAAAGCATTCAAAAATTTCATAGAACTCACCATTACTATATTTTCACTGATGTCTCCCCTCCATTCTTTGCATGCCAGGAGCTTGTTTTTCTATGCCTAGGTTTTAGTACAATCATTTGACAATAACGGTTTATGATGGTCATCGTGAGAGATGTGAAGCCCTGAAAACCTTTGCAGTGGATGGAATGCAATAGCAGTTTCCTCTATCCAGGCCAAAACCTCAATTGCCATAAATCAGCATGGTTTCACTGCCAAGCACAAAGTTTGCACTCATTTACATCAGCAAAAATACCTCCCTAAGAATTTCAGTCCCTTGTATAAGAAGGTTACATTTTTCCCATTTCTTGTTTCTGAAACCATGCTGAATTTTAAGCTTCCTTAAATCCACTCCAATAATTGTCATTCCTTTGAGTCAAAATTATTGACAATCAAATTTATCTATAATGAACAAGAAGTGAGCTTGAAGAAAGGTTTTCCATTTTGGATTTTTTTTTGGTTTTGTGTCCTTTTAGTGTCCTTCCTCACTACTAATTCCCTCCCTCCCTTACCTGAAATTCTTCATGCCAATGCCTCTGAAAACAACCTGGAAAACAGAGTATGTTCATTTGGTTTTGGTATTTTTCTTTCCCAAGCCTTATTAGCTAGCACTGTATGCATCATCATAATTGTGGTAAGATGCTGTCAGCATCCCTGCCTGGTTTCACAGATTGCTCTGACTGCTTTCCAAGCATCCCTAAGAATAGCTCAGGACAGTGATGTACGATGGTGAGTAGAGAGCTGTCACTATACAATCACAAACATGTTATACTGGAGAATCTCCTTTGAAAGTCTGAGGTGGAAGAGGTGGGCAAGAAGCAGTTGAGGTGCTTATACTGTGCTCCTTCTATCCTCTGACTCCGAGCGACACTGAACACAGATAATCATCTAAAGTCAGTTATCAGGGCACTGTTTGTTCATTCTGAGCAGGCAGATTATTTGTAATGGTTAATCTGTGTTGTTGTATTACCCAAAAATCAAAGCAGAGGGCACTTGCTGGAGTAACGACCTTGTAAAGAAAGGCAGCACCTAAACCTGCTGCTTATTGTGAAGGGCTCAAAAATGGGTATTTCATACAAATTTTTTTGTGTCTTGCACTTCTTACAGAGACAGATGCAGAAATAAGTGGTTCATGGCTAAGAACCAAACATACATATGTGCACATTCATAAAGGTCATCTGTCAACAAACTCAAGTTTTAGAGTCACGGACAGTTCTTGAAAAGTGTGCAAAAGCTTGCTTGTTGTTGTTCCCTTTGTTTGACTTTTATGCCTATTAGTAGGAACACAGATAATTAATTGCAGATTAGCTGTTCCACTGCTGAAATTTGCAAACCTGCCACATTGACATAATGAAAGATAATGCCTCTGGGGACAAGAAAAGTATAGATTTTTTCCCACAAACTTCTTTTGTAAAAGCAAGCAGAAAAAGGCCATCACTCTACTGATATTTTTAAGTCCTTACTGATCTGTCCAAAACTTGTCTTTAGGTCACCAGGCAGAACAGGTCATACCTTTAGGAAAACAGGTTGAAGAATTCATTATAGAGTTCAGAGAACTTTTTTTTTTCTTTCTCTTTCCTTTCATTTTCCCTGTCAGAAATGCTCCCAGCCAGTGTCCCAATGCTTTGCTGGGTAGAGAAGGATGACAACAGGCTGGGACAAGCACACATGGAGTGCTGCCTTTGTGGTCCATCTGATGGGGTTGTCCCTGGCGAACACAGTGTCCATGGAGGTTTATGTCTTGAACATATATAGGAGAAGGCTACTGAATGATATCTTGTCCTAGGTGAGGATGGTCTGGGCTCTGTTCCCAGTTCTGCCATGCTGTCTTTCTGGCACATATTTTCCTTTGCATCATTTTCCTCAAAAACAGTGAGTGAGAAAGAGTTTAGCCAAACCTCAGGGCTGGCCATGGGGGTGGTGCCTCCAGTGCTCAGCCCCACTGGCCCACTGGCCAGCATGGCACAGCAGGAAGACCACCGAGCAGCAGAGAAAATGTCCAGAAATCAATGTCCTCTCTGCAGCAGTGGGTGACTCTGGAGCAGGCTGAGCTTTCCTTAGCAACTGGTATGTGTCCAAACATGATGACCAAACACGATGCTTTAATTCCATGAGAGTCTCCTCCTTGCAGAGGAAATGAATGCTGTTAATTGCTACAGCTCTGAATCTGCCAGAGTTGGGCTGGGACTCCCATCAAACAGCTGCACAGGGAGGATGGGGATGGCTGCCTGCTGCTAACTAAATCCATGTCTGTAATGCTGTGTGTGACCCCTGTGTCATTCCGACCTCTGCCACTTGGGAGCCTGTGGAAGGGGCTCAGGAAGGCAGGAATGCCTCTGGAGGTTCCCGCACACTGCTTCCAGCCAGGTGCTGAGGCACAGCCTGTCACGAATTTTGGAAGGCTCCTAGCCCATATATCCTGCAATAAGGAGGGCCCATCTCCACCTGGCGCCTGGAGGCAGTCACAGTCTGCTGTTTCTCTGGAACAAAACTTGCGATTTTCCCCAGTAAATGCTCCCAGTTGTAGCAACAATTCCAAAGTCACGTCATGTTTTACTAGCTTTGCATGCCTTTTATACCAAGTTGCTATCAAAGGCATGCATATGTCTTGATTCAAAGTTATTCAAGATGTGGAGCCACCAGATTTTATCAATGAAAAGGGTTTCATTCACCTACAAAACTTCTTAAAAAAATGCATTTCTTAAAATTAATGTACAAAGGCAAAGAGGTACTGACATGTGCTGATACCTAGTGCTTGGTTTAAATGACTGCTGCTTCAAAAATGATGAACTCCACTGTCTTCAAAACTAACCTTTTCTCTCTATAAAATCTACAAGCAACCCCCAATCCAATAATGCTTAAAACATCTGGTCCCAGCCATAGCCAATTTATGTGCCCATGATTTGGTTGTAACCTGTGTGAGGGTAGACTGTTTCCTCCTCCAACCCAGCTGGGCAGGGCTCTAGGGCAGCCTGGGCTGGTTTTGTTTAGAGCCTCTAAACAGAAGTGTATTTAAAAGGAAAAGCTCCCTTCCAAAATAGTTCTTCTGATGAAATTGTGCTTGCCTGAAAGTCCAAAAAGGGCCAGAGGGAGCCCATGGGCCTCCACTAATGCTATCAGAGTCCAAACCCACTCCCTCCACATGCAGGTGTCATGAGGGAGCACTGGACTGTGGCTTCAAGAAGGCATTGCTGGAGGGAACATGAAGAAATGTAGCTGACCCAGCCAGTGCCTTCCTGGGGTGCCCAGGGCAGCAGCTGCCAGAGATCAGGGTTGTCATGTGTGGAAGGATGCCCTCTGTGAGGGGCCACCCATGGTGGGTGGCACAGCTGGGCTGTGACTTCAAGGAGGCTGCAGCAATGCAGCTCAGTCCAACTTAGCCATTGATGTGGCTCTTGGCACCATATCTGAGGAGACTGCTGCACAACAATTACTTCACCTCAGGCATTTTGCACTTGAAACAGCCAAAATTTCAGCTGGTCTTGAACTAAAAATATCCTGGTTGTGTGCAACTGTAGACCCTCTCTGGCATCCATTTACCCCAGAGCTGCAATGGTAAAGCACCCAGAGGAAAGTATTACTTGGAGTCTAGAAGTATGGACCAATGAACTTTGCATCCTGAGAACATCCTTTATTTGTCTAACTTATCTTGATGCCCTAAGCTTTAGCCTGCAGATTCTGTGTTACCTAGGGATGTAGTTCTGAGCCTCATATTAAGTGCTAGTAAGCTCTCTTCACAGGGTAGGTAGACAAAACAAATCCCTTTTCTGCTGAGAACCAAGGACGGCTTCCAGGCCCAAAGTATAAACAACGGTGGACCGGAGGGAGGAACAAGAAGGATGAGACCTCACAACCTGAAGCTGTAATTGGACAATTAAACCCCGATATGCAAATGGACCAAAACTGATAAAAATGTAGGACCTCGTGACGGGTCAGCCTTTTGTGGGTGGCGTTCTCTTAGTGCACTCGGGGTGCAGCCTCGGTCGGGCTCCTGTCCGGCCCAGGGTGGAACCCGGAGGCCTTTCAATAAATACCTATTTTATTCTCTAGCCCTGTCCAGTCTCTGTTTCAGGTCGGCCTTCTAGGCATCAATCTAAGATACACCTGTAGATCTGATGGAAGAATATATCCCTAAGAAATAAAGCCAAGTGAACAGAAGTGAAGGATCAGTTTTATTCCATACTGTATAACTGGGGACCTGTGTGCAAAAATGTACTTTTGACATAATCCTTTTTTCCCTCTCTGCCCTATTTCTACTTTGGGAAATTTCATATGTCCTGTCCAAGCTTATGGTATTTTTAAGAAATAAGCACACCATTTTATCTAGTCTGCAGTAAAGGCTATGGAATGGACAATAGTCAATAACTCAATCTCACTAAAATGAATCCATTTTATTTTTGATGACAACAATGTGTTTAATACCCTATACAATGAAGCATTTTGTGTATGACCATCAGAAGCATAGTTAATAGGAAACAGAAGCTTACACCTGGGGCTGTAACTGTGTAAGTCTTTCTCTCATCCAGCTCCACAATCACACACTGAATTTTTGCCCCAATCTTCACCCTGTAACTTCCACCACTTTCATTTTTCTATGGACACACACCACTCTGGGCACCAGGTGTTAGGGGTTTTGGAGTGCCAAGGAGCCCATGCAACCTCCCAATATGTTTTTTAAAAAAATCAAAGACCCTGGTCGTGCAGCTCTCTCCTCTTGCTGTTTGGGCACACAGAGAGCTTTCAGAGAAAAGGTGGATGGGCTCATACCCTGATCCTTGGGCTTGACCTTTGCAAAAACACGTATGGGCTGATTGCAAATTCCAACCCTTAGATCAGAGGAAGGCCATATGCCAATGCAGAGCAACCCACTCCTACCTGCACACAGCTAGCAGCAAATGCATAGACCCAGGCTGATCTGGTTGTTGTTGGTGCCTTGGAGTACACAAGACACCATCTGAGGTGTTGGATTGTACAGATCCATATGGCAAAAAGATGGCTTTGAATGGACCACATCAAATTGTCAAAGAGGAAGAGGAAAGAGTAAAAGCTGGAATGTCTGAAATTATTCCACTGTAATAAGGGTGCAGTTGGTGAACTGCATAGAAGAAATACCATTCTTGCTTTTGCCAAGCAGCTGTTCTCCAAAGGCTTCCAAATCAGCAAGTTTGTGCCCTTTCATCCCTTGCACAGTCCTGAAAATAAGTGGAAATACCAGTCATTCAAATAACCAATATCAAATGCACAGAACAGCACACCTACAGCCTTTTTGGATTGAGCCTATCTCCATGTTCTGAGCAGCTCCGCACCCCATTTAATATGGATTCAGGTTCTCAGAAGCCTTTCATTTTTCTGATTTCAGGGAAAGGATGGAAGTCTCTGAAAGACTTATGTTATCCCTAAATCTCTGAGACAAACCAATGATCTATGATCTGTTCCTCCAGCCCAGTGAAACTCACCCCAACCAAGAGAAAACCCACTCTTGTTAGACATGGACTTCTCAGGAGTTAGCCCAAAATGGTGGCAAGAAGCTTCCCTGAAAAATTGAGACACTCTCAGCCCTCATTCCTTGCTGTGGCTACATGCAAGGCACTTTTTTTGCTGCTTCTTTCATTCATACCAACACAAGGCAAAGTGTGTGTGTTTATGTATCTATATATAAAAGTACATTTACATATAGAAGTATGCACACACCTACGTGTACATACACAAATATATGTACATCAGTGCATACACAGAGTTAAAGGATGTCAAAAGCAAACACTGTGCTGTGCACACATCTTCCTACATGGAGAGGATGAGAGAGCAAGCACATGGCAGCTGTTGGTTATATTGCTTAATGAACCACCCTGAAGCATTACGCTGCTTAGTGTGGTATAACCAGCACAGAATAAACTGCAATCAAATAGGCAGGACTGGGTGCTGAGATGGAAGAGGAGAGGAGCCTGGGGAGAAAGACAGCTGCAGGGGGTCTGGGTGTTGGCTGGGGAGAAAAACAGGTGTGCACAAGAGTGTGTCACAGCAGCTGGAGAGGGGCTTGGGAGTGCTTAAGGAGGGGAGGTAGGTTGGGTAGGAAGCTAAGTTAGTAGGGAAGTGGGATGCCGTGTTCAAGAGATAAGGTGATGGTGGAATATTTTGAAGAGGTGATTTGAAATAGGCAATTTAGTCAAAATGATTTTATGCATAAAGAAGGTGAGGTGGAGCAAGGGAAGTTTTGCATTTATTGTGAAATTTATGTCAGACCGTATTTAAAATGGTCTCCTTTGCATCACTAACCTGTAATCCCATAGCAGCATTGCCCAAATGTCTTGGTGACTGAGATGGGGTCTCTAGGTAAGAAACCTCCTATGTGATGGAGAATGCACTGAGAGGAGACCACCAGAAGCTCAAAAAGAGCCTGCCATTCTTCACTACCACTTGCTCTGTACTCTTGCTCCAGGCTCTAGTCATGAAACACAAAAATGTTTCCTGCAAACTATTTTAGACAGAAGCACAGGAATTGCTGGTTATAAATGGAACAGCATGTCTTTTTCCATCTGTGTATTCACAGCACTGGAAACAAGCAAGAGCTGAAGATGCAGTTATTGAAGCAGATGAATAGGTATCATCATTTGAGTTCTGCACATGAATATGGAGGAGGAATTAAATCATGGGCAATGTGTTATATTTTAACCCAAAACTACAGCTTGTGCAGAACATTTTCTTACAAATTTGTGCTCAAAGTGGTTCCTAAACCATCATTAATCAGACTATTTGTATTTCTGCTTCAAGAAAGCCAGAATAACAACATGAACTTAAGAAATCAGATCAGAATGACCTTCTTAATGTTGTTTTCAGTCACTCCATGGCCTGCTGCATAATGTAAATTTCATTTTAGTAGCAGTCTGTTTTGCTATCCATCACTGAGCATGATGGAGTTACTTCCTAAAAGAAATCCTGGTCATTTTATAACCACACACAGTAATCAAGTATCTCCTGTAAGAAATAACTGTTCTAGGTAACAGCCTACTTTTATTTCCAATCAACATGATTTACAGGCATGTACAGCAAAGTAGGGAGTTTTTATTTCCAGCTTCATACATAGCTAGACAAGTGGCAATGTCCCACAAAGACAATATACAGAGAGACTATAGACTAATCAGGTGAGGTCTTAGGATGGCACTGTTGGGGTGATAGGACACATTCAGTGTGACTTGCTGTGTGTGACATTAGTTACTTCAAAAGGCAGAGAGAGAAAAACTGGCTGTAGAAAAATGATGCTCTGGCATTCCATACTGCTGCACTCACTCTCCCTGATTTTCAGACGAAACCCAATGGCAAACTAACAAACAACTTAATTTATCACTGCTAGCCCTGCAAACTGAAATAGGGATATGTAACCCAGGGGCCCAGGGAGTTTTATCACTGACTTCATTAGAAACAGAATTTCCCCACAGCTTTCTGGAGATGTAGACATTCGGCAAAGCAGAGGGTTTGTATCAAAGTTTCAAACTCAGCCTTCTCTGATCCTCTCACCTGATGCAGAAGCCCATACCCTGCATCTCAGGGGTAGCAATAGGTTACATCCACCAGAAAGTTTGCACCCAGTCAGTGCTACTGTTTGTTATTGCCCCAGGACCTACGGGATCCCCTGAAAAGACCAGCCTCACATTTCAGGAACTGATCACATAAACGTGCTGGAAATGTGAGGAAATTCAAGGAGCTAATACCAGCACGGTGGTGGCAGGGGAGGGAGATGAGAGGCCCCGTAGCAGAGCTGGGGCTCACACCACAGAGCCTGGCTGGAGGCTGCCTCTCTCCCTGGAGAGGAGCTGTGGTCCGCAGCACAGTGGAGACACAGCAGAGCTCGCTGGTGCAGTGCGTCCCCAGGCATTTTCTGAGTATGGCTATAATTCAAACTGATGGGATTTTTGAAAAATGTTTCACCATCTCATCTATCTAGGTCTGATTTGATTCCATCAACAAAGCTAAGTTCTCTCGTTTTTATTTTCCGCAACATGAATGCAAACTATGTAAGTTGCAGGTGTCAGGAAATCTTAAAATAATGTTGTGATGAGATAGGAAGGAACGTATATAGTTCCTCAGCTCCTACATATTTAATAATAATAAAAAGATACCACAAGGCAGAGCAGATAATACTGATTTACTGCAACCCTATTTGCATGTGTACATGAATATACACTTTTATTTGGACTTTATGATTTATTCAATATATACATAAAGAGATAATGAACAACACATCTGCATGCTATAAATCCAGGTTTCATTGAGGCTTGTTATTTACAAAATAGAGACAAAATCCCTGAGGATGAACCTTCTGCTCTCTTTCTAGTGTACTGTATTTGGGATGTCAGGAGTCTTTAAAGTTAGTCTTTTATTTAAAGTAAATATGCAGACATCATGAGTGCAAGCACATTATCACACAGAGAGACAGGCAGACTATATCTTCAATTTAAGAAAACACATTTTTTAATATGAATTATGCACCTGCTTTGTTTTTTCCTGGTACTGGGAAAATCAGACAAAACAGGAATTCTCTCATTAAAAGTGACTGAAGCTGTAGTTTTGCGAATGTCTCTGCATGACAATGACTTAGCACAGTGGAAAAAAACCCAGCAGTACAACAGCTCAAAACCTTCTCACAGAAGGTAGTGATGATATATAGCTGTTGGACATGACAATTTTCACAACAATGTTTAGTTGTATTTTTTTTAAATCCTTTTGTAGTGCAAAAAATAATATTATGGGTTTTTCATCAACCAAAAACTGAAAAGCCTGAAAGAAACCCCAACCAACAAAGCAAAAAAATCCCTACCCACAATGTATTTTCTTTCTAAAATGTGAAATTGTAAAAACCAGGTACCTTAATTTCGTTTCAGTAAAACTTATTATATCAAACCCAGGTGTAGAAGCAGTACTCCCAGAGAAATGTATACAAACCATTTTAGTATAATCCAGGTGTGTGAGAATTTTTTCCCATCTCATGAAAATTTAAAACTTTACAGAGAATTCAGCACAACTTTGAACTCTCATGAATGTAACACCTGATTGCCTGAGACTTTCACCTCTGGTAGGTTATTAACTGTGATGCCTATACCAGTAGATGCTAAAATTTCCATGTGTGATGCAGAAGGTGTAGCACTCAAAAACGTTCTTTCTCAGGTTTTAAGATCCACTAAATGCAAAATCAGCAAAAGCTCCTATGATTTCAATGAATCTGTTTATCCTATACCCTTTCAGTGTAGTTTGATAGGTAAAAATCATGCATTCCCTGCTAAATATTGTAATCTAGCCACAGATTCTACATCAAAAAGCTGCAAATGTGCAGCATATTTTGCATATTTATATGGAAATATGAACACAATTCCTGAAACCTCGTAGTGCTCACTATGAAGCATCCTGTGCTCCATCTTTTGTGGAAGGGTGGAGCAAGTGACCTCCAGAGAACGCTTCCAACCTCAGCCATTCTGTTTCCAGTGTATTTATGCAAAATAAGCTCTCAGTGTATAAAGCTTAGTCCCATGCCAGCTGCAGTCTGTTGAAAGGGGAGCAAATAAAGCTAGCGGAGTGCAGAAAAGGTACCTGTTATCCCACCAGGTCTGCATCAGCCCCTGTGCTTTTATTGTGGCCCTGGATACTCAGAAAATAAAACGTGAAGGGCACCCAGTTTAGAGGAATAACTAGGAACTTTGAAAGATATATATTATTATTTATAGGTGTATAAATAGTTTTTCTTCACATTTGCCTAGGAATGAAAAAGACTCGCTTCACTGGAAAGAATTCCTTCTAGGTCTGTCTTGGCTGATGGTGTGATCTCACTGGCAGGTCAGTTTCAGCATGTCACACAGTGCTGCAGGTGGCTGAGAAATCTGATTCAGGAAAGCCTTTGCCTGTGCAGACAAAAATGCACAGAGACCACAGAAGGACTTGAGATACCTGGGCTACCACTGCTGCCTCTGGTTTTCCCTAAAAACTTGCCTTCAGCTTCTCTGTGCCCAGGAGCTTTCACAGCTTTGGCTGTCTGAACTGGCTTCACTTGTTATCTATATTGTTTTTCTTGTATAAGGCCCTTTAATCATCAGCAGTTTCTGCTTTCAGAAGAATATATCAACCCCAAAAAACATGTTCAGACAATGACGGAGAGCACAGGCTCTTGTACAGTGTTTCTTTTAGTCTCTGGCCCTTCCTGCTCCTTTGGGGACAGCGATCCCATAGATTGCGGGAGGGGAAATAAAAAAAAAATACCCTGAAACATCTTGAGCCTCTCATCTGTTTTCTCTCCTTGCAACCTTTTCCTTTTCCAATACCATGGTAATTTTCATGCAGGGGGATTGGGGTGAAGGAACAGATGCTGCTCCTATTTCCTCTCTGTTATCATCCCACTCCCAGCGATGCTCCCTGTAATCGTTCCATTGTACAGCTGCCTTTCCTATAAAGCTGAACAATGAATAATGGATGCAAAAACTAAGTGGCGTTTCAGGTTCATTAGTATGCATATTGTTATAAATTCATTTCAGTAGGTGCTGTGAAGCCACTCTCCTCTCTTTTGTATTTTGAGGTGTCACTGCTTCAGGCTCTGCTAATGTTCATTTTGTATTCATTCATTTGTGTCTGTAGTTTTACCTGGATTGTAGGCTATTGTTCTTATTTGCAAAGCTTGGGTTTAATTTCCTGTAGGAAGCTTTTCTTTTGTCTCTAGGGCTCACTGTCCTATTACCATCCACCTTGAGAGTACTAAAGTACTGTCCTGCTGGTAAAATATAATTTGTTTTCTAGTGTTTTAATGAAAATGTTACCACTTATGTCCAAAAAAAAAAAAAGAGAAAGAAAAGAAAGATCAAGATTTTCTTATTCTAGCTGCTGGTATCCAGGGCTTCCCTTCTGTTCATTCCTATTCCTGAATGTTAAATAGCTCACAAGCCCCCAAGCCACGGACCAGCAAATCCTTGTTACCTTTGACCCATGTCCAGCTGCCAGTGGAGGCTTTGCTGGTAATGCTGGGCTCCTGAAAAGAATTTCTGTCAGTCATGCAGAAAGCAACTCATGTATCAGCATTTTCTTGTAAAGTCAAACAGAAACTACTTCCTGCTCCATTTCAGACCCCCAGCCCTTTGTAATTATTCCCTGTATTTATGACATACATATTTTATTCATTCTCATTAGGCTGTTCAATAGCAACCTATTGAATCTTTCAACAGATTCATAGCAGATAAAACATTCATATTATTGTCCCCATTTTTGTTTCTGTTTTATGATATTCTCCCTCGCACATTCAGATTCATTCTTCCTAACAACAGCATATCATTAGGCCTTGCCTTCAGCTATTGTTAACAGTGAACTGATAAAATGCAGTAGGATGCTACAGAAAGTAGAGATGATCCCAAGCCTTTTTTCTTCTCTGCCCTGTCTGTGTTGGACCAATAGTGGTGCAGAGAAATCAGCTCAAGAAAGTACAAAATGAACTCCAGCTACAATGGAAGAAAGAGACAATAGTGAGCTGTACCTGTGCTCTCCCAGGACACTTTGCACAAAGGAACAATCACCCACAGCAGTCTCACTAAAACAGAATTTGCAGGGGATAATATTCAGCACATGCACAGCACATATAAAGTAATGCACTAGTTGCCGATAGCAGTAACTCCATACCTGCTAGGGTATCTCTTACTGAAACTGTCTCATCTTTGATGGTGTATGCAAAGCCTTCTTAACATTACAAGCAGCACTGAGTGTTAAGGACAAACTATTCAGAGCAGGCTGACAAAGACAGGTGTTGAAGCCTGACTACTGAAATGAATTGTCCTATATTCAGTACCAGGAACCAGTCGCCACATGTTGAAAACACAGGTATAAGTGACTCTCTGAAGATGAAAAGCAGAGCCTATAGCAAAGAAAAGCACAAGTCCTCTCTGCCTGGATCATCACCACCTTTGTTCTCTTCTTTTCTTCCCACAGCAGTAAAAAACTTCAGCTCTCCAGTTCTTTAGTCATATGAAGCCGAAGATGAAAAGAGATTTAGTATCACTAGTAAAGGCTACAAAACCAGATGTGTCAGACTCTTTGCTTTATTGGGAAGCTTATAATCCCAACCATATCCAGGATGCCTGTTTTACCTGTGGAGGCAGAATACGTGCTCACACTGCTAGGAGAGCTGAGAGGCATGTCCCTGAACAGAGTGTCAGTGCCCACCAAAAAGCAGTGGCAGATCTGAGAGGTACAGGAGTGTGACAAGTAGACACACCACACGAGGAGGAAAAGATATGTCATAAGAAGCTCATTTCTGCTTTTACTATGGTAAATTGCCAGCTTATGGTAAATTGAACAGAACTCTGAAATCTGAAATATGGAAAACTTAAGTCTTAAATCTTATAAAATATTCTCACTATGCAGCTCCACTACAGAGATTATCATGACCACAGGGACAGGTATCTTCATAAGTATCACAATGTCCCACACTGTGTGTGTGTGTGTTTATATTTGGATGTATTCAAATACACTGAAATTCACACATATATACTGCAGTATTGTTGACATAAAAATATATACACGTACCTCCCTCTCTATAAGCACATTAGTCTCCCCACACGTATGCAAAAACAAGCCCAAAATCCTATGTATGTAGATACCCTATCAGATATGTATATTTAGCATAATCTTTTTTAAATAGGTTTGCTCTTATTTATGTAAATATCCTCTCTTGAATTCATACAAAGGCACTGTACTCAGCCACAGTTTTGTGGGCCAGGGACATTGCTAAGGACACTTGCTGTTAGCCTGTTGCCTTTAACTTCTCTGAGCATATTTTTACTGCATATTTCTTTGGGAATGTAGCTGTCTGCAGTAGGAAATAATCAATTCTCATATAAACTACATAACCTCTGTTCAAGTAAGTGGTGTGTGGACTGATTAAAATCAGAACTAGGTTTGTCCATTTTTGTCCAACTGCACCAGCATTTGAGCACCCCAGGACCTCAGCAGAGGCAAAACTGAATAACTGAGATCAGAATTTGTCCCAAATCCTAGAATGATCACATCTCAAATCATCTAGTAGACCACAAACCCACAAATTCCTGATCTGATGGTACTTATTGTTCTTTTACCTGTAGCTTGGTGCTGTAGCACCCACACAATGCCCTTTTATCCCTTTTTTTTTTTTGTATCATTCCACTGCACCAGTGGGGTTCTGGTGCTGAAGGCCTCCAGGAGACACGTTCTTTACCTGCACCAAGTGAGAAAAAGGTGTATATTTTCCTGCTAGAGCTGCCTGAAGTCTGTGTTACAGCTGCAGCCTGCTGAGGTGAGGGTCCTGCCATGTGTAGACCTGATGCAAAGAGAGCCGTGATGCAAAGCAGCTCCTAAAAGTGAGGACAGAAGTCCAGCTGTAGATGCAGGGAGAAGGTGCAGCTCACTAAAGTTCCAGCCTGATTCTCTGTCTGTCAAGAAAAGCTTGTGAAGGAGAACTACTGCAGACACAATTGAAATCCTTGCAGGGGAGGAAGCTTAACAGCTCATTTTCATGTTCTGCTCCTAAAATGGCAGCACCTACAAATGAGCAATGTGCTTGTGCTAAGGGGCAGGAAAGGGCCAGGGGGACTGAAATCCTTCCCATCCCTTCCCACTCCTTCCCACCCAATCCTTGGTACACTGTCTCCCCACTCAGCCCAGCAGGGATGAAGTGCCTGGACACACTTGTGCCTCTGAGCTGTCACTTCTCCACTCGTGAAAGGCATTAAGAGAGCTTCTCTGTTCTCACAAAAGTGCTGTGGAGATGAGTAAGCTTCAGATTGCTTGTACTCAGCTATTACTGCAATAGAAGCCAGGAAACAGGCAGCATACTCAGCTTTCAGAAGTACAGCTCCTGTTTGCAAAGCTGGAAATGTGCAGAGTAGTTAATGCGTTCCCTTTTCTTTCTTTTCTCTCTTGGTAACTTGTCTTTTGTTCTTGTAGTCCACTTGATTCCAGGGATTTTTTTATTCCACTGAAAGATTTGGGTTTTCTTTTTAATACATAACCTGGCACTGAGCACCTGCTGCAATTAAAGCACTGGTATTTGGCTCCTGTGAGATCTGTTCTATTATGAAGTTTTATCCATTGATTGTAGACTAATGAACCCATCAATTCATCACAGCACTTCTATTACCCTACTGCTGCTGTGGGAGGTTGTATTGCTGAGCTTGGGTAAGAGCACTGACTCTCTTGCTACTGCCCCCAGTGTTGTTAGGGATGTAAAAGAGGTAATCAGAATTTTGGTACAGTTCAACTTTGTGGCCCTTCTGTGGCATGTCGCTTCCTCCTATGGCAGGACATTCTCATTTAAAGCAAATCAATTTCAGTAATACTTGCTATTCAGAAGGAGTGGCTCTAGAGTGGGATGGAAAATGGGAAGAGATCTAATATTTTTCTGGAAAACACTGAAGGGCATAAGAAATGGTCATTTTTTTTTTCATTCATAGAAATTGTCTGCTATGGGGCATTAGCAAAACTTAGATAAACTCAAAGTAATTAGGAACAGCAAAAAATTGTTTCAGCAGCAAATATAACAGCAGCAATATGTTTTTCTCCCTCTGTGTCAGATGCTGGTAATGCTTTTTTTCTAAAGCCTAGTCTCAGATTATACGTGGCAGATTTATTTATCATTCCACAGATAGCTATCTGGCTTTTTTTAGATTGTCTGGCATTACATCGATTCAGCACAGAAATGCAGAAATGCACAAAAGTAATTGGCAAGAAAATGAACCCAGGACCAAAAGAGGAATTGCCTTTAAGGTATCATTTTGAAGCTTGAGAGTCAAGAATCAAATAGGATAATACTGGCAGTCTTGATATCTTTGTTGAGAAAACATTTTGGTATTGAGTTTGGAGGGTGAACAGTAATAAAGGAACATGCTGAAAAATAAAAGAAATGAGACTGATCTCTGTAATTGTGTCAGAGAAATCACATCTACATAAACATGTGAACAGAAGGTCTACAAACACAAACAAGAGGAATGGAGATGTCTGAAAAAACAAGATGCCAATAAAGAAATATGGCTAACAGATAGAAAGAAGTACAACCTTTTCAATTTGTATTTCTTTCTAAAAGCAGTTAAAATTCCTATTAGTGGCACGTCAACTGAAAAAAAACCAAAAAAAGATTTTTTTTTAATTTAGGCAACACAAGTCTGTGGAAAACAAGGTTTGTAAATTCCAAAAAGCCAAACCTCTTTCCATCTAGCCCAACCGTCATCTGAATTTAGCCACCAACCCATCCACTTGTTTTTTAAGTCAGCTGTTACGACACACATCGTTCTCTCGTTATCCAAGCATTTCAGTGCAAGGATCAGATTGTTTTTCTAAAGCACATAATTTGGCGCCACAGTACAGACAAGGGATTTGGGC
This sequence comes from Cyanoderma ruficeps, assembly GCA_008694505.1. Classification (NCBI taxonomy): domain Eukaryota; kingdom Metazoa; phylum Chordata; class Aves; order Passeriformes; family Timaliidae; genus Cyanoderma; species Cyanoderma ruficeps. The sequence goes on along the minus strand of VZDJ01007749.1, from coordinate 30,606,155 downwards.
AGAGTGGGCATTTTAATACTGTGTCCATCTGCTGCATGTCCTGACGTAGGTTCTTCTGGATGTGGGAGATGGAACATCTAGAGCAGGCGGAAACTCCAACACTCAGCTAGTAAACAGTGGTGTTGCAAGTCTTATTAATTAATGTTTGCAAAATGTTCTGAGATTCCCCAGATAGAACATGTTACAGAAGTGAAAAACATTACAAGTAATCTTTAGTGATGTATTAATAACACCAAAGGTAGGAAAGCAGCCTTGTTATAACTAAAGGCTTGTGACAGGCTTCTCTTTCAGCAGGCTTGCTAACAGAAGGAACAGATTGCAAGGCAAGTACAGAACTCCACTCCAAGCTGAGGTGCTTCAGGAACGCAGCAAAGCTTGGCCACATCAGCAATTTTCGTTACTGTAAACCCACATGGGCATCAGGTACTTAATCCACTTTCAGGTCCTGAAGTTCTATGAGCCTTTGACCTCATTCAGTATCTCTCCTCAGTATCCACATGGAGATCCCATCATTGCTCTGCTACTGCAACCCAGAAGCAAGTGGCTTAATAAATAACAGAAATGTTTCAACAAGTGAAACATCTGGATTGGAGTGTTACTCCTTCATTGCAAGGTACAGGAAAGGCAGTGGTAGATCCCCTGGCTTCACTGTGGGCATGGCTGACAGGATCACCATTCTCCTACTGGTGTCTTCCGGGATCATATTCTGGCCTCTTCAGTGATCCAGCATGAAAGACTTGTGCAAGGAACCACCGTCCAGATACTCTCCCTCTCACCTAATTCAGCCCTGAACTTGGGCACCAGAGAGAAGAGAATAGGAGTGTATCCTACACAGATCCTTCTTCCATCTGAGAGTCCAAGGCATGCTGGAGGAGATTTTAAGGGCTGACACAATCCCAGAATGATGAAAAGATGCTGGTTTGAGGAATGCATTGCAGAGCACAGGAGGAAGATGGTGCTTCTGCAGAATGATTTCTTGGCTGCTGAGTACCAAATGCACCAAGAAAGCAAATAAACTGGCAGTGACTAGGAAATGACTGATCTACGCCAAAGCTGTGAAACTGTTGCCTTCTCTCTTGGGTCCTTCAGTGCTGCTCGGGAGTTTGACAGGTTGAAATTGTCACTTGTTTGCTTCTGCCCATTTGAATTGTGGGGATCTCTTTGCTGTGCTGATTAGGAAGCAGTTGATGCCTTCCTAGCTGAGCAGATGGACCACATGTAGGGTCTCACCAGCCAAGAAAAGCTCCAGCAAGGCTATCCCTCCTTACACTGACACTCATTACTCATTATTCAGAAATAACCAGCTGTTTCAGTAGAAAAATAAACAAGCAGAGACAAATAAAGCTGGCTCAGAAAGGGCATGCAGAAATGGGAGTAGGAGTCCCATGTCAGATCAGGGGCATGGGTAGAGATGTGGGCACCTTCAGCTCAGAACAGGGGAAGGGGAGTGTACAGGACAGGCAGACTCATTTCATGCTACAATTACGAAGTAGAGCATTGGTAATGGAAGCAGTGACAGGGTCTTCACATGGAAACCCATTCACAGGACCTGCAAGCGCAGCAGTATGGAAAGGCTGGGTTATTTCTCCAGGCTGCTTTGCTTTGAGAGACATGAAATGAAATGACTTCTTTTCACAGCAGAGTCCTGAGTGGCTGCAGCACACTCTGTGTGTTCATGTCTAAGAGCACACCTGCAAGCAGGCACTGCTGCTCCTGCATATCGTGTTTGATTGCCTCGTTATTGCGGTTGCCAGTGGTATGAATGAATAGACACACCCTGTTTCTTCCTGAGATCCTCTGTTCAGATACACTCATGCAAGTGTAATGAAGGTTTGTGGGAAAGGGCAGGCACCCATGAATAGCATTGATTCACACTGAATGCAGGACGTGCAGTTCTTTATACTTGCTCTCCAGCCTCTTTGCCTGTGTCTACAGTAGCTGGATTTTGCAGCAAGTCCCTTCCAGCTTCCAGAGAAATCAGTGAGGCTGAGAAATTGCAGAAGCAGCATGGAAGGTCAATGCACAAGCTCCTTTCCCCTCCAGCACAAGGCAATGGGGTGTAAGTGATTTATAAACTGAAGTCTGAGGTGATTACAGAACTCAGGACTTAATTACACAATCCCATTCCTCTGTCACATGTCAAGCATCTAACACAGACCTGGCAAAATACACCATGTGTTCCCAAAATATCTCATACCCTTCTCCACTGCCATGAAAGATGAGAATTAAAATCTTTAATTAAGTCCTGCAAGCTGCAAAGTTGTGGACACAGACTGTTAAATGTGAACAGCAGAGAGGGAGTGAGGAATAACTCTTCCTTGGATGATCTCTGAAGCTTGTGGGACAGCTTGTGGGAAAGCTCATGTTGTGCTCATGTTGTGTTCTTGTAACATCCCAGCTTTTCTCCTGAAGCCGTCATCCAGCTACGAATCTCATACCTTCCTCCAAATTCCATACCCTCCTCCCGGGGCTTTCTACTACCTCAAACCTTCACATCCTTCCTCCTCAGTTTTTACTGTCCCAGATGAGGAACTGTCGTTCTGAGGGACATAATTCTTCCATTGCTTGATACCATTCTCCATGTTTATTCAGAAGCATAGTCCAAAAGGCCCATCTTCTTTCCTAATGCAGGAAGCTCCCTTTCGGTCATCTCTGCCTTTAGGAAATTAAACCTCAGAGTGACATATGAGGCAACCTCCTTGCCCTGCCTCTTACCCCTCCTCAGTTTCAGTAGGGCAGCTACTTCTTTACAAAAGCACGACAAACCCCTGCCTGTTCACAGTTGCAAATTTGTTACTTAGAAAAACTCCCAGACTAATTTTTGATTTATTTTCTCCCCATGATTTTGTACATGGGCTTCCCTGCCATCTCTATGAGGCACTGCTTTTCCACTGCATTTCCAAGAGCAGTCAAATCCATCATCACCAAAAGTGAGAGACACTCTGGCTCTGGACTGAGCTCCACTCCCACACAGCATTTCCTTTCCCTCACCCTTACTGCCCATCCGTGTTTTGCTCAGAGAGCTGGCGAACAGTGAGCTGCTTTTGGTCTTTGAAGCCAGCTTTTGGGTGGAGCAATGGATGAGCTCATTGGGGCTGCACTGGCCCCAATGTCATATGGCCTTCCTTCATTCCGAGAGAACAGCTGAGACCCTTTAACCCTTGTTGGCATTTAGAGTCAGATGAGTGCTCAGCCACTTTGAAAACAATATGTAATTAAACTAAATGTTCTGTTCAAAAATAGTGTTGTAAGATCTACAGAAGTAATTAGAATTGCCACACCACTACTGTAAAGAAGCCATATTGTGTCTCTTACATAGACATTAATCCGATAACTACCTTCATTTACCGAGATCATTTATCAATGTGTTTGGGGTTTGATTTTTTACCTCCTCAATGCACAGAAAGCCCAGAAGTGGGGCTACAAACCACAGGAAGTTCTTTTTATGGGGGTTTTGAAGGTCATAATTCTTTTGGAAGGGTGAAGTTTTCCTTGCTCTTTCTGCATTAAAATATCTCTCTCTCTCTCTCTCTCTCTCCCCCTTTCTCTCTCTAGCATAGATATACCTATAAATATAAACATATATATATATATATATACACACACACACACTTCTACATACATACATAAATATATATATGTGTGCACATGTGTGACATGGACTCTCTGGGAAGCTATTAGGCTCCTAAGGACAGAGAACTCCTGTTCTATTCCCTGCCCACTCCTTATAATGGACAGAAAATGGTAGGTCTGCAGAATCCACAATTTCCCCTACCAGTTAATTCCTTCAGATCTGGTATTAAAACACTCTGAGGTTATAATTTTTGAAAGATTCTTAATGTGCATTGTAACTCTTGAAAACTGACCAACTTTTCTTACATGTAAAGATCAAAGACCAACCCCGTATCCTAAAGCTTGTACGAGCTGCACAAGAAAATGAGGATGGAAATAAATATGCTTGAAATGGAGGTGGGTAGAGTTTTAACAGCTAGTTACCTTCCTGCAGATGAAATCAGCAAATGTAGGTGTGCCTAAAAATATTATACCCAGATTATATTGGAAAAGCCTCAGCCCAGCGGATTTCCAAGAAAAGAAATGAACAACTGCAAGAGTAAAGAGCCAAAGATTAATTCACGATTCTGTTCTGTGAGGTATATCACAGTTGAGAATGGATGCAGAAAAGAGAGACGTTGTATGTGAATGTTGACAAAGAGATTTATTAGCACAACTGCATTGTCCACACCATAACCACATCTCCATACAAAATTAAAATCAAACCAGACTTTAGGTACTGTGACTTTGAAGGCAGTGTTAAGTATTTTTGACCAATGAACTTTCTTGTTCCTTTGGAAATAGAAGTTTAGGAAAGTTTTGACAGATAACTTCCTAGAGCAGACACTTTTTGTTTAAATTTTTTTTCCTTTTCTTCCTTGCTTTTATGCTGTGCTATCATACACTACTAATGCTGACTGTGGTATGCTTTTGTGTACTTGTGAAACTTTCTGAAAACATGCACTTATTGGAAATAAAGGACCTTCACTTTATGAAGACTGAATTTCTGATCTTTGTGCATAAACTTTTTAGGAGAGGTATTTTTTCTCAGAAAATATCTTTCCTGATTTATGTTGGTTTCTTCCTCCCTCTGTAGCCACCCCCCCCACAGCCTCTGTTCCTTCCCACTGTTCCTGATAGTGTAGCTCCAGGCTTTGCAGCACTATAAACTTCCACAGAAAAATGATTAAAAAATCCCCAAGATCTACACTGTGTCTTATGCTCTCTCCATCCAAGATCTTGCATTGAGAACATACTTATCTGCAAACCGTGATCCTGGATTTCTACGTTCGCAGTATTGATGAACATTGGTCAAAATCTGATCATTGAAACTGAAAACTTTTCTCTTTTTTCCCTTAGTTTGGGTTCTGTGATCCTCTGTGGAGCACAGAAGTGGTGGAGAGGCTGAGGCTTGCAAAGGGATGGGCCTTGGGGAATAGGTCATGTTGTTTTTCTGTGTTGAGCTGGATGCAGCTGTAGCTTAAGAAAAACAAATCAGAAAAGCCCCAGTGGTTTGCACAAGACTTCCACCCAAGGTGAGAGAATCCTTATGAGACCGTCTGGTTTTTCTGTTTTTTGGTACATTTTTTTAACTGTGAATTCCAGACTCACCCATGATTATGTGACCTAAAAATCTGACTGATGCTGTTTACTAGAGACAAACAGCTTGATAATTCAAATCTCGACAAAGCTAGTAATTAAAACCAGTTCCCCTGAAGTCTTTTTTTGATACAGCCTGTGTGAAATAAGCTTGTAATTTTTACCCAACCCATAAACTCTGGCATAACTGGATTAAGACCATTTGAAAAACATTCCAGACAGGAATAAATCTTTACTGGAAGAAAGGACAGGGAAGTTTAATAGATATTATCCGGAGAAAAATACAAAGACTTCAAGAGCCTGCCTTGGTTTCCCCATCGAAGTGGAAGCTGAAAGGGGAAGACTGCTTTCTCTGCTGGGCTCTGAAACACCAGTAAGGGAAGGCTATGTGAAAAAGAAATAGGTCAACACCTGCTGCTGGTCATAAATTTGGCAAGGAAATAAGAGAGAAGTCAATGACAACTAGAGTAATAGAACAGCTTTATAGGAATGAAAAATCCTAAGTAGTTTTAAGACAGTATCAGGTCTGTCTCCGGAGAGCCTGTGATGTGTCTGTCTCAAGCACATGCTGCACTCCCAGTGGAGCAGGTATGATTAGTTGGAAGTCACTCTCATCCATAATTTGGAAGTAGTCACAGATGAGCACTTCTCATCTCTAAATAGAGAGTTACAGTTACAGAACAGACCAGTGCTCTTACTAGAGGAAATGAATATCCTCACAGACAGTATTTTTTTCTATTCTGATCATAGATATTTAATACTGATGCAGCATGAGGGAAGTAGACTACAGAATGTGGCCAGCTTCACATGTACCATCAGATTAGCATCTCATCGTGCCACCACCATAAACAGTGTGCTGAGCAAGAGGGTCTGTTACTCTGACCTTCCTCAGCATTTTTTCATTTGTTTTATTTTCTTATTCTCATCTATAATTAGTTTTGCAATCATGTTTGTGGACCAGTATCAGGAAGTCTGACATCAGATTCTCTGGGTTGGGTGCACTGTACACAGCAGCTTTTCGAAACTATTTGCCACACTTCCGACAGGGGTTCATCATCAGAAGGAGGGTAAGGAGTCTCAAAAACAGATTGGCAAGCAAGGAATGAAGATAGAGGGGAACATGAACTAAATCACAGGTATGCACAGTTATTGGCAAGGTATGGGAGATTTTTGAGGATAATGAGTAGCTTGTACAGAAAAACAGATGCAAGCTTGTTTTTGAAAGAGTTAGTCAAAGGACAAGGAATAGCCCAAGGAAGTCTGGGTACCCTCCCAGCTCTATTTTTCACAACTCAGTGATTTCTGTGACTGTGGTTTTGAAAGGGTAGTTGATGTCAGACAAGTTAGACTGCAGGGGAGCAGAGGAATATGGATACCATTCATACTATTCCCAAGAATAGAAGGCAAAAGCGCAATCACTCTCAAACTCTGGGGTCTGTGGCTCCTGAGGTTTCTGTGCAGATGAGAGCAAACAGATTGAATTCCGTGTGACTGGAACAGAGAAGCAGCATGGGGGATGGAAAGACAAAGAAATGTCAAGAGCAGGAGTACTGGTAGAAGGCTATTAGGTGTGCCTGTTGTCTTTAGACAAAGCTGTGAGGTGACTAGCTGTGGCATACTACAATATACAGATTGAAGCACGCAAGCACAGTAACTCATCCAACTATTCCCATGACCCACAAACACTAAGCCAGTGAACGTGATAGACAGGAGCAACGGGAAGATGCTGCACGCTCTGCTCTGTCCCTGTTCAGGCAGCAACATGTCTGCAATGGGTGCAGTCCAGTCACGAACTCAGAAGCGTGTTTGTACCCGCATTCATTTATTCATCATCAACAGCATGTTGCAAACAATCATAAGAATGCCAGTTACTTGCCAAGACACAGAGATTTCTCCTGCCTGACACTTGAGCTGGGCATGGCAATAACAGTACCAGTTTCCAGCTGGGTGCCACATACAGCTCAGTTTGAGTTTCACATCATGGAAGCATTTGTCATGGTCCCATTCAGCTGAGCACAGCAAATACATGAGCAGCACACCAAGTCCTCGCTGCCCCCATCACAACGTGACACTAAGGACAAGTGCAAGCACTGAAAGCACTAATTGGCAGCAATGCTAAAGACCTACAGGAAGCCGTGATACAATCATGATGTATATTGTTGACCATATGCGTTCATACAGTTAATAGGAAAGCCTACAATCAGTTCCTCCTGCTGTGCTTTTTGTTATTCATTTGTAGCACAGCAACACTTTGCCACCCACAAAAAAGGCCAGGATTTCACTGTGCTAAGAGATGTACAAACAGAGAGCAAAAAAAGGTGCCTTCTATCCACAAATACTTCTCATCTAACTGCTTGGTGAAATGTCACCATCTATATACAGCCATTTGCTGAGCAATTCATCTGGCATATCTCCAGTCTGCTAGGCAACATGACCATCAGCTTCGCAACGCCCAAGAGCTTGCACTGCTAAAGAGAGTACTCAGCCAACTTCTGTCATGTAAACGCTGCTCTCTGCCAGCTTTGCGTGGCTCTAGGTTATCAAGTTTTTTGTATATGAATGTTTTCATATGAAAACATTCTTATGAGAATGTGTGTTAAAATTAATACTTCACTGAAGTAGCAGCTGCAAATATTTTACAGAACAAACCCTACAAGTGGTTTCTCTGCTTCCAGCCACTAAAAACTGACTCACAAACTCATATGATCTGGTACCCCTGAGAAGGGGGGGAAGTTTCATGTATGTTGGAAATGTTGAGCAGTATGGTGTCTAAACTGTGTCCATGCCATGCCTCCCAAACTGCCTGTCCTGAAGCGCTCAGTCCAGCTACTCATTTTCTTACCCAAAACCTCCACTTGGTGTGTTGTTCTTCCTTATCATCCAACTTTCTTCCCTTTTCTCTTTCCCTTCTGTCTCATAGACCAGAATAATCTAAGGACTTCTGTAGGAAGTGCTAAAGGCAAGTCCCAAGGCAGGGTGTAGGAGCACCTGATGTTTCAGGATCTCAGCAGCAGACTCAGCCCCAAAAGGAGGGACCAGGAGCCATGGCTGTGCTCCTCCATGCAGGGGTGAAGAAGGAGCCTGAGAAAAAGCACTCCTGGCCATCTCTTAGAAGTCATGAGACAGTTAAGAACTTAGCAGAGGAAGGAGAAAGAGGAAGAGGAAGATGAAGTGCAGAAAGGATCTTGGCAGGGCACCAAAGGTAGAGCATTGTGCCTGAAGAACCTGGCTCACATTGTCACAGCTTTCCCCAGCATGACTGGCTATTGATCTAGAGCCTCACTGATGAGACAGCAGAAGCTCAAAAAATGAGGAAGGAGGAACTGGTCAGGGAGGTTCCCTTTGGAGTAGAAAGGCAAGAACAGCAAGAACAACTTGAGGACAAGTTCTCACTGGAGGCATGGGGCACAAGCACTCTGGAAAAGAAAGGCTGGATGCAAAACACATATTAATATGTATTGTGTGAGATCAAGCAGAAGGAAGAGGAAGGCACATCCAGTTATTGCCACAGGAAAATCCACCAAGGGTGGGATACTTCCCCACCCATCCCCACTCCCAGCCATCCCAAGCATGGCTCTGACAATGCTGGTATGTTTTTTCTAACTCTGAACAGATTTCTTTCTGTATCAAGCACACTGCAGCAAAACCAGCTCAGCTAATTTAATTAGAATTGAACACTCTTAAGAGTGTTGTGGTGGAAAACAGACTCAGCAAGGAGAGGGGATGCTCTGAGGTTTGCATGGAGGTCTCCAACCCTCCAATACAGGACTTGCCACCCTTATTCATGTGACATGGTTTACTACAAGAACAGTCATACTGCAGCCAGCAGTCCAGAGATGCAGTGCTTTTATCCCAAGCACTGCAAAAAACAGCCAGAAAGGATGATATTCCTCATCAATGCAAATGCAAAAAACACCACCTCTGAAGTGAGTGGTGCTATATCCTGTGTGTTTCTATAATGAAGCTGGACCGCTGTTTAAAATACAAACTTGCCCTGAAGCTCTTTTAGCTGTTCATCCCTAGATTATGAATCCAGACATTTCCTGGACAGTGTAGCCCAGCAGCAGACAGGGGCCAGCAACTGCATTTGATGAAGCCATGGAATAGCTGAATCAAACACGTTCAAATCCACGTAATAAAAATGTTCCATCTCATCTTTTTCCCATGCTGAAAGCTATGCAATTACCTTTTAAAATAGTTTTTCATGCCTTCAATAAAAATAACCATTAAAAAAAATTAGCAAACCTGGAGAATTACTTTGGAAAACACCTTAATTAAGTCCATTTTCATAGTTTATTATCAAAACTGTTATGAAGATATGAAGGTATATTATTTTCTGTGGTCAGTCAGGGACTGGCAGATTTTCATACTAGTTTTTTCCTTTTAAAAACATAGAGCTTTGAGCTTGAATTCAGTGTAGTACTCCAGACAATTGCTGGATCAGATAGCCATTCCATCCAATAAACATGCAGAAATCGTAATTGATATTTTCTAATTAAAGTCCAAACTGAGAAGCAATAGCAATAATTAGTGGGGAAAGTACATAATATGATCAGAAATTACATCATAGCCGAGAGATTTCCTTTAGGCAAAGGAAACATATTACCCTCAAGATTTCTTAAAGCAAAATCAGTATTTTGCTTTATTTGGGAATGGTTTTTGTGGTGATTTTTCTTCTGAAGCACATTTCAGATTTCAGTAACCACTAAAGGGATGATACATTTGTCTGAGGAAGAGTTAATAGTCTCATTTGTGCTATCTTATTCTCAGATATCCCAAATAGGAGATAGTCATTCTCACTGCTAAGTGTTGTGCAAATACAAAGCAGGAGAGAACATCTGTCCCTCTGGGCTTCCCAGACAACCTGATATCTCAAAACACAGAGGAGGCTGTGAGTGCTAATAAGAATTTTTCATCTTCTACCTCTAAAGGTCTTATTCTCCTCCCCTTCCCTCATTAAAAATCCCTGGCAAATATCCAAACAGAGGTGGTGACCAGGGAAGATCAGTAGCATGGACTGTAATGCCTGGCCTGGCACAGGGCAGTACAGCGTTGTCAAGCCAGAGGACGCCTGGGCAAATATATTCTGGGCTTGGACATTTTGGTGTCCCCCCCCAGGTCATCTCACACATCTGGAGTTCTTGCAAACCGGTTTCTGTGAAGGTCTCCATGAACCATGAGAAAACATATGTCAAACTGCTATCACCACCAGCTCTTGACGTCCTTCTGCTGTGGGAAGGAGTTCTGGGGAGCAGATACTCCTCACTTCCATTTGTTGTCTCTCTGAGCCTTCCATACCACACGACAGGTCCAGGGAGAGATACAAAAAGGCTTACACTGGCAGCTGTGTGTTGCCTTGGGAAAATGTCATTTCCACTTTGTGGGGTTCCTCAGACACTTGCTGGTGCCATTTATTCGTGTTTACTCCCTGTTATGTGGTACAGCAAATGGAAAATATGGCTTAAGAGCTCTCTCAAGAACACTTCTCAGCAATGGCCTCCTCTCATTCTTCTATGCTTTTTTATTTAATTTAAGGCATGCAGAGTGGTAACTAAGCCATTAAAAGCTGAGAAGAATGTTCTACAAGAAAACTATTTTATTGAAGAATTTAAAAATTGCTTCTTAGTTCTAACATTTTTGAAGGCTTTTTTGTCATCTTTCTCTTTTTCCTCACACCCTGCAATTCTTCTTATGAAGCTCTTTCAGACAGGTTTCCTTCCATCACTGGAGATTTAAGGTCCAAATAAATTTTATTCTGTTGATTGAGGAAATTCTATGCTTTCCTTGCACTCATGACTTTGGGCTCACCAGCAATCCAATGCAAATCCAATCCACTTCACCATTTACTTCCCTTAATTTATTAAAGTTTGCCATTTTGAAATAATAACAGTAACGTATTTAGAAAACTACTTGGAGGCTTTTTTTTTCTTAAGCCTATCCACTTACAGACACTGATTAAATGTAATCAAATTATAAGCAACATTACCAGCTAATGTAACAATAATTTTCATGTTATCTAGGAACAACGTGGGATTATGAGTCACACATAGTCTAAGGCCAAACTGTAAAAAGATGTGGTCATCCTGCTGCACTGCTGCACTATACCACTGAAGTATGTGACAATATTTCTTCCTAATAATACTGCAATCTCTGTACATTTTTCAATGTAAGAAATTGTCAGACGCCTAGCAACATTCTGCTGAAACCCTTTCAGCTTCAGTCCTTCTCTGAACTGTTTGATTTAAACAGATTCTCCTCCCCCATATTTTCTCTTCATTTTTTTCAGCCATATTTCTAGTATTTTCATAGTACTCCTGCATGACATTTTTCTTCATTTCTGCTGCTCCTCATCACTGCATATTTTTCAATATCTGGAATGATATTGAAATTTGGATGACAAGTGGGACATAGCTTTATTATCTTAACACTTTCTAGTTTCATATCTTACACTTTTGAGCCTTTCTCTTAATGCCTGGGTATTCTGCCCACCAGTGCTGTTCTATAGCTTAATTTAGGCTACAGATTTCCTATTTCTTTAGACAAAGATTCCCTGGTCACATATACCCACTTCTAGTTTCTGCATTTCCCACATTCTCTCTCCTCTGCTCCCTCTTCTGATTTCTGCCTGCAGGTCACACTCCAATTAGTTTTCAATTTAAGAAGACATGTGAGTAGTGAGAATTTGCCCATTCATTGTCCACGTAGGCATGTACAGACAATAAGGATGGGATTTCACAACCATGTTCACAGGCTCCTGCATATGCTCTATTGCTATAGACAGTGGTACTTAAGTCAAAACAACCACCAGAGCTTGGGGAATGATTCAGTTCATCCTAAAATAGCCATCTAAACATTTATTCAGTTGATTCAGTATAGATCATCATTTTAGATGCTCTGTCACACCCAACACAGCATGCAGTGCCTGTCCCAGAGGGACAGGCATTGCATCCCCCAAGGCTCCTGCACCTCCTGTGCCTCAATGTCTTACGTGCAACTGAGTTGGATCCCAACATCTATTGGGCTGAATTGCGTCCTTAGTAGCTGGTCAGCTGAGTCACCTGCTGGTATCACTGCCTGTGAGGACTACAGCTCAGCTGCCCACGCTTTGCAACCCGTGCCATTTTAGGTGTCTCTGACTCACATTTACAAGAAAATCTGTAGATTGTGCCCCATACATGGAGGTCTGAGGTGCCTTTCAGTTACCCAGGTGTTTGTGTTCATCTCTCCAAACCTCTGCCAGAGCTCTTCTCTGACTCCAGCACGGTGACTCTGCTCACCAGAGAGGTCTGTCCCACGGTCCCCATGCCCGCACAGACATCTGCTGCACCCCATCACTTCAGGCCCCACTTCAGGTTAGTCACCCCAGGCCCCTTGGCAGCCACAGTCAGTCACACCCATCGGATCCAAAAGTGGATCAACCACAAAGCAGATTAAACATATACCAACATCTCTGTGCAAAGAAGCATTTCAGACTTCACAGGATTCAAATATTCTGCAGTGAAAACAGAAAGATAATTTAATATGAAAGTGGTTAATAAGAGTGTTCTTTTGCCAGAGCTGAAATTTATCAAAAAAATTTACGGATACATGCTAATTATTATGAATCCCTATCTGCCTTCTTTTAATTTCTGATTCAGACAATACTATCATCTTCTAGGGAGAAGAAATAATGCTAGGTGACCGTGGCACACTGAAAATGGTAAGGAATTTGTGATCTAATAGAAGCATTCAAAAAATGCTTTTCACTGAATTAAAGACATGTAAACTATCAAGAATATTTAGAAATAATGAAATATTTTTAGATGTAAGTTCTGTACTAAAGTATTGAGGACAGAACTGAGTTTTTCTGATAATTCATTCACAGTGAATAATCCCACTGCCTCTACTGACTGAACATCTCTGCACAGTCAACAAGGACAGACAAAAAGGGAAAAGCAAAGGAAATGTATGTTCATTCAAATATCAGCTAAAGGAAAGCTAAGATGCTGAGTTTTCCTTGAAAATATGAAACACATGTTCAAAAATGCCCAGTATCAGTAAGAGAGAAAATACAAGCACATGTATTGATTGCAATTTGGTAGTTAGGGAGACTTATACCAAAATGAAAGTATATTTCTTATGTCATGCAAGGGCCAAACCCCATTCTGTTAACATTTGCATCAGCAGGTTAGAAATTTTATGACAGGAAACTGGGTTTTTATCTTTGAAATAGTGAATGCTACTGAGATCACAGTAACATGTAACTGACAGCAGGATAAATTCCTCTGTCAAATTTTAATCTGCTTTAAATTTATATTTCAGCGACCAGGTACCTAAATCCCTATTTTTAAAAATGCCCTTAAAGGTCTAATCCTTCCCTCAATTACAGCATTTTAAACTGGCTTCAGAGTGGTTATTTTGGATTTACATTAGCAAATAAGATTAGAATCGGAGCCAGAGGCAGTTCACATTCCATGCAGTTCTCAACAGCAGGAAGACAAGAGTTGAAGCACACTGTCAAGTGAAATAACTTGTATTTTCATCTTACACGTCTTAAATTATATTTTGAATGTATGTCTCTTTGTGTTTGTTCACCTGACTAAGTAAAAACACTAGTTGCCATCCAGAGCATATTATTTATTTTTCACTCTTAGTTAAAAAACCCATCAAGAACAAGAAATAAAATCCACTGAAACAGCTTCAATTACTTGATAGCTTGATTTAACGTGTTTCTTTATGTTATTTACAGATATTACTGCCTGGTACTTTAAAAAGGAGGAGAAACCCATTGAAAGTAGGAAAGAAAAGTGAACATAATGGTTTGTGTAGAGGTCATAGGACAAAGAAATCGTAAGGTTATGAAGAATGTCATGGTATATTGAGGGATCTCGTGAGAATTAATCAAGTAACAGAGAGTCTGTAAAATGCCACTGAATCTTTCTTCCCAGTTCATAGTGGGATCAATTATTTCTTTGTGCTCTCTGCTAGGTGTTTCTCTCATCTGTTCTTCAAAACCTCCCCTATGTCTTCCAGAGATGTTTTCTTTTTCACGGTATATTTCTGTTTGCCTATGACACTTGTCCTTTGAGATTTTCTAACCCCATCATAGCATTCACTTAAAGGTTTAGTTAGCAGTACACTTGGCACTTCGTATGCTGGCAGAACCATCTGTCTCCAGAGAATTATAAAATTGAAATAAACCCCATTACCTGCTTCCCATCTCAATTAATCTGAATTAAGTGGCTTAATTCAGGGTTGGAAAACTGCCTAGGTTACTGAGATTGTCTTTACTAGATTATCCACCACAAAAATCCAAGGGTTCTCCAAGGTGTGCCATATAGTTTCCCACAGGCTCCTCCCAGAGAAACTGATGGGGACAAGGAGGGTGGAGACAAGGGGTCTGTGCAGTGCTTGGGCACTGACTGCCTGGCCACATGCAGAGGGTGGTAGTAAATCCTTTTTAAACTGACAACTGTCACAAGTGAGATCCCCAGGGATCAATATTGAGCCCAACATTGTTTAATATCTTCATGAGTGATCTGGGTGATGGGATCAATCCACCATGATGGAGTTTGACAATGATATACCAAACTGAGTAGGGAAGGGGACACTTGGGAAGGGAGAGCGACCTTGCAGGAAGGCCTGAATAGGCTGTAAAAGTGGGCTAACAAGAACCTTTTGAAGTCCAGCAAGGATAAATCTAATGTCTGCACATAGGAAAATAAAATCCAGGAATGCAGCACAGCCTGGGATCTGCCTGGCTGGAGAGCTGGGGTCCCAGTGGACTGCAAGCTCAGAGTGAGTGAACGTGTGCTGCTGTGGAAAGAAAGACAATGGGATGCTGGGCTACATCTACAAGGACATCATCAACAGAGATAAAAAACTTTTTACTCCACTCTATTTAGTACTTGTCAGGCCAGATCCTGGAATACTGTGTTCAGTTGTGGTCCCTGCTATGCAGAAAAATTGTAGACAGATTGGGGGAGGTCCAGAGATGTGCCACAATGGTGGTCAAAGGACTGGGAAGCTTTCCATGGAAGGAAATTATGAGAAAATTGTGTTTCTTCATCCTTGGGGCTTAGGGGAGACCTTATCAGTCTTTAAATGCTGTTTCTGCATTTAAAAGGTGGCTACAAAGAAATTGAATACTCCGTTTTTGCTAGGAGTCACATGGAAAGCACAAAGGATAATGGGTACAGGTTATTCCTGGGGAGATTCTGACTGGACATGAGGAAAATATTTCACAATGAGAATAATCAGCTGTTGGAGCTGTTGGGAAGTGATGGACACTGTTAAGATTTCTCTGAATGGGGTGCTGGTCTATATTGTCTAGACAGTCCATCTGCAAAGAAAGGTTGTACCAGATGGTCTTTGAGGTCCTTTCCAACATGGTATTCTATAACTCCATTGCTCTATAAAAATCATCATGTAAGTCAATCTATTTATTTCACAAGCAAGGCTCACTTTTGCAATATGAAGGATGGGAATCTCATATATTCCAGCTATCAGAATTATGGCTCTAAACCAGTTCATACTCAACTGAAAGTGATAGGAAACTCTTGACATGACAGCCTCCCTGAAACCTGAGGCAGCAGGATGACTGCCATCCATGCACTGTATGGGAGGATTGTTTCCCTATCATACTTCAGACAGAGTGTACCCATCAAACATATGTACCCAGTGACATGCAGAACACCTCGGGCACCCTGCCAGGCCTCCAACACTGCCACAGAGTGTGCAGCTCTCCCAGACTCTCTTCTATCTCATGTCTGTCTGGTCAAGAATGGCATCTCAGGTATCCCAGGACATTTTGAAGGAGTCCAGAAATTGGTAGTTCAGTACTGGAATCACTCCTTAAATGTTTAGATGCCTAAGCACTGCTCAATATCTGGAACCCCTGTTGAATTGAGTCTCCAATTAGTCTTTGATGGCTTGGGGCTGCCAGAGCATGGTGGGGAAAGCAGGATTTTCTGAGGAAGTCAAGGGGGGTGTCAACAGACACCAGTCTACCATTGTCAGGAAAACGCAATGAGTCTTGCACTGTATCTTTTTTTCAGATGCTAAGTTTGCTGGTTTTATTTCTTTCTAATACAGTGTCTCTCAGTTTCCTCTGATGCTGGCCAAAACCTTTAAATGGCCATTGTCTTAGCCTGAAACAGCCTGACACCTTCCTGAATTGACTGGCAGCATTTCTCTGCCAGGCCTTTGAATGGTGCACAGCAGAGGAGGGGGGAGACTCTACATGTAAACACTATGTGATCATGGTGTTTTTAAAGTATCAGCCTCTAAACTCAGCAGAAGAATTGAGTCTCTCTGTGCTCTCCAACTCACTGATTTCACTGGGGTTTGGGTTAGGCACTAATATTGCCCCTCCTGGTTAGTCTTCATGCCCATTACTGGGTAGGGTGACCTGACTGCTGTGCATCTGGTTTATACATTCTTCCTGTATTTATTGTATGGTTCCTTGCCTTCCTTTTATTGTATAGGCTATTTGTGGAAGCAACACATGTTCTGGGAAGAATCAGGTCTTAAATTACTATTTCCTTGAGGCAGAAAAGCAATTTGGAAAGACATTGAATGACTAAGAAAAAAAATACTAAAAAACAATTATTGATTGTGTCAGTCTCAGTCTCTTGACTCACCAACATATTTCTTCGGGAAGAAATGTGCTGAGTTTGACAGAAGTATTCTGTAAAATAAGAGTAATGCAGTGATGAATCAGGCCCTTGACTTACCAGTTATACCGGCTAAATCTCACCGCTCAGGGTTTACCATTTTATGTATGTCTTGCTAAATGGAAAATTTGCTATCATGATGATGTTCAAGGAGTAGTCTTTTCTTTCTCTATTAATTGCCTATGCTAGTGTATTGGCAGTTGTCCCAGAGACACTGATAAAATAAAGTACATATAACACGTATCATAAAGTTTTCCTGGTATAAATAAAAAAGGTCCTGACTCTTTTCCCTGCTGCTTGTCTGTATGTTTTGTATTTCCTTTCTCAATATTGTGCTGTTCCTTCTTTTCTGTAGTGGTATTTTTGCTAGTAGTAGTAAAGGGTAATTTAGGAAGCTATTAAAAGGAATTCAGAACATCTAGCTGAAAAAGGAAAGCATCCTGAAAAGACCCATGGAACAAGACAAAATGTCATTCATTCACACATTTTGTGTAAAATAAACTAAGCGCCAATGAAATATAATGGAAATTTTGATTTGACAATGCAGGAATATTTATGCTCCAGAAAAGAGAAAATGCCTTAGTTTCAGAGTGACAAAAGAACTCTTTCAGATTGAATCTTCCTGTCTTATCAGTGACCTTCAGCTTCCTCTTTACTGTACTGCCTAAGGTAATGAAAATGCCAAAGAAACATGAGGGTAATTCCTATGCTCCTGGAACTTAGTTTGTTCATTAATTGAGAAGCATTCCCTTAAGCTCATTGGGTTACTTCTAGGACCTCAGCTACCTATTTGTGCAGAGCAGTTACTCAGCTAACCCTGAAACTCAGTGGCTTATGAAGGCGTGCCCTGTCCAGCCTACTAGATACTGGGAATCCTCTTTTGGGACACAGAGCAGTCCCAACACGTGGTACAGGGCTGATACCTGCTACCAATTTCCTATTGAGTAGCTATTGCCTTTGAAACTCTGATCTACATACAACATAAAGGAAACTACCTTTTCTGCACAAGCAGAAAAGTTTTTACCTGATTTCTCTTGAAAACAAAATTTTTCTTCCATTAACCAAGAAAAAGGTTGCGCAATATGAACATTACAAAGATGTTGTAAGCCTTCTTAAGTATGTACAGCTTATATATAATTCTTTAGGTATAGCTGTCCTTTTCATCCTGCTGAGTAATTAAGGTTACAGTCTTAAAGATCTTTTCCAACCTTAATGATTCTGTGATCCCATGAGCCAGAAGTGAACCTGAATAAACTACTGCCTTACCAAAGCCCACAACAAGGAAGCTTGATATTCACTCAGAAAAGGAGCAGCCTTATGATCCCAGCTTGTGTAATTGACACTGCCTGCCTTTTTTAACCTCTTTCACTCCTGTTTCTGAATATCTTGTGAGAATACTTTCCCTTCCTGGCTGGTACTGAGCTACCTTCTTCCTCATTCTGCCTTGCCTTGGACAGAGATTTCTCAGGAGCAGGTTGGAAAACACGACTTCACCATGACACAGAAATCCCAGCTTGAAATTGCTTCCTCATTTACTCCAGATGGTCATTCTGGAACACAAGGTGTGCTGTGCTTCCTTCTCCATCTTTTCTGTGTCGCTTTGGTGGTAAGAGGAAACAAGACTCTATTTCCTTCCTTCATCTTCCAAATCCTACTTTCCTACAGCAGTCCCCCCAGGCTGGCAGTGTCTTTCACCATCCCAGAGCTGGTGCTGTGGCACACCACGCTTGGGGGAAGATTAAAGGCATGTGTGAAGCAGGGAGGTGAATCTACAAACCAAATCAATTAATAACCATCTACCTACAACTTTACAACCAGCTAGGCACCTCCCAGGTTAAAGATTATCAGTCAGCTGAGAAGGGAGCATTTTGGGTCTTTATTAAACATAGAGCAAGCCTTACACCTAATTCAAGCCTTACAATGTCAAGCAATGTCAAGCCTTACACCTAAACCTTGTCCTGAAGCTTTTGCTGCTTGCACCACAAAAGCTTATGTTCCATGCACAATAAGTAAAACAAATTTTTCATCGAATTTGGACATATTTTTCTACACGTTTCATTAATAAGTACCAGGCAAAAGAGAAACCAAGTATTTCACAAAGTGCTGACTTGATGTACTGTCTTTTTCTACGTATGTTATTTGAACCCATCCTCTGTTGTCTTGTGAGCTGTTGATGATTACATCTAAAATGTTATCTTTTAAACACAGCACAAAACTAATTACTGTCACCCATATCTCTAGGCACCTTGGCTGCAGCCCTGATTATTCTTAGCTCTAGATCAAGAAAACCCACTGACCCCTTATTTTATAAAGTCTTCATATATAGAATTTCTCTGCACTGTCTGTACTTCAGACATGTCTTTTAAACAAGGAAATGCAGTCAAGGACAGTTCTTTGACCTAGCCCCCATTTCCAACTTTCCCAAAATTCGTAATAACCAAACCTGCACTGAAACTTTGTCCTCGAAGCAGCTATATCAGAAGCAATGCCAGTGACCTCAAAAAATTACCTGAGAATGAATCTGATGTCAGTAAAGAAAGGGTCTTCTGTCTCTTTTTTGGAGATTCATTTTTGTTGCAAGATTAAGGCTTCAACCTCCCTTTTTGGGAACTTCAACTTATTATTTATTTGGTGTCCGAAGCCCTTTAAATCCTGTCTAGTTAAATCTGAGATATTAAGATCTTTTGAAGAATATGAGAAGTACCAGAAGGTCGTTCAAAAGGTAAATAGTGCAACTTGTTTGAAAGGAGTAGAGCCAAGATGATCTCAGGGACAATACAGATGGCAGTTCAGCTACAGCAACAGTCGGCTACTGGTTCTCTATGCCCTTATAAGGGAAGGGAAGGGAAGGGAAGGAAAGGTCAAAAACAACAACACCCCCACAACAACGACGCCCTCCCAAAAAAACCCCACAAAAACCACCAACCAAAAAACCACCAATCAAACAAAAACAAACAAACAAAACCAAAACCAAAACAACAACAACAACAACAAAAAAGAGAGAGTGAAAGGGGGGAAAATAGGTGTGTAACTTGTGTACATTTGTCCAGGGGAAATTGTGTTAAACTTATTTAATTTCCTGCTGAAGCAGAGTTTCAGGTTTTGCATATAAAAGCAAGGCATTCCTGACTTACATCTCAGTTTAGAAAGACTTTTAATATATCTTACACAGATTCTCATAAGGAAATTGGGGGGAAATCATACTGGAGGCATGAAAAATAAGATTGGGAAACCTTCCATTGAGACAGAAGTGAACAAACCAGCCAAAGAAGTTAGGGAAAGTTGAACAACAAGCAAACTTTATGGGGATCCCTCCTCTTCCTTTCACTTCTTCTTTTTGTTTTATTTTTCTTGCTGTTTCCTCTGTCCCATCTTGCAGGAGTTGGTGGCAGCTTCAGTTTTATCCCAGCTCAGTGACAGTATACCAGCCCAGAGGTGCTGAAGATAACTATTACTTTCAAGAGCTGAAGGATGTGAGAGAGATTTGAGTGCAAGTTATGGCTATATCTGACAAGTATTGTCACCCTGAGGGGATTAGCAAAAGACATTTAATTTTCACTTATCAACATCAGCCTTACCCTACAGGGAAACATGTGAGCCCACCTCAAAACCTGCTGTTTAATTGCTTTGAGTTATCCATCTAGCATTGCCTTTCACCTCCAGTCTCTGAAGGTGTTCTTGCCTCAGACATGCATTCTGGGTCCCAAATGTTATGTACAGCAGCCCAGTACAATGCCAGGGTGACCTGTCTTCTGGTCAGAAGGGGCCGTGGGAGTCTCTGGCTTCCTTTTTCCCAGCTGCAGTGATCTCCACTGCTCTTGGCTGTGTTCAGAACATCCAGGCAGAGACACCTACCCAGTGCATGGACAAGTTTGGAGGAGCACAGCACGGCCATCCCTCTGCACATCGTGGGTCACCCAAGAACCCCTTGCCACCTCCCCTCCACCACAGCCCAGGAGCACAAGACCTGAGGGCATGCACTGCTCTTCTCCACATCAGGATGGAGGGCACGTTTGCCCCATCTGAATGTATTTTATTTTTTACAAATTTTCTGCTTTGAAATGGATTTTTTTCTCCTTAGGGACAGTCACCAGAACCAGAGCAGAGCAGGAATAACTGGCAGAAAAGGCAAAGAGAGCTACCATGTGTTTCCAACCATGCCCTGCTGTGACTTGTTTCTACAGGAACATAGGAAGCTGCAGTACCATCCTGGCACGAGCTGCATACATGTTACTCCATAGGATACTGTTTGCACTTTTTCTGACAAAATATTTAGTATTCCTATTCTCCCAAGTCTCTGCACTGGAAATTTGGCATAAATATTCTTCTTATTCTCTGTAGAAGGCATGAGCCACATAACTAAAATGCATTTTACACCACACTATTAAAAAATAACAACAAAACCACAAACCAAAACAAAAACCAACACAAAACTTGCCAAAGCATATTTAAATATGACTTTATTTTTCATCTCTGCTATTTCCTAAGGGTGAAATAATGCTTTTAATGCTCTGGTTGCAGAGGGTTCTGGAATGTGTGAGTCCCAGAGAGGCTCAGGGAACAAACTTTGTAGCATGAACATGTCAAGTCCAAGAACCTTCTAGAATAAGTGAGCCCAAGGACCCTCTAGAGTAAGTGGTCAGGCCACAGATTTGATTCATTGGTTTGTTACAGGTCAAAGGGAAGCTAATTGTGTGACACTGTGCCGGATGTATCATCATTACCATTATTCATGTTTAGCGTGCCAATGTCTAAAGACCAGCCATGGATGAATCCTTGTACAAGATTATCTGACAGGACTTGAATCATGGAAGTTACGGTTCAATAGCCAGAGAAAAGGTTGGGAAAAACATCAAACACATACAACATTCATGCACAGTGATCTCAGGGTGCTTTATTTTATTTCTGTCTTTCTGTGTGTAAGTTAAATAAGCATGGGAGTGATCAATGGAAAAGTGAATGCAGAATAGATGAGAAAGAGCAGATGAGAAGAACAAAAGAACAAAAAGGACAAAATACATGTTTTAAAGAACTGATTTTCTCTTTAACCTTTAGACTCTATGTTTTCACCAAGCCTAGAATCCAGTCCACATGTTCCCACACACATTCTCCAGTCACAGCCCAATCTACCTGGGCAGGGCTTGAGGAAGTTGCTGCATGAGAGATACAGATTGTCTGTCAGTTTGCAGGTTTATAAATTGTTCTGCCTGTTTAGATCTTTCGTCCAGACATGGGAACACAGCTCCCAGTTTGATTTCTATTACTGGCAAGTATCCATCCTCCAGTCCCATTTGTTACGCTTAGCCTGCCTGACACATGCAGCAGACTCAGTCCTGAGGGCAGGCTGACAAGGGGCTGGTACACGCTCTCATGTCCTACCAGTGACTGAAATGTATATACCAGCATTTTCTGTGGATGGGAAATGTGAGAGTACCCAAATGTCAGGAAGGGATTTGACGTCAAGACTTCTAAACGTCAATACTCCGCAGAGAGGATAGCAACACCATTTGGACCTTTTCTTGTAATTCTACTCTTAATCCAGCCTCCAAAACAGGTGTCCTCTCATCATGTTTAGGAACTGTTGGGGTACTTCCAAATTCTCTTCTCTGCCATCTGGGAATGTTCAGTGAGTTTCCTCCTTTGTACTTTTTGGGTGCAAATGGACTGAGAGAAATACACAGGGGTATTCATCAACTTCGAGTTTCATCAGTTTTCAGCTTCCACCTTCTTGGACAGTTCGGTTTTTCATGACCCTTCCTTTTGCATCAGCTATCAGTAACATTGACATGATGATTTGTTCATGTTGAAAATTTATTTCTAATACTCAGATTGTTTGTGAGGAGATCTCATGCTGTCTTTAACCATTGCACAAGCAACAGTGTCTTTAAGTGCTGAAAGTGATCTGTAGAAGTCACCACAGCTGGTGAAAGCACTTCTACTGAGACCTTTACTGAGAAATGAGACATTTAACTCTTGCAGTAGAATAAGGGCAGTTTAGGAAAGCCTGAAAAAACAACTGAAAATAGACCAACAAGCAGAAAAATTGCATCTTTCTTCAGCTGAGTTCTGAACAAGATACTGAAAGTATAGTGTGGAGGAAACTGAATGGATGAGGCAATATCCAAATATAATATCCCATGACATGACACTAACTGAATAAAGGTACTGTTAGTGATTGTAACATTTTTATGTACTAAATGTATGGATATTTATCCAATTAAAACAATGTAAAGTAGGTGTGTGATGGAAGATCATGGTGAAGGAGAATGTGGAGAAGAATTATGCAATGTAGAGAAGATTAAACATATATATTTACATATACACATAAAAGAAAAGCTCCTTTGAACATAAGTTGCTGGACAGCCAGCCCCCATGTTGTGCTGCCTGATCACTGGCACAAAGTACACCTGTAGCTTTTCCCCATTGAGTGCTGGTATGGAGACCTACCCAATGAACACACTGTGCAGCTGAACTGTGCAGGTTTTCATGGCCAAGTCCGAGGTTAAGACTAGGGTCTTAATAACTGACTGTGACAAGGATGGAACATTTCCAGCACAGAGTGCTGACCAAGGGGAACCCTGTGGTGCCAACATGTTCCCAACCCTCACACTCTGGAAAAGGCTGACCAGAACAAAACAGTTGTCAGACCTGTGAGCCAAAGCCTTTCAAGAGCCCCCAGCTTTTGTTTCCACCCTCCTTACAATGTCCATGGTCAGCTCCGTGGATCTGCTGTATTGCTCACCCTCACAAGAAGACTGACCTCTCATTAAACCAGCTGAGAACTGATTTCCACACTGCACCAGCAGAGCAGAGCAGCAGACCTGCACGCAGTGTTTTGTAAGGCTGCAGCTAAATGACACCGTATAGCCATGTAGCAGGTTTTGCCTCCCATACTCACTGTAATGCAGTTTCTTTAAAAGTGCTGAGCTACCATAGAGATACCAGTCTAGTTAAAGTAACAAATAAATATCAAGCCGTTTTCCTAGTCAGATTTGATATCTGATAGCAGCTCTGAGCAGCACAGCTCCCCTCTGTGGTTGACTAGCAGGGCAGTATCCCTGGGTTCCACAAAAAATTTGCACCACTCATTGTATTAATCAGTTTTGTGCAGGTCATGGCTCCTTCCACACCTTCTCATTTGTCACACAGGAAGACATATGGCTCTTGCTCATTACTGCTTTGTGTCTTCCAAATTCATGCATGCATCCCATTGCCGCACCACTTGCAAGCTGTTGTTTATTAAAGCAGTGGGACACAGGTGTTTCTTCTGCCTTTGTGCCAGCACAGGCAAGGGAACCATGCAGAGATGGAGTCCATCTCATGCTCCACTGCATTTTTGCTCATAAGCTCTTTGGGTTTTGTGTGGCCTCCATGGACACTTGCAAACCAACTTGCTGATTAGAGGAAAAAATCCCCCTTCTTCTGAGTGAGTTCTGCCAGGTAATCAGGGCAGCTCTGAGGGGCATTAAAAACAACCTGTGGTTCTGCACTTCTGTAGAGAGTGGCTGGTGGACAATCACAGAGGAAGGAGTCAATGACTCCATGTCTTCTGAAGGTATTGTGTCTCCAGAAAATCTGTCAAGTGAGTAATAACTGAAGAAGAGTAAGAGATCCACAGAAACACCAGGCAGAAGCACCCATGTGACTCTGTCATCTCCACCCTTTGCAGGTCATTGGATTCAGTAAGTTTTCAAGATTAGAGCTCTTCTTTTCTTTGCCGGGGGGAAATCTCCTCCTTGTTGAGGGAAATATGTGGCAGTGGTTCAGGATGACGTCTGTGGGATTTAAAGTGCTTTGTCTTTCTCGTGGGTTCCCTAAAGCCCAAACCAGTGATTGTCTTGAGAAAACAATCAGAATCTGCAGTGCTGCATCAAAACTACCAATTAAACAGAGTAGTGGGAAGGAAGAGAGAACATGATAGGGAAAGGGAATATTGAGAAGAATGCAAGATGAATTGGATTACCTTGCTGACGGACTTCAGCAGTTCCAGCCCAAATGCTACATTTTATCCACTCTCAACAGGATATGCTAGAGGGGAAGAAATCCAGCTCTAATGGCTGATAGATGTTTTCTATGGTTTCACAAGGTATTTTGCCTCTGTTGGCCTGGATTTTATACAACAGCCTCTCTAATGAAGAAGCTCTGCAGTCCTTTCCAACAGTTTTGAAGTACAGCATGTGTTGATTATCTCAGTTGAATGGATCTGAGTTCATTTATAAGTTGCTTTGTTTTGCCTTTTTTTTTCACGTCTTTGTTCCTCCCTTCTCTGTCTAAAGCACACAAATTGTTTGTAGAGGGAAAAACATATAAACAGTGTGATTCAGTACAATAAAGAACAGCTTCTTAAAAATGTGCTTTTGGTGCATGTGGAACACAAGCTTTTCCTCTTTCTATCACGCCGTGGTACAGAATGCATTAGCTGAGGTTGCTCTGGGAGTTCCATTTTTAAACCCTCTTTTTTCTTGTTCCTGTAAAAGCCAGAAAAATCTTCTTTTCAGTTGAAATTATGTGTGTTTTCCTTTAAGCCAAAGACAATGTTTGAATCAAACTCTCACACCTCTTTGTTCTATGGAACTCATGAAACTTATCAGAAACAAATCTTTCTGAAATGATTAGCCAGGGCACAGAAAATCTCTATTCTTTTTTTCATTTCTTCTTTTTATCCAGCTCAAAGAAAGACAATGAGAGCTTTTCTATCTTTCCACTGAAACACAATCAAATCCCAACCCTTCAGCTGAAAAACTGCATGTGACTCACACTTACGAGCCAGGCCAACCTGTGGTTGCCATTAAAGTGGACTTTAACTCACGAAGAGTCGAAGCAACTGAACATCTGTTTAGTACACGCACAGTCATAAGTATTCCCTGAGCGTCAACCTATATATCTGGAGCTGCACACTGACATAAATACATCCAGTGAATGTTTATTATGAGGCAGGGTTTCATTCTGGAAATCTTTGAGTGCATAAGCTTCCTTAAAAGAGTACAACTCTCTTAGCATGGAGACTGATGTGTTTGAGCCTGTTCCTACAGTTTCACTTGCCCAGGCAAGCTGCAGAGGCAAGAATGCTTTGAATAAAAAATTCAAAGCTAACATGCTTTGAATAACAAATAAATAATGGCATGCAGGAAGGGATACAGTTCTGACTAGGAATTACCCAGCCACCAGGAATGGTTTGCATGAGAGGGAGAGGCACAGGACTGAGGCAGAGGGCAGATCTTGGAGCTAGGGAGGGGAACATGGACCCTGGAGGCCCCACCAGCCCTGGCGTCTCCCATCTCCCTGTGGCCCAGGTGTTCTTGTTTCCCAGGCAGCAGGATTTGCCTTGAGTCACAGGGGCAGGGTGGGGAGAAAGAGGGTGGATGGACAGAGGTGGAAGGGGTGGCAGATGGAGGGACCGTGGGCCAGAGGCTGCGCTGTGGTGGTGGCACCACCTGTGCGTGTGGGTGTGGTGCTGCCTCCTCGCCATGGTCGTCCCCTCCCCCCCTGCAGGGGCTGCATCTGTCACACAGGCAGGGCTGGGGCCACGGGCCACGGGGAGCTGTGCTTCATTGAAGACAGACATGGACCCCTGACGGCAGGGCTGGTGGCTGCCACTGGAGAGAGCGAGGCTGCGGTCGGGATCTTGCCAGGCAGTTTGGCTGGGCTGGGGAGAGCAGAGATGGGACCAAGGCTGTCTTTGCTGCAGAGTTTTCTTTGAGGGGAAGAAGACAGGTTATGTGTCAGATCTGGAGGGGGTGGCTAGAGGCTGGGATACAGAGCATCAAGGTAGGCCAGATCAGGCAGCAGATGCCAGAAGCAGAGAAAGGGCTGAATGCATATGAGAAGAAAGGGGAACAGGAACTAAAAATACTACAAACCACTGGTAGAGAGAAAGTATTTTAGGGCTTTCTGTTCTTTCTTTTTATAGCAAAAAAGAAAAGGGGACAGACTCTGGAAATAACAGCCCACATATTTTCTGACAAAGGTACCCATTTCTGGCCACAGGCTAATGAAACATGGAGGTACTGGTGCAGGAGCTCCCAAAAGTCAAGGATACCACAGGATTTGAACATGGACTATATTTTTGCAAGTAGTCAAGGTGGTTCATGGAAAACCTCTGGCCTGATAAGGAGCAGACTTTTCAGAGATTTCAGAGAAAAGCTTACTCTTGTGAGATTTTCATCTAAATTTGCAGATGTAAGGCGCTAAGGTGGTTTATAGGTACATTTTGAAAGAATATCTGATGTTTGGATGCTTGTGTATATGTAGCATCATCCAGCTGGGTCTTTGCTCTTCTCTGGCAGAATCACTTGGATGAGGAATAGCTTTCACTGCTGCGTAGACTCGCGGAAAGCAAGCGCGATCAGATTCATCAAGCTGTTCCCTAGCATGGCATGAACTTTAGCTCTAGAGTTTCTGAGAATTGATCAGCCAAGTCTCTTGAAGATAGAAACCCATAGGTAATTAGAAAGATGGCATTATTCAGAAGTCTTTGCTTTTAGTACCCTTTGCTGAACAGTTGGGCCTGAGTAATTATAATCCCTGGAGGATAGGCTTCAGTGACTGACAGTCTCCAGTGATGCTTTGGCCTTCATCCTTCCAGCTGCACAGAGAAGTGAAACTGCACACAGAAGCAGTTTTTGTTTGAATTTGCAGCAGCAGGCATTTGTGTGTGTGTGCACGTGTGTATGCCTGTGGGTTTATTCAGGTTTATCAGTTTTAAATATAAGACATAGGTTGTGTGTACAACATTTCCCTTATGTCAGCACCAATGCCATTTTTGGAGTCTATGAGTAATTAATGTACCATGTTTCTCTAACTCCTTTCTTACTGATAAGCTGCTGTGAAATCTCACCAAGTCAAGTGACAAATCCACTAACTTATATGTACCATAAGTACAGAATACAAATCAAAGAACAGGCTTCTATTCACCTGTTTAATGGAAGAAAAATGTTTGCCTAAATTAATGGACATATGAAATTATGCAAGACATGTATATGAGAAAATCTTTAACTATTTAGCAATTATGTCTTTCTGAGCACATCATGTGTAGTTAGAAATAAGTACTAGTGGATGCTGCTGCACTGCAGTTTACTACAAAGAATTTTCATTTTGGGCAGAACCTGACAAATTTTTTGTTTTGACTAGTCCAAGATATTTCTGTATTTCTGGAATTTTCACCAGTCTTTTTATGTTAAAAATCATTGAGTTTTCACATTTTTTCTATAGACTTATTTGGTATTTCTTTCCTTTTTAATTCAAAGTGAATTTTGAATTTCCTGGGTTACAAATGTCTTTCTGATGTATGATATTACCCATCAGTTTACTGATGTGAATCTCTAACCTCAACAGCAAATTAAGTGAGAGGATTGTTTGGATTAGAAGCTGTTCATTAGACTTTCTTTTCTCATGTTAAACTAACATCTGTGTGTTTTTTTTATTTAAGATTTTATAATGTCCTAAACAGTGCAGGGTAATTTCTTACCATGAAGATGTTTTAGATGGGTAGATTGCAGTTAAATGTGAGCTGCCTAAGGAGCCAGTTTGAGACTCTTTATTTTAGACTGAACTATCCGATTAAACAGTCATCAAAGTGAGAAACAAGGACTTGGACTCATAAAGCAAAAGCCAAACCTGCATCAGAAATTAAGTCTGTGGAGAGGTGAAAATTTGCTTCTGTAGGTGCCTTGCAGTTGTTTGTTATGTGTGGACTTGGCAAACGGGTGCATGAGGCAGAGGCAGCTCTGATCAAACAAGCCCTCAGAAAAAATCCAGCCACATGAGTAAATTACATTACCTTGGCAGAACAACTGGCTGTGAGGGCAGTGTGGCATAGTGCGAATGCACCCCAGAAATGCGTCCCATGACAGCATGGAGACAGGGAAGGTGAGGTTTGGCCTTCTGAGGGAATGGAAAATTTGATCTAAAGATAAGTAGGTAAGGTAAAATGCTCCTTTCTCAATTGGAGTAAAAGGCAGCAGCCACACATCCAGCCTTTCACAGGTATCAGCATTTCAGTTCACACGCAGGGATGTATTTACACTTCTCTCTCTCCATCATCTCTGTACTTCATGGGGGCAGCCTTCCCTTCACTGCTCTGTGGAACACAAACTCTTCACACCCAAGACCATTTTGTGAGACTAACAGCATCAGTACTGCCCAGTCAAATGCCTCATGGTTCCTTGCAGCACTTTCTGATCATGTAGCATAGGAATGATGTATTATCCCAGAGACTTGCACATGCTGAGAGCTCAGCTTCCCACAATACCATTTTCTCTGCATCCATTTATCCCTTAATTGCTGTGATGCCACATGAAAGCCCATGTTCTCCCACATTTTCTCTCCTCATTGAAGATGTTCCCAGTGTATTTATGTCTTTCTTACAAACACAGCACAGAAATGCTTTTATGCATTTGCTCTGCTGGGATGGTAAAATCACGAACAAGGGGTGCTGGTTTGAAGCCAGGGCGACAGAGGAGCAGGAATGGATGCTGTAGACTTTGGGCTCACAAATATGTCCTCAGTAGCCTTTAGACTCACAAATGTGGCAGTTATTTGAACCTGATGTGTTTTGACTTTCTGAGGCCATCAAACACTAGGTTCACATTATGGTGCAAGTCTAGCTAGAGATATTTTTTTATGCATATAAAAATTCTTCATGATGCTGTGTGTGGTGATCCATGTTGTGGTGCTCAGGGTTATTAGAACCACCAGAAAAGACAAATGATATCAGGAAAGGAGCAAAACAAGATAACAGAAGGCACTGTGTGGGTAGAAACATAGAGGCTAGAAACATAGAATCATTGATGTTGGAAAAGACCTTTAAGATCAAGTCCAGCTGTTATTCAAGCACTGGCAAGACAGCTACTAAATCATGTCCCTAAGCACCACATCTCCACGTCTTTTAAATACCTCCAGGGATGGTGACTCCACCACTTCCCTGGGCATTCTGTTGCAATGCATGACAGCCCTTTCAGTGAAGAAAGTGTTCCTAATATCTAACTTAAACTTTGCCTGGTACAGCTTGAGCCATTTCCTCACATCTTGTCACTTGTTCCCTGGGAGAAGACATTGACTTTCACCTTGCTTCTCTGGACTTGCTCCAGTACCTCATTGTCTGTCTGGTAGTGAGGGACACAAAACTGAACACAGGATTTCAGATATTACCTCACCAGTGTCAGGAGAATGATCATTTCCCTGGTCCTGCTGGCCTCACAATTGCTTATACAAGTCAGAATGCCATTACCAGAAAAGATCAGATCTACCTCCATGCCAGCACTCTGTAGGTCAGGAGAAAAGAGGAATTATTTCTTCAGCTGCCAGGCCCTGCCTGAGTTTGTTAGGTGCTCTGATTGGTGTGAGGCACAAAAGCAAGTGCTCAATCCTATTCTTGTTCCAAGGAATCTTCCAGTGCTGAGAAGACCCACACCTACACAATACATAAGCTTTGAGGAAGCCCAGTAGATCTCCTGATGAGTAATATTGTTGATTTGCTAGTACAGATGCTAGCAAACACCTTAAAACCTCACTGGGGGATTTCTTGTTGCCTCACTGTCTGGCTTAAGAGGCTTCCCACTTGTACGTAAATTTGGTTGTTTGCTTTTGGTTTTTTGTAACTATCCTTTCAGCTCATTACGTGTGTACAACCAACAACCAGCACTAGACCAGTGAAAGTTAACCTCTTAACTGTTTTGTGAATCTTGTTGGGAATGTAACTCCCTGAAGGAATTTGACATTCTGTTTTAAAACACTGTTGCTGAAATGTAGGAATTTTCCTCTGAACTATTCCAAGTCTCACCTGACTCCTATTGACAATGTCTTTGATCTAACCCACAAAAAAAAAAAAAAGTTATTTATCCCACATAGTTTCTGTTCCCTCTTTGACCTCTTTGAAAAGACTTAGCAGTGCTGGTCCAAACTGAAGCAGCTGCCTTAGGTTTTACTTGTGGCCCAGTCACCAGAGGTGGAACAAAACCATTTAGGTGCACCCTCAGAAGAAACAGCCACACTGCACAAAAAGCAGAGATCTTTAGTTTATATAGGCATCCAGCAGAACACTCTCCAGCCAAACTGGGCAATCTTGTTTTACTTGCCAAAAGATGGACCAAATATTTATCCCATGAGACTGATTCTACTATTGAATTGTGGCGACTACATCCACTAGTCAGAAGTGGATTAAAATGTAGATCAATAAATATAGTGATTTCAAGTGACCTGAAAGCCTTGATAGCGTTCATAGGATTTTGAAGGAGAAAAACCTATATATTGAAACAAATATATGGAAAAGAAAAACCAAGTGGTTTAGTGTTATTAAATGGACTCTAAGTATTGCTGCTATCTTTGCAGTAAATTACAGGAACTATGAAATTAATTTAAAAGACAGTATTTTCCCTGTCTGGATTAAAGCTGTACTATGTCTGTCAACTTCCCTCATCATCTTTTTGAGAAGCAGGGACATCCTTGTTAATCAAACCCTCGAGGAGTAAGTTTCCAAGAACTACATACACAATTATCTTAAGTGTGTTGTACTGCACATTCTAGCCCCCAGCCAACTCATCTGCATATATAAATGCCATTTTCTGTCCCTCCTGAATAAAACCAGTCCTGGCCAGACAGACACAAGAGAGGAAGGGTGTTATTAAAGTGACTTGTCTGAGCCCTGCCATAGAACAGCTGCTGGCATGGGTGCTGGTGGAGGGGAGGAAGCAGTGAGGTTGGCCTTCAAGCCACAAAAGGCATTTGATTTTGCAGATGGTGGTCTGGGCCATTACACCAGTCCTTGGTCATGGTCCTGGAGCTCTTTGAGGATGCATGCAGAGCAGCTGGAAGACCACAATTTTGCTGAGACATATGCAGGCCTCAGTGCAAGCTGGAAACATGGGGAAGGAACAGGGCTATGGTCCAGCACTAGCAATGCCTGGCATTCCTTCAGGGCACAGCAAAGAAACGGGCAAAAGCCCCTGGAAAGTCCCTACAGGACCCAGTGCTTCTCCAGGGCAGTTCTTCTGCTTTGAGCCATTAGGCTGTGGGGGATCCCAGTGTTAGGGTAGTTGCATTGCCATACACTGGAGGCAATTCCACGAGCAGCACCACACAGTTAAAGTTTAGCTGTCCTAAGCCCTGTTTTTTAGAAACTCAGTGCTATAGATGCTCTCCCATCATGGTCCCTCTCATGTCTCACCTGGATGTTATTAGCAGAGTACTCTGCATTTTACTGGCACATCCTGGCAGCTTGTGCCCCCTCCCATGTGTGCTGCTGGCTCCCTTACAGCCAGCTTTGTTTTCACCTCCTCAAGCTCATGTCGTGCCATCACTAGCCCCCAGATGAGTCTGTCAGAGCCAAGGTCTATGTCTTTGGAGGGTCCTTCTGTCACATAATGACTATGGGAGCAGTGGCGCCCTTGTGTGCCTCATGACTCACAAATGCCGTTCTTTTTCTCTTAAAAAAAAAAAAGAGGAATATTTTTTTATCTTTCTTCATTCTTTTTTGCTACTATTTATTCACTTCGTGTTTGGAGGGGAACACAGCAAAGGGATACAACTGCATTTGAAAGGCTGTGTAGTGTTATGAAATAGATCCAAAACACACAATAAAGGCCCTCTTCACTTCCCATAATTTCATGAAACTTCCATCAATTCTCATTTAGATATTTTATTAGGTTATTAAGTACTTCTCTGTCTTTTAGGCAGGTACAAAGATCTTTAGTACCACTTAACCAGAAAAAGAGTGAATCAGTCTCTGTGGGAACCATCTTTTTCTGCCTAGTTTCTCCTATCTCTTGCAGTTTGTATACTACAGAATAGTCTCCCTTGCGATGCTTAAGATTCCACACCATCATGTTCTAGACAGAGGAAGGAATCTGAATTGCAAGTTTTAAACTTAAATACTCTATGGAGCACAGGTAAAGTTGTCATTGGTATTTGCTGTATGGAATTGTAATTAAATGTGCTTGTCCATATATATTTTCAGTGTTGTTGTTATGCAAACATTCAGCTGAAAATTTTGCTCTTCTTTTTGCCAATTTTCAAGTCTATTCTAGCGTCTAAAATGATGAAAACCCTAATTTGATTCAAATAAGATGGACTCAACTTAGAATCAATATTATTAACACCATATACAGTTTCATCTCTTCAGGGACTGAGTTTTCATTTACATTTGCATCAGTCCAGTCTAAGGAAGAAAGACTTTTTGAAAGGTTATCTTGCTGCTTTTGTCTGTTCTGGGTCTTGTTATCCTTTTTGTGGTCCAGATTTCAGGGAAGCACAAAGTCCATTCACCTTTCCCAGTGCTGTCAGTTACTTGTCATTACTACTTTTTCATTACAGCCTGCTACAGATTCTGGGCTTTGCTGTAAAGGTACCTTATTAGGTGTTGTGCACATGAGGCCCTGTACACATCAGCAGTGAGTCCATCAGCAGACACATCTGACCATTAACTTGATGAAATCGTCAAAGAGAGCAGCGTATAGTATTAAAATGAAACTGTGTTGCAATAGAGTATTTCCAGCAAGAGATGGCTGTCATTTGGCCTTGCATCTGTATGAGCCTGTATACTCCACCAGCTTTGGCTGCTGAAGTGAGTAGTGATAAAAGATTTATTTTGAGACAGTACATTACCTTGAATAGCATCACAGTCCTGGGTACCAGTGACAAATGAATAATGGAAGTGCTTTTTCTGCCAACAGCCTGTATATTTGTCTATTGCATCTCCTGCCAACAAGTTTCTGAACTAGTGTTTGTGAATCTAGGGCGTGAATCTACATAGAGTATGAATAGATATTATTTACTATGGCTTGTTTTACGGATGCAATACTTTTTTATACTTTTATTTCTTAAACTGTATTTCTCAGAAACCCAAAAGCAAGCAAGAAGTCTTTCATTTGATTTTTAAACTGAGGAATGCAAAGTGTCAAAGCTGATCCGTCTTAAACTCCACAGTAAATCTGCTTTTGACTTTAGAACTTAATATCCTTACACAAGTGTTTTTTCCCTTTTGTATGCAAACTGGCAGCTAACTTGCACACAGGAATTACTGCTTCACCAAGGTGACATTTTCTGGTTTGTGCCAGAACACTTTTTTTTGATCCCTTATGACCCAACTTATGCATTGAAGGGAGATCAAAAGATAAGTGACAGTTTAAGTGAAGCCCAGACAAAGTTACTGTGGGGTGCTGTGGGAGTTGAACCCCTGCCACTGCTATGGACCAGTGTTTGTGCAGTATCTGCACCATCTGCCACACAGCCAGGATATAGCTGCATGATGGAAACTGGGGCTACATCCCTTCTTGAGACCTGAATCATGAGGTGGAGGCAGAAGGGAAAAGATTAAGACCAACTGAACCTTGGCCTGTTTCCCATCTCCTCCTGAAGAGACTTATGCCTTGGAGAAAAGAAGGGAAAATTGGTTCTTACTCAAGGGGACAGACATTGGCAAGGCCAAAGAACAGGTTTGGGAAGCCACTGTGTGCCCATGCCCCATCCTGTGCAGTCTGCACAAGAGCTGTCTGCACTTCAGGCCTTGATAATTGAGACAGATCAAGACAGGATTTTTAGAAATGAGTCTGACATACCACATTCCCTTGGCGATGGCCAGTGCCAAGTCACATTGACTTCTGATGTTTCCCTCCCAGTCTGGATCTTATCCCAAGGTTATCTCAAGGGGAAGGGACCAGGCTTGTCACTGCTCCTACCCTGAAGAGCTGATCTCTGTTTATGCTTGTTTGTGAAATTACTTCCCCCCTAATTATTGCTGTCCTCTTGGAAGGATGGTATATTTATTTCAGTTGAAAATCATGTTGTTGAAATCCCCGTATTGTTTGAGTTCCTGCACATATTGCTGGCTATCAGTTTGTGTTATACATCTCTTGATGACTTCAACTCTGACTTCTAAACCTGCAACACTGTCTTTCTGTTCCTTTCCCTTGCCCATCAGCTTCTAGTTACTGGTCTTCTTTACTCACCCTCTGTGCCTTTCCTAAACTGCACTCTGAGGCCCCATCAGTTTCACTCCTCCAACCTAATCCCCAAACAGACCAGAGGCAGATCCACAGGAGAGAGGCCACAGGGATGGAGTGAGGAAGTGGCTGTCGCTGAGTAAAAATCTTACCCTGCGTGGTCAGGCAATGCTGTTGTCTGATGAGGAGAAGCTACATGATTTTTTTTTTAAATCTTGTCCTAACTAAGACTGCCTGCAGCACACAAGTCTTGTCTCCCCTCAAAAGCTTTTATCTTCCATGGAGAGCTGCTAGGTCAGGGATCATGAGATGTCTCATTTATTTGACTAAATCTGCATAGCTTTCAAGGCTTCTGTGCAGATGTATTGTGTCACTCATGTCCTCAGGGGTTTTTTTTCTGTAAGAATTTTAATTACACATAAATCAGCACAGTATTTAAAGGAAAAATTGTGATGAAAAACCCAAAAAAAGAGAGCATCAGTGAAGCTAACTACACTGCCATTGATTTCAAAATCAAATTCTACAGGACAGCGGATTTGTGCAAGTCTCTTACTCCAATTAGACTTCCAGTTTCAGTGAGCTCTGTCAGCTGAAAAGAAATGTGTTAACAGTTCAGCAAATACTGAATCACAGTGGACACCTTATAACTAGCCCATGTTGTTCCAATGTACAGAAATTGGCTGTTGTTATTTTCCCTGTAGTGATAGGTGACATAGTAAACTAACATCAAGACACAACTGCGACAAAGTCTAACTGAGAAGAACACAGATTTTAGTAAGTGTTAGGTTTGAGGAAGGATTTATAAAACTGCTGCATCAAACAAATTCACAATCTGCATTCAATAATTGTGCACAGAGAAGAGCTTGTCACTGAGTATAGCAATGCCTCAGACTCCACAGCCATGCCTGATGCCCAGTCTGCAGGCCAGTGCTATGTATTTGTCTCCAGGTGTCTTTATATTTGACCTACATATCTATGCTCCATAGTGAGGAGCAAATGAAAGGAACAGTTCATGTTCAGACCATCTTCCTTAGGTCTCTGATCTAAATTAACCCCACTCACTGGAAACAGAAGAAAGTTAATGTTTGATGTCTCTATTTGCCCTGTGTAAAAGATGAGACAAAGTGGTTTTTCCTTCTGTGAAGATTCTGCTTCTGTCAGAGGAACCCTCTTATGCTGTGGCAGCACAACGTGGCCTATTCCTGTTCCTGGGGGAGAATGAGATGCCTGCACCATCTGCTCTAGGGAGGATGGCTCTCTCAGGCACAGGGAGGGGCAAGGACTGCTGCAGCCCAGCTCACTACACCATGTAAGTCCGTGTTCTAAACTACACTTTAAATCAGCTCATCCTTTGGTCTTCCTCTTTATGAGAGTCCACCACAGAATTTAACTGCTCTGATTCCATAAAAATCTTTTTGTCTCTCAACCCTCCTGACTGGGAAATATTTGACGTGACCTGTAGATGATGGCCAAGTTCATGTGTTTCCTCTGCCCATCTTCCCCTTACCCTACCAGAAGCAGAGTTCTGGGCTAGGGGCACCTTGTGCAAAATGCCAGGGATTTCTGGGAGGGAGCTGATAACAAAGCTATGATGCCCTACAACAGGACTTCTCCCCTCTGGAGGAGGGATTTTTTTTTTGCTAGGACTCAGCTGGTAATGGGGGGCTCCCTGCCTCTCCCTGCCCAGCCCAGCCATGAGGTCCTGCAGGGCAGCAGGGAGGTAGCAGGAACACCCTGTGGGTTGGGACAGCCTGTGACACATTCTGGAGAGGACAAGGGAAAGCTCTTTGCACCCTTATCATCTTTGCACATTTGTTCGGGGTTCTGGCTATAAAGACAGATCTGTGTTATCTGTTAACACATCTGGAGGGAAGAAAAAGATACATTAAAATCCCATTAAACTGACAAAGCAGCAGACGGTCTGCCTCTGCTGAGAGTCTGAAACAAAACCCGAAGCTATCCTATCCTCTATGCAAACTGTAAAACCATGGGCAGGACCCTGATCCCCCATTCCTGCTTTACCCAGGGCTGCCACTGGGAAGCTCAGTTGTGCTGCTGCCACTGGTTTACTTAAAGGCAATGGAGATCTGCATGAGATCCAGGGTATTTTTAAAGGCTTAAAATAGGCCACAGCTTGGCTACAAATTTAAATTAATAAATCTGTTTCTAAGGTTTTGGCCAGCAGCTCCATCCGTCACAATGGCGGGCTGGAAAGCTGCGCACACAGCTGCGCATGCCTTCCCACGCCCAGGGCTGGAACATTTTAGCTGGGGAAGTGTGAGGGAAACTACAGGGCCAAGAACCCGTTAAGAAAGAGGAAGGCTTGGGAATTCTGGCGGAGCCTGGGGGTTTGCTTTAACAAAAATAAAGCAGTGGGCTGCGGAGCCATTCTGGCCCTGTTGTTAATCAAGGGAAACATCCCAAGTAAACAACCCCACAGAAACAGACACTGTAGAAATATTTTGTTTGCCACAGGGATGTCCCCTTTAAAACACATAAATAGAGTAAATGATGTGTGATGCCTGCCTAAGTTATATGCTTTGGTTTTCGCATCTCCTTCCCAGAGTTGTACCCTTAACTGAGCTCACTGTTGGCAGCAATTAAGTTTTGCCCGCTTCCCAGAGCAGTGAATTTGGTCTGTTTATTGCTCTTGTCCTCTCCCAGATGCCTCCCTTAAGCTGCCTCCTTCAAGCAAATGTTTCAGGCTTCAGTATCTTACTGGCTGACTTCAGCTAGAGGCAATAACTGAAAGCATCATCATAAGGGAGCTCTGTGCGTGGAGGAACCAAATTCTGAGTAACAGGCTTTGTTTTGCTGTTAGCTCTGGCTAGCTGCTAGGTTTCAGCAAAGGTGCTACATGCTAGAAACACTATATAATCTTTCCCAGCCATATTATTTACTCTAAGAGAAGACAGTCTGTGGGGCAAAGTCTCAGAATTACAGATAGTTGCAAGCCACTCAAGTACCACCACTCCTAAATGTGTTTTAGTGTGCAAGAAGACATGAGAGCACAAAACAGAGGGGTTTATTTGTGAAGGCAGCCCTAAACAAATGCCCTGTCTTACCCATGTCCTTGTACTACCATGGTTATAGCAAGACTCTTGTTATATTTTAGTCCTGTCATCCATTTGCCATTATTTGGATGTAAAAGGAGAGGACTCACATTCCCACTGCGTGGCTGTACCACATGCAATTGGAAATAGGTGCATGCATATCTGTGGAAATTTCCAAGGGCAGTACATAAGGTGTTTCCTCTTCTCTTTCATAACAAACATGTCTCTGGCAGCTCCCAGACACAAAGATCAGTGTGAGGATCAAAACAGTCAATTTTTAACTATTATATGCTTTACTTTTAATATTCTCAATAAAAGCAAAAAGGAATCATAAAAAATCTTCAGTAGGATGTAAGCAATCCTTATAGCAGATGAGAAGACACATTTAAAAGTGCAGAACTGTTACAATTTATCTGCTTGGACGGGAAGAATCCTTGAAAAGCAATAAAAGTCTGTAGAGTGAGCTCTAGTGTTGAAAAGTAGATCCGTTCAAAACCTATGATTTATTTCTTGAAGAATTTCATCCATGTCAGTCCAAATATTCAGAGGCATGCACATGCACACATACGGAAAAACATCTAAACACTTTTGTTAATATAGTATTTTTTTATGACTGAGTGTTTTTCAACAGAAAGATTCTGGACTGCTCCACCAAAAAGGTCTTTTCTAATCAAAGGAAATTGCAGAGATCCCGAACAGTATGAAATGTGTTTGCAACAATCCTTTATTATTAACTCCTGATGGTGCATCTGTTTCATCCTATTCAATAAAGTCTTTTATAGATTTTGATTCTTCTCTCTTGCAGCAGACTAATGCTTCTTGCTGTAGGCTTTGGATGTGCACCCTTTTGTTTCTGCGTCCTATGTGCTGTTGCTGCTTCTATCTAGTGATTGCTCTTGTTCCTAGCACTTTACTGAAGATCAAACAACCTATTAATTTTTTTCTTGACTCTGCTCTTGACTCATTTTGTACCCTTAGAAATATCTCTAGTATCTATCACTTTACACAACAGCCCATTTTCATAAAACCTGTGAAGACCAGTGGGGTTTACAGCAGTCACATCTCACACCTCAGGCATATACCTGATTGCCTTCCATCTTTTCTTTAACGGGACACTCCTTCTCAGTCTTCCAGCACTTCACACTATCCATTTTCTTTTCTGTTTTCACATTATTACCTTTTCATTAGCTTTTAGAACTTCTCAGGAATCATTAAAATAATTCTTACCAGCTGTGGAACACCTTTGAAGGCCTCTATATGATCATGTTCGAAAAGAACATCAGCCCCATCGCTGAAAAATCTGGAACATCTAAGGGCTGTGCACTTATCAGTGGGTCTGCCTCCAGGAGGGCAAACTTCCTGCAGAAAATCCTATGCTTTCTGCTTCACTGCTGAAGTTACTTCGGGAGAAAAATATGGCCACAATAAATGCGTAAAAGCAGATCTTACTGATACGGAACTGTTCCCACTCAATCCATCCCCTTTTAATATTATGAGATAGTCTTTTGAACAGGGCAGAGGTGTCTAAGCCTCACACATATCTAAACAGGAGTATTTGTCTTGAACTACCTTTTTGTGCCATCTGGTTTGCCACTAATTCTGGGGACCTGACTGGGTCTCTTAGCCAAACCAACTGTAGTTTTCCTTTCCTCACCTGGGCTATGTCCAGGCATCCCATGCAGGCTATTGGAACAGACACAGGCATGCTGAGCTATCAACTTTCAACATAATCATGAATCATAACAATAACTGAAGAGGCCATTCCTACCATGGAGCGAAAGAAAGGCTGTGGCCACCAGAAAGATTAGCTCATATTTACCCAGTGCACAGACAGCTACATCACTTCAATGATTTCAGTATCTCCACCGAAGGTTATGTGCAAATCAAAGAAGCCATTTACAAAGCATTTATAAAACTGTTCCAAGAGATTGTAATAAATCTTATGTCTCTTGCCTAGACAGAGCTGTGCTGGAGATGATTCAGGCCAATTTGACAGAAATGTCTGTCAAGATCACAGCCAAAGTGGCTGTTAAAAAACACTTTTGGCGAATTCCATTGCCTGCTACTGAACTCCAGTCTCCCAGGGGTAGTGCTGATACCCTTTGCCAGGAAAACTGCTTCTTCCTAGGTCACCAGTAAATCTCTGTTCTGGAAGTCTCTAGGCCAACTGCATCAAGGGAGTGGGAGATTGTTTTGTCAGGTTGCTGTGCTGTGGCCCCTCTCCTGCTCCACGCTGGTCCTGCCAGGTGCGCTTGGCCCCAGAAAGGGCTGTTCATCTTCCAGGAGTGCCTTTTGCATCCAGGTGAGCAACAAAATCACTCCTTCCAGCAATATGGAAAAAGTAGCCATGTCTGCATTTTATTTAATTTAAAAAATAAAAAAATAAAAAAATTCCAGT
Source organism: Cyanoderma ruficeps (assembly GCA_008694505.1). NCBI lineage: Eukaryota > Metazoa > Chordata > Aves > Passeriformes > Timaliidae > Cyanoderma > Cyanoderma ruficeps. The sequence continues at coordinate 30,565,963 of VZDJ01007749.1, read as the reverse complement.
GCTAACAACACTGACATCAAGTTTTGTGCCATCTTATAAGCTCTTCTCTTTGGTCTTTTTTTTGCATTTGTTTGATGATGTGTTTTATTCCCTGAACCCCAGATTGCCTCAATAACTTTTAAAAGTAATTCTTCAATGTAATTCACAAGTGACCTTCCAGATGTCAGAAACAAGCCTCAAATATAGTCATTGACAGTTTCATCATGAGTCCAGTAATTCATGGTCTTAATTCTTCCTCAATTCCCTTCATTCTTTCCTCAGTGCTCCAGAGCAATCTTAAAATCCTATTGTGTTGCATATGCAGTGCACAGACATGTGGCCAAAACTTGTGACTTGGAGAAGATGGTCACCACAGGCCCACAGGATGTACCATGACCAGGGAAGCTCTCTAGGGGGACAATGTAAGCTCTCTAGGTTCTGACAATGTAAGAAATGGCTGAGACTGTCAAACAATGTAATTGTCTGTGCTGGGGAACTGTGTAGACATGGATGAAAAATGAACTGCACAATTTGTGTTCTGTATATCTCTGGGAGCCCTCCTGTCTTTCTGCAGTATTAGAAGCCATCCCTCCAAGTTCAGACAGAGGGAACCAAGGGCAGGATATTTCTGGGGGTGTAAACTCAGACCCTCATGTAACCCACATTTCATATTTGTTGTGATTGCTCTCAAAACACTTTTTTTTTTTCAAGTACATTCCATCCAAGCAGCTTTCTGAAAACTAAAATGTATGCACAGAAGTTTCAGCTTGCCTTAGCAAACTCCACTTGCACAGAGAGGTTGCAGCTCTGTGGCTGTGCATGTCCATCTGTGCCTCTCCTGCGTAAAGGTGTCCCTCCAGCCCTGACCCCCAGCAGCCCAGCAGCCCCAGGCAATCTTTTCTGGGCAGTTTCACAAAAAAGGAGTTTTTAAACACATCAGTGAGCAGCTGGTGAATCTGGTGGTATTGCATGGTAAAGATGTTTGATTTTTATGAGAGCACAAAAAACCCTTAAGGAATATGCTTGCAGGAATTTTTGCTGATATAGTTTGTTTTATTTCTTCCTAATTGGAAGGAAGCCTTGTTATCAGCATTTATGTCCAATTGCACAGATTGGTCACCTACTGTGAGGGAGCTACAGCTCTTTATATTCTAAGTCAGACCTACTAATACCATTATTTTTTGAGGACGGTCAACAAAAATACCAAAGCTGGCTGAGGTTAATAGGATGGTACCTCCCATCAGCTTTGGCCTCCAGCTATAAGAAGCTTTGTGGTTACTCAGGGAAAATCTCCCAGTTCTTGAGAATTCAGACTCTAGTTTAAGTAGATGTGAAAGAGAACGGATTTACGCCACTAAGGGTTATTTTGAGAACAGTGATGGTTTCAAGAGCAAAGTCCTGTTTTCACTTCCCAAACCCTTCTGAGAATCTCTGCTTAAACCCCAGGTGACTGTCTGAGATGCCATTGTGAAGGACTTTGGGGACACTAGCCAGTACAGACCAATATTGATAACTGAGACTGACAAAAACGTCATTCGGTTTCCATATGCATTCCCTGCATTTTCAGCAGGATACAGTGAGACCAGGATCCCTTCAACCTTGGTGGGTGGAACACAGTCAAAAGAATAAGCCCCTGCCCTGGAGGATGGGTGGATTTCTGATCACAAGGCAACAAGGAATGAGGATCAGTGATTCATCGCATTTCTTTGGAACTACTCAGTTTTATTAGGAATAGCCAATTATAAGGAACGAGAGAAGAAGCTATTTTTTGATATGGAAAGGCTAAGAACAACAGAGCTGATACTCCCAGCAATTGAAACTAAGAGAAACTGGAAACTGTTGTTTAAATGGTATCTTCTCAGAAACCTTTGTTTAATTTAACATTAATGAGTTAATAAGACTCTTTTTTTAATGGATTGTCCTCAGTAGATTTATCATCTTTCCCCTGATGCATCCAGGAACATGCTACATTTACATATTCAATGCTTATACATAAAATGGGAAATATGTGTTTATTAATGCATTACACTCCACTTGCAGCGGGAGGATATTTTTTTTTCCCAATTATCAGGTTGATTAAAGACTTTTTGGCTTAATTGAGTGCATGTGTGCTGTCTACATGTGTGATGGCAGAACCCCCAAATAGAATGTGAAATAGGGAAGTGGCTGGAATTCACCAAAGTTCACTTCCTATTTGCATGTTTCTGTCTGAAACAGGTGTATCTGGGGGGAGTTATTTTGAGCTTAAGTTAATGCTGACCTCAGCTGAAATAATTTGCCCTCTTGCTCTTCCTCTGATACAGAGTCAAGAGGGAGTTGTCTGACTGCTGAGTGTGATTGTACACATCTGTCAACAGAATTGGAGATACGAATGCAGAATGTAGCACTTGGGAGCGCCGTGTGGGTTTCCAGCACTCCCTGAAGGACATAGGGACCATAAACCAGTGAATGGATTACAATAAGGCATAAATAGAGCATTTTTATCTGTGACAGATGTAATCCTGCTCCAGCAATGCTTATGCTATTTAAAGGAACATGGTCTCTATTTCAGACCGGCTCTCTGAATTCTGAGTGAGGAAAGAAGTCATAAGCTTTAAGTGAATAATTGTGAGGCTCCTTTGGAAGTTGTTTGGCAGCTTTGTTTTTGAGGGGGCTGGCCCTTACCTCTTGCAGGACAAGCTCCCCAACAAGCACCATGTCACAGAAGGGACCACAGGCTTTCATGTATGTTGCCATTCCAAGCAGAAGCCCTGCTTTGATGCCCTGTTTCTCCACTTGAAACCTGAGGCACCACAAGCCAGCCAGGCGGTAAGAGAGCTATAAGAAATAATATCCCAAAGCCAAGAAACAGGTGTGAGACACGCTTCTCACTTGCACAGACATATGCTACAAAATGTTGCAACCTTTTCTGCATAATATCTTAATGTATAGTCATTAGGCAGGACAGAGTGGAGAGTGCTCATATGGAAAACATCTCTTATTTGGAGACAGGAGGAAGTACTTTCCCTTTAATGATGGCATGTACAAAGAAATACTGATATGCCAACTCCAAACTGCCAATCACAACCTAGAAAAGAGACAATATTGAAGAAGGCAGAAATTTTAGCAGGCTTTAAGTTAGAAACAATTTTTAATTAATTTTTCCCAAAAAATGGCACAGCTGGATTCTGCAAGACTGTGTCTGGATTTCAATGCACTGGTAAGTCTTACAAGGGAAATAAACTGAAAAAGGAAGACTGGAAGTTAGGGTTGTGCAACAGGTAACAAGAGCATTTGGCATTGGGGTAACTCACTCCTTTGGACAGCCTCCAGTGTACCCACAGCTTTTGAGTCAGGAGGAAAATGTGCATGTCAAATATCTGGGCAAAAGTATGTAGCTGAGTGGAATACTCCTATGAATAAAAGGCCATATTCTAACATCTTTGTAATGCTGGATTATTTTTATTTTCACTAAAAGTAGATCCTGATTAATTCCAATGAAATATAAGATCTTCGAGACTCTTCAGCCAGCCAAGAGGCAGTCAGGCACTGACTTGCCACGGCAAACAAAATCACAGAGCAGCTGATGGCTGGGGTTTAAGGAACCTTGCATTATATTACCAGGAAAAAATAATTCTATCACTGAAAAGACTAATTGAAAGAACCATATTGATAAAGGTCTGGTTATCTGTAGATTTTTGAGCGATTCAGGCATTGAGATTCAGAATGATGCATTTATTAGTATTAGTATTAGTGAAATTAGTGAGCTTAAAATTTTGACTGAACTAAAAAAAAATATCCACCATGAACATTTTGAATATGGTCTGTGAAGTAACTTTTCATAGGATGTTTCATTTCTTGGTACATTGAAAAACTAACCAAATACTGTTGCAGAAAATGGATGTACAACTTCATAGAGATAAATTAGATGAACTGCATGGCACAACAGGCATTTTCCCACCTCTGTCTCCATTCATCTTTAGCTACAGAGATATGTCATACTGGTGTAACTATCCAGTGATTTTGTAGACTTGATCTTTTGACACAGACACACAAATACACCTTCACAGACTCCTCTCTTTCAGCCATTCTAGCTTGGATTTTTATACAGGTCACAGCATGTGCTGCTGTTCTCTTCCCAGCTGGGGAGATGATCGGTGACTTCCAGGTCAAATAAATTCAGCGGGGTCCAGCAACAAAAATAATGTACTGACGCAAATCCCAGCACATTTATTCAGCTGCCATTGAGCCCATGCTCAGGCTCAGTCCTGTTGCTTGCACTGGCTTTTCTGGGTATGTGCCTGCCAGGACAAGACATGGGCAGTGGAGCAACGCAGCCTCCAGATGTCACATTTCTCCCCCTTTTCTTAGCCTTTCACTTCCACTGCTCAGATCCCAGATGTGAAGTCTTGGGCTTTCCCTCGGTGGTACCTGGAGAAGCAGAGAAGGTATTACCAAGGAGCCACATAGCTCTTTCACTCTCCAAGGGAGCCAGTGGAGCCAGAGCTATATGGTTCCTTCCCTTTGCATGTTGCAGAGCAAGGACGACTGCAGAAGAGGAGGTTTTCCTCATGTCTATTTATTAATGATTAGGTTTGTGCAGCATGAGCTATAATTTATGCATTTTCATGGTGGCATTACTTTTACTGACTGCGAAGCTTTGACACAATGAAATAGGTAAACCTTGCCACACTCATCAACTTCATGAGCTGCTTCCCAGTGTATCTTTAGCAAGTGACACCTTACTGGCTTGTAGGACAAGGAAGTTGTGGATGATTGTTGCTTCAAGTGCAATTCCCAGGTAGGCAGTAAAGGAAGGCATGATGCGTACTGGTTTCAAAGAACATCTCCCTGTCCCCTGCCGCCCATCCAGAGCAAAGCACACTCATGCATCTGCTCATGCAAGCCAGCCCATACCTTGTTTTCTCTGCTGTGAGTGTAAATACACTGAAGTCATCCCATAACTCGCTGGTGTTTATAGCACTGGTGCATCTTTCCAGCCCCTGCCAGGGAAGGAAAGGCTCACTGGACTTGCCACGGTTTGTTAATGGCACAAAGCATTTGATTTGTTCCAAGCACAAGGGCATATTCAGTACAGCCAAGACAAGCTGCAAAATTCTTCTGGTTTTTTCCATGACCTGTCATCACCTGCCTTCTAGCCAAGATGTGGTTTGGAAGAATCAGTGGGTAAACAGCATGTGGAACAAATTATATTGGGAAAGAGCAGAAATCTGAAGCAGTGCTGCACGCCATGCTGGCCCTTATGCAGGGATCTTCTAACTGGTCTCTGTGGGCAGTTGGGAACAAGCAATGTTTCTTTTATTAATATTACCCTGTGCTCTTCTGTTTTATCTCTAAATTGTACCTGCTAGTAAGAAGTGATGATTTTAACACACATGGCATGAAATCAGGTTTTGCATTCTCCTCTCAGAAGGAAAACTCCAAGCCCATATCCAGACTCCTTTAGTTATTTTCTGTTGGTAGCCGTGTGCATATCTGCAACCTGTGCATGTAACACAGTTGCACATAACAAAGTAGGCATCAAACTGTCACAGACAAGCTTTTAAAATCTTTTTTTCCTTCTGAATGATTCAATTTCTGTATTTTATTTGATGAGTGTTGAGAGTGCTTTTTTTAGCTTGGACGGTTAAGACAGAGTTGTTTCTTGCCTTCTTTTCTAGTTCCTGTATGCCAGAGAAAAGAGCTGAGTTTGATTTCAAACAATGTAGAACATTTTGGTGCAGAATTGTAGCAGTAGAATTTAAATTAACAGCTAATTTCAACTAACAGTTTTGTTAAATGCTACATATTAAGATCATAACTTAGTGTGTAAAGTCCGCTTCAAAAGCAGATTTTTCCTCACTTAAGCTAGTTAAACTGCTTACTAAACTGTCAGTATGACAGGAAAAATAATAAAATCACCTGTGCCTGATTTCCCTTGCTCCAGTGTAGGGAATCAAAGCCATGAAATTTCCCATCACCACCTCACTATCAGGTAATGCCTCCTTCTCCCTGCCAGGCACATCACAGCAGGGAAAGGGTCCCAGTATTCCCTCTGTGACCCACACCACAGCAGGGAGGGAACGCTGCTGAGGTAGTTTGTCAGGGATCAAGATGATGCCAAGGTGGGTGGGAGGGATGGGAAGGAGAAGTGGTGTAGGCCAGGATGGCGGTCTTCGATAGAGGTGCCCAGCTCCATGCAGCATGTGTCACCCAGGAGAACAGGGTTGGTGGGCAGGAGGTGTGGTCCTAACGCCATATCTGAAGGGCTGAATGTGGGGATCAAGGGAAGAAGACCTGGTGCAAAAGGAAGGAAAAGGAATGGAAAGAGAGCTCCTCCCCACCATTGCTCAGGTGCTGTGCTTCCTGATTCTTATTTTTCTGTATGACTGTTGGGGCCAAATCCTGAATGTTTTTCCGCAGACAATGGATGGGTGCTCTCTGTGCTCGGCTGTCATTTCCCCTCACCATGAGCTTGCACGGTCCTCAACATGTGCTCATGTACACAGGAAGTCAATGATGTTGCTCAGGAAGGGTGAATACGCTCAGCAAAGACGAAGTGCTGGTTTTCTTGAGATTCGGCTTCTTCTTTGCCTGGTTAGAATCGCAGCGGGAGAGTGGCTTTCTCAGCCATGCTCAGTGGTATGTCTGCAATTGTTTCTTAACCTCTCTCTACCTCCAGGACCATGAGACGAACTAATATTGGATCCCTGGGGAAGGCTTGCTCTGTGCAGCTGTCCTTTTAACCTTTTAATGCTCTTCCAGTTTAAGCAGTTTGTGGCAAGACCCAGACTTAAATTGCAGAACGCAGATGTCACAAATTGCTTTTCAATATGCTCTGGTGATGCCTGGAGCTGCTGACAAGACCTGAAAGGGTGAGTTTTAAAAGAAGGTTTTAGTTTGGACAAGCTTTAAACTGCTTTCCTCTAGTTCAGCATCTGGTCTCACATGAGTGATGAACTGACGAGTAGAAAGAAAAAAGGAAAGTGCTTTCCCAAAGAATAGGTTCATGGCCTGTGAAACTCCTTGCCAAAAGATAAAAGTAAATGTTATAAAGGTACTAGAAATCTGAAGAAGCCTGCTTCTACGGCAATTTTCAAAGAGAAGTTAAGAGAATATGTGAAGCAGGGCAGTTGGCAGATGCAGATTAGTGCTGTATCCCTCCTAAACAGTCCATGGAGGAAACTGCCAGATATGGGTATCTGGGTAAGACAATGCTCCCTCCAGTTGATTGTAACAATTCCTGTCTCCTGAGGGACCTTTGATGGCTCAGCCAGGAAAGCAGGAGCCTTCAGAACACCATCTGGATAGGGAACTGCTCCTGCATCACTACCACCACCAAAACCAACAAACCAAGAACAAATTTAGGAAAAAATGTGCCTCTTTGGTGCTCAACAGCAGAGTAGTAGAGAATGGAATGAAAAAAATCCTCCCTCCTGTACTGTGACACATGCCTTGCAAGTGTTGCCACAAAAATTTCCATCAAACCTCTGGGCTTTATTGCAAGGAAGAAATGTGCCAAAATTGCTTGGAGGCAATTACATCTATTTTGCTTAATATTTTCTTTATAAATGGGTTCATCTTGGTGTTAATATCTGTGATTTATTCTTCAGGTTGTATTCCTCTTTTAATTATGGGATGGTCTGTATTTTATTTTACAAAGAATGCTTTTCTTTCTTCCTCCCCCTATTGTCCTCTTTCCACCCAAATTTCTGAAGATGTATGGGGTTACTGGTCTGCAGTAAGTGACTGGAAGGTTCTATTGTGCTTATTAAATTTGACATTTGATTTTTATATCACAATTGATATTTTATACAAATTTGGTAGGCATGATGCTAGGGCAGATGTTGAGTTATTTGCTGTTTTTTTTCCTGAAATGCATGAATCTCATTGTTTTCCACACCATCAGTTGCAGACCAGTCCAGACTAGGAACACCCTGCTGACAGGTCTGTATGTGAAGGCATAAGCTTTTCCCTGCCAGCTGCTGCTGGTTCACTGCAACAGTGTATGTGCCACCAGACCCCAGCTTGTCCTAAACACAAAGGAGAAGTGAGGATAGGGGACACGACTACTAGCCTGCCACCTCCTTGTGTTGGCATGGCCTCTGCCACTTTGGGAGAAACAGCACCACAGCAAGTGTGACTCAAGATTTTGGGGCCTGCCGAAGGGATTATACTTTACGATTTTGTATTGTGCAAATCTAGGACTCAGGGAAGGACACAAAGTTATACATCTGTCCATGGCCAGCAGAAACAGGCAAACTCTCTCCACAGAAATACATTCCCCCAGTCTCCACAGGGAAGACTTAGCTGCCTATCTTCTCATTTTCTGTAAAGGGACACAGCTCACACTGTGCTTTCCCACATGAGCCCCTAAGGCAGGAGGAGGACACCCTGGCATCTGCACCCTGCACAGCAGCTCACAACTGTGCCCAGGCACCACCACCTCAGGGGCCAGAAAGTACTGCAAACTTTAAAGCATATAGCTCAGACCTGGGGTTTGGACCAGAGGCAAAGTTGGGGATTAAAGGAGGTGAACTGAGAATACCTCTACATTTGGGTAGGCTACCAAGCAGGGGAAGGGAGCTGCAGGCTAGCAAAGGGATATGGGCAACAAAGTGCATAAATGCATCGGCACAAGCAAGGCAGGTCTCCTTATCCCTGACAATACCAGACCTCTGTCCTGGCTGGATACAGCTCTGTACCTTCTTCCAGATTGATGCTCAGAGGCTGTGTGTTTATTTATCTTTTAAATTCAAAATCTCTAGGATAAACACCAGGTAGCACACAGCCCTGTGTTTATCATCGCTTCTCCTGTGAGCAGATTTCTTAATTGTCTCTAGTGATGACTGTATATTGCACTAACACTCCTAGTCCCCATGAGACCTCACGCTTGCCTGGCTTTCCTGCAGGGGTTTGCTCAGAGCAGATGGTTTTGGTCCCAAAGGCGGCATTTTTTTCTAGCAGGAGGAACAGTTATGGCCCAGCAGCTGAGCAACCCCCAAGGCAGGTGTGGGACTGTCTCTGGAAAGAGCCTTCTGGCTCTTTCCAGGAGTGGGAATGGATCATAGCTGGGGCTGCTGCCTAGCAAGAGAACAGAGGTCTACAAGACAGGAACAAAGCACAGCAGGCTGAGCACAGCCCATTCCCGCAATAGCACATCTGAACCTTCAGCTTAGTTTAAGTAATATTTTGTGATAACAAAAAAACCTTGATGAGCTCTCACTCCATCCAAGCACTTCACCCTCCTATCCTTCACAGCAGCACTTGCTAATCAGGCAAATTTTATGTATAACAATGAACAACCCTTTCCTAGAATGATTTTCTGTGCTTCTGGTGCACTTTGCTTTGTTATATTGGACAGCACTCAGAGAGACAATTATACCCACTCTGTAAATGAGGAAGATGAGATACTAAAAAGTTATGTGACCAGGTCAAGACACAATCACATTCACAGAAATAGGTAAGAAAATCCTGACAGCTATATAAGGTTGCTTGTGCTTTTTTCATGACACCAACAGTAGCTCATTCCCTAGCACACTGAATGAGGTGGGGACATTTATTACTGGTGTAGTTTGTTATCTGTACTTATTTCTTATAAAATGGGCACTAACAGAGATCCACCAGTCTTGACAAGACGCTGTGTAAATAATTATTTAGCTTATTATCAATGGCTATGGTCATGTGGGCAGACACATATTTGTACATCAGACATAAGCTCTGCATTTGAAAACTACTTTGTGAACACACAAAGCAGCTGCTTTTGAAGTGTCACATTTTAAGTCAATTTTTTGAAAGCAAATGTCAAAGGAATGCCTCCTCAAGCCCCTAAAAAATAAAGTGTACATATTTTGACTAATCTCTTGCCAAAGTTTTTTTTTAATTGGCTTTTTTTTACATTTAATTACCATATATAAGTACAGAAATACAAGTCAAACCACAAAAATCCTCCTATTTTACTTCACACTCATAATAAGTTACAGTAAAACTGTCAAATGCATATATTTTTTAACAAATTTGGAATCCCTCTGTCTTGAGCAGGGATAGTTACAGTTTTGCATTGAGACCACTCTGCAGTAAAGCTATTTCCCCCAAAACCTCCTATTCTTAGACTAGGAGAAAAAACTTTGTGAGACTCTCTCTCCTAAAAATAGCAACAATATGTGCTCAGTAAAGCAGCAGGGGTGACCACAATGGTTTCCAACAAAAATATCTGACTTGTATGTGGCAAAGCATTTCCATCAATGTTTTGGAGACAAAGTTTTGGGAGTGACTTTGACCTCTGAATTGTACCAAACTCCAAACTTGAAATGTCTTTGGGTGCTTGCCATTACAATGTTCCTGAGATTCATTTCAGAAATGCCAAACACACCTCATCCTTGTTGGCACCCTTGGAATTAGGGATGTTTTCTGAAGGTTGGGCTAGGTTAGGCTGGCAAAAATCCGTTGCCTGCTAATAGGTTGCCACATCTGATCAATTGATCCTGAATTTTTAAAAGTCCTTTCACTTGTGGTTTGTGCTGCGGTTCTCACACATTCGGGGTCACCAGATGTTGCTAGCCGAGGCTGGGTGTGTCCCACTTTAGGGACAGAAAGAGAGGAGGCAGACACAGCAGCAGTGAGGGGATCAAATTCTTCTACTTTATTTACAGTTTTCTACTTTATACATTTGTACAGAGGTCCAGAGATTGGCTAGACAGGTCGCCACCTCTTAACCTGTATGGTGGACATCACCATCAATCAATTCTTCTCTCAGAGGAGAAGAATGAAAACATTCTAAGAATAAACTTTGTTTACAGAAGAAGGCTACGTGTGAAACTTCTGCACAGAGGCAGAAAGGCAGAAAACAGGGCAACATTCACTTATGAAGCTGTTGCCCACCTGATCCTGTCACTGCCTACAACATGCCCTACCACTAACTTTAATGGCCTTTGAAGTGACCCAAGGGAGGGGTTCTGGACCTTAATACAAGCCCGCCCTCAAAGATGGAAAGGATGGAAAGGCACAGCCTGTGTGTGCACACATTAGAGGCTTAACACTTTGATGGCCTGAAGGCAAAACTTGCTGTAGAAGACTCCAACCCATGGCTCTGTTGTAAAGGATACAGGGAGTGGAGGGCAGTGGGATGCCTATGAGGGTTAAGGGAATGTCCTAAGAAATGAAAAAGTACAAAATTGTGAGAAAGGGGCTTTAAAGAGGAGTGATACATGGCAACCTAAATCTACCCAAGTCAACAGCCACCGAAGATGCAGTGAAGTGTGTTGTCTCTGACTCCTCTATAGCCCTGCATTCCTTCTATTCAGTGGTCATAGTGAAAGCCTTACACAAACCAATGGGCTTTAAACGGGTTGTGACAAGCAGCTCTCAGCAGCCACACACAGCTGTCCTGAGAGAAACCCCACAGTTATAGGTAGCAGTCAGCCCTGTGGGTGTAAGTGGGTGAAGTGTGCCACATGCAGATGAAAGGGAGTGACCTTGGTGGCATGCTTGCCTTGGAGTGGTGGCTTAGACCCCTACCTGACACATGGACATGAAAATAGGCAGCCTTTCTTCAGGGCCTCGTTAGCAGTGAACTAAAACCTGCTCCAAGCACCAGTGGAGCAATTTTTTCCCCCCAGGGCTTTAAAGGTTTGTTAGTTGTCATGTTATGCTGCATAACAAGTGTAGTCCTCTAGAGCAGGACAAAACCATCCTGGATGACAGATGAGCGAGCTTGCCTGCTCCATGCTCCCCATCCTTTCTGGATAGATGAGTGTGTCTCTAAACCTGTCTAATTCTTACCACACATGCAGTAGTACATGGGAAGAGGAAGTTTATCTTCTTGCTCTGAAGTGCCCTCACTGAAATTAGTGGAAATTAGTTTGAGCCATGGGGTCTGACAAAGGTTGCAGCAGCTCCTTTCCGTTACTTCTGAGCTGCAGATTCCCAGAGTGTAACACAGCCCTGTGAATGTTAGGATGGTGAGCAGAACCTCCAGGTGGGGGTCCTCATAGGAATTACTTGCAGTCATTCCGTCCAGCTGTTCACTGCCAGCTGTGAATTAATGTGACATCTCACTATTTCCAGCTCTTTCATCCACAGTTTTATGATAGCTGGTAATTTAATGAGAGTGTAGCTGTGGAAACAAAAGGTTACCAGTTGAGACATATTTTCTAGTTGCTTCTTTTTTTGTCCAACAAACAAATTTCTGATTATCACAAGAAAACAAACAAACAAATAAACCCCAATCAAAAATGACATTTGAAAAGAATGCAACCTTATGACTGGTTTTGTGGATTTTGAGTCCTGTATGGTGGTTTGGAGGAGAGAATTGGCAGTTGCAGGATCAGGAGGAATGCAGCTAGGCAGAAAAAACATTCAGACTTCCTGGGAGAACTTCAGGGATTTTGAGAAACAAGTCCATTTCACATTAACTGTCCTTGCACAGTGCTTTTATTTAATGCTACAGCTATGTCTGTTGATCCAGGGCTATCTTGTCTGGCTAACTGCTTAATCTCAACCTAGCAAATGCGGGTTTGCGGACTCATAGCAGCAGATGGATACCATTGTTTCAGTAAATCTTTCTTACAGTGTTTGTCTTTGTTTATAGTGTGAAGGGAGGGATGCTGAAGGAATCCAGAAAACCAGAGATTTCAAGGACTTTGCAGATTACAAATAGATGCAACACAAATCTGACTGAAGCTGGTGAGTTACCCACCATAGCTGCTGCAGTGGTCTGTCTGCAGAGGTGCCTCACAGGCAGATCTTTGTGCTGCTAGACATCTGTGTTGCATCAGGAGGGATGAAGAAGAAGAGGTGCAGAGCAGACAGGTTGTCCAAACTATCTGCTCTATTTAATTGAGACCTCTGACATTAGATCAAAACCAGTTTACTTAGATGTGATTTTTTTAATGACAGCCTGGCTGGAGGTATTTATTCATTGCTCTGCATCCACCATACATTTCTTCAAGAGCTATGCAAAAAAGGCATCAGTGAATAGATAAAGATATATAGATAGACAATTGAGAACTGATTATAATTGCTTTAGTATATTTTTTCACTCTTCTGACTTTTTAAAAAAAGTATTTTGAAAAAAACACGAGAAATAAATCAAGCTGTGAAGGGGAATTTAAATCTCACAGTGGAAGCTAACATCATCAGCCTTAGCTGAAACAAAATGCACCATAACAGCAGCCAGAGAGCCAGAAAAGACAACAGCTGGAATACTTCCCTTTTTGCACCCAAGTTCATTCCAGATCCAAGACTCCAGCTCCTTGGTAACTGGTGCAGTGCACTCCTAGGACCATCAGTATGGGAGATGGCATCATTTTGTACAACAACGAAAGTGTTGGTGGCTTGGAAACCTCATTTCCAGAAAGCTAAAGACGATCTCTGGGTGGGGTGTGTATGATCCTAATTCCATTTAAGAGATGTATGGGGTGTGAACTTTTCCTCTTTCAATAGAGATGCTGAGGTAATCATGGCTAAGGCTAAAGCACTGATATCCTCCCTACGAGGCAGTCGTGGTCTGTAGACATACTGGGATATCTCCAGCTAAACCCATTTAGATTGGCACATCCATGAAGCAGACAGCTACAAGGCTGGATCCCAAAAGCAGGATAAGCTGTTGAAGCTCTGCTGAGCAACAGAGTCATAAGCCCCTTCGTGGCACATCGGCCCGCTCTCTGAGTGTGCAGCAGTTCAGCATGTCCCAGCCACTCACAGGGAAGAGCAAAAGCCCCCTGTGGCTGCACAGGCTGCACCTGCTATGTGTGATGGACTGGTGGAAGGCGATTTCAAAGGAAAATAAGTTATTCAGAGGCCAAACACTGTTTCTAAGTCAGTTTTCTGCTTGTAAGCAGGTCACACAGATTCCACCTCAGCATGCCCTCCCTCTAAGAACCTGGGAGGCTCATTTCTGAGAGATTGATGATGGTCTTACAAGTGGCTGAACTTGCCTTACTATGTCCTCGAGCTGGCCATGACCCTTTATTTTTTTGGAACTGAGGCAGGTTCCTTGCTCTACCTGTCCTTGCTGAGAACAACCTCAAGGTGTCCAACAGTACCAGAGTCGGGCTGTCGTCATTCCCTAATGCAGCTGACACTGTGATACATTTTCTGTCAGGTGAAATTTAGAGGTACATTAACCTGCTTGACGGGAACAGTGAGTCACAAACAGCTCCTGAGGAGAAATGTCCTCACTGTGGAAATTGTTGCAGGATTTTTTAGGCTGCAGTTTGATATACCTACTGATTATATGCAGTCTCACAGCTATTTCCCCCCCTGCCAAAACCATAAAAATACATAACCTTCCTAGAAACACAACTAATTTTGTTGCCTGAATTTTCTAGACATTTCTGTCTTTAAACAATGAAAAGAAAAACCAGCCTTGAGAAGCTTTCTTCATGCCTACTATTCTGCTAGCAGTTTCAGAATTGAATTTGGTCTACATCATGAGGACTGGTAGTGGCCAGTGCATCTGCTCCAGAGTCAAATCAAGACTTAGGAAGAAATTACCTTTATCTGGCTGTTTTTGCATATGCCTGTGTGTCCTGCAGAGTTTCCAGTGCTGCTGGCACTGGACTTGGATATGTTGCCATCCATAGCTGTGGAGGGGCCTGGCTTGGCAGCTTTGGTCTTTGCAGCTTGGCAGGGCAAGGGGGCAGAGGACATGGTGCCCTGGGGTCCTGGCTGTGGCACAGTGTAGGGACTCCTGCCAAGGACTGGCATTTTCCCAGCTGGTGCACTACTGAGACATCACCACTCAGCTGATTGCTGACAGGCTTCCCTGGAGACAGGCCGCTTCCCTCAAGCCCTGAGAGGAACCTAGGAGTGATTTGAGCATACCAGGCAGCTTGGGAAGAGCAATTGGTACTGCTTATCTCTAGTCATTTGCTTTAGAGGATTCATTCCTAGCTGGCTATTGTCAGAGATGCTTGAAATAACAGTCAATAGAGCCACCGGTACCTTTAATTTTGAAGTGTCTGTAGTTGGAAAGAAATCTTTCTCCAAAATCTCATGTTTCCTGGTTCAGTTTCATCTTCTAGCCAGTAGTGTAGCCAAGCCACATTAATCACTTCTTTCCTTCTCTTGCTCTCTCTCATTCTATGTACTTGTATGGCTTTTGTCACACTCATATCTAAATGTCTTTCCCTCAAAGGAATTTAAGAGTAAAAATAACTGTCTCCTTTCCCAGGCTGGAGAATGCCTCCAGTTTATAGTTTCTTAAAAGAGTGCTGCACATAGTTTATCCCAAAAGAGCTCTATTATTTGACATGTGTATGTGATGGGAAAGTTACATCAAACAACAATTGAAGGTAAAGAGAACAGGGAGAAATCCTAGGACCTGGGCCTAGTCCCAGACACAGAACAGGAATGTGATCTCTGTTATGTTTGTGTAATCTTTAATTACACCACAAATTATGCTAAGGAAATATTTACCTGCAGCAGTGCTCTTACTTAATTTAAGTGCAGGATGTTTTGGAATGTATCAGTTAATTCTGTAGGCCACTGTGAAGATGTAAAGTGCTATGTCTGTGCTAAATAGTAGTAGTAGTAGTAATAATGTGGTGTTAAAGCTGAATTGAATAATATAGTAAAGATGCTGCAGAGCAATTAAAAATAAACAATTTCTCCTAGTTGTTTGGGGGAACAAGCACAGAATGATTAATGCCTCCTATAAAGAATTAGCAAACTGTTAACTGCTGTAGGGAGAAAAGTATTTATTTCTTGGCAAAAAAACCCTTTTATAGATAGTCTCATCCATTAGACACTTTCTATTAAATGGAACAACATGTTTCTTTTTACAGATTCTTTACTGCCTGTTACTGATGCTAACAATTTCTATGAAGGGAATTGTCAATCCTAAGTACTTGAAAGTAGTGCCACTATAAAGGAATGTATTTGTCTGTAAAGCCTGGTAAGGTCTTGAACAGAAAGATCAGGAGACATTTGCAATGACACTTTCAATGTAAGAAAGTGCACTTTGATCAATTTAGACCACCACTTTTCTATCTTTACAGTCAGTTCTGCCTTATCACACTGGCTTCTTGGGAAGTAATGTAGGACTTGGTGATGATACCATGTATGATCCCATGTATTCCAAAGGAAAATCTTCCCAATAGAAGCACCAGAAGTATATACAGGATGGGGTTGAGGGGGCAGAGGTGAACACAAGACACAACGAAAATTTAGTCTGTGTAGCCAGTATTTTGTACTAGCAATGACACATTCTTCAGCAGAAGGTGCAAAGGGCTGTACAGTGGGTGTTTAAAACAGAGTGGCTGAAGAGACAGGCCTCTAGCTTGGATTTTTAGATGCTCCTTGAGGCATAACTCCACTGACTGCAGCAAGTCATGAGAAGTTAACAGGATGATTTACAAATGCTTTTGATCATCCATGTATAAAAAGAGCCTGGAAACCTTTGAGCACTTGTTTAGAGTAAAACATGGGTGGACTATTACACACTATTTTATGTTTAATGGAAATCCTATTTAGAAAAACGCGCTTTTTTGTATATGCCCATTTGCTAAGAGAGAGCATACAGCATATAGAAGAAGAATTTTCCTTAGTTTTCTGATATGTAGATGCCTGCTTAGTGGCAACATACACTGTTTCTAAGGTAGCCAGAGCCCCAGGTGATTCAAATTTGAGGGATGCAACTGAACTGACTGATTGTGTGTAAGAGTGCACCTGAATTCAAAGAACTCATCCTGAAGAGCTCTGCCATGTATTCCTTTCAGGAAAGAGAGGGAGGAACCCACATTATTCTCTGGGAGTGCACAGCAAGCTCTCCAAAATTGAATTAAACCTCTGAAAGCAATCTTTAGCCTGTTATATCTAAGTGGCTGAACCCTGTGTGAGGTTACATACGGAAAAAAGTTATTTTGCATTAGCAAAGCAGATCAGATTTTCATATTTTACTCTATTTTGTGACCTCGGCTATGCATAAAATCACAGCAGGTGAGAACTCATTGGGGCTTGCTCCTTAGGGAGAAATGAAAGGAAGTGTGTGATAAAACCCTTGATTCTGCCATTATGTGGGAGAAGACCCTCACAACCTGTACTCCTCCATTCCTGCACATTGTAGCTGTAGGCCAAAGCTCTTTTAACCCTTTCCCTTGCTTTTAAAAGATCACTTTTAAAATCAAAATAGCACAAGATGTTTTCAGAGTGGACTTGAGCCTTAGTTAATGTTGGTTCAGGGTCCTAGATAAAATAAGGCTTTGTTATTTGTTATGAACTGGCTTGATGTGATAAATAACAGGATTTTATCCTAGAAAAAGGTAAAGTCTGGAAACTCTCCTCAGGATTTGCCTACATAAGAGTGTTAGCATTTCAGTCCCAGGAGGTGGATCTGCAGTCCTTCATGGAGCTGTTGACCTGAAGAAATCAGGATAAAGCAGAGCAGGCCCAAAGTACTAGGACATCTAGAGTGGCATGGAATTATTAGTATAATAATATTAATATAATAATAACCTATTCCTCGGCATCAGCATTTACTAAGGCTCTTATTACCACACTTCTCTCAGAGAATTTTGCCCCACTGCAAGCTCCAACCATTCCTTGCATAACTCAGGCCTGCTAAGAGGACCCTGGCAGCCAGTTCAGGCACCAGGTCTAGTGGTGGGTCTTCACACTGAACCACTGGCAATTGCTTATTTTCATGTACCTTCATGTACAAATATCCTACGCACCTGATCTGTACCAGCAATTAAGTCAAATTTGTCACTAAGAGCAGAAATTATTTTGCTTTAATGTGAATACGTCGCCCTGAATTTTCTGCCTTCTCTTTGTTGCTGCAGATTCTCAAGCAGCTTCATCTAAACAATGTATGTTTTTAGAATATTTGCATACTTCCCCTCTGAGAGAAGAGATGATTGATGGTGATGTCCACCATCCAGGTTAGAAAGGTGGCAACCTGAAGTAGCCAATCTCTTGACCTCTGTACAAATGTATATAAATGGAGTCAGATTTTTGAATAAAAGAGTTGTTCCCTTGAACTGCTGCTGTGCCTGCTCATCTTTCTGTCCCTGAAGTGGGACACTTACAGCCTCGGCGATTCACAAATACACTTAGTATTTCTATGTATAAGTATTCCTTAAATGCATTCTTATTTGTTTCCATGTAGTTAAGCTTGCTATTTAATAAAAACTGACTCCCCCAAACCTTATACTTCCTTAATTTAGGAATGCTCTGGTGTCTTTAAGCGAAGAGGGGCTCAGCTGACATCCAGTATTTCTCAATTTGAGGGACTTTTATAAAACCCTCAAGTTGACTGAACTGCAAAAGAAAAAAGAAAGAAGGGGGAAAAAGACACCACAAAAAAAAACTTTCTTTTCCCCAAAGAAATAAATTCACACTAGGAATTATTCCACCAAAACTAAATCCGCTTGAATTCATACCTTTGTTTATGCCACTGTAAATTTTCCATGTAGACAACCCCATATAGGGAAGTTACATTTTACATTATAATGAGGTTGCAATGTGCTAATCCCCTTGGACTGAAGCAATTATCACCTGACTGCTAAGTGTTAAATGCTGCATTACAAGGGGATTATTTTCTCTTTTGTTCTGACTGAGGCTTGGTCTACCCACAAATTCACACTGGTTAAACTGATTCAGGAGGGAGTTTGCATTTTGCCACCTCCCAATCAGTTATGTATTACACTAATAAAACTGGACTCAATAACAATTCCCCTGATATGCTGTAATTCAATGCAGTAAAATGATTGTTTCTCTGCTACCTGGCCATTTACCATAATTCTCTAGGGTCTATTCTTTGATTTTATTCACAGTACCTTATATTTCTTATTAGGACATTTACATTTACTCTTCCACAGCCTAGTTTTGAACCATGCATTGTAACACAGCTGAACAGTATAAATAAGGTGAGTTTGGGAATTTTCAGTCCCTGAAACGACACGTAGCAAGTGTTGGTGTCACAAAAACTAGGTCAACAATTGGCCTTTTTTTGCCTTTATCACTCAGCGCAATCAAATAGTGCCAGGGGACAACTGGCTACCAAAGGTGCAGTCTTTTGAACAAGCTACAAACACTTAGGTCCCATGTCAATCTTCACAGCAGTAATGAAAGGTTGTTGCCTTGAGTGTCCTGGGTGAGTTCCAGTTATACTATTACAGTTTACATGTCTCAGGTTCCTTATGATTTATTTGTATGAAACACTGATCACAAACTTTCTGTGCAGACATGCATCCAGTTCAGAGGCATCCCTCTACCACTTCAGAGCGGATTGTGGTTTAGTGATGGTGAGTGAGCTGTACCTGTGCACACACCACACACACACCAGCACACATCACTGCTCACCTGCAATCTCACTGAGCACAGAAGGAGAGAGAAACACCCACTTCAGTGTGTGATTCAGATCTTGTATCCTGAGCTGGCCCTTTGCTGTTCACTTCAAAGCTGAAGGATGTGTCTTGGCATGAGCCTTTGCTCCCCACTCTGCTGGGTGTGTTCATAATGCTGCTGGGCACAGTCCAGACCCACTACTCTTGAATGCATCTCCTCCTACCTTTCTCTCCACACTTCCTCAAGGTTGCAGACAGACATTTTTTTCTGTAGCCAGGCAATTCATGACTGTATACAGTTGTATTGGACTTGCCCAACATTTTGAGAACATAGTCTTATTTGGATGAAAGACACCATACACCACCAATGTTCCCATCATTTGTTAGTTGTAATGTATCCAAAGACTCCTTGAAGGCCAATTATACTCTGCCTATTGTTCCAAGGACTTGGAAAAAATTATGTGAAGTATCTTAAATAAAAATACAATTTTTGTGGCTCTGCAAATGCTCATCATGAGTCTTAGTCCTGCAGACACTGTCAAGAAGAAAGTTAATGCCAGAAATTGTGGTAAAATCATCTTGAAACCCACTTCTTTTTCTTACTGGTAAGCTTTGACCCATGCTTAGTGCAATCAGTGTAAGACCAGCAGTTTTTAAAACAATGTTTGACTCAAAAAAAGTTGGTAATAGTGAGTCATTATTTACTTCACAGATTCCTGTTGGTTTCATGGTGTTTACAACCCAGGGATGCTACAAGTGCTGTTTTTACCCATTGGATAACCAAAATGTCAAGATTCACCAAGATGTCCCGATACTGGTGTTTTTTGTGGTGACCCAAATCAAAGCCCAACCTGATTTAGGCAGCAGATTAAGATGCATTTGCAGTTGTTTTGTACCATAGGAGTATGGCAAGCTTCTGGCACTGGCTTGTCTATCATCTGAGCCACAGTACTACAAAATCAGTGTATGTGATCCCCAAACAAGCTCCAATAAGTCACAGTAAGTGTTTATCTGTGGTAGGTGTCTGCAAGCAGGCAGCAACAAGATGGCCTTGGCCACTGGCAGTGTCCCCTGCTGCTGCTTCTGTGGAGAAAGTGGGAAGGAAGAAAGAAAAGGAGACAGCACTGAAAAGAGAACAGTTGCTTGGTTATCTTTGTAAGCTCCCCTCTCCAATTCTTATGATGGAAGTCCTTCAGTCTCTCGTCTTTGGAGGACACTAGTAGTCCATATTCTGCCCTGAGGGAGAAACCTGAGCCACCTCTGGCACAGGGAGAAGAGCAAAGGGAAACAGCCTATCTAAAGTAGCTGAAGTCAATGAAGGCTCATGGCAACATAAAACCAAAATCCAGCAATCCATCTAGATATTTCTTTCACCTGCACATTTCACTACCACTATTATTTAATTAGAACCTTACACTCTGCAGCTTTCTCACTTACAAAATAAGAAGGACCTATCACTATTTTTCCCACAAATGTCTTGTTACTTGAGTCCCATCTGGTCTAAATCTAGTAGGAAACCAAAACTGGAAATGTCAGCACTGCTTAAAGATTTTTGCTTCTGCTGAGTAATGAGGGCAAAGAAACCTTGATGAGGTCCATCTTTCATTTCATAAAGCCCAGAGTCCTATACATCATGTGTGGATTCCCTGAATTGTTGCCCACTTGTGCCACTTTAATGAGGAATGCATTAGTGATTGGTCATCTTCGGCAACCAAGCACTTACCAAAATTCTTAACTGCAACAGATGGGAAAGAGAGAAGAGAATGGAGTAGGAAAGTCATTGAACTAGCTGTGATGGAGGCAGGAGGGAGCAGCATCTCTAAGTGATTCATACCCCACTAGTTCAGGTTTTTCCTGCTTTTCCTTCTGGCTGCTCTGGCTGTGCCACCACCCTGGGAAGCCAGGCTGCTGCTGGTGCTCCTGCCAGGTAGAGAAAGTAAGAGTATATGAGGCAGTGACTATTGTTGAAGGCAGGACTTTTAACAAGGGCAGTCATTGTCATACTGTCTATTTCTCCAGTGGCAGAAGGAGTAATAAGACAGGTTTTGTATATCCCTACTTGCCTGGGAAACCTTTGACCAGGCTTTGCTTCCTCCCTATGCTCCCTGCTTCCCCCATACAGCTTCTCGGCTGATTTCTGAACATGTCCAGAACCATATCTGCTGACTGTGGGCTATAATGTTGCCTTGAGTTTTCTGTCTTTTGTCTTTCTGCAGAACTTTCACATGCAGCCTTGATGTAAATAATGTCTATTCTTAGAATGCTTACATACTTTTCCTGTGAGAGAAGAAATGATTGATGGTGATAGCCACTGTCCAGGTTGAAGGGGTGGCGACCTGTGTAGCCAATCCCTTGACCTCTGTACATATCTATAAATACTGGAGTCAAAATAAAGTAAGAGAGAGTTTTTCTACAACGGCCGCCTCCTGAGATTCGATTCAGTGTTCCTAAATTGGGACACGCCCATCTTTGTCCCGCAACACTATAACTAAGTGCTTTTTCCTCTGGTGAAGAGTAGGGCAGATCATTAACATACTCCTTTGCTAACAGTCCTTTCAGATGGCTGGAATTCCTGGTCAAACATTGATAAATTCACAGCAGTTTGTATGTGACACGCTCTCCCCAAAATTCATCCTTTTCAAAACGGTCTTGTATGTATGGAATGTGGATCTCATGCTCTGATCTGCAGGGACAGTCTTTTAACTTCAGTCCTTGTAAACTTCATGCAGACTTGTGAGCCTCTGACGCTACTCAGAGACAGGCCATCATGCCTAAAATTGGGACTGAACAGCTAACAATACCCCAAAGGAAGAACTAGGCATTCATGGAAATGACTGTAAGTGAGCAGTGAGCCTTATTCCAGGCAGTGAGAGCATTGCTCCAGAAAATCTTTGAATTCACAGATTCTGTCTCTGCAATGGAGACTCAGAAACTGAGGAGTAGAAGTAGGAGCTGATCACCAGCTCATACTGAAAAGTATTTGAACCTCCTGAGTTTATTTATTGCTCAGGGAAACCTTATCCTTGCCCTTTTTCCTTCAAAACTTGTAACTATTAAGTGTTCTGTGACTGTGAACTTTCATGTTTTCAGGGTCATAAACTCCCTGTGCTGCTACAACATTATTGAAAGAAGCAGTTTCCCTTGCTCATGTCACCACTTTTGCTCATGTCACCACTTAGGTCTGGGTGAGATGGCTTGTAGTTGGACAGCAAAGTAAATGGTATAGCACTAAAACAAGGAGATCACATTAAGCCACTGAAGTAAAAAATAATCTGTTTTCAGACTGACAATGCTTTTTTCCCCTCAGTATTGACTGTTACCAAACAAGGTATGCTGTGGAAGATATCATAATTACAATTCATATACATGTCTCATCACAGTGGTGAAATTTCCTTTGGTCAGACAGCAAAGAAGGAAAAAATCCTTGGCTGCAGGTGCCCCAAATATAAGTTGAATGAACAACTGGTTTAAATTAAATTTCAAAGGCCTATCACATTGCAGTAGGCCTGAATTCAGCTCTTTTTTCTCATTATTATTCTTCCTGAAGTATCATCCGGATGCCTACATCTAGAGCCCTTTTGCATAAGACAGCTACCGGTCAGAGGGATGTAGGCATTCTCTAAGGATCCCATTTCTCAGGGATATCAACTCTTCTACAGTTCTCACAGGAGCCATGAGCTTCCTAATTTTTGCCAGAGGAGCTGGGAGGTCTGTTGTGGCAACCAGTCCTTATCTTAGGCTCTGGTTCAATAGTGTCTGTTGTGTACCTCTGGACAGCAGGTGGGTCTGCTCTAGGATTAAAAGCAGAGAAGTCCAGAGAAAGAATGGGAAAATGACAAGTGGTATGGCATTGTTATCATCTCTGGAACTCACAGGGTTGAGCTGTGCTCTCCTTCAGACATGCCTGTAGGTTTTCTCCTGTGCCTGTTTCCCAAGAGGTCTTTCTTTCCTGGTAAGCCCTGAGGAAGCAACTCCTGGAGGGGGTCAGCACTGCTTCTGTGATCCTGATCTGCTTTGTCTTCCAGGGAAGACTGTCTTGTGAAGCAAGATACCCACACCAGGACTCTTGCTCTTTAGGTCGTACAACTTTGATTGAGGAACATGTGCCCCATGTCACTTGATTCTAGGTAAATTCAACTATCAGATTAAATTTAAGGGAAAAATATTTGCCACAATGCAATAGAACACAAACAGGTAAAGTAACAAAAATGCTGCTGTTTAAGTAATATTTACAGCAAAAAATCCTTTGTGGATCTCAGCCATTTTTTATTTTTTCTTATGTTAGGTGCCAGAATCTCCTTTTACTGACATAAGGTGGAGTTTCTTTGTCAGAGATAGCCGTCACCACCACAGTCTCCCTTCTCATTCTCAATTCACCCAAGGGAGGGAAGGGTAGGGGGCAAAAGCTAAAACTGTTTTGCTATCCCACCCTAGGCTCAGATGCCCCAGTTTTCACACAGCTTACTTATGAAAACTGTCTTCTGAACATCTGCGATTAGTTTCTGGACTCAACATGGCATCATATAAAAATAAGCTACCTGACCCCTGTCTTCCTTCTTTCTCAAGATGCTTTCATTAATATTTTTGATTTACATCTTAATCAACAAAATCCTAGCTCTGGAATACTTGTCTTTGTCCCTGTCTTCTGCAGACAAACAAACCACTGCACCTGTGTAATTCTTCTCACTAGACTTATAACCATCATTTTTTTGGTGATTGTTGTATAAAAAAAAAATGCAGATCATGTTGAGCAACACCAAACACTACTCTGTACACTTTTGATAGAAGCTATCACAGATACTATGTGAATGAAAAGCTATCTCAACTTATGCCACATGCTGGAAAAAAGCAGCCATCTCATTGTCTGCAAATGGATTTTTAAACAAGATGTTACATCTGACATTGCATTAATGTAAGAACTGCTTAGTATGTGAATAAGAGTTACCAAAAAAATGGCAGAAATTAAAATTTATTCATACTTTTCAAAAAGTGAGATGTGTAGGCACTGCACTCCTCCATTCTGTGCTCTGACACCTTCTCTCTTTCTCTTGAACAATCTAATAATAGCTGAAATTTCCACTCCAAAAAGCCCTCTGCATTAATCATTTGGTCTGTCAAGATCTCAGCTCAATTATTGTCAGTCTGCATCTCTGCAACTAGGAAATTACATTAAAAGTTACTTCAAAGTGATGTCAGAGTGCAAGAGTTTCATGGAGAAGGGGAAGCTGGGCTTCACTCTGTATCAGCAAAGCATCATCTCCAGGACAGTGCTGAGCTGGGATGCAGTACTGTTTCCATGGGAAAAAAAAATTAATGCATTCAATTTGCTTCACGTTTTGCCTTGTCTCAAAAATTATTGAGTCATTAATCTTAGCAATGTCATGGTGTTGTCATTCACTGAATTCAATTAACCAGGAGCACACCATTAGAAATCTGTGTATTCTTCACATGAAGTAATGGCCTTCTTGACTGTAATGAGTGGAGCTCCCCATGTTGAATTAGGGGGAATTTAAAGGAAAGAAGCTAATGAAGATGAATAGGGTAAACTGCTTCAGAATACTGCATCTTGTACACACCTAACCCTGACAGTACTGGGGCAAACTCTTATTATATAAGCAGCAGCATTAAATGGAAATGCAAATTCCCAAGCTTCCTTTCAGGGTCCCTAGCTCTTGTGCTCTACCATTCTCTTTTTTACTGAGCTGGTGCACAGTTTCTGGACTGAGAGTTCAGGGGCTTTCATGCTCCAGGGTATCCTCCTGCCTTCCTCAGAAAGCTGTGCTGTGACATGACTTTGTGCCCTTGTGTCACAACCACAACTGCTGAAACAGCACAGTATTGCAGTGCAGAGAAGTGTTCACCAAAGGAGCTGAGCACTGATGCTCTGAAGGAAAACTAGCAAGTCTGAGGAGAAATTGGAAAAAGCAACATATGTCAAGAGGTTAATTGAGCTGAAGCTAATTTACACTGCATGAGCAAGCAGAAGTTTCTGTGATGCTAGGCAAGAGTCGGATTAACATGGGAATATCAATGCAACTGCAGTACATCAGATCAATAGATCATCAGGGAAAAAAAATATTCTGATCATGTCTAAGGCAACTGCCAGAACACAAAGGAGGAATAGGAAACTTGGTTTTGTCCAGCAGGTTGAAATTATGTCACTGGGAATGCTACAAAAGGTGGCATGCAGACTCTGATGAAGGGAAAGCACTGCTGCTGACCATTAGGGGATGCTTTGTGGGGGGATCTTTGTGTTACCTTTATTTCACACATGGTGCATGGTGCCAGGAATTCCAGACTACCATTGATGGATCCTGGGCCACGTTGTGGCATGGGCTGCAGGTTATTAGCGATAACAAATGTTAGTTTGACTCCCTAAGGACAGGCAGGTGGAAGATAACAGGGTTGTACATGAGGTAATTAGTCTTGCCTGTCAGCAGAACTAATCAGCTACAGCAATGATGATAGGGTAATGACAATAGGGCTTCTGGTTTTGGTGCTGGCGGGGATGGGTGTCTGTGATTTCCCTGCCATTCTGGAGCACTCGTGCTATATCATGCATCAAACTCAGCCTTAAATTCACCCCTTAGGCTTGGATGTGCTATGTGCAAAATGTGTGCTGGCTACCACGAGGCACTTTCTCAGCTGTTTCCTGAAGCCACCGATAGGCACCAGGGTCACTGCAGGTATTGGCTGTACTTCTGTACTGTCATGGGGCTGTGTAGAGTCACTGGTAGGCAGTGCAGATGCCCATGCTGAAAGAGGGTTCTGACACTGAAGACTTTCCTTCTAGAAAGTTTCTTTCTAAAGGAGTAGAAGTGGAGGAAGGGACAGAGCACACAGGTACGCACACAGAGCATACCACAGGCATATATTCATTGGACACAGTCAATTACTACAAAGCCATTCAACTCAAGCTGTGATGTTAATGCACCTAAACTACAGGGTGTAGAGTGTGTTAAATCCTCAGGTGAATAGACTCTTCCAGATGTGTGTTATGCTTTCAGCGCAGCATTCTTTTTAGAGAATGACTTTATTCCCAGAGGAGGGCATCTGCATAGGAGCTGAATGCACTTGAACTTCTGCTTATTAACTTTGTGCCATTTGGCTTGTTTTCATTCTGAATGCACCTGTGAAGGACCAAAGGTTGTATCACAGCTCCTTAAATCTCTACAAATACCACCCACCTGTCTTTGATATTATGGTGATGCCTTAAGTTTTTAGCTTTTCTATTTTTCAGATCCTGTGTATAGCATTAGTGTATAGCTCTGAACTCCATATGGAGTGTTAGTAAGCGCTCTTCACATTTTGGTCAAACAAAACAATCCTTCCAGGCCTGAGAACCCTCACAGCCTCAGGCCCCAAAAAGTATAAACCAGAGGGAATTGGGGAGGAGAAAACTGGGGGAATATGACTTCATGACCTGAAGCTGTAGTTGGACAATTAACTCCTGATATGCAAACAGACCAAACGTACCTATCTGAGAAACTGGTGACCATTGTCCATCTTGGCTGTAGCCTCTGCAAGGTTTTTGCACTGCCCACAGTGTGTCTGTTGAAGGCCTTTAATACATACCTACTTAATTCTCTAACTTTGCCTAGCTTCTCTTCTAGGTAGCCCTTCTGAGGCATGAATGGTCGAAAGAATTGAGGACAAGTTATTGCTCACACTTGTGCTGCTGTGAGCAAGAGGTATGACTTCAAAGTTACAAAGGTAGTGGTGATGTTGTCACTGAAACTGCCCCGGTCCTGTGTTGGAAGAAGAATACCAAGGCTTGTGGAGCTTTGCTGAATCCCGGATTGGGTGTAGTCTCTGGAGGGGTACTCAGGAATCAAAGTATGCATCGTCATCTCAGGTAATTTCCTGGTCAACCAGGCCAGAGACAGCTTCTTTCAGAGAGCAGATTAGGTTCTGGTCTAGCCCAGTGCAGTAACTCAGTGTATGCTTTACATTTTCAAAGTATTTCAACAGGTTTTTAATGACTTTGGGCTCTGATTATTGTTCATACAGTAAACAGTTGAAGTGGGTTAACGCCTTACAATTCCCCATCAATGACCCTTTTGTAGAGATAATTCCTTCATCAGAAGAGAATAACTCACAATAGAAGAGAATAATTCACAATACACAAAAATGTTGGCATATTAAAGAATAGGTGATGACAATCTGGTGAGGATAAAAAATTATCTTTATTCACGTAGTTGTGTCATAACTTTGAGTAGATTTTTCAAGTATTTGGAAATACTAAGTCCTGTGTATTGGTGGTTTTATCACCTTACACAGCTTTTCTGCATTCTGCTCTTGTTCTGTCATTGATAAAATGACTCTGACTAGAACAACTAGAAGAAAAAAAGCAACAAATGGACATTTCTTAAAAATTAACATTTTTAGTTTACATATTTGCACCTTCCTTTGTGCTTCTGATAGGTTCTCCATTTGTAGCGCATTTTTACTATTTTGTAAAATTTCTGTCAGTGTTTGCTGTTATTGAAGTAGCCTTTGAGTTCTCACAGTGTACAGCAGGAAAGCTTTTATCTGTGTGCGTGTAACCATTATAACTTGTTAGCTAGTTTTATTTGACTGTTAAGATGTTTAATTTGACTATGAAGGTGTCAACAGCAGTGAGGAGCTGCCTCTGTCTACCCTGGGCTCCCTGTGGTCATTCAGATGGGGAAGCCATTGGTCTGTGCTAAGCAGAGGGTGTCATCCCAGCCCAGTGTGGCACAGCCAGGCTCATCCCACACTGTCTTTGTCACAGGAAGTGGCTGGTATGATGCCTGCTGCCACCATTTCCCTGCAGGATCCCATCTGAGGTGAGGAGAAGAGAGATGGAGTGGGCAAGCTGGAGTCGGGAGGAGGTGGAAGGGAAAGCTAGCACTAAGCAGAGGGGGGGCTGGCAAGGAGAACTGGAGCACGGCTGGAAAGGAGAGGCATGGTCCTGCAGATGAGGTGGGGGAACTAGGAAGGATGGAGATTTGTCAGGAGCTGGAGAGAGAGGAGGCTGGGACTGTAGAAAGGGAGCAGCCTGGGCAAAAGCACCAGCATAGGAGAAACTCAGGGAGAAGGAATTGGTATGAATGGGATGGG
This sequence comes from Cyanoderma ruficeps, assembly GCA_008694505.1. Lineage (NCBI taxonomy): Eukaryota > Metazoa > Chordata > Aves > Passeriformes > Timaliidae > Cyanoderma > Cyanoderma ruficeps. The sequence goes on along the minus strand of VZDJ01007749.1, from coordinate 30,537,632 downwards.
ATGTGAGGGAAAGTGGATTTTGTAGAGGTGGCAAGACTGAGGAAGAGAAAGAAGCCTCATCTGCTCCAGAAATCAGAAGATGAAGGATGAACTAGGAGTTGAACCAGAAATTAAAAGCTTATCACGAGGTTAAAACAACTGATCATTGTTCTAAAAGATCAAGTTCTGTCCTTGCAATCATCAAAGAGATCCTGTGCCGTGTTTGACATGCTACTCAAACCAAACCTAGTATTAGTGATCATTAATCCTGTATTTCTTTTCCTATTTTTTGCTGTCTGACTTGAGATGCTGTAGCTCTCCCAGATGCAGAGACTGACAATGGACAATGCCAGTGGGTGTGTTTCATGCTCTAAATTGTCAAATATGCCCAAATCATCACACCCTCATCGCTTTTACAAGGGGCTGAAATCACTGCTGCCTTTTGACCTTACCCTTTCTATGCCTCAGCTGGGAAACAGGATCAGACGGCTTCCACCACTGGTAGCACTGCTGTGGTGCAGAGTCACACCTAAATCCAGGTGTGAATGAGCCTGCAGGGAGTCCAGTGGCCCATGGGACACACCACAGGGCCTCTGGAAGCAGTGTCAGAGGATGCTGCATTGTCTCAGCCACATAGCGAAGGAAGAGGGATGTTAAGGCGCTCACCAGGAAGGAGGTAATGGGAAAAGCAGCTTGGGATTGTTGGACCAACATTCAAGAAGAGTTCAAAGACTGAAGTGCTTATCTGGCAGACAGTCAGACCAGAAACACACAGCTCTCTGAGAAGGTTTTGTATCTTGAACAGAAAAATAGATTTCACTCACAGAAGGTAGCAGTGGAAACAGAATCTATTGAATATCTGCCCATCAAGGGAGCACAATCCACCATGAACAGCCACTGCAACAGGCTCTAAGATAAGAGGTGTGACCAAGGTGATCTCAGACATGATGCATTCCTGATTACCTAAATTTTGAGCATATAATTTGATAACATTAATAACACTTTTCAGCCCTGCTTTTTCCTGTAATGACTGGCATCTGGGTTTTTTTTAGCACCTGACTAAGACAAAAGCAGAATATATTCAGCCTCACTCTGCAGGAGTCCTGAAAATAAAAGACTTCAAACAAACAATGTCTGTATTGAACTCAACTAATCATTTATCACCTTTGGGATGGAATGAGATTAAAAGTACCACTATTGCTGAATTCCATGTTAAATTATCTAATCTCCTAAAGAAATTCTTCTTGTTAATGAGACTGCAACAGGCTTTAAGGTTGAAAAAGAGTGCTGATGGAAAATGAAGTCTAAAGCTGACATCTTGGGGACAAAGCAAAAACCAATCTGAAGCACTGTCTTACAGAAAAGCAGACTTTTCTCTCCAGATTCTTTTCTCCTGTGACCTTTGGTATCTGGTATTAAAGATGAAATTTCTTCAGAAAGTTGAAACGGTCTCATAGTAGAAAGAAAGGGATGGGTAGACAGGATACCACTGCTATGTAACTAAGGTAACACTGGAAATCAGGATAATTTCAGAGAAAAAAAGAAAGTGATTAGGTCAAAGAATTTGGGATCTTTGTCTCTGTTCCATAGGATGACCAGCTAACTTTTGTTTGTGGTGTTATAAAAGTCGTGACACAGATCTCTTAATCAAAATCTAAGCTTTATTATTCTGCAGATTAGATAGATTATAGAGATCTCGAATATAAAGTAATAAAAGAACAAAACAAAAAAATAAAAAAATAAAACAAATAAAAGGCAAAATGACACAATTTGGCCGAATCAAAATGAAACCGACAAGGGTTCCTGCCACAGCAGAGCTCAAGTCCGATCGAGACTGGGAGGCGGATATCAGACCAGCCCGCACTGGGTCCGTGATCATCCGCTCTCCGACATGCTGTTCCCGAGGTCCAGTTTTTATACAGTTTATTTTTCCTCGGGCCAGGATTTTCCCTGGAAATGGTCTTCCCATTCAATTTCTGATGTTGTTCCTGCCGAATCTGAATGGAGTTCCGAGGATTAGCTCAGCCCGCTTTCAGTTGCAGAGAAGGTCCCCGTCCCCAGACGCCCCGATGTGAATTTTGGGGTCTCTTCTTGAATGGAAGCAGTTTCAGCTGTCTGGGCCGGGGATGGGCCTGTCTCCTCTGAAAGCCGAGGTGTATTCTTGGTTGCTGAACGCTGTGGGGGCTGAGCCGGCATGTCCTTTTCACTTGCTGATGTTGTCCCGCATTCCTCGACGATCGCCTCCTGCCTCTTGTCCGTGGTTTCTGGTAGCTTTTGGAGTTTAATTCCTCACCCCCCCAAATCAATATGTATCATTTTTATAACAGTGGTGTCTGTATGCATGGTTCCTACTAAGTGCAGAAAAAGGAAAAGAGAAGACTAGTCAATGTGGCAGCACTATGACTGTCTTTCAACGTATTTATTATAGGCAAAAAAAACCCCAAAAAATCCATCATTACAAAAAAGTCAAGTTGAAGAAAAATTGCTTTGTGTGCTCAGGCCACACATTGAAATGATGGTATTACAATCAGAAAGTAAGCAACACAAAGCCCGGCAGTGAGGTAAAGAAGCCAGTCATCTTACCCTGGTGTGGGAACAAAGAGAGAAAAACAGTCTGCCACTGTACATCCTGCAATAGAGGTGCCACTCCTCTATCAAGTAGCTTCCCAGGAGCCGGGGGGAATGTGGCAAGGGATGTATAGAACACCCCTGGATTTGTAGGTGAGTGGGGTTATTTCTGATGGCCTCTCTGGAACATGTAGCTGCTGCAGTTGGGCATTTGCTACCACTTTCCTCCCATTCTACTGGCTTCAGTTTCAGCCAGTCACAAAATGAGAACAATCCAGCTTTTTTTTTTTTTTTTTAAGTACCATTGTCCTGGGTTCAGCTGAGATAACTCTCTTCCTAGTAGCTGGTAGAGTGTTGTATTTTGTATTCAGTATGAGAATAAGGCTTATAACCCAAGGATGATTTAGCTGTAGCTCAGTAGTGCTTACCCCAAGTTCAGAACTTTTCAGTTTCCCATGCTCTGCCAGCCAGCAGCAGCACAAGAAGCTGGGAGGAAGCACAGCCAGGACAGCTGACCTCAACTGGCCAAAGGAATACTCCATACTGCAGAACATCAGTAAATAAACTGTGGGAGTTGGCCAGGAAGAGACCATCACTGCTTTGGGGTCAGGCTGGGCATTAGTCTGTGGGTAGTGAGCAATTGTATGGTACATCACTTGCTTGTCTTGGGTTTCATTCCTCTCTTTTTTTTTGTCTACCTTTAAATTACAATTATTATTAATCTAATTTAATTTTATTTCCTTTGAATTCAATTATTAAACTCTTCTTATCTCATTGATCCTTTTCTTTCTGGTTCTTCCCCCCATCCCACGAGGATGGGGGTAGGGAAGTGAGCAGACAGCTGCATGGTACTTAGTTGCCAGCTGGGGTTAAACCACATAACCTTTTATACCTATAGTCAGTGAATAACAGGGAGCACCAGGGATGCCACCATGTGAAACAAAGCAGTCAAAAAACTGTTCTCATCCTTCCAACTTTAGGAAAAATATAAATATCATGGCATTTAGTGAAGAGGTAACACAGAGATAATAATGAAGTATTTCTTTTTTAAGGCTGTCATTGAAAACAACCAGTTCACAAGTGAAATAGGTGGGACCAAAGATATTAGGCACACAAAACTAGTAATGCTAATTAAGCTTATGTTCCTAGGAAGAAGAATGTGGCTAACAGATGACAAGAAGTTTTTTTCAAACAATAGCAAATTGTTAAAAGACCTTTAAGTGGAGTAATACAACACGTAAGTGGTCCCATCCCTGACTTGTTTCCTGGCAAACTGAATTAAGTTTAATAGATATAAAAGGCTGCAAGCAGATACATGATCTTCATCTACGGTTATGGAAGCAGATTTTGACTTTACAGAAACCTGTGCACTTTGGCAAGGGGTAAGCAAAACTTAGCTCCGATTCCAGTTGCAAAAAAGGGGGGGGAAATGCAAATTTGATGAAGAATTATAGAATGGTTTGGGTTGGAAAACACTTAAAGGTATCTAGTTCCAAACCCCCTGTGAGGGGCAGGGACACCTTCCACTAAGACCGGATTGCTCAAAGACCTAGCCAGCATGGTCTTGAACATTTCCAGGGATGGGGCTTCCACAGTTTCTCTGGACAGCCTGTTCCTGCGCCTCATCAGCCTCACAGTAAATGATTTCTTTCTAATATCCAATCTAAACCTACTCTTTTTCAGTTGAAAGCTATTCCTCTTGTTCTGTCACTACATGCCCTTGTAAAAAGTCTCTCTTCATCCTTCTTGTAAGCCCAGTTGAGGTACTATGAGGGCACAATAAGGTCATCCCAGATGCTTCTCTTCTTCAGGTTGAACAACCAACCCCAAACCCCCAACTGGAGCGGTGCTCCAGCCCTCTGATCCTCTTCTTGGCCCTCCTCTGGAGTGACTGCAATGGATCAATGTCCTAGTTGGGGGTATCAGAGCTGGACACAGTACTCCAAGTGGGGTTCCACAAGAGCACAGTAGAGAGGGAGAATCGCTTCCTTTGATCTGCTTTTGATGCAGCTCAGACTTCTGGGCCACAATTGTGATTTTGTTGCATTATGTTGAGCTTCTCATCTATCAACATCTCTAAATTGTTCTCACAAGGGCTGCTCTCAATCTATTCCCCACCCAGCCTGCATTTATGCTTGGGATTGCCCTGGCCCAGGCACAGAACCTTGTACTTGGCCTGATTAAACTTCCATGAGGTTTCCACAGGCCCACATCTCAAGCCTGTCATGGTCCCTCTGGATGGATCACTTCCTTCCACCATGTCGACCCCACCACACAGCCTGGTGTCATCAAGCTGCTGAGGGAGCACTTTATCCCATATGCTCCACGATCTTGCCAGGCACAGAGGTAAGGACTGACCAGCCTGTAGGTGCCTGAGTCTTCCTTATTTCCCTTTTTAAATGGGTTACATTTCTCCTTTTCCAGGGGAAATGTTTTCCTTATTAGCCCCATTTGAAACACAGAAGCCTGGGGCCAGATTCTGAGCTGTTAACAAAGAAGATGGCTCCAGCTGATGTATTCCTTCCAAACCGTCCTTGAAACTCCAAATAAAAGGGAAAACAGCAGCTGTACAGCTCTTCCCCTGCCTTTGTATGTGCTCCTCTATTAGTATGTGCAAAGTACAAATAGTGGAACTCAAAGAAATTAATTTAGTTTTTCAAAAGTCAGTGGAAATCTGCTGGTGGGCCATGTGAGTTCTTACGTCAGGAAGTTTCACTATCTCCAAAGCTGGGGCACAGGGGATTATTTTTCTTTCTGAGGGGAATATTTTAGTGAGGCTGAGTCAGAAAGTGACCTGCTCTAGAAAAAAAAGAGAAAGAAAAAAGGAACAATGCTCCTGTGTTAGTTGCTAACACGTTTGGTTCCCCTGTTAAAGATCTATGACTGCCCAGACTGGCACTTGCATATGAACAGTACCTGCAAGGTTCATTCAGGAGCAGAAGTTGGCGAGATCAGTCCATCATCAGCATCCCAGTTTCCCACCACCTTTCAATGAACTGCCAGAAAAGCTCTGTGTGTCCTGAAGGTAAATTTTCCCTCTGCAGATTCTTCAGGAAAACTCCTCCTGTTTATGCTGTCATTCAAAGGCATCAAGCTAGAAAGACTTAGGCTTCCTCCATAAATTATCAGCACAATTTAAATTTCTTTCTTAGGAAAACAAAACCAAGAGGCTGTTTCAATCTTAAGTGCTTCTGACTCTCATATCTGTATGCAATGCACTAGCTCTGAACTTGTAAACAGCTATTCCACAGAGTCATATCAGAGAGAGATTTGAATGTTTCCTTTTTTTTTTCTCAGCTAACTTCTAATATAATGTCCTAAAGTCACGGGCCATAGAACTTCTGATTAATATGTACAGAATAGGTTGCTTCAGTGCCATAAAGAAACCAAAATCAATTACTGAGCGACTAAATTAACACTTTAGCTCTTAGATAAATATGTAAATGCAATCCTTGATTAAAATGGGAACTTCAGTATCTTTCCCCAATGGCCATTACAACCCCCAACACCTGCAATGCCCCAGTGCCTGGCTTCTGTAGTGACCTGGCTGGGGCAAGACTCACAGCAGAAAAAAAAGTCACAACTGACAAATAAACAAAGGCTTTCTCCCTCCTTAACAGCCTTGGAGAGGAGAAGGGAAGCTGGTGACAGGCTTGCTGCTGTCATGAGTGAGCATAATGTAAATACATTGACAGGCAGAATCTGAGATTTTGACAGATGTAATACAGCTGCAAAGCCAGTAATAACCGAGTGTTAAACTCCTGTAGAGAGGGCAAAGCCCATCTCTGCTGGCATTCTCCTTATCCTCTCTCTTCCCCACACCCTGCCTTTGTAAGATCTTCTTTGTGGTTTTTAGCTTTTTCTTCCACCTCCTTTCCCCTTTCTTCCTTTTGTGCTTTTCCCCCCATCCCCCTCTCCCTCTTGGGAGCCGGCAGTTTGGGCCCTGTGATTCTTCACGGTTCACTGGGTCTGCTTTGCAAGGCTTCATTCCTCCACATCAAACAAAGATTGCGAGGAGGAGAGCAGAGGCTAGAGAAAGGTTACATCAGGCACGTTGTAGACAGCACCGAAATGCGTTTGTAACCTTGCCAGATGGATGGACAGCCCCTGCACAGCAGGGACTCTCGAAAGCAGATTCAGAGTCATACATACCAGGGGGTGGGGAGGGGGGCAGAGAGGCGGGATGTCAAATTTCCATATATTTCCATGAGCTTGCTGTCATTTCCGCCTAGCATGTCACTAGCAGCATGTTACAGGGCTTTCCTGCAATAGTCCTTCCTATTAAAAGAGTATCCTGACCTAGTTGCTTCATTTCCTCCCCCAAAAATTAAACACATGCTGTGCAAAGATTGCAGATGCTGCCTGGAGCTGGTGAGAAGCATTCCCTGTCACGGTTTGCTTGTTTGTGCTTGTTGCAGTGGCTGTTCTACACCATGCAAAACAATTAAACAACTACAAACAGGGATATCCCCATCACTCTTTGAGCTTATTGAGGGTTTGATTCAACATCATCCAGATACAAAGGAATATATTGTAAACAGGCAGCTGCTCCTCACGCTGGCAAGTCATACAGGTGCTCAAACCTGGATTGTTCCAGTGCCTGTGGCCACAGCCCTGGCCGGATACCCACAGGGCCGAACACTGTCAAGAGGTCCATGAGGAAGAGCGTGGACCAGGGAGCTTCCATTGTAAGCACATCTGAACAAGTGGCATCATTAAAAACAGCAAATAAGAGTGTTCAGCATTGGTTATAAAAGGGGCTTTCAGCCAGTCCTCGGTAATTCTCTCAGAGCTCCAGGGAAGAAGAAGCCTCACAGATACCTCCTCCCAAATTTGGTCTGTCTTGGACATGGTGGGCAACACAAGCCCAGCCCTTCACCCTACCACCACCACACCACCACCATCAGCTTTGCTAACCAAAGGGATACCTCTGCCTGGGGAGCCTTGAGGATGGGGGTTTCAAAGCTGGGTTTACTCTAAGCATGCATTTTTCATTGTTTCAAAATGTGCAATAGTGCAGTAGTGACTGAATCCCAAGTGGAGAGATGGACTACTGCAGCCTGCACTGAAGGCTGAGCAATGCCCTGCCTGCCCTGGCAGCTAAAGCTTGTAAGGGACAACCAGAAATCTCCTCTCCCTTCTGCCGATTCCATGATGCCAACCCCCATGGAGGAGACTGCTCTCCTCTGCCCTGAGGAGCCAGTGTCAGCAACACTTCCTCACACCACAGCAACTCACAGCTCCTACACTGCCCTTCCAGGATGTGGTTGGGGAACAAGTTTTTCTAATTCACATCCCACAGAACAATGTAAGATGTGCCCTACATCACATCTGCCCAACTTGGACACTACAAGTTTAAATGTCAACTGAGCCTTCCCAGGTTGTGATGCTAAGAGGGAGATGGTTTAGCTGGTTAGCTGAAGTGCTCCCAGTACTCAGAAAAGCTCAGACAGATTCTCAGCCACTAAATGCTGCTCTTAACTGGAGAGATACATTGGGAGAATGAATTTCCTCAAAGTTTGTGCCCAAGAAGGGCAAGACATTTTTTGAGTAATTCCTGTCTTAGAAGGTTTGACCAGTTTTTTAGTACCCCAAAATAGTATAATATTGTGCCTATCTAGTATTCATTCTAAAATCAAGTCTAGTTCAATGCACTTAATTTATCTACTTACAAAAGTGTGCTGGTTTCAGATGGGATAGAGTTAATTTTCTTCCCAGTCGCAAGTAGGCGAGGCTTGATATTACAGGGATATTTTTGTTATTGCTGAGCAAGGCTTACAGAGAGCCAAGGCCTTTTCTGCTTTTTGTATGACCACATTGGTGAGGAAGTTTGGGATGTGTGGGAGGCTGGAAGGGGACACAGCCCATATAGGTGACACAAAATGACCAAAGAGATGGTCCAGACCATATGACATCATGCTCAGTATATAAAGTGGGGGAAGAATGAAAAAGGGGTGCACATTTTAAATGATGGTGTTTTTCTTCCCAAGTAACCATTACATATGATGAGGCCCAGCTCTCCTGGAAATGGCTGTACACCTACCTGCTTATGGGAAGCAGTAAATTAATTACTTGTTTTGCTTTTCTTATGTGCATGGCTTTTGTTTTTCCTATTAAGCTGTCTTTATCTCACCTCACAAGTATTTTAATTTTTTGCCTTTCTGTTTTCTCCCTTATCTCATTGGTGGAGGAGAGAGTGAGAGGTTGTGTGGGGTTTGATGGCTGGCTGGGGTTAAACCACAACAAAAAGTCAACCTACTTTTGAGATAACTTTTCCTGTATTTTTTCTCATGCCAGTGACAACTATGAGTGAATGTGTGCGTTTAAGTTTAGCCAAAGTCAGCCAATTTTTTAGTAGGAAAAAAAATAATCTTGTTCCTTCTTATTCCAGTCTACCTTCCTGCTCCTACTGCCACTTCCTGCTCCAGCAGCTGAAGGCCAAAAAATTTTTACAGAATTCACAGAATCCTCAAAAATTTACAAGATGAGCCTGAAGACAACAGGTCCTGTGGCTTGAGAGGGGTCAGCTGGGCATCTGCCCATTTTTCCACACCAGACTCCCATGTGCTCTGGCACATAGCAAGCTGCTTAGCTGCTGCTGCACCACTTCAAGGAGCTTAAAATAGGAACTTCCCTCAGAAGCAAAGGCAGTGGCTGAGAATGAGCAAGAGCATCAGAATGAGCCTGGGTTTGCTTTTACACACCATGGCTTTCCATTGCTTTCTAAACGCACTTCTTGTCTCCGTGGCACTCCTTAAAATAAGGAGTATCAGGCCCCCCAAGTGACTTCAGATGCTGCTGAAACATTTGTCACCAAATGTTAAAGCTGTTGTTTAATCACTTTACTCACAGCCAGATTCCTCCTTTTGCTTACAGAAATTTCTGCAGTCTGGTATGTGTTTTCAGGCAAGATCAAGCTGTTTTCCAGCAAAAAGGCCTTTTCAAATCTGCAGTCATGTCTTATTTGAACTCCAGCTGGGCTCCTTTCTGAGTGCAACTTGTCATGGTGTACAACACGTCTCTTTCTGTAGCTGTTGTTTTACTGTTCGCATTTGAAGCTGACTCTGAACTCCTCCCACATTCTGTGCCCACATCACCTCCTGGCAGGAAATGCTGAGAAATGGGGGCCACCACCATGCCATGCTGGGTTTTTTGTAGTGCAAAGAATACATCAGGGTGCTATGTTGCATTACACTGTGTTATGTTATGCTCTGCTATGCTGTGTTATGTTAGGTTATGTTACAAGCAGAACGCTGCAGCCATCTGTGCAGAGCTACAGCCAGAAATTGTATGATGCCATGCACGATAGACAGCTGGTTTGCCCAAATATCTGGTGAATACTTGACAGTCTGCTATGACTAGTTGCTGTCTAACCCTGTTTCCTTCCCTCATTCATTGGTTAAATGCCAGTAATAAATCAAGTTAATGTTTCTGGGAATTGCAATTTTTGAGACTTTTTCACTTCACAGCTCCACATCGTCTGATTTTGCAAGGTAAACGACCAGTCCAGGATCTCTCTTAGCCTAATGTCATACGTGTGACATGCCTAATCTTTTTTTATTAGGTTGTATGTAGGTTTGATTTTTGTTGGGGTTTTGTTGGGGTTTTTTCCCCTTGTCACTTAAAACAAGAAAATTCAATTAAAAAACCTGCCTAGTAAAGGTTAAGAATCTCTCAGTGATAGTTTAAACGATCATTTTTCTTCTTCCTAACTTCTAAATAATTTTAAAAACCTCTTCCCCTCATCCCAGTAGGTATCAAGTGTAGAAATAAATTTTTATTGATGCTTAGAATAAACGCTCTCAAGGATATGTCAGTTCTTTCTGACTAGGAAATGACAGCTCTTCCCAGGATGACTTTAGAGTGTTCAGAGTAAGGAAAAGTAGACAGGAAAGCTCAGGTACACCCCAAAATTTAATGCAGTATTGCCAACAGACAATCGAGTGTTTGGGGGCTGTGCACAGCACATTTTCACTCCATGCAGACATAGGTGGCAGAAAACTATTTGGTCATCTATCTGCTATTCACCTTTTTGGCTGTATTCATAAAGGGGAATAAAACACAAAAAAAATTTGCATACAAACAAGTTAGACACTGATGCAGTAACAGGGTGTGTAAGATGACTGCTAACAGTAGGTAATTTCAGAGCTCACAGATAGAATAATCTGTTAATTTACATACAGCTTCTACCCAGCAGTAGTGGTAAGTGTGGATGGATAGAAAGAAGTATAAAAGATTAAAAAAAAAAAATCTACAAAGTTTACATTAAGTTTGACCCTGTCAACTGACCAAGGGAACCCAGCAGAGCAAGTCACAGTCAGGTCAGGCAGCAGAAGGGGCTGCCCAGCACCCAGACACTGCTGCTTACCACTGCCTGCACTGGGCTCCTCAGCCAGGGGTGACCATGCAGGGAGCAACGTTTCCTTCCATCAACTAGCAGGTCCACACCTCAGAGGAGAAGACTTCCCCCCCCCCCCGCCCAAATTTCAGTTAATCCTGCTTAAAAAAAAATCATAGAGTCTACCAAATTATTCTGATTAGTTATGTATACAGGCAAACCAGTCACAGAAGACAGAAACTAGATGGGTTTCAAAGCCCCAGATTTGGAAGATCTCAGCTCCTACTGAAATCACTGGGATTTAGGCACCTATTTCTTCTTGGAGGTGATGAACCAAAGTATGCCCTGCATCTCCCACAGTTAAAAGAATTCCAAAACAGGAACAGGGCAGTAAAGCCTAATTTCTAAAAGCAGCAGTGTACCCTGTCAAAAATCTCGTGCTATATTTCATTTGGTGTCTGCTCCAGAAATACTCTCAGCAGCTGCTGCAGCATCTTGGTTGGGATTCCTCTCACCTAACTTTAGTCTTCCTGAGTGAGGCCTCCAATCTGAATTTGATCCCTTGGCCTCCCCCACAGCCAGGCAGCTCCTCCAGATGGTGATTCAGAACTCAAAAAATTTGGTAAGGGGAATTTCTGTGGCTTCATAGTTGAATCTGTTTCAAACAAGAATTTATTTTTTCTGTTTCTGGTTTATAAAATTCTGCTCTGAGAAAACACCCTTTACCCCATTAAATATCACTGCATTTTGTTATATGGAGCACGACACACACAGCAACCTTGACATAAAATAAAACAATTGTGTTTACTATTTGAGATTTCAACTGCCCAGGAACCAGCAGGGAGCTGGCTGAGGATGGCCCCTAAGAGCAGGGCGCTGAGCTCCTAGGGATTCCCAGGGACCCAAGAACAGAAAATAACTAATGCTGTGGCCTCATTTCTGTCTCCAAGAATTAGGATGAGCAGGGCAGGATGCTTTTATTTCAACAGCATTACTGTTTTTGAAATGAGGGTGACAAAACCTGTGGTATCACACGAACTAGAGATGGAGTCTTTGGCTTTACAGTAAAAAGGCCTTTTCTGGGCACAGGGGAGAAAAGGAGGAGGGAGGGAATTGCTCTCTGGAGCCCATGGCACCCTTCCAGCACTGCAGAAACCCATCTGGGGCAGCCCATCAGACCCAAGACAGCTCCCAGGGAGACTAAATAAATGTAGCCACTTCCTCAAGGAGCGCTGATGAAGTCCTCCATGCCACAGCTTTGTTGCATAAACAAGCTCTGCTTAAAAGCAGCTTATCCCTCCAGTAAAATATAGAATTCCCAAAACATTGAGCTCCTTCAACTCTGGGTAAAAAGCAGTGTCTAGAACATGCAAAGTTAAATTCTTTATTGTGCAGACATTGATAAAAAAAAAAGACATTAAGACAAGCACCAAGACAGGTATTAACCTGGGCTCCTACTGTTGTAGCTGTGTATAAGGATGGGATATTTCTTCTCATTCAGGCCACCTGAAGGAGGCAATTTAATTTACCAGTTTGGTAGTCAAAGCTGTAATTAATCCCCTAACTTACAACTATGGTGAATGCTCCTCAGCTGTCTCTAGTGATACGGTGCTTCTGCACAGGGCTAAGGAATAACAGTCCTACTGGGAAGTGAGGTGGGTCCTGATTGACTTTGGGTGCTTGTAGATGCTGAGAGGTGTAAATGCAGTTTTCTGAATTGAGCTTCACAGATCTCTGCAAAAAATTACTGGTGAGTGTTTATTTCTACCTGCTAAACGCTTGTGCAGTAGCTTGGCCAAAATTAGCAAAAAAGAGCATAGTAAAAGCTGGTTGCTGTAGGTGTTTGTGTCCTTTCTAATTCTATCTGAGCATTCCCTTAGCTGCCTGATTGGTAAGGTTCTTTGAAAGTGTTATTTTCAGATGAGGCAGTTGTATTTTTGCATGTTGAAGCTCAGGTGCTCTGATATTTAAGTTTGCAGTAGAGTTAAATTTTAGAGTAGTCTTTTTCTAGTCAGACTTCTCTTGACTAGTTAGGTCTGGGCACCTATCCCTTTTGCTTGGAGGGACTGGTCCTAGCTATGCTGAAATAAGAATGCTGGAAGAGCTGTTCTTGCTTTGGCCTGAGGTGACTTCTCATTTCCCTCTGAAAGGGGAATTGCTCCTTTTGAACTGTTTTTTAATTTCAGCTTTTAGATCTCTTTCATGTGAAGAGGTTCTGTCCTCCTGGGACGTGGTATTTTCCTTTTCTCCAACCCCAGCTCCTACAGCCTCTCCAGCTGCTGCTGTTTCCAGAAACCAGTTTTTTCTCTGTGGGTGAAGAGGGGTCTCAATCTGTTTCTCAGTGAAAATGGCCCCTCATTCTTGGGGGTCTGCCTGTGTAAATCGTGTGAGCCCCTGTGCATTGGCCCAGGGCCACGCTGGAGAGGGGTGTTTCCAAAAAGACTTTAAACTGGGTAAGGGGAGGCAGAGAGCTGCTGGGGTGTGACCACTACCACAGCTGTGCTGTGCATATCTCAGCTTTGTGCTGTGGCTTCTACTCTGTTGGCAATTGAATTGAAATCAAAACATAACTGTGTTGCTCTGATGCACTGGCTGCTAAATAGCACCATTGTGAATAAATCAGTGTTACTTCACAGAATCGCTTTAATGTGGCAGAATTGCAGCAATCAGGGTTTAAAGTTAGATTTAAGAGTATCTGGTAAAGAACCTGATTGGCATTCAAAAGAAAACTGCTTTTGTTCACTCTTTCTGCAAGTGGGAGTAAGCACCATCGAGAGGAATTAGCTGTGCTTGATGGCCAGGGTAACTCCTCATTCCTGCTCCACCCCTGATTTTCACCCTGTAGTCTTTATCTAGACAATTTTGCTTCATGCCATTTTTTTTCTCGTTTTAAGAACCCTTATTTCTTTGGTTCTCTAGTTCTGTCTGAGTCTGCTCATTTCACTGTATAAAGAGCTACATGGACAATAAAGTACCTTGCCCTACTCAATGCCAAACTAGCCATGCTGAAGGAAAAGAAGTGGAATTGCTCCATAGCCAAAAGTGCAGGGTGGTAGTTGAAAGAACGCAGCAGGATTTAAACAGTCCCTCAAAATAACCATATCTTCTACAATAAGTGATGCCCCATTCAGTATTGCTGCCATTGATGTCTGCTCTGAGTTGGTCTCGGGTGCATCCCCTGTGTTTGCTACTGTTCCTGTAAGGCATCTTCACCATCTGCTGCAGCCTTTAAACAGACCATGCTCTACAAGCCTTGAACAAAAGAATTAGCCTACACAGAGCCTACACCCTCTTTACCAGAGAGGAGGTAAGGAGAGAAAGAGCTTGGTCTATATTAAAATAAAAACCCCTCAAGAAGTTGCTGTTGCTGGTTGGCTTGTGAGGGAAATGTGTACTCCAGGTGTGTCAGGTTGGGATGGGCAGGGAGGGATGCTGGCTCTTCTGGCCTATAGAAATGATAATAGGCAACAGGTGAGCATTTGGTGATGAAGTCTGATCCACAAGCAGCAAAATTTCTGGCTTCAAACTACCCCAGCAGTGCAAATACTGACCAGGAAGGTTGATCAGGGGCTACATGAATTTGACTTTAAATGCCAGATTATCTTCTAGCTGTTCTGTTTAGAACACTAGTTTTTTCAGGCAGGTTGAGTGTCTGTGATATTAAGGTAATAGAATTTGTCAGGTTTTGGAACCTCTGGAAACTTCCACCATAAAGCCATGGATCCAGGACTTTTTTTCCCTCCTCCCTTTGTAAAACCCTTTTTTTTATTTTATTTTTTTTTCTCTCCACAGTTTGAAATGGGCACAGAGACTTTCCATGTAGGGGGAACTGGCAGAGGGAAAGAAGTCAAAGCTCAGTCATTATATTGTGGGTGCTCACATTTTAATGAACTCTAGTAAATAGCCCTGTGAACAAATAAAAAAGAATACAATTTGTTTTTCAACCTCTTTAAAGATGGTAGAAAAAACAAACCTCAACTTGTGCATTTGAAAATGTTTTTCTCTGCTGGGTATATGCTAATTAGGGTTTTGCAGATTCTATCAAGAGTTATTCTAGGTTTTATGCAAAACTGCCTTTAACTTCTCTAAAGTCACATTAGTATTGCCACTAAAAATAAGGTCTGTGGCTAGATATGTCCCCTCAAAAATCATACAATGTCACATTTTTATTGTTTTAAGATAGAGATAATAAATAGCTGAGACAACTTGATTTATACATTCATTAACAGACATGGATGAACTAATGCTTAGTTTAATTTTCGGGGTTTCTTGTGTTGCATCTATGGAAGTTGTATAAAAGAAGCTTTCTGTGTCAGCATCTGCAAATTTATTTTGGTTTTGTGACGGAAAGGATAGCCTGTAGTCTGAGATCTTGCTGTGGTATGTTGGCACTAATCTGCTTCAATCTAGACCAGGAAAAATGAATCTATTGTTTCTGATCCTTAGGACAAATCTGTTGCCACTTATAACTGCCTGTATGACAACTTCAGCGTAAAAGGCCTTTATACTTCACAGCCTGGTTAAAGACACAGAATAGGTTTTTGGGTTTTTTTTTTTCCATTCTTTATCTAAGGATTTAAATCTGTTTTTGAGATCTGGCTATTCATAACACTAAGGTATATCTTTCTCTGCCCAAAGTTAACCTGTTTGTACTGAAGCATCGCATGATTTGGAATATGCACTGTTATCTTCAGTGCTATTCCCAAGAAAAAAAGACAGTGTAAAGCAAAAGTAGGAATTACTGGAGTGCTGTATTGGACCATGTACAGAATTGCTTGCACCAGGATATTCCTGACATTCCCCTCATGTGGGTATAGAAGGGGGATGGAGAGAGCACACAGGGAAGTAAAGTTCTGCCTTATCAGACTTCCTGTACAACTTCAAAGCTGTATGACAAATAGTTTCCAGAGATTTTCTAGGTCAGCAATTTTGGAAGTCTTTCCAAAACACCTTGGCTATAATAGATTTACAACTTGTGTGTCTGCCTTTGCTGGTTCCAAACTCCTGCCTATCAGTATAAGCATTTCCCTATGCAAAGCTGCCAAACTGGTTTTGTCCTGCCTGCAGAGTTCACCTATCCCAGTTTGCAAGGCCAGGCATGAGCTGGAAGAATCCCTGAATTTGTATGGTGTGAAAGTCCCTCTCAAGATTCATAAGCAAGATGAATACATTTGAGTGAAATACAGTGGGAATAACAGGCTGGGGCACTTTTCTTACCTGCCTCCAGTAAGTTTTTTCCTCAGAAATTCCAAGGTATTTTGCATATGTCTGGTGATGTTTGGCACTTTGCTTGTAAATGGTGCCTGGATAACAATCTGGAGTTGTCTGTCAACACCATTGAAAGCTCTTCGGGTTTTGTTTTGGTAGTTTCCATGGCTCTGAGTTACTTGCAAGAAGCACTCTGTGAACTTCCCCATTCCAACTCCAGAGCAGAGGTCAGGTTCAAGGCAGGTTTGCCATCCTGCAATGAATTTCATGTCATCCAACACTCCTGAAAATATCTTTAGTGAGGTATCAGCAGCCTGGAGGCCCATGAGGTTATTAGGGGTATAAAACAAGTCTAGAGCCTCTCTGATCTGGGGAGGTCAAGAATTTGAACTTGATCTCCAATCAAGGTGTGACACTTGGGATGGTCCTGTGCAGGACAAGGAGTTGAACTCAGTGATCTTTGTGGGTCCCTTCCAACTCAACTCTGCATATTCTGTGTAGTTTCTTGCCCACTAGCTATGGTGAAAAACACAGGTGGTTTCTTAATGATGGGGGGTTTTGTTACTTTGTTTTGCTTTCCTTTCCTTGCGTAAGAAGACTAAAAAAGCATGATTTCCTCACTGGGGTACAGAAGGAAGGTTTCTTTTAATAGGATAGGACAAATACTTCCTGCACAGTGCTAATGACAATATTCTGTAAGTTCTGAAGTATTTCAAGTAAGAAGTGTCTCTGGGAAGATGGGAAGCTTCCAGGAAAAAAACGTCCCCCTAAAAAACATCTGTTTCCAGTATTTTCTGGCTCCTGTTCAAGCACAGAATTAGTCAAAGAAGGCCCCACATTCACATCCACCCTCTGCTTTTGCATAATCCAAGGGGAGGCAGAAGGTGCACAGGAAGGGAAGGCTTTGTCGTTCATATTTGTGGTTAGTCAGGCTTGAAAGGCAGCTCAGCCTTGATCCGACCTGAACTTTGTTTTGGCTGATGGTTCTTACTCTCTCAACACCAATTCCCCCATCCAAGTTCATTAAAGCAATTTATAGGAACCTGCACCTAGGTGCTCTTGTCAGTGGTGAAGGGGAAAGCCATCAGCTCCTTCAAACATAAGAATTTTGCTCTCTCTGCTGGGTGAGAGCAGTGAGTACCAGCAGGGCAGAAAGCTCTATGGAAGGGCAATGAGCAACAGGGAACAACAGCGCTGACTTGGCACTTGGAGCATGTCCCTGCCACTGTCCCAGCCTCTCCTGCAGCTTCTCAACATGCTGTTGTGCTGCTTGCTGCTCCTGCACTTCCTGGGGGCAGCTGGCAGCAGCACAGGGGTGATCTGGGGCAGGGTGTGATCTGGCTCCTGCTGAATCGCTGCAGTCAGGAAGGGAACAGTCCTGGGGAAGTCTGTGCGTGCAGGTTGGTTCCAGCAGGCGCTGGCACTCAAAAAACCTGCAAACAAGTCCTGTGCCACCGTGCTTAGCTGCTGGGGATCCTACTTCATAGAAAGCCCTGTTCCTTACAGTTTTACTCCAAGGAAATGGTGGGTTTGGTTTTCGCGCTCACTTGGAGCTTAGTGTTGCTGGCTACCCCCCACATAGCAATTCCTAGTGCATAGCAAAGATGGGTACAGAACACAACATATGTCAATAAAAAGAATTTGCAGCCTTTTCTCAACCAAGCTGAAGCATTAGATAACAGATAAAGGTCGTTAAAGCTAGGCCAGTTCGTTGCCAGATGCACACGCCTTGTAAATGGCAGTACTACTGGTGATAGACCTTTTAGTCCTGATTCTTGGTTGTTGTATATTTATTCTTGCTCACCATGAGCTGCTCTGCAGTCATAAGAGCACGAACATCTTCACAGGATCACCTCCTGGCCAGCTAGTTCTGTCAAAGGAGCATGAAGCCTCTCTCCTCCTTACCTCTCAGAGTTTTCTACCTTTTTCTACTGGGTGAGAATGAAACCCCAAGTTTTGTTAGGTAGTGCTGGAGAAACAGCCAGGAAAAGCAAGTGTGTGGAGGAAGCATTTTGAGAACAGAGATATTTTTTTAACTGTGGGACCTGGGATGCTTCACATGCTAAAGGGATAGTACAATTCTCTATATATAATAGAGGAATTCTATGTATATAATAGATGAAAACCCATGAGAGCTATCCCAGACATTTTGCTCAATGTTTGAGATTTCCTGACCAGGATTGTTCATTTATTTCAGGCTTAAGTAAATGAAAAAAAACATAAGCTCTACTGGGGTCCTGTAACCACAGCCTTGAGCAAATTGTGTGCTCCAGAGCAGCAATTCCTGTTGGTGAAATCTGAACCTTGGACGAAAGTAGAGGGAAGGGCATGTCCTGCCTCAGCAGCCACAGGGTGGCATCCTGAGCTCTGGGCCCAAACCCAGCTGAGAATGGGACCACAAAAAAGAGATCCCAGCAGATGGGTTGTCAAGGTGAGCTAGTGTAATTCCCCAGAGAATCAGCTGGTTTGGTGTGAGGTCCAATTTGGAGGCAGCTCTTCCTGCCCATGAGTTTGGCCTCATAGCCCTGGTCTCCAGAGGGCTGCTCCATGCCACCACAGCCTTTTGGCAAGTGAGCACTCCAGTTTTAGTTTTTTTGCTCCTTTTCCCCCACCCTTCACCTGTTACTTTCCTGTCTTCAAGGCTCCGTAGCCAGGTCCCAGTGTTGATGGCACATTGATGCACCGAACAGCATCCCCCATCCTGGAAAGGGAAATCTCATCTCTCTGGGACACAGTGCTGGATGAGTTAATTCCCAACTGAAGTATGTTCGCAGTGTGTGCTTGGGTGTTCCTCTGAGCTGGTGGCAAAGGAAACCGAACAGGAGGTGCTAACAAAGGAGGAAGGGCCTGTCTGCAGCAGGAAGCTTTGAGAAGTAGGAATTTAAGAGATGAAAAGTTTTTGACTTGCTGTAGCTCACGTCAGTCTCTGGCAGTTCTGTGTTTATAGATATTTCATCCTCTTCCTGTTTACATCATGTTCTTCTGAGCTTTGCACCTTGCATGAGAAAGGATCTTCAAAAGTTGACACCCTTTCTGAAATAGATGCTTTAAGCTATGCATTCTTTTAAGAGAATAAAAATCTTTACACAATACTACTCTTGATGGGTTTCTGGTGAGCAATTTCAAAACAATTGTTCCTTCATAACTTATAGCTGCTGCTCTGTGGCAGTAAAAATGTGTGGTACAATGAAATTGTTTACATGCTACTTGGGTTTGAGATGGTAGGGAAAAGTATAAATGTTCAAAATAACAGCATTCCAAAGTAGGGACTTACCCATTCAGACTCCTTCAGAAGATGTAAAGTTACGGCTTTTGAAGGGACATGGGTCCTTTGAAGTTCTGTACCTAGCTTTCATTATAGGAAGAGCCAAATTCAATTTCTCATCTGGACAGTGTATGGAATTTAACATAGGGGTCTTGTGTCAGCTTTGAGATTGAAGATTCATCTTGTACACAGTTGTGAAAGACTTTGAAAGCCTGCAGTCATAGGTGCTGTGACAACTGGCTGAAAGTACACCATGAACTTGTGAGGAAAGGCAGCAGATGCTGAGCACACGGTCTGCGTGCAGCAAGGGTCTGCAACACACCAAGGGAAATTAATTTGTTGCAGATGCTCTGTGACTGAGCCAATGAAGGAGGGCCAAGAGGGCCATATTGCCATATTCCCTCTGACCTGTATGCTACAAATGCTCTTTTCTTCTCCCTCTCACCAGCTGCATTTTTGGTGCATGTTTGGGACAGATGAGAGGTCTCACTTGAAACCTACTACTGTTCTGTAGGGTAAAGCATTGGGTATCCCCTGCCTCCTTTCTGCTATCCCTTCTCTATCTGTCCCTGATGTCTGTAAGAGTAAGACAGAGTGTGCAATGTTCGAGAGCTGAATATAGCAGCTAAATAAGGGAGAAGCTTGCTGGAGTCCTTAAAGCTGTATAGCAAGCATGTACTTTGCTAATCTTAGATGGGCTTTTATGTCAGCATTTCAAAAAGAACTCTGAAAGATCCCATTTCAGCAAGGCATCATTACAATAAAAGAGAAAATATAGGAGATGACTCTTGAGCTGACTTTTGAGATGGAACAAAAGCCTGTAGAATTGAAGTTCTTCTCTAGGTGCCTCAAGGAAGTGCAACAATACCTGGGAAATCAAACTGAAAGGACTCAAAGCCAGATTAAAAGGTTGAAGGCATTTGCAGGATTGTGCTATCACTAATTGACTGAGTATCTTCTATGAAATAGTTCTTAAAAATGGAGCTGTTTCCAGTGTAATACTGGATGGTCAGAAGCAGGACCTTGCACTCCTCTTGACTCTGCTTGTTCCCAAGCCTTCTGGGGCATGGCTCTTCCTGGGACTGCCAAGCCTTCTTCTGCTTTGCAGTCATTTGGTTCAACCCTTCACAGCTGACCTCCTGAGCCTCAATCCAAGCTGTTGCTAAGTGGAACAAACTTCACTCCAATTATGCGAGTACCTGACCTGAAGGATCCTCATCCTCACAGGTCGTAGCACCTGCAGCTTCCTTAGAAACCAGTGAGAAGCCTGAGCACTCCTCTCCTTGGAAAACCAGTAGAACCTCTTTGGCTCCTGTAAGACAAACAGAAGGAGATAATATAGGAGAAACACAGCTATTGTATTCCTATTGGGATAGATTCTCAAATGCTAGTGAGATGTAGCTCTTCAGAGAAGTCTAGTCACAAGGTTTTACTGCTATTTGGGAGGGGGGCAGTGTCTTTTCTATTCTGTTCTATCTGCGGAGTCTCACAAATAAAAGATAAGCAAAGTCTTTACTGCAGTGCCCTGGGTATGCTGTTATATTTGGTAGCCAGGGGTGAAGACAGTAAGGAGCTGCCATGGAAGACAAGGACAGTCCTGATTTTCACCGGAAATGCTATTATCTGAGTAAGTTCTGATCTGTGGGTTTCTGTTGTCCATGCACAATCTGGGAGGTAATAGCAGCCCAGAGTGTCAGTGTACGCTCTGGTCTTCTGGGCCTGTAAATGCTGCCTGCTTCACTGGACTGTAGGGCAGAAATGTTAAGCTCATTACCATGGGAAATTACACTCTTTTGGCTTAAACTGAGCTATGTGGTAGTCCTAACTTATCTACCTGGAGAAAGCAAGTATTTTTTCAGGTGTTGGAAGACAGGAAATGCAGGTGAGCCTTGAATTTGGGAAGGAGCATCTCTTCAGAGGCCATGAGCGTCTTCTGTTCATTTTGCTCTAAATGGCCAGAGGAGAGATAACTAATGAGCCAGAACTCAGATGTGGTCCTTGCTGATAATGCAGCATCAGCTGTTTGGAGCCTGGCTGCTCAGTGAGGTCAGGCAGGCTATTTGGTTTCTGTCCCAAATGCATGTGTTCTCATCAGGACAGAAAATCAGAACTAATACTAATTGGCATGGCAGAGGCCACCTGCATGTGAGGAGAGGGTGAGCAGGCCCTGAGCACACGGGCAGGGAGAGGACTGGCCCTGAGCAGGGAATGCTGTCTCTGTGGCTGACTGGGCTGAAAGGAGAGGACAAGTCAGACTGGCACTGATTTTGCTTTGATGGCCATTGAGGCTTGCTGGGAGATATGACTCATCATGTGAGAGGTGAAGCTCTGACTCCAGACTGGGGATGCTAGTAGAGACTGGGATGGATAAACTCCAACTAGCTGGGAGCACGTTATAGAATCATGAAATGCCCTGAATTGGAAGAGACCCACAAATACAACTCTTAGCCCTGCACAGAACAACCATGACACGGTTGTTGAAGACCTTTCTTTCTGCCTGCAGAAAATGTTAACTGTTTGGAAAAAGTTTTGTTCATGTCCAGCATGCCTGGAGCCCTGAGCTGAGGTTTTAGGGCTTCTGGCATCTGTGTAACAGAGCTGCTGCTTCGGTTTAGATGCCAGCACAGCTCCCCCATATCTGAGCTCTGAGTCTGTGCTAAAGCAACTCACTGCATCTGATACACTGGTAGATAATAAGGCCAGTTGTTACTGGCTCCCTACTTCTTTTTCAAGTGAAGTGCACTGGAAGTGAGGCCTCAATTACCAAGAGAGGAAGGGGAGAATGATAACTGCATTTACATCTATCGGAGTATGGGAAGAGCTTTACAGCAGAGCAGTTTACCTATTACCAGTGAATGACATGGTATTTCTTCCACATGGGCAACTGTGCCTCTTCTCTTAAAATACACCTGGGAAAATAACTGAATCATTTCTCATCAGGCTACGAGATTTTTGAAACTCCTCTCCAGGGTTCCTTTTACACTCTTCTGTGTGCATCTTAATTTCCTGTAACAGTCCTAATCCTCTTCCCATAGATACCCATGGGAGCCTTGTTATCGACCTCAACTGGAAAAAGGATTGTTCCTCTCCCTCATTACAACTGCTATTAACTGGCATAGCTCTTGTCTGTCTCCATCACAGGGGCCACTAATATAATAGGTCAGAGGAAGTGAGCTCTGCCTCTGCCCCTCAAAGCCGTCCCAGCAGTGTGGGGATAGAGCATGTTGTCTGTGTGAGAGGGAGCTGCTCTAGCTCCCCATCCACTGTGGAGTGCTGAGACCTGGGGCTGTCAGAAAGGGCATCCTTTGCTGGCATTGACACCCCCACACACAGTCTGGGAGAGTGATACAGGTGACAGACTGCCCTAATGGCTGCTTTTTAATTGCCTGTTCCTGGAGCAGCCTCTGGGCTGAACTGGCACTCGATAGCTTGTTACCTGCATGGCCTCCATGGGCTTCCTGCAGAGCTGCTGGGTAAGAGAGATGCTGAATTGGCCCTGGAGCTTGCCTTCCTCCTCTGCAAGCCCAGAGTAAATAGGCACCAGAGCTGGGGTGAGCTGCCAATTTAATCGGTGCTCTTCCTCCTGCAGTAGCATCACAGAGCACTGTGATCTTCCTCCTCAGCACTGGGAATATCCAAATGCAGGGCTAAGCCTCTACTGAAGGAACTGGAAGCAGATTTGGTGTAGAAAATACAAAGGATAGTGGAGTTCCATGAGTGTTCTAGGGGCCGGTCAAAAGTCCAACAAGAAAGATTTCCCAAAAACCCTTACCTAAAACCTTGCCTAAATTTTAGCTACCTAAACTAGTTGCATGGAAGGCCAGAGGCAGGTGTAGAACAGGTTTGTCCTGGTCTTGGACTGGCCACTAGAATGTGTCTCAGATCATGGTGCCTTCTAGGGAGATCCCTTCCTTCTTGAAAAGCAGCTGCTTTCTTCCCTGACTGCAGAAGAGGAGCATGATGCTCATTCCTGTGTTTGTGCTCTCACTTTTGCAATGCCTTGGGCCAGCCCCTGCACAAGGAATCTGAGACAGGAGAGCAAGGCAAAGAGTTGGTCCTTCTGCCCTGTACAGCAGGGCATGGGCCAGCTGCAAACACCTGTGTTACAGCAGCAGTCCCAATGTCCAGGTCTTGCCAGGTACATCTACACATAGTACTCAGCGTAAGACCAGGGTCTGTGCTAGGTCTGGGACAGACATGCAGTTAAAATCTGACTGATGTCACGGATCTCACTGCCTGATGTCTGTCCTGAATGTTTTCTAGTACCCATACAGACTAAAAGGGATGTGGAGGAAGAGATAAGAAAAATAAGCTTCTGTGATAGGCAACATAGTCTTCAATCCTGAGAGATCAAAAGCATCAAACTTCAGTCCGGAAAAAGGAAGACTTGGTGATGTGCTTTTGGGGAGAAAAGAAAATCAGAAAATGAGATTAGAGAAGTACTCATAGTTCTGCACACAGCCAGTATGCAGAGCTTGCTAAGATCCATAGAGATCTGTAATTACATTTGTATGGATTATACTAATCCATGAATTTGTAGCCCATGGGACCTGGCCATTTTAGGCTAGAGAAATACAGAATTATCAGGTAGTGCTTCATGATGTGCCAATACATGTCTTGTGGCTTTTTTCTTAACCCCAGGAGGACCTTTCTAGTACGGTGCTGCTGCATTAGCACAGTCTGGGTTGTGGCTGACAATGAGAATGTCTTTTTGGGAGTGTAGTTTCAATTGTACGTTTAGGAGGCAGGAAAACTTTACCACCCTTTGAACGTGCTTTAAGGCAGAGCATAATCAGGGATTTATTTAAACATAGTCCAGGAATTTACTTATATGTTCTTATTTTCTTGCTGTGGTGTTGGTCATGCAAATGCAAGCAGTCTTAAAAAAAATCACTGATCACATTTTACATTGCTCACCTTTGGGATTAAGCTCACCCCACCTTCATCTGTTTGCCTTCTAATATTCCTGATGCTCTGTCTCAACACTGTGATTGCAGGGTCCAAGTCCCCACAGGGGATGGCTCAGCTCAGGCTGCTCACTGGCATTTCACTGCTTGAATCCCAACTCTCCTTCTTGGCTCTGGTAATTGCTCAGGTATCTCTGACAGTAATAATTTATTTGAGTTGGTTTGTTTGTTTTTTTTTAACTTGCTAATGTCTCTGCTTGGACAGAGAGAATACTTTCATAAGCTTATGGAAGAGTAATATTCTCTAAAGAGGCTGTTGAGGAGTGTGACTACCTACATATCCACCTGCAACAAGAGGTTGTGGCTAGGTTGTAACACCTTACACATTATTAAATGGACTGAAAGATAAAATTGAAAATCATCAACATCAAGGGATCGTGGCATGGGCTAAAGTAACTGACCTTTTCACTAAGATATTGAGCACTCTTCATGCCTCCTGAAACTGAGGATGCTGATGGGGTTTGTGAAGTGACCATCTAACACACCTGGTACTGAACACTTCAGGCTTAGTGGAGAACACCAATGGGACAACTTCAGCTGATAACACCTGCTCAGTATTTGACTGGACCCTGTTTTGTGTTACAGAGTCTGCACTACTAATGTTGTCAGCAGCCCACTTCTAAAAGTCACTTTTCTGTGGGTTCTGCAACCGTTATTTGTGGGACCTTGGATCTAGTCAAAGTGTTTTCTTTAAAGATGCACAAAACCAGGAAGGCAGATGAGTTGTGCCAAGGAGTAACCTGGAGAGTCTCTCTGAACAATCATGTGTTTCTAGGAATTCACACTGGGAGAAAAACCACATAAAATTCATCTTCCATTTACTGGGGGCAGGGAAATAGCAATATAGTAATGGAGGGGCAGGAGGCTTAACAAGTGCCATTTGGGAAGTGTTAAAACAGCAGTAAATGAATTTCTGAACTTCAGTGTGCTTGTGAACTGCTAACCTGATGTGATTGCTTCCTGGCACACAAAGCACTTTAGAAAATGCTTCATCATGTGACGCTGCCATCTGCTATGAGATGGTGGCATCTTCATAGTGGCCTGTAACAACAGGGTTTCTCTCAACAGACTTCATGTGTTCCTCTGTAAAACATGGATGATTTCATTACCCTCCTCAGTACCCTGCCCAGACTCTTATTTCAGACCAAAATCCAGGAGCTGATCCAGAGCATGGCCAGCCTTTGTCCCATACACTTGTTGCTGTAAATTACCATTAATTTTGGTGGCACTGAGATTCAGTACCTCCAGTGACAGCGATGGGAGGAGGGAAGAGACAGATGTACCTAGGCTGGTTCATCTGTCAGCCACCCAGCAGAGGGGTACAGACAAACAGCCCTGCCCTCCTTGACTTAACCACAGCTGGACCTAGTTCAGTGTGTGGACTGATGGGTGTTAGAGAGGAATAACTGTCTTTGGCTTACTCCAAGAAAGTCAGTATTCCTTATCCTAACAAAGTTTAGAAATAAAAAATAAATAAAACATTCTCTTTGCTTCAGTCACATAGTGCATCTGCTCTGGGCAGAAGATACTGTTTGTTCCTCAATATTATTTACCTGCTGCTCACAAGAGAGTCAAGAGAGTTACTAAAACTTCACTAGAAGTCTCCAGGCTGGAAATAGAGAGGAGGGAAATATGGCCCTGAAGGGTAGGGAATGGGGCGAGAGGGAGGTGAGGAGAAATATCACGTTGTGTAGGGCATTTGAGATTTAAAACTCAGCCACATTTGCAGAGTAAGCTGATATCTGTGGTTCAAAATGGCATGTGAAATGCTGCTTTGCCAGCACTCCTGGGGATGTGCATCCTGTTCCCTGCTTCAGTGGGGCTCAATAGAGCTGTTATTCCTTCTCTGCAGACTATTTGGCACCACTTGCTGTGACATGGCTATGGTCAAAATGGGCTTTTAGAATCACAGAGCTACTTTAAAACTTGCTAAGCATCATCTACAAAAATATGGGTGTGCCAGAGCTTTTATACAGAACATGTCTGATGTGTTGAAGTAGGACTTGGCTCAACAGGCTATTAGAGATTCAGTGGTGGAGTGAGTTCTGAGGCAGATATGGACTTTTCCCCAGTCCTGTTGCGTCCCTTTGCATCTGGTGAGGCCGAGCATCCTGTCACTTTGTGCACAGCCTTTGGCATCATGGAGCAGAGCAGCACAGTGAGGCTGCCCAGCCACACTCAGAAGCTTCCCTGGCACAAGAGCTACAGCATTTATGTTAAGTAGAGAAAATGTAGACCTACTTTTACCAGCTAATTACTGTGTCAGGATCCGTTAATTAGCCCATGTCATGATGAAAACAGGGTCTTTTATATGCAGATAGGAATTAATAGTATCAAAGGGCTGTGAGGTAGGGAAGGCAGAAATAGCCCAGTGGATCGGATATTGTGCCCTGCAAAGGAATTGCAATCTACCAACCAGTTCTAATTATCCTGCCCTTATCTAGACAATCTCTTCCCTGACTGCTGCATGAAATGTGGTATATCTGCCAATGAACCTGAGGTTTACTAATCACTTCTTTCACTTCTCTTGGTTTTGGTGGGTCATTGGTGAGACAGTCCCTCCCTCCCCCTCTCAGTGTGAAGTTGATGAGACACAGTGGTGGGAATAGCAATCTCCTTACTCCTGCCCCTGAGTGGGTGGCATGGAGAGTTTCTCTGCTGCCTTGGACTGGGCTGCTTCTTGACAAGTGTGTGCTACACTTTTTATCAACTAGGAGAGAGGCTAAGAAGGTGGTGAAAAAGGTGCCTCCAATGGGGGGTGCAGAATGGAAATGAGCAGTAGGTGGAGGAAACCCTTGAGTAGGAGGTCCCTGTGTAGAGCAGGCAAATGGTGAGGAGCCATTGTTTTTTGGATTCTCTCCACGCTTGGGCACAGGTTTTTATCTTGGTCAATAAACTGGCAAGAAGGTTTCAGCTGGGGGGAAAATGTTCATAACATTGTTTTGGATGAAATATTAAATTTTAAAAAAACCACTGGTAGGTTTTTGTTGTGGTTTTTTTTGGTTTGTTTTTGTTTTTGGTTTTTTTTGTGAATCAAATTATGTCATCGCTGCTACCTTGAAATGCCAAAGTCCCTGAGCAGAAGGATCCAGGCTTTTTCTTTACTGCTGTGATGCCTACCTTCTTGTGCAGAGTTTCTGTGTCAAATGTCATCATTCCTGTTATTTTATGAGCACAAAGGAGATGAACTTAGAGAGAACCATCTTATACCAGTTTCAAAGTGTAAAGGTCCACGAGGATCCTAAGCAGATGCTGTAGGGATGTGACTGCAGACACTGGAACTCTATTTTCTTGTTGCCTTAGGTCAAGCTTCCATTAAGCAGCTCAGCTGTAACTCCAAAAATAAATTTTAAATTGTTACTTGGGCTTAAACCTTCTGTTTGGGTCAGTTCCACTCATAAAGATGCAATTTGGAAGGGAAGTGCACTTACTGGTTGCTGTTACAAGAAACCTGTGTGAGTGTCTGTCTAATCTCAGGTTTCTCCAGCATTTTAATAGCAGAATGTTGGAGCCCGGTCATGGTGTGCCTCTTGCCTCCATTTTTTTCCTGGTATCACTTTGTGACTCTCCTTGGAGAGCTCCACATGATCCTGAATACTTTAATGCTCCCTCCAGTAAAACCTCTTAAAGGATTAGTTTGACTTGTGATTAGAAGTGGCAGGGAACACTTGGCAGATCTGAAACTCAACAAAGTAGTGCAGTTTGCTTTCTGGGATTTTTTTTTTCTCCCTCATCACAGAATGGTTGTGGTTGGAAGGGGCGTCTGGACATCTTCTAGTCATCCCTCTCCCCCCACTTCCTCAGATATAGCTATTGCTTATGTTTCAAAGTTGTCAGATGGCAAATGATGCCTGGAAGAGCTGCTGGGGTTTGGTTCAAGACCCAGCGTTTAGCTTAGGAGACAGAGGGAATGCTTATTTTGAAGTGCAGGAGAAGCTTTCCTTTTGACAACTGTTCATGTAAGTTCTTACACTTTGTCCTTTGCTAGAGAAGGTCTGTATCTGCAAGGGGAAACCTGAAGAAGGAGGCAAGGTCTTCAGAGGGCATCAGAAGGTGGAAAGAGCAGATGAAAATCAGTATCAGGCCCTTGAGGCTGGGGGAAGGGGATGTTTGCTGGATGCATCCATGTTACGGGGGTTCCTGTTGAAACTCATTCTCTCCCAAATGCAGAGCAACATTGTTCTTCCACACGGGGCATAGTAAAAGTTGTCAAGTTTTACCCCGAAATTGCATGGGAAAAGTTGTTCCACCTCTTGGTGACTCCTGATGTAACTTCTTGACCACTGGCTGGGAGTTGCTGGGGCAATTTATTCAATCTGGGTGAGAATTAAGCTGCACTCAGTGACCCAATGATATTTAGAAGAGCATAGGGTTGAAATCCTATCACCAAGTCATGAGGGAAGGCTCATCTTCTAGTGGGTGCTGACTTTTATGGTCTGTGTAGTCACACAGATTCTGCCTTTCCCTATGCCAAATGCTCCATGGAGCATGTCTCACAAGTTCTATTTCCTTTACATCAAATCAGGGTTATGCAAAGTCCTGCCTAACTGCAGAGGACCATGATGCCTTTTTAATTACCCCCAGCCTCACTGAAGCACCGTAGGTGCTTTTAAAACCAACCTTGTGTTCAAAGTCAGAGATACACATGAAAGAAAGGGTCTGACCGTCCTGTGCCTGATGCATAGTGCATCCTTGCCTAGAGGGTCCCCACAGACTGGCTAGGAGACCTGACTCTTGACTGGTGAGAGGCTCACAGAAACTAGAGAGGCATGTGGGTTTCATCCTGACATTAGTGAAGCAAGAATCACCAGAAAACTCACCTTGGGCAGCCTTGACAGCATGCAATGTTTTTATTTTAAGGGCATTGGTAAGATTTACTGGAGACTCAGGCTGACATTCTCAAAATCACTGATGTGCTTAAAAGCCCTGAGGGAGCAGGACCTCTGCCCTTTCATCTACCTTCAACACTGGGCAGCGCTTCTAATTGCTAATTTGGGGATAGTTTGGAGTCACCTATCAGGCATGAGAGGTTCATCTCTCCTCTTTCTCTATAACCTTTAGCAATCACTAACTAAGCTGCACAGTAATCACTCAGGACTGATGTGTTAAGTCCAGCTGAGGCTGCTACAGTGCTGAAAGCCCATGCTCACACAGCCCAGCTTTGTAGGGTCAGATGGAGATCCAGGCTATCCTTGACTTTTGAATTTGCTTTTGTTGCATCTCCAGGCAGACGAGTTTTCTCTGCGCCTCCAAAGATGGGAAGGAGGGTGTGTGACTGTGTCACTGTAGCTGATAATCCTCTGTGAGATCCTGGGCTTCCTAGTTCAGGGGTGTGTGGTGCTGACAGGGTCCTGCAGCTCTTCCTGTGATTCTGTGATGAGATTAACTCCTCTGGGAGAGGCCAAGCCCCTGCCTGCCCAAAATGTACCTTTTGCCTCCTACTTCTACCAGTGGAACTAAACTTCCTTGCCTGTCTGGTGGTGTTTTGCCAGTGCTTTTTGCAGTGATAGGGAGAAGATTAGTAGACACTTTGGGTGTGGGGTTAGAGACAAACAGCTCTGCTCTCTGCCTGGCTGGCCTCAACCTCTCAAGAAGCAGATGTGTGCGAGGCTTGGATGAAAACAGCTCTCTTTGACCTGAGCCCCGGGGATCTTCAATCCCTGACAAGCATGTCTGCCTCCCCTGAGCATCAGGCTTTTGGCAGGCTTTGACCCAAAGAAGTGAGGGTGAAGCATCTGGGCTCTGTTTATCCTCAGGGATGGAGGATGCGTGCCAGGAGGGGCAGTGTGCCTGTGCTGAGTGCAGTGGTGAGCACTGCCACCACCACCCAAGTCCCACAGCTGATGTGCCAGCCCATGGCAGAGGCAGGATGCTGTGCAGGGAGATCAAAGAGGAAAGCTGAGATGAAAAGATGACTACCAGCAGTGGGGGGAAAGCCTTGAATTCCAGCATGAAGTTTGCTCCTTTCTTTCAAATCAATGCACAACTTAAGGACATGCATAAACCATATGTTAAAGGTGTTAGAGGGATGAATGTGGAGCACATGTGTTTGCCTGAGCCTTTACCTCGGGTGGACTGACTGCAGAAAAGGATAAGCACTCTGGGAGCTCCTGACCATAAGACATCAGACACTTTGCTTAGTTTGGTCAGTTTAGATTGTCTGTGCACAGGAATCAGGAATATTTTCTTCTACTGATTCAACCCCTAGAGCTAAATGACACCTCCCATAACCCAGTGACCATTAACAGTTCGAGGTAACACTTGAAGCTTACTAATATCTCTTGCAAAAGATAAGCAGGCTCTGTTACCAATTTATGAATAAAGAAATCCCTAAATGATTGTTCTGCTGACCTCAATATATCTTGTGGGAAGAACTTCCTAAAGCCCAAGAACTAAGGCTGCAGAACAGGAGACATTAACGAGGTGATTTATTTCTCTTTCAGAACACAACATTGCTCATTGGGTTTCTGTTAGTTTTGGGGTTTTTTCCCATTATAGTAAAGACAATCAATGTTACATTTCTAATTCAGGATAACAAAAAACTCCACACACAGAGGAAATAAAACTGGTGATGCCTCATTGTTCCCACGTCATAACCAGGGAGTATTACTTGCTGGAAAAGCTGCTCTGTGTTGCTGCCTTCAGTTCATAAGGCCAGAGAGAAGTTCCAAGGACAGTTGGGTGTTTGGTACAGCTATAGCATATATTCATCCAAGGAATTTGGGGTACTTGATGAAGGCAGAGAAGAAACATTTCCCATCAGGATTAATGTAGAGAGACTGATTTTGAAAAGAATGTGCAAGGAGATCTCCTCCTTTTGAATGGCTTTTTTAAAGATCAGCTCTAGGTGGGGGCCCTGGGGCCAAACACACCACCACTGCTCCCAATGGATGACACAGTCGACAAGATGTTCAGCTTTACCACATGGCAAAGCCAGAGCTTCTCCCTTCATGAGAGTCCCTGGAAAAACACGGACTTTTTGAGGAGTCTAGGGTAGTCATGTGGAGAGGGTACTAGTGCAGTTATGAAGACAAGGCATAGAGCCCCAACAGGTAGCGTGATGTTTTCCCTGCTCAGTGACGTGTTTTGGAGTCTGGTCTGGGCAATGGCTCGCTTGTTCTAGTAGTTTTAGTATCAATTCCACTTCCTCTGGGGGCTAAGGCCCATGGGAGTCCTCTTCATTTGTATGCCGGGTGGTGTCATCGGTTGCCATGTGACAGGGGCGATTTGAGGGGAAGGACACAGTTTCAAAGGAAAGGGTCCCAGGTAAGTATCATTTAACAGAGATAACATTTAGGAAAGGCATTTGCAATTACAGTAACAATAGATCTGAGCTAAACGGTATTTAACAGAGAAAGCCTTACAACAGGCAAGGTAAATAGTATCTAACTGAAAAGGCACTTTACAGTAACAACACTTAACTTAATTCAGGAACTTGTATTTTATTTCTTAAAGTTTCACTTGCTGCAGTTCATTATGGAAAATTAGCGATGACAAATCACACATGGCTGCAAGAGGCAGGGTGTTCTTTTCACCTTTTCTTTCTCATTTAACAAAACCAAGCAGCACTGCACTGATCAGCACTACCAGCCAAGACAAGCCTGATGCCTCGGTGCTGCTTGGGTTTCTTTGGGTTTTCATCTGTTGCAGAGGATGATGAGCAATGCTACAAGTGGCTGCGCTGCCTCTCAGGCTGGAGCACTGTCTCTGCTCCTTGGGCACCAAGTCTGGTGGCCTGTCCTCCCTGGTACTGCACCATGGCATGTGTCCCAAGCTCCTGAGCCCATTTAACCTGCCTGCACCTGGGAGGGAAGAAATTTGCCTCATAATCCCAAACTTCTCCCTAGCCGGGCTGTGAAGCATTTTGTAATAGCTTCAGTCATTGCATCCTGGGAAAGATTTACAAGAAGGCCTTCCCTAGCATTTGGTTTCACTTGCCCTTTTGAGCTAAGGTCAAGATCAGAGAGTGGGTAAATAGGCTTTCCCAACTTGCAGACATTCAGCTGTTATGTCCTCCAACTCCACCTCTGAGCTAAACAACATTTTATGAAAGCATTTCTTCTTTCTCTGCCTCTATTTTTGTTTTTTCTTTTTTTTGAGCTAGTAAGGAAATACAGATATTTAAGGTAAAGCAGTGTGACTATTCTTCCATTCTACAGGTATCATACAAGCTGTATAAAACTGAATTGTGCTGTTTTCTGTGTCAAGTGCATTACATCTGGGATGCAGAAGGGCTTTATTCACAATTTTTGGGGAAAAAATCTCAGTGCATAATTACTCTCCCTGCTAAAAATTTCCCTTTTTTTTCTTTCTTGTTTTGTGATTTCTGCTAGATGAAACAACCAGTAGGCATTTCAAATTTTTCTCTGCCTAAAGGACATGATTGGGTCACATTCTGGGCTCCAGTTGGCAAGCTATCTGTGCTGAGTTTTGCTTGTCTTTCTTACAATCTTAAATCTCCAAAGAGGTTCTTGTACCTCTTTTTCTGAGACCTCACTTGCTTTTACTTTGTGGGAGCACAGCAGAGTTGTCAGTGCTCATAAAGTCTTGTCTGTACTGTGTACAGATGCAATGTCATGTTCTTGCTCTTCAGTGTTGCCCATCTTAAGTGAGGAAAATATCTGGGTTAGCCAGTCAGCTGCTGCTCCAGGAGCTCATGTTGTTGAAATTAAAGGAGTAAACTGTGAGGCAGCTCTGAAGTCCTACCTGTAGAGCTGTGCCTGACTCCCTGCTGCTGCTCCTGAGCCTTGCCGTGGAGCTGCTACTACAGGGAAGCATGAGAGTGGGCACAAAACTCTAGGTTTGAGATTGAGCTGATTGACAAAATCTTAAGCCTACTTTGACAAGAAAACAGAGAGAGCTTTCCTTTGGTATTTCAAAGTCTCATTGTCAGAGAAGTAATAAATTCAAGGTAATTTTCTGCTTGTAAATTGGACCATCACTGTGGAAAGGTCTCTTAATTTTCCTTTTCTCCAGTGAGATCTATCATGTGTCTCCTACCTGTGCCTGACTAGTTTAATATTCTCTCTCTCTTGCTACTTAGTATTCCTGTATGGCTGCTGATTATTATAAACTATTTATTCAACTTTGCAGGTGATTACAAGAACAAATAGTCTAGTCTTGTATTGACATTATGTGTCTTTGACAATGCCCCAACAACTCCTTCCCAAAGACATTGCTCTTCCAGACAAGGAAACAGGGAAAGTGTGACTGAATACCACGTATGTGAAGAACTCAAACATTTCCTTCCTCACTCAACCCGAGATGTTCTTTTCCCAGGCCTCGTATCCAAGGCTTCATTAGAAATTTGAGAGAAATGCTTTACTGTGGCTGCTGGCTTGGCTGCTTTTCAGGTTCAGGCACAATCTCCTTTATTCACACGCCCTGTTTTCTTCTTATTTTTTTAATACTTCTCCAGAAACTTGTATTATTGTCTTTAGCAGTGCAGAAAAATATCCAATATTTTAGGGCCTCTTTGTAGCATGTTAATCTCTGAGACTAAAAAAAAATCTTTTGGTCCCAGCCTCATTTTTAATAGGATAGTAAACTAAGAGGATACATGAGGATTATTCTAATCTTGCCCTGGAGCTCTCTCCAGCACTACTGCCTTTCTGGGACCATTATTGAACTGCCTTCTCCAGTGCTCTAGAAAATAGGCACTTATCTTGATTTAACAAGTAGTGATAGCAAAAGCCTGAGCTGTCATGCTTTGGAAATAATGGATTAGCTAATTGATTGTGAAAAGAAATATTAGGCTGGAGCTGAACACCCTTTGGAGTGCTCTCTTCTCCTTGCTTCCGTCCTTAGTCCCTTGAGGGCATGTTTGTATACTGAGAGGGGGTATATTCAACACAATCAACGACTCCTCCTACAAAACACATGCAAGAGACTGCTGAAGGTGAGCTGCTTTTCCTCATCTTGCAGCTCTCCTGGAGCAGTCCATTGTGTGTGCTCTGGAAGAGCAAGGGAGCTGGTGAAGGGTCTGGAGAACAAATTTGGTGAGGAGCAGCTGAGGGAGCTGGGGGTGTTCAGCCTGGGCAAAAGAAGGCTCAGGGATGCCCTTATCATCACTCTCTATAACTGCCCCAAAAGAGACTACAGCCAGGTGGGGGTTGGTCTTTTCTGCCAGTTAACAAGTGACAGGATCAAAAGGAAATGCTTCAAGATGCACTCTAAGTGCCAGGGCAGGCTAATGCTGGATATCAGGAAAAAAATTCTTCACTGAAAGGGCTGTCAAGCCCTGGATCAGGCTGCTCAGCAAGGTGGTGCTGTCACCAGTACTGGAGGTATTTAAAAGATGTGTAGATGTGGCACTTAGGAATGTGATTTAGTGGAGTGGTGGACTTGCTTGGCAGCGTTGGATGAATGGCTGGGCTCAGTATTAAGGTCTTAATCTACATTATTTTGTTTTTTTGCTGCTGTGGCAGAAGATAAACACACAAAGCCTTATTTGCCTATGTAGTCTTTAAACCTTTTGGGTCTGGGCTTTAAATTCTTGGGTCTAGGGACAGCACATGACCTGGCAGGAAAGGAACTTCTTTCTGGAGATGTTCATTGTTTGCAGGTGGTGGGAGACCAGTCTGCCCAAAAGTGAGAATTCTAGCAAGGATGTATGAAACTGGTCCCTGGGACACCATACACACTCTCCTACCTCTCATGGCAATGAATGTGTGTAAGAACATAACTTTGACCTCAGGTATTGCTGTAGGCAATGTACAGGCACACTGCTCCTCTTTCAGCCCTTATCCATGGGTGAGGAACTAAGAGAGGGCAGGCAGGATTCAGTTGCACAGCAAGACCGAATCAAGCTGGGACCCAAGTGGATGTTTATCTGTCTGTGCAGTTCACTCTGTGATACTTATTTCTCCCTCTCATACTGAAAAGAGCTACAGGTTTCTGTCAGACTTTAGTCTTGAATATGTCTTTAGACTGTATTCAAAAGGCATAACAGACTACCCCAAGCAGACAAATTACTGCTGTCAGCAGCACAATAACAGTCACACACATGGTTTCTTTCTCCTTTTCTCTCCTCCACTCCCCATGATGAAATTTCTAAACTGTTGTACACTGCACAGAATGCAAACAGACTTTGGGTTAGTTAAAAACATACTTCTCTTTATTTGAAAGCTTTCTATTCACAGATAAAAGGCAGTCGATACATTGCATAGTATACTTTTTTTTAAAAAAGTATGCTTATTATCAAATATGAAAAGGGATGGTTATTGAGAAAAGGGATGGTTATTGGCTCTAACTTCCCACAACAAACAGTGAAGTTAATGGAGCAATAAATTAAAGGAGTAGTAGTAGTCCACGTTACATAAAAAATAGATGTTAACAGATACAAACATAACATGAATGATGACTGATTCAATTTCTCTTCTCCTTAGAAATTCAGTGTCTTACTAGAGTGGTTGCCTAAGCTGAGTTTTTATTAAAATGCAGTAGTGCTCTGAAGCTTTGAAACACAAAAGCCACATATTTTTTTTTAATTGAATGGGAATGTCTTCAAGAAACCTTGCTAGTGGGAATGAGGGTGCTGCTCTCCTGCCCTTGTGATGCCCCTATTCCTGTTGTTGAGCCCTTGCTGCTGCAAGGAGGCACAATTGATGCTTCAGCTGTAGCTGATCCTGGCTCTAAGGCACTTCTAGGGCCTAACAACTGTTCACACTGCAGAAACTAAATATTCAAAGGACAAAACTCTGCAGGGTGGGAGAGTGGGGTGTCATGCAACCTTAGTTTAGTGTACTGGCCATCATCTCTGGGACTGTCCTCAAGGTCCTATATAAATGCTCCTTGATGGAAATGCAGTACCTGGGCTCTCTATGGTATTGAACCCCAGGGAGCTTCTATGGGTGTTAAAGAAACAGTTTTAAGAGATGAATCTTGTCAGTGTGCTCTCTTTCCTGTTTACCTGAACTCATGTGGGTTTCCATGAGTGCTTTCTGGCAGACAGGTTTTGCCATGGAGCTGGTCCTGTGTGTGGGCTGAATGTCAGGGTGCCACCGGCAGTTGTGTCCTGCCTTGAGCCGGAGAAACACCTTGTTCATCTGTTCAGGGGAGCTTCAGAAAGTGCCAGAGCTATGGTGGGGGAGGTA
This sequence comes from Cyanoderma ruficeps, assembly GCA_008694505.1. Classification (NCBI taxonomy): domain Eukaryota; kingdom Metazoa; phylum Chordata; class Aves; order Passeriformes; family Timaliidae; genus Cyanoderma; species Cyanoderma ruficeps. The sequence goes on along the minus strand of VZDJ01007749.1, from coordinate 30,501,212 downwards.
GGTATGGAACAGGGATGTGGAGAGAGAAACTTGTCAAGCAGAACAGCAAGAGATCTTCATCGGGGAACCGAGTAGCAGAGTCCATGCAAGCTGGAGTTCCAAGAGTCTTTACCACAACGTGGATGATGGCCTGTGTATTACTCAATGAGAAAAGTCAACCATGTTCTGAATTACAGGATTGTAATTCAACTCTGAGGATCTGATGACTATGGAAACCACCTGAGCTCTGCTGCCCTGGTTTGATAACCATATGCTCCTGGAGGCAATTATAATCCTGTTGTATGTCTCAGCTGCCTGGCACTTTTTTTCCTCCCTCCTTCCATACTTAACACTGAGGTAGAAGTTTCAATTAGCATTAAAACACATAAAAATGAACAGGATCTTAGTGGGAAAGTAGTCCAATGACCTTCAAGATTTGCAAAAATGCAACGTGGCTATAAAATGAGTAACTGAAATAGAAGAGTAATTTAAAAATGTCAGAAAAACAGTATCAAAAAAGTACAGTACTGAGGTGCAAGACATTTTCTATGGTATTTTTAAAGATTCTGAGGTTTTTTCTTTTAAATTCTCCCTCTGCAACAGAATTTTTTATGGTATCAGAAATATACTGGTATCAAAGTAGAAGTACACATGAATTTTTGAAGATATTGACTCTTTTGAATAATTATCCAGTTGGCTTCTGTTGAGTATTGCATTTATTTTCTATAAAAATACATGTTTAACTATTCATGTGTTTATAGTGACATACGTGTCTTGCAAAAAAAATCTGCATTCCTTCTGAAATTTACAAGGAAGATTAAAGTAATGGTAGTAATCTTTATGACAAGACTTAAATGACTTATTGTTCATAAAATATTTAAATATAAGTAACACAAATCACCAACAAAGGATTTTTTTTTTGCTTTACAACCCCCATAATACCTAAAGAAAGTTTATATCAATACCTAAATAAATTGAGTTAAACTACTCCTATAGGGGCTGCTGTTAGTTACCTCCACTGTACTTAATACCACAGAGCAAATGAGGTCCAAATTTCAGTTGAAAGAACACGGTTAGCTTGAATTTCACCCTATTGATTTAATTATTGGCAGGAATGTGAAAACACATTCAGTGTAAGAAAACTGTTAAAGCCAAAGGGGAAAAAAAAAGCTCTTATTATTCTTAGAGCTGTTTTCCAAGAAATACTAGATGTTCCAGCTTTAATGCTGCATTTTTAAATCAGGAGAAAAAAAATCCACGAGTAGAGGAAGACAGTGTTTATGAGCCTTCAAGGAGAACACTTCACTGACATTAAAGGCAACTTTGCAGACTCACTTGAAATGTATCAATTTGTAATCTACACATTTACAGGAGCTGCTCTGCTCTGAAAGCTGTTTCCCAATCTGTGCCAAAACATGTGAGGCTGCATAGCATACTTCTGATGATAGACCTCCAGGCTCTGTTTCTCCATAATTGATTTAGTTATTAGTTATGCAGGGGAGAGAAGAGATCCCTGAGGCTTAGTAAAACAGTATTCAGTTACTAAAAGCAGCCCTTTGTGAATTAATGTCATCCTACCAGCTCTTTCTGCTCATTATTCCTTCATGTCTTGTTTTCCTGGACACCAGCTGTCACAGAGGAAGTCTCCAGCCTTGTCTTCTCCTGCCTCCTTGGCTGACTGAAGTTGCACCAGCACGGTCTGGAGTGTCTCCTTTACCACCTGGATCTCCCTCTGCAGAGACTGTGCAAGCTTTATTAAGGAATAATCTATAGGTGATTGGCAGTCCCTTTTCTCTTTCCAAGTTATTAAGTACATTCTTGTTCTGCTGTTCACAACAGATGGCCATGGCTATCTAATTGTAGCTTCAACTTCTTCCAAATTGTTTGGATTAAATATTAATACATTTCTCACACTTGCTTGCAAAAGAAAAATGCAGGCATACTCAAGTTCTCAAGTAGCATTATTTAGCCGTTTAAAAAAGGGAGGGGATGGGGGGGATACTGCTTGGATACTGTTCAGGAAGGAAGGAAAGAAGGAAGGCAAAAAATATTGGGTACTATGGAGGCAGCAGCACTAGGTGTGAGCCCCCTGATGGATGGAGGGTGGATTTTTATGCCAGAGACACAGACCCGGGTGCATCAGATCCCAGGTGAAGGCAACAGGAGCAGTCTGAAAGAAATGCCAACAGTGACCACAGCTTGTGTGGCTTTGTGAACTCAACAACATGTGCTATGCAAGGTGGGGTGGGAATCTAGGTAAGGAGCAAAATCAGCTTACAGCAGAGAAGGTGTTTCTGCTACACTTAACCTCCAGAAAGCTTTCATGGTAGCTGAATTATCGTTATAATTATAGTGCAGAACACACAAATATAAACTATACGAGACTCCACAGGGAATGCTTTGAACAAGCTGAAAAGCAAAGAGGGCAGTAAAAAGGTTGTACTGTTGTGCATTAAAAGGAAGAAGGCCACCTGAAAGGTATCCAATAATTAGTATAAATGCTTCATTTGGTTAAGAAAGTTTTCCACATTTTATTTTCCTCTGTCCAGTTCAGAGTTCCTGCAATGAATTCAGGAGGCAAATGATGATGGTTAATGGCTCAGCCTCTGAAAGAGACCTTCCACTTCCCTCTTTCCACTGCTCCACAATGACAAGAGGGAGGGTGTCACATGCTGGCAACAAAGGGTGCAGCAGGGAACAAACTGGCATACGAAGGTAGGACACTCACAGAGACAGTAGCAACTACTGACACGTGCACAAGCCTTTAAGTGGCTAGGCTTCCCTGGCAGTACAGCTTTTTGTGCTTTTAAGTGGCTAGGCTTCCCTGGCAGTACAGCTTTTTGTGCTATGACTGGGAATAAGTTTGTACAACAAATATATTGGCCTTTCTGCTGATAATCTTAAATCAGCAACACTATCCATTGTTGGAAGAAGTGCAAGGACTGGGTGTAGCTCAGTGAGACAACCAATTTTATCCTCTCTTCTATAGCTTACTCTATGTGGAGAACAAAGCAAGCAGAGGAAAGTCAGAGTCTGCTGAAATGGTAAATCAATGACCAAGTCCATGAACAGACCATAAGGCCCATCCCCACTGAAGCCTCCTGGACAGGTATGGGTGAAGGGCAAAGACCCCAAAAGACAGAAATTGGTTCATATCATAAAATTATGCCAGAACCTCACTTCAAGGGAAGTGAAACAGGATAATACTGAAACAACTCGGTTTCAAAAGTACGACACACAGAAAGGATAACACAGAAAGGACAGTCTTTGTCCTTTGTAGAGCTCATACATTAGGAAATGATGTTTTACTTGACCCCAATGTCAACGCAATGTCAAGAAAAAAAGATGGCCTCAGGTTATGTGACTATAAAAACTAAACTGCTACTTTTGAAAAATCGTGACTGGACCATGGTAAAGCTATACCAACCACAGCTCTTTCAGACAGCCATTATTATCTCTTTGAAAAGTCTTGGCTGCTTTTGATTCTGTTACAAGTTTCTCAAAATTTCATCTTTGTGTATTTACATGCATTTGCTATGATGTTCTGCTCTTAATATGTGCATGTGTATTTCTAATTTCTGGACAGCTCTGTTAATCTAAAGGGCTTCTGTCTCTGATTATGAGTAGTAGCAGTACACACAAAGCTTCTCCTATCCCAGGATCACAAAGCGCTGTACAAGGACAAATTAATTATGCTTTCCATATTTTCTGAAGTAAGATATTATTATCCTCTTCTAAGTCCTGGATTCTCCACCCCTCTGCAACTTAATCATGAGGCTCTGCTGCAAACCTAACTGGTAAACATAAATTCTGCAGTCCATGAACACCATAAACCCTCTGAACTTTAATTAATTCTGATGCGTAGTCTCTGACTACATGCTGTTACTTGTTATATCCCAGGCAACTACAAAATTCTTTTCAGGTAGAGAGAAAAAACACAATTGAAATGTTTCAGTGACAGTGGATGAGAAATCAAAGGATGGAAGAAAATGAGGAAGACAGGTAAAAAACCCTGTTAACCAACAGAAAGATGGAGCAAGATAAAAAGATGACTGCATAGTCTAAATACAGCAAGTTCCAATAACCTCACAAATAACACAATAATCATATGTAGACGAGTAACTGCCAAATGAGCCTTTATGGCTAAGACAAATATATGGTATATGGCTGAACATGGCACCTCTATCCACACACAGGTTATATCTGGATAAACAGCTTCACCCATTTTAAAAATGGAAATAAACAGTTTTGCATGGGTCCACATGCAAATGTGTCCTTCATGCTTAAATTCTCTATCCAGTGCTCCAAATATTGAGCTAGTATCCAAGGCAGGAGTGAAAACAAGCACAAACTAGGAATATTTTCTGGTTCTGCTGTCTTCCTCTGAAAACTGAAAACATCTCCAGTGTCAAATAAGCAGTAAATTAAAGTACTTGGGAACAAGTCCAACCCATATTCACACAAATGTAACCCATGCTCAACAATGCTGCAGGTCTAACATTGTCTTGCTGGAAGCTTTTCACCTATTTGACTTTGTCTCTTTGAAAAACTTGAGCATCATCTCAGAGCCCATGATTTGCAAGCAGATAAAAAGCAGATCAAATTACTGTGGAGACTTACTTAAGTTTTGGAAAAAATGGGATGATTTTTCTCAAATGGAGCTTCTGATGTCTCAGCCCAGATGTTTAGGGAAAAGAGACAAAAAGTAGATATCAATCAGTTACCTTCCTATAGGAAAGGTTAGAAACTAAAACTACATATTATGAGATAAAAGACATTGAAGGACAATGAAAGACTACTTCTGCTCTGAGATAAGGGTCAATGGGATTTTGGAAAGTAACTGCATTTTTTTTACATCTGAAGAGGAAATTTGTTCTTGAAGAACAGAAATAATCACAAAGAGATTTTTGGTTGGGTCTTGCCTTGCTTTTAACCAGGTTAACTATTCCGCTTGTTTCAAAAAGCCAGATTCTACAGTGGCTGCAGACAGATGCTCAGCCCAGTGTCCCACCACCTAACTGCAAGTGTCACTTCTAACCCCAGGCACCAGCACGCATGGAGGAACTGGAAAGCAGCTCTGCAGAAAAGGACCTTGAAGTCATGGTGGACAATAAGATGTACAAACACCAGCAACGCGTCTTGAGGCAAAGGTGCCCAACAGCCTCCCAGGCTGGATTAACAAAAACAGCCAGCAGACAAAGGGAGATGATCCTTCCACCCCTACCAGCACTGCTAACTTCCCATCTGGATGTTTGGGTTCAACAATAAAAGAGAAGGACTTACTGGAATGACTCCAGCACAGGATCAATTTAATGGACTTGAGTATCCATCACATGAGGAGATGCTAAGAGAGCTGGGACTTTTCAACCTGAAGAAAAGAAGGCTCACAGGATGCTACCACTGTATATAAACAGCTGAAAGGAAGGAGTGAAGAAGAACGAGCCAGACTCTTCTGACTTTTTTTTGTCCACTGACAGAACAAGAAGCAACAGGGAGAAATTCCAAAATAGGAAATTGAATCTGAATACATGAAAACATTTATTTTTTTTTGTCTGAAGGTGGTCAAACACTGGACTATGTTGCACAGTTAGCTTGTGGAGTGTTCATCCTTGGAAATATTCAAAATCTGACTGGACAACATCCTGGACAACCTCCTGTAGGTGACCCTGCTTGAGCAAGGAGTTGGACCAGATGATCTCAAAAGGTCACTTGCAACTAAACAATGCTTTGATTGCATGTACTGTATGCCAAAGAATCAGTGAAGAGCCAAGACAATTCAGTAAGTCTTTTGAATGACTTGGGGTTTGGCCTTTGGAAAAGAACTCTTGGCAGCAAGGGAAAGACACTAAGCAAGTCCCTACTGTTTCTGTATGAGGTCTGTGTGGTGTCACAGCAAGAAAGCAAAATGGCCTTTGGAAATCCATCACTTCTCCTTACAGAATACAGGGGTATTTGCAGTACTGCAACCAATTAGAATTTTCTCAATTACTCCCTTGATTACTGTCACCCTCCTTCACATCCATGAATATTATTTCATAAACTAAGATAATACCCCTCCCATGCAAAAGCCAAAATACTTCCCCAAAAACTACTAAACAAAAAACTGCAACAGAATGACTATTAAAAATTCAACCCTTCAGTGGTCTGAATATCAGCTACTTTCAAATTGCTTGTTCCAGCAGCAAATGGAAGGCAAGGAAGTTGCAGCACCTGGGTGGAAATACAGTGACCTACCTCTATCACAGCATAAACTACACAAGTGGAACCATGGTCTCTGTGTGACACACAGTAGGAAGGGCTCATCCTCCTGTCATCTAAAATAAAATCAAAGAGTGTGCCATTGCCACCTCTGACTCTTGGAGAATCCCAAAATCTCTTACAGGTTCACCCATAGTGACATTCCTCACTGAGCTACAGACAGGACTAAATTGTACATCATTCTCTTGAAAACCTGCTCTGGTGTAAAGCAAGAGTTGTATGGGAGCCTGCTGCAGGATAAAGGTGAAGGGTTAGCAAATGTTTAATGAATGTTTAGGCACAAAATTCTGCTTTCAAAATAACGGATTGAAATGCCCATTTTAGGTCAAGGACAAAAGATTGTTTTTGTAATAATACTACAGTCAGGTTTTCTTCCTACAAAGCGTTTCCACCAAGAGGAACTATTACATGCATTCAAATTGTCTATCAAAATGTAACTACTAATTAAGAACACAAAATGACTGTGAAATTGCAATATAGGCTCCATTTAATTTTAGTGGGAATTCCAGGCCTCTACTGTCATGAAAGTAACACCTCTCATCAGCTCTGCAGACACCAGAATGAGTCACCTCTCATCCTTTGGTTTTGCCAATTAATGATGTGGACTGCTTTCATACACTCATTAATGATCAACCACAAGTGAATGTTTTGTACGTTTATTTGGTTATACTACATAGAATTTAGCAAATATGTCATAGTGCTACAGAGAACTCTAACATCCACTCCCATGCCCCTGTTGTTTGATGCCTTTTATATGGAAGGGCAATTTAGTGGTTTTTATGAAAGATTTCAACAATAAATTAGAATTGCAAGTGGGTCTGTGCCTATGCTCAGGGCCAAGAAATATCATTGGATTTCTCCTTTGTTCAGGTCGTGCTGGCACTTAGGATGAGCAGCATGGTTGATTTAAGAGCGCTATGCCATCAAAACACAGAGTGAAAAACAATGACATCTGGGTTTTTTCTTCTAATACAAACTTAATTATTAATCAAAGCTATGACACACACTAAACATTGGCAAATGGCTTGAGAGCATCAGGAATTTATTTTTTTCTGTGGAGTCTTTGGAAGTCTTTTAATAATCAGACCACAGCACTAATTTACATCTGTGCAGCCCCCAGTTAGATATTTCACCTAATATATTTGGTAACATTTTTGTGTAAGGCAGTTTTTTGGAAGGAATATGGGAAGGGTGAAAATAGCCAGTGAATTGACTTGGAAAAAGTTATCATGCTTTCATTACTGTTTCAGTTCTTTAGGCTCCTGCTCTCAGAGTTTCTACAGATTTTTAATGAAGACTGCATGATTTTCCAGTATCTGTGATAGAAAATTGTTTTATCTAAAATCAAATAGATTACCATGCAAACAGCAGATTCATCTATTAAATAAATTCTTCTACTGAGGATAATTGTTGTCTCTTGTCTTAGTGCTAATTCCTGCAAGACAGGCAAGTTACCAATGAGTGAAAGCTAATTTTATAGGCACTGAGCAGTCTTTATATAAAAAAAACCCCACCAATCTACAGGTCTGTAGCACTGTGGTAGCTATTTTTCTCATTCCTTTTTGAAGTACAGCACAGTGATTACATGTACCAGATGGTAACATTTTATGCACATTGACCTGGACTACCTCTGAAATAGCAACTGAATGTTAATGAGGGGTGACTGAATTGCTGAACTGTTTCTTTGTACATCCCTATGTTTTAAACATGGTTTCTTATTTTGTGACTGATGGTCTTGCTAGGACCAGGATATCACACACTGTGCATTTCTGTATTTAGATAACATGAGCTGAATTTCACTGATAGAGGAAGCCAGATCTCTATCAGAAAACTGAGGCTTAAAATGAGACTAATCTACAACTCTCCTGAAATTTTCAATTACTAATTTTATTTTTTTACCTAACTCTTGCAGTGTCAACAGCTCTGAAGAAATAGGCACGCTCCATAGAACGTAAGAAATGCTACTCTTTCACATATATGTATTGTATTATCTTCTGGAAGCAAAAATGCAGTTTTCTAGCTTATTTCACCTTATCTAGAAAAGTATAACTATGATCAGACGTGACTGTTCAGTTTAAATGTTAAATTAAGTCCCCTGCAAAGAATCTATAACTCCAAACCTCAGTGTTCATTTATAAGGGCCACTGAGAAAGCTCATTTGAGAGTAAAAATATGCAAGGGAGAAAGGAATTGGATGCTCTGCACACAAACACAGAGAGAACACACCCATACAGCTCTGAAAAGAATGCATTGGGGAAACACAACTGCAACCAAGCATGAACACTGCAAATATAGTGGAAAGAAAGTTGAATAATCTTCCTGTAGATCGTGTGTATATGGAAATGCTTAGAAAAGAAGCATTTAAAGCAGTGACAAATTACTGACCGGATTTCTCTCCTCTGATGCAAATACCCTTCCCCAGCACCATTCTTCCTTCCCTCTGCCCCATGCATTTTATCTTTTTGTTGCCTTTAAAGAAACCAAGTTTCTAGAATAGGAATTTTGAATTGACTTGCAATAGATGCCCAATCACTTAAAACACAGTGGTATTTCCACACACTGTTTATTCACCTTTATTTATTCTCCTTTCTCTACGCTATCCTCCGCAGGAGTATCCACTGTCTCTTAGCAGGAACTGAATCCTTCCTACCACCATCATCACCCCTACTCACCTTCAGACGTCTCCAAGGGCTCCTCTGCTAATCTCTGCACCTCGAACATATCTATCTTTCTTCATGATCTTCTCGACTGCCACCTCTTCTCTACTAAAACCTAACCAGCTCAGAACTCTCATTTTCCTCAGCTTCACTGGTTCTTACTTTCTTTACCCTCTCTTAGAGGAAGAAAACCTCTTTTATTAAAGTTTTTCTTATGGAAGTTAAAAATGAAAAAAAACTTTGTGCTCTTAAATTTTGAAAAATGGCCAAGTAATTCCTCATAAAGGTTAAGCAATCTTCAGAAAAACTGACAGATAAAGCACCGAAAGAGGTAAGTGTGCATAAGACAGTATGTCATCTGGTTACTTGCACTGGAGTGTTAGAGGCAGATTAAAATGTGTAGGATGCTACATGATGCATCCGCTGCCCATTTTTTTAAAAAAAGAAAAATCCCCAAACTACAGGTGACAATATACACAGCCTGAGTCAATAATATGGCATCTAATTCAGCTAAATCGTCTTGGGAAATGCAGGTGCATGGACACTCATATCCATGCAGCTTTTGGTGCATTACATATTTAAGTATATGGGTATTACCAGCAAAAGGATTTTAACAGTAAAATAAAGGCTTTTCAGTGCCCAGTCTTAATTTACAAAGAACTTCTGTTTAAATCAATTAAAGCTGGATCAGACCACAGGGAAAGTGCACTATAGGAAAACTTACTACACAAAAATGCCCATTTCATCAAGACAATAATTTCTCCCATTCCTTATGTATCTAACCAACCCTGAGAACCAGCATTCCATGCGAATCTGAAAGGCAAGTGTCTCATGTGCATACTTACACAGATTGATACATATCTATAGCTATAGTGAAAAGGATATGAATAACTCCTTCATCAACTCTGCAGGTGGAACTTTGCAATTGATCTTCCAGATGCACCAATTTCTCACTTATTGCTTCACATTTTTCTCCCAGCTCTGCAGAAAATATGAAGAACTCCTGCAGAAAGTTGAAAAATAAAAGAAAGCATGTTTGCTGCTGACTGCACTTTTCTACATCAAATTTGCATCAAATGAAAGGGAAAATAAAATATTAGTAGGGGGATAAGATACTTTGCAGTGCAAAGGCATTGCCTAAAAGCAAATTCCCATTAGAGAGACAAAAAGCTGTTTCTATATAATAAACTGGTGAATAATATGAAATGGAATGAGTTTGTGGTCTTCTTCCCAGCAGAAAAAAACTCACAATCTCACTTTCAGCAGATGATTAAAGGGGTGTGAAGGCAACCACTCTGAACTGCTCCCCTGTTGTCTCAGCAGGGGAGGGAAGTCTCATGCTAACCACCCATTAAGGTACCCAAATTTCAAGTTGTTCATGTAAATATGATTTACACTTTTAGGTCATGTAAATATTTCAAGCAGCAACATTTTGGTAACTCTTATACACATTAAATGGACCTATATTTTTGCAGAAAAATCTGACTAGAGTACTTGGGGACTTTGCTCAAGCAATCAAAGAAAATGCATCAAAGTCTTTGAAATTACAAGATGAAACTGTACTTTTTTATTGAGTTATCATTAAACAAGACTAAATTTTCAAAAAGAATGCTTCTCTACTTAGAACTTACACAGGCAAATACTTTTTCTATTTTAAACTGAGTATTTTGAACCAGTTTCAAAGTCCTTCTCATAAGTTTTTTCAGATACATTTCACAAGGGTAATTGCTATTTTTTCTATTTTGCATTGAGTAGTACTTTGAGAAATGACCCAAATAAGCAGCAAATATGAGAAGAGGGGGAAAAAAAATCCATCAATTTGCACAGCTCTGAGACAAACCTTTCCTCTCCCTCCCATGGCACCATGGTGCTGTCTACAGTGATGACAGGGGTTATTTGTAAAAAAAGATTATGGTGCCAAGATGAACTTCTGCTGGAACCACGTTAAAAAAAAAAAAAAAAAAAAAA